>JANKKI010000187.1:107500-1307500 GCA_025175665.1 Cinchona pubescens | reverse complement strand
CTCAAATATAGTACTTCATTTCCGAAAGAAATTTCTTTATGCTAAATAGTAACAAAAAATTCCGTTGCAATTTAGCAACTGCGAATTCCGTTGAATTTTGTTGCTAATTGCCAATTAGCAACGGAGCTTCCGTTGTTGAATTAGCAACAAAAAGTAATCTATTTTAAATTGGCACCAAAAAATCGGTTGCAAATCTCCAAAAAAATAATAAAAAATAGCCCTAAAATATTTGAAAACCCAAAACCTGCAAACAACCAAATAATCATTTTAAATTATCAAATCCCAATCAAACAAAAATATAAATAATTAACTCTATTAAGAATTAAAAGTATCATAATTCAACAAACTTATATCTTAAAAAGAACAAAACACAACTAGAGTTTAAAATCTAGTACTGTCACTCATCATCCTCATTATTCTCAGTACTTTCATTGTCATCTTCAAATGCACCATTCTCACCCTTTTCATTATTATTGTATATGATATGAAGTACCAAATATGGGTGGTGGACCAAACAGTGGCAAGCAAGAGCGTGAAGCTAGGATTGAACTATGATGAAGCCATTATTCTCTCAATTGTATCTAGTCTAGCCTTGATTTGTTCACTGTCAACTAATTTTTGCTGCAAATCATTTTGAAGCTGCTTAGCTATTTTCTTGAGGGTCTCGTTTATGTGCAACTAGTCCTCCCATTTAGGCAAGAACCTTTGCACATCCAACTACGACTACGGTGCATTTCTATAATGTGAAAATCAAATATTCAAACATTTTAGTATTTAACAATAAAGTCATATTTGTTAGTTTTCTTATTTTAGATCAAGTATGGTATTTTTGTAAAAATTTCAACAGAGTATCCCCTAATTTTAAACCATTTCCCTAGTTCAAAACCAATTAAAATAAACATTCATAACCCGGCAAGGGTTGACTTGACAATTTAATATTCATAAATTTCATCCCACGTAAGCTTTAATATCACTAAAAATGAATGTAAAACAATTTAGACGAAAGTCGATTAATAATAAATAAAAAAGAATCAATGAATTTTAAAAGAAATTTCAACTTAAAAATATTAATCATGACCCGACAAGGGTTTATACAAAATAATTAATCATGACCCGCAAAGGTCATCCAAAGATCCACAACAATTTATATCTCAAAGTTTATGTGAATTTTATAACTTGTATCACAAACAGAATGATGATAAACTTACTTTGCAGCAATGCTTTTCAATCTAGACTAGATTGTTGTCACAAAATGTGTACTGAATTTCACCCCCTAAACAAAAGAGGTTATATTTATCATCCTAAATTAAACTGAGGGAAATTGAATTGAGGAAAATTGAAGGAAATATAACAAAAAGTGAAATAAGGATCAAATACACATTTAGTACATTAAATTAAATTACTACTTGTATTTAAATTGAGTGGCAAGAAAGGAAGATGCTAGCATGATAGCATGTCTTTCATTGACTTTAAAATTAGTAGTGCTCTTACTGTAATAGATAAATTTAATTGTGATTCTTAAGCTCAAAAAAAAAAAAAACCACGAATACCATAACGCATCAACGTTACTTGAAACTAAAATTGTTTATTCATTCTTAATTTCTTCTGAGATAGAAAGAGTTTATGGACCAAATACAAGTTTGCTAAAGTTTTTTTTAGTAAAAATCTAATCTTGCTATAGTTTTATACATTTTTACAGAAGCAAGTACAACAAATCTTCTATAAAGCAAGTACAACAAATATTCTATAAACAAAAAGGGTGGTATTTTTTGAATATATGTTGGTTCTACTATAGTCTTAGATAAATTCAAAAAAATTGTAGTCCTGAATATTGTTACTGCTACTAATCTGCATTATTTATTATTTTCCCTATGGCTTCACATACTTCAAGTAAGAAACCAGCAAATTACTGTGTCACTTACCATCATTAAAAGGTGCATTCTTATTTCATCCAATTGTATTAATTGTTTCAATTGGGATAAACCAGTTACAGTATCCTATGTTTCACTTTTTTGTTCTTGACATTTTTACTTTTCTTTGTTACTACTAATTTGTTTCTACCATTCATTAATAATATTTGTCATTTATCATTATCATCACTCTCTTACCTGGACACAGACTAAAGAGAGCACTAAATTCCATCTATGATTAATTAGCCTTTCATATGTGAACAGAATACACTAGTTTTTCAAAATTCACCTATGTTATGAATCCTTAGATAGGTTTTGTAGGATATTTTAGTCGATCACTACCCATCCCTACTTAGAGACCTTAGTTAAAAACTCAAAAAAACTCAGTCAAGTTGTGTCGAGCTGAGTCGACTCCATAGAATTATAGGAGAATCGATGAAAAACTCAATGAATATTGAGTTTTAGATTACACTAACTCAATAAACTCATCAAATAATCACAAATTTTCATCCAAGTCGACTCTATTTAATATCAAAAGCAAATAAATTCCGATTGTTAATCACTACAAGAAAAAAAAAAAAGCCTTTCCTGTCACAGCTATAACTGTGGAACATTTTAGTTGAAGTGCTAGCACAAGTATCTGTGATGGCATTTGGTTTTAATTACTCAAATAAAATTCAATGAAATAGTGATCCACGTTCTATCAAATTGTTAATTAAATGCTCTAACAGAATATGTATATTGGCAGTTTTCTAGCGATGCCATAATAATACTTTAATAAATGAGTAATTGATTTCCTATTGTGACTGAGAATAGGGATAGTAGTAGTAGCAAACAGTAATACACCTCTGGGTAATTTAGACTTGGGCATTTAAGGACTTCATATTCAAATTTTCAGTTAGATAGTGATATGAAACAACTTGATATGGTTCACAAATTAATTTGCATTTTCTCTTAAAGAGTGTGAATTTCAAGCTATTCTATGGATACTTACTTTCAACTTTCTTCCACCTTACCTAATAATCTTCAGCCAAAGAACAAAATTAATTCCAAATAAAACTTTACAAAAAATCATCCATTTACATCAAATTTTCACAAGGATTACACTATATTTGCAAAATTTCCACTATTAAATCAATTTTTACATAATCTTATCTCTCTATAACTCAAAATTTCAACATAATATATAATCAATCAGCAAAGGTATATATATAAAAAAAAAAAAACTCAAGAAAGTTGAAAAAGGTATTATGAGTAAGCAATAATTTTGGAATATTTTATAGAAAATGGGACGAAATCAACAATTTCTACTAACAAAAGCATACTTTCAAGAACTAAATTAAATCCATTCTATTCCAAATCGGGTTCTAAAACTACAACAAATAAAATCCTAAATCTATTATTCGAGTTCAAGTGAGGAAAAGCACAAAAAATAACACACTCTCAACTTTTACATGCATCTAAATTCAAGATTTCTCAAAAAAGCAAAACAACAACTCAAATCCGTTTTAGAACATGATTTAGGATTTTACGTTAAAAGCCCAAGTGAGGAAATCAAGAAGTATTTTACGTTAAAATTTTTGTCTGTTTGGTGCAACTAGAAAAGTTGAAATATGTTAAATCCATACCAATCTAGATTAACAAGTCAAATCCTTTCGACTACTTTTCTTCAGCTCATTTCAATCATGCAAATTTTTCATGTCTATAACCCTCTAGATATTTCTTAACAACAAATTAAAATCTCTGTTTTTAAAATCTAGATTATTACCTCGACTGCACATTAAAACAAGAACCCACCTCTTTAATCTACCCCTTTAATCTAACCCAAAGAAATAACAGGAAGGCCAAAGTTTCCTGTTTAGTGGCGATCGAATAGTTCCTCAAAGCTGCCGTAGTTCTTAGAATCTGAAACAAGTGAAATTCAAAAAAATGGGGAAAAATAAAAGAAAGATTTTTATGAATAAGAAAAGCAGCAACTGTAATTGCCAACAATTTTAATAGTTGAAGATAGAAGTTATGTGAATTCAACCTTGTCCTAAAATCATTTCAAGTTCCAGAATTTAAATTACGTGAAAAGTCAAATATTACATAAATTGCACCAAATCATATACAAGAAGTTAACTCAAAATTAATGCAACCCAAAATCCATAGTGATAATTGAATTTGATCATTATAAAAATCAAAACAACTCAAAATTAAAATCAATTGAATCATTAACCCAAATCAACCAGCATTTTCTCTTCTTTCACTCAAAACCCTAGTCTCTACAAAATTATACTACTATTCAATACTATGTCTAAAATTAAATACCACCAAGAAACAGAAAACTAAAAAACAGTTTGAGAAAATCAAGAAGTTAGAAGAAATGAGACAGTATAGCCAAAAAGCTTGTATGCCCTTATCAACTCTAAAAAGCTTTATACTGTACATAGTCAAAAATTATATTTCTATTATAAAATGACTGAACCAAGTTGTTAGGCGTTAAATGTTTTTGTGCCTACCAAACAGAGGTATAATACTCTAAAAAGTAAATACAACATTAACACATGTCGGAAGATATTCACATTGGAGATTTGTGAGAAAAGATTTGTGTATCTAAAAATGATAAAGTAAAGGGAAAATGAAATAATTAATCCGTATAAGTCATCAACATTTTTACTAAAACACTGAACATTCTTGTACTATTTTTGTGCCTTCTTGGCTTGTGTACTAAAACACTACCATTTTTTGTCGTCAGGATGAAACATGTTAGGCAACAACAGAATCCTGTGTACACACATGTGCACACCATTTTCAAGTTATGGATAACTCTAGGTGTCCTTCATAGGGTTTCAAGATAAGTTTGACTGATAGTCTTGTTTGAATAAAAAACTAAAAGAATGTCAGAATTACACTTGGAATTTATTGGATAAACTGTTTGTATCTCAACTATTATTGGGAACTTTATCAAAGCTTGTCTACATTGTTACCATGGATCTGAACCTTGAGTTTGAATGTCAATATAATATATTACAAAAAAAAAAAAAAACTCAATTCAACAGAAACCTAGCAAAAATTAACTCAAATAAATGCCATAAAAATTAACAATCACAATCAGAATTCATAGGCAACACCAATTACAATACAACCAGTTTAAGATTATGGAAAAATTGATTACATCGTAATAATCAATCAACAGAACGGCATAACCTAATATGAAGTAATTAGTCAATAATTCACACTCAAATTTCAATTTACTTGTAATTCAACTTTCCATATCTTTTATCATCCAATCAAAGCATGCAAATCCCAAAACCAAACGATTTAATCATATAATTTTAATCACAATGATAAATAAGATTTTCAATTCAACAAAAAATGACAATTGGGTTTATCGTTTGCTAATCAATTATGTATCAATATTTGTTTCCAAAATAGTAGCATGTAAATTATAGTCACATACAAATTTGTTCGAAATATATATTTTTTATTTTATTTTTTACTTTTGCAACGGGAATTTCCGTTTCAATGGTTTTGGAGAAAAGGAAATTCTTTTATAAAAATTCATTGCTATTTCTGTTGCAAATTGCAATAGAATTTTTTCAGTTGCTAAATTCCATTGCTAAAAAGCTTTTTTCTAGTAATGAATATTTTTAATATTGAGACTTTTCTTTACTAGGAATGACCTAAACTATGTGACTAAATTGCTGTCAAATACTGTTCGGATTTGGACTTCTCTTAACTGGGAAAACCATTTTTTTTTGTGGAAAAAGATAACTAAATATTTTTATTTTATTTTATTTATTTTTTTAATAACGAGTATTAATAGTGGATTTTCACCAATTCATTGGTAACTCAAACCCATAACTTATAAATCATAAGTGAAACGTCTTACTAATTGAATTGTAATTTGTTATCTAATAACTATTTCATTGTGCACGTTCTAACAAAAAATACATACATGCACATTCTAGCACGTTCAAATATATTTACACCTTGGAGAACCGTTCAAGTTACAAATTGTTATGTATTACGTAGAAAGACCTCTTGTTTATTCTTAATCCGGGCATTTACATGTGTGATGATTCAGACTCATGTTCCCTTCTTTCATTTCTCTATTCTGTAACACATTATTAATGTGTCTCCATTTTTTAACTTTGTAAATCACCGACTAATTGTATAAACGCCGTGGCTATGCATGCTGAGCTTTGCAAGCAGTTTTCTTTTTTTAACCCATTTTGATTTATGTTTTTGCAGTGTTCCAACTTGGAAACCCATGGAGATTACTCATCATATATACTATTCAATCCATAGAATATCTCATTGCCAGGACAAGCTGTTTTCTTTTTTTTACCCATTTTGATTTTGTATTTTTGCAGTGTTCCAACTTGGAAAGCCGTGGAGATTACTCATCATATATACTATTCAATCCATAGAATATCTCATTGCCAAGACAAATATTTTTTTTATTATTTCTAACACGAAAATAGTCTTGGCTAGGAACTCCGCGGAGTGCCAATTTAATTGCTCACTCTGCATTACACAGACTTGCTCCCTAACATGTAGTACAAGAAAGCTTGCATGATTATCAAATTTCTGAACCCATTTTCCCAAATTATACAGCACCATGAGATTCCACAAATTATAATAATAATACGAAGTGAAAGAATACCATCCATGTGCTAGTTAAAATTAACTATTACTAGCAGCTACTATTTCACATGTTACTCTATCTATATTATTTCACTTTACTACTTCCAGTAGAAAAAAAGGAACCACAACATTTTCCAACATAAAACACTAACAAGAAACAACCAAACATAATGCAACTGTCCTACACAAGAAAGTAGGCACTTTCAGTCCATCACAATAGACAGCAAACGAGATCTAAAGTAAGAAGCCCATTTGAATTCACTTTTAGCATATCAAATTGATGTACTCATAAGTCACACTACAGAGAAAACGAAGGCAAATAACAAGGAAATTAAACAACCACACACCGTTATTTTTTTGCCTCATTATATCAATTTCACAGTTGATCATTAATCTTGTCCTAGATCAAAAGAAACTGATAACAAAGTAAACATAAATGTCTTATCCAATTGAAAAATAAAAGTAAAAAAAAAATAGAAAAATAGAGTACAAAAATATTAAATTCTCAGTCAAGAAATATACCCAAACACACAACATGCAAAACAGCCAACACACAAAATATTAGTGATTTCAGCCATTTTCTTTACCAATAGAAAGAATTGGAGAAATAAACATTAAAAAAAAAAAAATCTACTGAATTTTCAACTTTTGTAATCAAGTTCTTACTCAAATATTCTTTTGTCACAAGTAAAAAAAGTAAAGCATAGAAATTAAAATAGCAAGCAGATTTAGAGATAAAAAAGAAACAAACCTGATTGAAGAGTCGGATGGTGCAAAATTTGATGGAGAGATTAGCGGTGAATGGGGATCTCCGCTTGCGATTCTTGACGTGCGAGCACAACTTCCAATCAATTCTTTGCCTTTACGTCTCGGAAGCTTTTTGCCTTGGCCATCGACTATAGGGGGGGAGAAAGGAAACAGGGAAGAAAGGGGTGCAGGAGAGGGAAGTAGAGAGAACAACATTTGTTAGGAGAGTTCGAACGCTGAGCTGGTGGTAGAAGGTAGGGGAGATAGACAAGTGTTAGCCCCCTTGGCATGATTTCACCTGTCGGCAAAGCTGCGTGCATGCCTGGCCCAACTGTGCCTGCACGTCGGCTAGGCAGACTGCCCGTCGACAAAGGCAGTGTGCGAGAATTGAAAACGGAGGTGGACCGACTTGAGCCGTTTTCGTGCTAAATATTTAACTTATGCATTCGTGGTTTGGAAGTCCTTAGGAAAGATTTGGCAGCAATTGGAGCAACTTAAATTGGGTCTAAGGTGGCCCGAACGCCTCTACTGATTTTCAATTATTTGGTATCTACTGCTGTCACTTGGGATTTTTTTTCCAAGCCTTATATAGGGAAGGGTATGCTCACTCACTTTCGGGGTGGTCGGTGGGGTTGGCCACCAGGCGGGCATGGCAGCCCGTGAGCATGGCTGGGACCCTTCCGCCATGTCCAAAGAGTGCTAGGCATGGTCGTGTTGGCTTAGGGACAGATGTTGGCAAACATTGGTGTTGGACAGCCCACGGGCACGTTTTAGCTGGGAAATGTTGGCAGTGCTGCACAGTAGGCACATGTAGGACTGTTGGTTAGCCGAGCATGGAAAATTGAGTTAGACCTTGGTGTTGGCTAGCTGCGTGGGCATCTTGGCAAGGCCTGTGCAAGGCGTGGACGGGGTGCATAAGGTTGGAAATCCTCTGACCAAGCCCCGGGCGGTTACCCGGGAGGTTACCAGGCAGCCCCAAAACATGGGGGCTGACTGGGTGGACAGCAAGGCTGTCACAATGACCCACTACCCGTGTCCCCCTTTTGTACTGTTAATGGCCAACGATTGGGCCTTCTCAACCATCCCCTATGCCCCTATAAATGACCCGATAGTCAACAACAAAGGCAGAACGTTAGGAAGAGACCTTGGCTTTGTGCTGCACACCGGGTGTTTGTGAAAAGTCCCTATTGTATGCTTGTGCGAGAGTGATACAAAGGTTGGCCATTTTTGGCTTTAAATTGCTGTGTGCTTCGTTTTCCTTTCGTTTTCATTTGTTGCCAATTGCTTGTGTGTGATTCAAAATGAGTTGGCTGACTAGCTAGTGTACTAGGCCATCCCAATTCCGTTTGCTTGGTTCTGCTGATATAGAACGTGTTTAGCACAATTTTGTGATAATTTGGTATCAGAGAACGGTTGTACTTGGGTGGTGCTGTAAAAATGGCTCATGATATACCAACGGGCAGTGGCAACTCTGTTTCAGAAAGAATGACCCGTCAAGAGCAAGCTTTCTCACAATTGATGGAACGGCTAGGCGATTTGCCTGCTGGCTACGTTCTGATGGCTGATTTGCCCGAGATAAAGGCCATCTCAGCCGTTTTGAGGGAGCACATGCGAACGGTGGATGCTACTCTTGACTCCTTGAGGTAAGACTTATCGGTACTAAGAAAGCTGTTGCCTCTGGTGCTGGGACAGAGGAGTCGTCAAGCAAAATGACGAAAATGAAAGTGAAGGTACCAGAACCGAAGGCCTTCGAAGGTGCACGAAGTGCCAAAGAATTAGAGAATTTCTTGTGGGATCTGGAACAATACTTCGTGGCAGCCGGTGTGCCCGACGAAGAGAAAGTCTCCATAACCAGCATGTATTTGGCTGGTGATGCAAAGCTGTGCTTCTCCTGTGGAGAACGATGGCAAATGACCAAAAAATTACTCAAATTATGTCCTGTTCGGCCCTGAAGGACGAGTTGAAGAAGCAGTTTCTGCCGACGAACACCTCATGGCTTGCCAGAGATGCCTTGAGGCGGCTGAAATATTATGGCAGTGTTCGGGACTACGTCAAGGATTTCTCTTCCTTGATGTTGGACGTTAGGGACATGTCAGACGAGGACAAGCTCTTCAATTTCATGGCTGGTCTTCAAACTTGGGCCCAAGCGGAGTTGCGACGGCAAGGGGTTCAAAACTTGCCCCAAGCCTTAGCAGCTGCCGACAGGTTGGTGGATTTTAAGACTATCCCGACCCAAGAGAAGAAACAGGACAAGAAATGCAAGGGAAAGGAGCCGAAAGATGGCAAGTGATTTTAGAAAAAGAAACAAAATGGGGCTGAAACGGGAACAGTGAAGGCTGAAAACGAGACGGGTTTCAAGCTAGCCAGCAAAAGAAGGGTGGTTGCTTTATTTGTGGCGGCCCTTCTCTAATATAAAAGCATGAATGCCCCAAAAGTGAGAAGGTGAATGCCATTGTGGCAGAAATGAATGATGGTGACGTTCCTGCCCCGACTCGCATAAACCCGTTGATGTTGGTAAGCGCCATTACTGCTGAAAAATCTACCCCGCCCCATGATGGCTTGTTGTATCTCCAGGCAAAAGTGAATGGCATAGATGTTTTGGCCATGGTTGACACTGGGACAACTCATAGCTTTGTGACTAGACGCGAGGTCCGTCATTTGAAGTTGGAATTGAATGAACATGGGTACCGTATCAAGGCGATAAACTCAGAAGCACAGCCAGTGCTTGGTGTTGCATCGGTTGAGCTGACGTTTGGCCCGTGGAGTGGCAAGTGTAGCCTGATGGCAGTCCCGTTAGACGATTTAGACATGATATTGGGGAAGGAGTTCATGGCTACGAACAAAATCTTCCCAATTCCTCATTTGGATGGCATAATGATTGTCGATGAAAGGTGCCCAACTTTCATACCTTCTATTTTTGTTAATGCTATGATATGCTATTGCTGGTCCTCTGTCTAGAAACGACAAGGACAAACGGGGTGGCCAAATTTCAGCCATACAGTTGGAAAACGGCTTGAAACGTGGGGAAACTACTTACCTTGCGGCCTTGGTTAAGATCAAACCGGATGTGTTCCAAGAGGTGCCTGATTGTTGTGTGGCAGTGCTGGACGAATTCGTGGATATCATGCCAGCCGAACTGCCTAAGATGCTGCCCCTGAAACATGCTATTGATCATCATATTGAACTGATCCCTGGAGCAATACCCCCAGCTCAAGCTCCTTATCGAATGTCCCCAATGGAGCTGGTCAAACTGAGGAAGCAGCTTGATGATTTGCTTGACAGTGGCCTCATTCGTCCCTCCAAAGCTCCATATGGTGCCCCAGCTCTTTTTCAGAAAAAGGCAGACGATTCCTTGCAGTTTTACGTAGACTACCGTGCCCTCAACAAGCTGACTATAAAAAACAAGTACCCAATTCCTAACACTCTTGATTTATTTGATAAGCTAGGGGCAAAAATCTATACCAAGATAGATTTGAGGGCTGGGTATTGGCAAGTCCGCAAAGCGGAAGGGGATAAGGGGAAAACCACTGTTGTAACTAGATATGGAGCTTATGAGTTTCTGGTCATGCCGTTTGGGCTGACAAACACTCCAGCTACGTTTTGTAATCTTCTGAATGATGTTTTGTATGAATATCTAGACAAGTTTGTCATTGTGTAATTGGATGATATTGTCATATATTCTGAAACGTTGGATCATCACGTTGTACATTTGAGAGCTGTGTTTGCCAGGTTAAGGGAACACGAGCTCTATGTCAAAAAAAAGAAATGTGAGTTCTATTGGGAAACGATAACATTTCTTGGCCATATAATCAGCAATGACCTAGTAAAAATGGACCCTAAAAAAATTGAGGCTGTGATTGACTGGGCAGCCCCAACGACAGTTCCAGAATTGAGATCGTTCCTTGGCTTAGCAAATTATTACCGACGATTTATCAAGGGTTATTCAAAGCTGGTGGCTCCCTCCTGACGGATTTGCTAAAGAAGGAGAAACGATGGAGCTGGGATGATGACTGTGAAACGGCCTTCAAGCTGTTGAAGGAGGCCGTTGCTTCTGAGCCAGTTCTTGGCTTGCCAGAATTTAGTTTGCCGTTTGAAGTGCATACGGATGCCAGTGACAGAGCCATCGGTGGAGTGCTTGTCTAGAATGGCCATCCTATTGCCTATGAGAGCCGGAAGCTGAAAGACTGTGAAACGAGGTACAGTACACACGGAAAGGAGATGACTGCAGTTGTGCATTGCCTTGAGGTGTGAAAACATTACTTGTTGGGAACCAAGTTCACCGTTATCACCGATAATGTGGCAAATACCTACTTCAAGTCCCAAAAGAAGCTGACCTCAAAGCAAGCTAGGTGGCAAGAGTATCTAGCTAAATTTGATTTCGAGTGGTTGCACAAGCCCGGGAAAGAGAATGTCGTGGCAGATGCACTTAGCCGAAAATAAGTGGGGGAGTATACTGCTGCATTGGTGGCTGTGAAAAATTCTATTGATTTTGAGGAATGGGTGAAACAATCTGCCCATGCCGATGCCGTGTACATGAAAATGGCACAGCAGGTCAATGATGGGCTGGTTCGCAGGTATTGGCTGGAAAATGACCTACTCTATGCAAAGGATGGTCGACTCTATGTACCTACCGGCTTATTGAGGCAGCAGCTACTCAGGGAAACCCATGACACATTGTGGGCAGGTCATCCGGGTATGGAACAAACCAGAGCACTGCTGGCCAGAAAGTTTTATTGGCCGAAGCTGGATGACGATGTTGAGTCTTATGTGAAGTCCTGCTTGGTGTGCCAATAGGACAAGACTGAAAGGAGAAAGGCAGGTGGTCTACTACAACCTTTACTGATACCGGAGAGGCCGTGGCAGTCGGTTTTGATGGATTTCATCTCTAAGTTTCCAAAGGTGGAAGGTAAAGCTTTTGTTTTTGTTATAGTTGACCGTTTCTCTAAATATGCTGTTTTATGGCCGCACCAAGTGCGTGCCCAGCTGATGTTGCTTGCTGAGCTTTTCTTTAGAAATGTTGTAAAGCTGTTTGGTTTGCCAGAAGACATTGTGAGTGATCGTGACACTCGGTTCACTGGTTGTTTCTAGACTACACTTTTCAACATGCTGGGGTCTGAATTGAAGTTTTCAACAACAGCACATCCTTAGATGGATGGTTAGACCGAGAGGATAAATGCCTTACTGGAGGAATATCTAAGGCACTATGTGACTGCAAGTCAGAAAATTGGGTGGATTTACTTGATGCAGCCCAGTTTTGTTACAACCTGCACAAATCTTCAGCAACGGGAATGAGTCCGTTCGAGTTGGTGCTTGGACAGCAGCCCTTAACTCCTCATGGGGTTGCTGCCCAAAATGAAGGAATGTGCCCTATAGCTCATCGGTTTGCTAAGTCGAAGCAAGAGCTAATTGAGGAAGCTCGGAACAGCTTGATTCTAGCTCAGCACCAAATGAAGAAGTATGCTGATATGGGTAGAAGGAATGTTGAGTTCCAGGTTGGTGACTTGGTCAGATAGATGCTCAAGCTAACCCCTCAGATTTGGAAGAAAGTCAGTTCCAAGACAGTGCATCGTGGCTTGATTCTGAAATATGATGGACCCTTTGAAGTAATCAAACGTGTTGGCAAGGTTTCTTACCGGTTGAAGCTGCCTGATAGACTGAAAGTTCATCCCACCTTTCATGTGACTTTTCTGAAAAAATTCAACCAAAATGAGCTTGATGAAGGAAGAAGGCAAGCTAAACGTGCCCCACCCGTTATAAGGAAGAAATTCGAAAAAGAGGCTTCCAAGGTGCTGGATCACAGAACCATGGGGCAAAGTAAGAAGAACCGCAGGACCGACTACTTGATCCATTGGAAGGGTGAAACGAAGGTTGATGCTACTTGGGAACGAGATGTGACTTTGTGGCAATTTGAGGACCACATTGCAGCTTATTCGGAAGCTCAGAATGCTGGTGGGTCGACGAGGGCGTCAACCTTTTCAAGTGGGGGAGGTTTGTTAGCCCCCTTGGCATGATTTCACCCATCCGGCAAAGCTGCGTGCATGCCTGGCCCAACTGGCCTGTACGTCGGCAAAGGCAGTGTGCGAGAATTGAAAACGGAGGTGGGCCGACTTGAGCCGTTTTGGTGCTAAGTATTTTTAACTTATGCATTCGTGGTTTGGAAGTCCTTAGGAAAGATTTGGCAACAATTGGAGCAACTTAAATTGGGTCTAAGGTGGCCCGAACGCCTCTACTGATTTTCAATTATTTGGTATCTACTGCTGTCACTTGGGATTTTTTTTCCAAGCCTTATATAGGGAAGGGTATGCTCACTCACTTTCGGGGTGGCCGATGGGGTTGGCCACCAGGCTGGCATGGCAGCCTGTGAGCATGGCTGGGATCCTTCCCCCATGTCCTAAAAGTGCTAGGCATGGTCGTTGTTGGCTTAGGGACAGATGTTGGCAAATGTTGGTGTTGGACAGCCCACGGGCACATTTTAGTTGGGAAACGTTGGCAGTGTTGCACGATTGGCACGTGCATGGACCGTTGGTTAGCCGAGCACAGGTGGCAATTGAGTTCCTTGGTGTTGCCTAGCTGCGTGGGAATCTTAGCAATGTCTGTGCAAGGCGTGGACCGTGTGCATAAGGCTGGAAATCCACTGAGCAAGCCCCGGCCAATTACCCGGACGATTACCAGGCAGCCCCAAAACGTGGGGGCTGACTGGGTAGACAGCAAGGCTGCCACAACGACCTACTACCCGTGTCCCCCTTTTGTGCTGTTAATGGCCAACGGTTGGGCCTTGTCAACCATCCCCTATGCCCCTATAAATGTCGTCGTAGTTAGCAACCAAGGCAGAACGTTAGGAAGAGACCTTGGCTTTGTGCCGCACACCGGGTGTTTGTGAAAAGTCCCTGTTGTATGCTTGTGTGAGAGTGATACAAAGATTGGCCATTTTTGGCTGTAAATAGCTGTGTGCTTCATTTTCATTTGTTGCCAATTGCTTGTGTGTGATTCAAAATGAGTTGGCTAACTGGCTAGTGTGCTGGGCCATCACAATCCCGTTTGCTTGGTTCAGCTGTCGTGTTTAGCATGGTTTTGTGACAAAGGATGCTGGGGGAAGATGGATCGATGGTGGAGAGAGTTAGAGAAATGTCTGACTTAGGGTATTAGCATCTGAGTGTTTTCTGTTATTTCATCAATTTGCAATGGTGTTTTTGATTAATAACTTCTAAACTTATTTTAAAGAATATGGCATCGGAAAAAGTTGCTAATTATTGCTATCGACCAATCTAACAATTTTTTCCCAAAAAGTAGCAACAGAAACTCCGTTGGAAATATTTTTTTTAATTTTTATATTTACTTTTTTGGACAAAAATATGCGGAACAATGATTTTGGAAAAGTTTTTTTCATTGTTAAAATTCATTCCTATTTCCATTACAATTTGCAACGAATTTTTCCGTTGCCAAATTCCATTGCTAAAAAGCTTATTACTAGTAATGAACAAAGGGGTCATCAATAATTTACAGGCAGAGTTCAAGACCCCAATATCGATCCCTGAAGCTCTTGAAGCTACGATCTCGGGAAATGTCCAATCAATTCATGAGCTCAAAATTGCTACTCCCGAGGTTGAGTCTAAACATGTGGATCCAGCCTCCACTTCATCAGTCGGGCCCTCTAGTTCAGCACCTTAGGCCTTTTTTATGATAATTGCTTTTTGTAATAGTTAGGGTCTTTTGTAATAGCTGGTCATCCTTTTGTTAATAAAATTCCAAGTTTCTTGACCTTTTATTCCCTTTCATTTTTCTCGCTTCGACTTATTACTTCCTTATTCCAAAATTACGCCAAGTGCTCTAAGTATCAAATATATAAAATAACAAGCTTATAACCACTGTTCTGCTGGTTCATCATAATACTTTAATGAATTTCTAGAACACTTGCACTTGAGTGCTTGTGCTCTTCCACTTCTTCTTTTCCTTTCACCTTTACTTTCTTGAACTTGATTTGATCCCGTCTAATGACCCTATGGGTTGGATCAGTTCATTTTTCTTGGGTAAAGCCTTTCTAAGCCTCAGCCCTCAAAATTTTGTTTCTTTTTCTGATATTTTTCATGCAAGCAAACCTTATTTTGATGATGACATAAGCACTTAACTATGTAAACAAGTTTTGCAGGTCTGTCACTTGTTTTGCTGGAGACAAGGTGTTCGGACGCATTACATCGTCCAAACCAACAGGCAGAAAGCAAGGATCTTACTGCTTCTCTAACGGACGCACACAACTGTCCGAACAAAGTCTATTTTGGATGAACATGACCATCCGAAGCACCTTTCGGACGATGGAACAGACGCATGCACGGACGTCCGAACGAAGTTCTTCACCAACTGCATGGAGATAGGACGCTGTTCCGAACGCATCCTACTTATCTCGGACGTCCGAAACCCCAACGACTACTTTTTGTGCATTTATTATTTAGCCGTTGGGAAGTAGTTGCAACCACCCTTTATTGCTCATATAAATAACTAGTTTGATATCCTGTTAAGATCATCTAATACATTGAATACAAGCCTTAGAAAATAGCAATTTTAGTACAAATTGGCTATAGTGATTTATTGTATTAGTGTGCACAGTGTAGAGTGCAATTCAATTTTGAGTGGAGTAATAATCTTGTACGAAAGTGTAGTTGTACGTAAAATTCTTGGCTCAACTAAAAGATTTTTAGTGTGAGCAAGAATTTCCCTACTTTGTAAAGATTATTGGCTCACCAAGTGTGTGAAGCATTCTAGTGATTTGACACTTCAAGCTTGCTAGCTTAGAAGTGTTGGCCGTTTAATTTTCTCTCTTTCTTACTTCACTATTTCATTGATTCTATTATATCAATTTTAATTTGGAAAATCTTAATATTTCTAAAAGTACTTTTAGAAACCTAATTCACCCCCCTCTTAGGTTGCTTTGGGACCAATAATTGGTATCAGAGCTTGGTCTCATTTTATTGCTTAAACTGCTTTTGAGAAAAGAACTATTATGGCAACCAACAATGCTCTATTTTTTGAGGGTCAATCAGCTACTAGGCCCCCTATGTTTAATGGAGCAAATTTTATTAGTTGGAGAGATAGAATAAAAATATTTTTGCCTTAATCTATTGACATTGACTTGTGGTATGTTGTCAATGAAGGTCCTTTTGAAGCTACTATCATTGATGATCACACAAATAGAAGAAGGGAAAAGACAAGGGATGAGCTCACTCCACAAGATAAGGCAAACTTGACGTTAAATGCAAAAGCCATGAATGTGCTATATAATGCCTTGGATGCAAATGAATCAACTCACGTGAAGGGATGCATTTCCGCTAAAGAAATCTGGGATAAATTGAAGGAAATCAATGAAGGGAGCGACGATGTTCGTGAGCAAAAGAAATCCTAACTTGTTGCCAAGTATGAGTCCGTCAAGATGGAACCACATGAAAATATTGATAAAAGGTATTGTAGGTTCAATGACATCATTAAGGATCTTGAAGCCTTGGGTAAGGAGTATTCTTTGGGTGAAAAATAGAAAAATCCTAAATGCTCTATCCAAAGAATGGGATGCCAAAACAATTGCTATAGAGGAAGCCAAGAATTTAAATTCAATGCCTATTCTTCACAGAATAGCTAATCAATTCTCTTACATCTTATGAATTGAAGTTGAAGGCCAAAGTGGTGGGTGATGAAGAAGCAAGGCGAAGAAGGAGCATTGCTCGAAAGACCTCTCAAGAAGATGATGAAAATAGCTCCATCAATCTAGAAGATGAAGATTTTGATGAAGGAGATCTTGCACTCATCACCAAAGGATTTCTTAAACATTACATCAACAAACGAAGAATGAGAAGAGATGGAGCTACAAATTCAAATAATTTCAAAGGAAAGACAAGGCTAGAAATGAAGAACAAAACGAAAAATATTTTGAATGTGGTCAACTCGGACACTTTGCAAATGAGTGCCCTTCCAAGAAAAAGAAGGAAGGAAGAAAACCGAGATTCAATAACTTTCAAATCACAAGGGATGATTGCAACTCCGAAGGAGAAGTCGAAGAAGAATGGAGTCGGCACAAATGGCCTTTATGGCCATTGGAGATGATGAGGTAAATTCTAACTATGACTCTAATGATGAAAATGATCTTGAAGCTTTCATTTTGAAATTGCATGATAGCTTAAAGGAATTATATGCTATAAATAAGGAGTTAGTAAAAATAAATAAATGCTTTATTGAATGCTAACTCTAAACTTGTGGATGAAAATAATAGGCTATCACAAGAAAATTGTGACTTGAAAAAAAGAATGCATGTGAGATCAAAGGTCAAGGAAGAACAAGCCTCCTTGAAGAAAAGATTGGATGATTTGGATGTTCTCTTGACTAGAAAGAAAGAAAATGTTGTTGATTTGAAAAGAAATAGAAATGTATTAATCAACAAAAATTTTATCATGTTTAGAAGAGATGACTTATGTTTTGTAAAATCAAAATCATCTTTATATGGAAATAAAAATACTATTTGTAGATATTGCCAACAACATGGACATGTTAAGAATATGTGTTATGTCAAGAAGAATGAAAAACTTGGAATGAAAGTCGCATGGATTGATAGCAATTTCACTAACTCAAATGGACCCTTTGAAGAAAACGTGGGTACCAAAAGTTATCAATTGATTTATTATGTAGGTACTTAACATCACCAACAATGCTAAGTGGTTCATAGATAGTGGATGTTCGAGACACATGACGGGTGATGCTTCTCTCAATCTCATATCCAAAAACAGTGGAAAAGTCACATTTGGAGATAACAATAAAGAAAAATCAATCGGCATTGGTGATTTAGGTAAAAATGGTGAAACCTTGATTAAGAATGTGCTTCTTGTTGATAATTTGAACTATAATTTATTAAGTGTAAGTCAACTTTGTGATAAAAATTTATATGTACTTTTTACCAAACATGAATGTCTTATCCTTGATAAAAATCATGTTGTCTTATTCAAGGGCACTAGGCACAATGATGTTTATGTGATTCATCTTGATAAAAATAGCAATAGCTATGTAAAATGTCTTACCTCTTCCATAGATGATCCTTGGCTTTGGCATAGAAGACTTTGTCATTTTAACATGGATTTGATTGAAAAATGATGCGTTGCTAAAAAAGATTTGGTAAGAGGTTTGCCAAAACTAAAATTTTTGAAAACAAAATTTGCGATGCATGCCAGTTTGGTAAACAAGTCAAAATTTCTTTTAAACCAAAGAATTTTGTGTCCACTCATACACCTTTAGAATTGTTGCATTTACATTTATTTGGACCTACTCAACATACTAGTCTTGGTGGTTGCAAATATGCCTTTGTTATTGTGGATGACTATTCTAGGTACACTTAGGTATTATTTTTTGTTCACAAAAATGAGGCTTTTGAAAAATTTGTAAAATTGTTTTCCAAAATTCAAAATTTATTGAATTTAAAAATCATTCGTTTAAGAAGTGACAATGGTGCCAAATTTAAATTTGGAGGTTTTCCCGATTTTTGTGATCACAACGGTATTTTTCATGAATTTTCGGTTGTTAGAGTCCCCCAACAAAATGGTGTTGTTGAAAGGAAAAATAGGACTCTTCAAGAAACCGCTAGAACTATGATTAGTGAATGCGACACAGGTTACCACAATACTTTTGGGCCGAAGCTGTTAACACGGCTTGTTATGTCATGAATCGAGTTTTATTAAGATCCTTTTTAAACAAAACTCCTTATGAACTCCTTTTTTGTAAAAAAAATCCGTTGTGAGCTATTTCAAAGTTTTTGGTTGCAAATGTTTTAATTTAAAAATCAAAGAAAACTTTGGAAAATTTGACAAAAAATCGGATGAAGGAATAGGATACTCTAGTGACAAGAAAGCATACCGAGTTTACAATAGGAGAACGCTCTTGATTGAAGAAGTTGTGCATGTTACATTTGATGAAGCTAATGATGTTATTTCAAAGAATTTGTGCGCAGATGAAGATATAGGTATTCTAAAGGAGCTCGAAAAGCTCACTATTCATGAAGATCATCAAGAGATCACATCAAACAATGATGTCGACGACCATCAAATAGATGATGAAAAAGAAAAGAACGAGGATACTCCAAAAGATCTTTCGAAAGCTTGGAGATTCGTCTCTAGTCAACTCTCAATATTTAATCATAGGTGATCTATCCAATGGGGTAACTACTCGTTCTCATAAACCTTTGAATAGTAATTGTGCATTACTTTCTCACATTGAACCTAAACATGTAGATGTTGTTTTGAATGATAAATCTTGGGTTAATGCCATGCAAGATGAACTTAGTCAATTTGAGAAAAATAATGTATGGACCTTGATTGAAAGACCATCTTCTCATCCCGTAATTGGAACAAAATGGGTCTTTAGAAAGAAATTAAATGACATAGGTGAAATCATAAGAAACAAATCTAGACTTGTTGCAAAAGGTTATGCTCAAGAAGAAAGTATTGATTTTGATGAAACCTTTGCACCCGTGGCTAGATTAGAATCCATTCGCATGTTTCTCGCATTTGCATGTTTCAATGATTTCAAATATTTCAAATGGATGTCAAAAGCGCATTTTTAAATGGTTTTATCTATCAAGAAGTTTTTGTTGAACAACCTCCGGGCTTTGAAAATAAAAAACATCTTAGAGACAGAATCTTCCAAATTATGTTTTCAAACTCTCTAAAGCTTTATATGGTTTGAAACAAGTTCCAAGAGCTTGGTATGAAAGATTAAGTGACTTCTTGATTGAAAATGGATTTAAAAGAGGTGTAGTTGACACCACTCTTTTTACAAAAATAGATTTAAATGGGTTGTTAATTTTTCAAATTTATGTTCATGATATTATTTTTGGAGAAACTAATGAAAGTTTGTGCAAAAACTTTTCACATTTAATGCAAAAAGAGTTTGAGATAAGTATGATGGGCAAGTTACAATTTTTTCTCGGACTACAAGTTCACCAAACAAAGGAAGGAACGTTTATTACACAAATCAAGTATACAAAGGAGCTACTCAAATGATTTGGTATGGAAGATTGCAAACAAGTTGGTACGCCTATGTGCACTTCAACCAAACTTGATAAAGACGAAGAAAGTAATGGTATTGATGAAAAACACTATAGAGGTATAATCGGAAGCCAACTTTACTTAACAGCCAGTAGCACTAGCTATTATGTTTGCTGTTTGTTTGTGTGCTAGATTTCAATCTTGCCCCAAAGAATCGCACTTGATAGCTGGAAAAAGAACTTTTAGATATCTGAAGGGTACAATGAATTTTGGTTTGTGGTATCCAAAGTCCTCTACATTTGATTTAATTAGTTATTCTGACGTTGACTTTGCTGGGTGTAAAATTGATAGAAAAAGTACTAGTGGTATGTGTCATTTTTTGAGAAATTGTCTTGTATCTTGGTTTAGCAAAAAACAAAATCCTATTTCTCTTTCTACGGCTGAAGCCGAATACATTGCTGCTAGAAATTGTTGTGCTCAACTTTTTTGGATGAAACATACTCTGAAAGAATTTGGTGTTATTTTTGATTGTGTGCCTATAAAGTGCGACAATACTAGTGCAATTAGTCTCACAAAAAATCCTGTTATGCACTCTAGAACCAAACCAATTGATGTTAAGCATCATTTAATTAGAGATCTTGAGTGTAAAAAGGAAATTCGTGTTGATTTACACATCTGTCGTGCCTATTTCAGATCAACTTGCTGATACTTTTACAAAACCCTTGGCTCTAGATCGCTTTGAATCACTCAAAAAATATTTAGAGATTTTACAGATCAATTTGGCATAATCTCTTCATTCGGACGCACTCGCTCGTCCGAACAACACTATCTTTCGGACGCTTTCTATCTTCCGTTGCGTCCGAACAACACTATCTTTCGGACGCTCTTTATCTTCCGTTGCGTCCGAACAACACTATCTTTCTGACGTTCTATCTTATAAACCTCATCTCCTCCTCGGACGCTTATAATCGTCCGAACGCTATTCAATTTCTTTATTTATTCTCTGGAATTCTTTCGGACGCTTACCATCGTCCCAAAGAACATCGGACGCACTGGCTCTTCCATCGCCAGTCCGTTCATCAGCTTTCGGACGCTTCATCGGACGCACACCAATCGTTCGATAGTCTGAACGGTCTCCCTGTTCGATTAAAACCGTCCATTTTCTCCTATTTCAGACTCATCCTTGTGAAAAGGATCCCAGTATTTTAATAGCCTTGTTCTTTGATTTTAATTGGTTTAAAATGTTTTTCATATTATTTTTAGTCATAAAGTACTTCAACTTATTCGTTTTTCAATTTTTGAAAACAATACCCATCGGTACCGAAATCAATGCGGGTAAACGGGTCAAAAATTGGACTAAGTGTAATTAGTGCATTGTGGTGTGTGAGTGTTGTTTGATGGCTGATTTATAATGTTAATTTAGTAGCAAAAAATTAGTTTTTGGGTCAAATAGTCAACTTGGAGACTATTTGGTCAACTTGGGTACTATTTGGGTCAACTTTGGAAGCTTTTTAAGTCTTCTTCTTGTTGTTTCTTCCTCATTTCTTCCTAGCAGCAGCTGAACTCCTCTTCCTCCATTTTCCCCAAAAATTTTCTTGGATTTCAAGTAGGAATCACTTGGAAGGTAAGATTTTATGTATTTTAGCATTTATGGCTTATGGGCTTTATGATCCAAGCTTTAATTTCAAGTTTTGTAGGATTCTTTCATGGCTGAGAAAACCCTCTTTGCAGCCTTATAAGTTATGATTTATGTATGTTATGGGTTTTTTTTAGTGTTTTGGAGGTTGGGAAGTGATTGGGGTTGATTTTTAACAACTTTCCATGGTTAGATTACAAATTTTAAGATTATGAGTTGGGGTTTTGTCTTCCATACATGGCCTAGAGTGTTATGCTATGAATGCTTATGTCTATGCACATAATGATGTTTTAAGAGTGTTTTAAGGTTAGTTTGGATAGGAATTGAGACTTGAAACCAAGTGGAATTGATTTCCCTTCATTTTGTAAGTAAGCGGAAGTTTGGCGCAACTAGGATAATTTGGATAATTGGTTATGTTTGAAGGATCTTTAATGATCTTTTGATGGTTTTAAGTGTTTCTTTGGTAGTGGGTTGGATAGGAAGCATGTTTGAATCATGCGTGTGGCTAATCGACAAAAATGCCAGTTTGGTTAAAGAGGAATTCCAAACACAGGTTGTTGCTCTAATGTTCTGTAATAGAGTTAATTGTAGTGGTTATGGGGTATGGATTGTTGTGGAATGCTATTGTTATAGTCCCGGCTATTGCTCCGGTGAATCTTTCCGTTTATGGATTTTGTTGGTTGGTTGAATATGTTGTTTTGAGTTGGGTTGTAACCAAGGTCCCTTGAATACCTTGGAAATGGATTTTGTTGGTTGGTTGAATATGTTGTTTTGAGTTGGGTTGTAACCAAGGTCATAGTTACCTTGGAATAACCCATCAAATTACAATTACACTCTAATTATAGCATAGGGAGAGCCTGTCTCTTATACACATCTAGATGTGTATACTGAGCTTATTATCTCCTAATCTAGCTGTAATACGAATTTGAGGGGTTAACTAAGTGTTTTGACTGGGGTTTTAGCTTGTCGAAGTTGGTCAGAAATTGTGAAAAGGTCATTTTTGACCAAAGAGCTTTTGGTGTCGTTTTCTATCGTTTCGCGTCGTTTTCACTTCTCTAGTCATTCTTTAACTTCTCCACATCTCTTCTAAGAGTCCTCTTATATTTGTTTTAGGTACCACGCCACCTACCGCCGGCGATCGCGTTCTGTGATCATTTGGGCAGTTTTTGCTTTGATAGGTGGGTAACATAGACCCTCTTCCACTTGTATTTTGTTTAACGACTTTCGAAATATGTTTGGATGGATTTTAAAATGTGTATGATGTTTGGAACTGCACTTTTACAATGTTTTGGAATTATTACATATGAAATCGAGACCAAGCTATTTTATGTTAATCAATTGATATTTTTGCAAACTCTTTTGATATGAAAGCATTTTATGACTGTTTTGGCTCATAGGTGAATTGGTATATAATTTTGGATGTGTTGAAAATGTGTGATTTGGGGAGCTCGGTTCTATAGTCATCCATGGGACGCCATGGTGACTGCTGTGAATGTTTTGAACTAATTGATCGGGGTCTTGTGATGGGATAACTTGACCTCCCGGTCGGACTAGTAGGTGTAGTAGATTACTAGATCGAAACATTATAAAGCAGCCATCAAACAACACTCACACACCACAATGCACTAATTATACTTAGTCTAACTTTGACCCTCCAAAGATCTTATCACACATCTGTCATCCGAGAAGTGATTGGATCTTTTTGACTATGTTTTGAACATGCCTGACGTTTAAATGGCATGATACATTTTAGAAACTACTTATGATTATGGTTTATTGACGTTTAAATGGCATGAGACATTTTAGAAACTACTTCATGACTATGGTTTTCGCAAATGTTATTATCTTTATGTTTTCTTTTTAACGAAATGCTTGGCCCCATTTGAAGAGCTTTTATGATATGCATAAGAGACAGTTTACTTATAAAACCGAATATTGCACTGATGTACAAAATTTGCCGAATTACTCTCCATCACGTTAGCGCTTTTAGATTTTCGCCAGATTCCACATTACTGGTAGGACTCTACGGATAATCTTCCTGGCTTTCACAAGTTTGGAAAGGGGTAGTGTATTAGATAGGTTTTGTATTGATGAACTTTGTTTTTGTTGTAGCATCTTTTGTACTAAGAAGGAATTTTGTAATTCGTATTTTTGTGTAAAAAATGAAATATTCGGTTTTATAGTTAAGAAATGGTTTGATGGTTCTATTACATTGCGGTTTAGTTTGTTGCTCTGTTTGTTTGTGCCTTGCGCTTTGGACCGGTGTGCCATTAGCGCGGCGTGTTACGGTCCCGTTTTTGGGGCGTGACAATCCTAACCCCCAAAACCCTCTCTGGCAAAAAATTTTCTCCAATATTTCCTCCAAATTTCTTCCTTCTCTCCACAAATTGTTTGGAAAATTATCATCTCCAACATATTCATCACCATTATTGTACCTAATTTCACCCATCTACCATCTCATTTCATCAAATTCTCACCAACCTTTCAAAAAATTATATTTTTTTCTCCTATTTCTTCCTTTCATTTACAATGGTTAAATCCCGTAGAGGCTCTTCTACGGAAACTCGTGGACGAAAAACAAAAAAGGGAAAGCTCCGGTGCGTGGGAAATCGTCTGCTAATCCTCAAGTCTCCTCAAATCCAACCTTACCCAAATTCATCGATGCCAAGGCATCCGAACGGTATACATCTCTTCTGAACAAGTCTATAATCGTTCAACGTCCTGCTTCTCAGAGTCTTTTTTATGAATATAATCTTCCTATTGTCAAATCATGCTTTGAAAAATAAAATTGGGGTCACCTAGTGCATATTGATTTACCTGTGTATCATGACATGGTGCTTCAATTCACAGCCAATCTTCAGAAAGGCCCCACTGTTCGCACATTAATTTCTCATGTAAATAGCATCAATCTTGAGATTTCCTCCAACATCATCAACACTATTTTGAATGTGAAATTTCAAATCCAAATGATTTCTCTTATTTCTTTTCTTTAGATAAATGGCCTGCTATTGATACTCGTTTTGACTTTGGTGAGGTCAAAACTATTTTTAACATCAACTTCAAACAGGCCTCGGAAGCCAAAATCACATTGCTAACTCCTGAACTAAACATTCTATACACTCTTGTCACGAATTTGCTGTTACCAACAGATGGGCATCGCACTGAGCCCAGAAAAAAGCAGCTTTACTTATTTTTTTGTGTTCTCAAGGGCATTCCTCTTGACTTTGGGTATCTCTTTTGCTCCCTGTGGGAACTTTTTCTTACTAATACCCGAAAAAACATTTATTTTGAAAAATTTCTCACCAAAGTGTTTGATTTCCTTAAGGTCCTCTTCAGCGGCAACAAACAATTTCCCCCTTATTTCAACAAATCTTATATTGAACGAAAAGGCCTCCATTTTTTCAACAATCAATGGTTAACTAAGGCAGCTTTTGATATTGAGCGTTCAAAATCCCAGGCCTCTACCTCTGGTTTGGTGATTCCATATTTTCTCCTCCTCAAACACCTCCACCATTCCATGATCCTCATCCATCTTCCTCTGAACCCTCACTTCCTCAAATTTGTAGCTTTCTCACTTCCTTGAGCACTCAAGTAGGTTCCTTTCTTAACGTCACACTAATCGTAAGTTAAAGCGACTTGAAACTCGTCAGCTGATTCTCCAAGAGGCACTTAGCCTAGGCATGTCTGCTTCGGCTCAAGTCCAATTTGCCAACATTCAATCACAATATCCACTGGACTCCTCTACCGACAGTGATGACAATGCTAAAGATGGGGATGTTCGTGAGGACGACGAAGAGGATGCAAATAATCAAGGTGCTGCCAATGAAGATGAAGGCGACGATGAGGATGTTGACGACACGTTTAATTTCATCATGCAACGCCGTACTGAAGCAGATGAAGACAGTGAGGCTACTAATGATGATGCTCCTTTCAAATGCCAAAAGATCGAAAAGCGCTCAAAGAAGAAAAATGAATCGAATTAGTTCCTTTAATATTCTGTTTTTAGTTTTTGACATTTCTCTATTTTTTTAGTTAGAATTGCTCTCAGATTTACCAATTTATGTATTACTTTGAACTAGTCCTGTTGAATATTTGGGTTTTCTCCTGTTGAAGAGTAAGCTTGGGCTTTAATCCTCTTTATGAATTTTTGCGCTAGTTTGTTGAATATTTGCACGTTCTCAGGAGGAGTTTTGTTTGATCATGTCAAAAGGGGGAGTAGTAATTTATATTGGAAATTAATTGGTCATCACTCATATCTGATTTGAAAAATGATTGGTCATCACTCATATTTGATTGATTTTACATAATTTTTCCATGAATATTTGTCATCATCAAAAAGGGGGAGATTGATATTTTCCAACCCTTATTTTGATGATGACATAAGCACTTAATTATGTAAACAAGTTTTGCAGGTCTGTTACTTGTTTTGCTGGAGACAGGGTGTTCGAACGCATTGCACCGTCCAAACTATGTCAAGCTTCTCGGACGCATTCCTCCGTCCGAACCAACACGCAGAAAGAAAGGATCTTACTGCTTCTCCAATGGACGCACACAACTGTCCGAACGAAGTCTATTTTGGAAGAACATGACCGTTCGAAACACCCTTCGGACGATGAAACGGACGCATGTCAAGGACATCCGAACGAAGTTCTTCACCAACTACATGGAGATCGGATGCTGTTTCGGATGCATCCTACTTATCTCGGACGTCCGAAACCCCAACGGGCTACTTTTTGTGCATTTATTATTTAGTCGTTGGGAAGTAGTTGCAACCACCATTTATTGCTCCTATAAATAACTAGTTTGATATCCTGTTAAGATCATCTAATACATTGAATACAAGCCTTAGAAAAGAACAATTTTAGTACAAATTGGCTAAAGTGCTTTATTGTATGAGTGTGCAGTGTAGAGTGCAATTCAATTTTGAGTGGAGTAATAATCTTGTACGAAAGTGTAGTTGTACGTAAAATTCTTGGCTCAACTAAAAAAGTTTTAGTGTGAGCAAGAATTTCCCTACTTTGTAAGGATTATTGGCTCACCAAGTGTGTGAAGCATTCTAGTGATTTGATAATTCAAGCTTGCTAGATTAGAAGTGTTGGCCATTAAATTTTCTCTCTTTCTTACTTTACTGCTTTCATTGATTCTATTATATCAATTTTAATTTGGAAAATTTTAATATTTCTAAAAGTATTTTTAGAAACCTAATTCACCCCCCTCTTAGGTTGCTTTGGGACCAACACTTTCCATCTTGAACCTAGTCCAAACCTCTTTAGCACTTTGGCGTCGAAGCGGTTTGATTCTTTAGGGGAACGATAAGATCTCAGTCCTTGAGGAGGGACCGCTAGGCCTCGGCCCTCTTAAGCTGTTTCTTGAACCTGATTTGGAATTCTTTAACACTTCAGCGGGTCAGAGCAGTTTGAATTTCTTGAGTGGGGACCACTAGGTCTCAACCCTCGAGAGGGGACTACTAAGTCTCAGCTCTCGTGATTCTTTTTTTTGAACCTAGTTCGGACCTCTTTAGCATTTCGGTAGGTCGGAGTGGTTCAAATTTCTTTAGGGGAACAATTAGGTCTCAGCTCTCGAGGGGGGACTACTAAGTCTTAACCCTCGAGAGGGGACTACTAAGTCTCAGTCCTGGTGATTCTTTTTTCTTGAATCTGGTCTGCATCTCTTTAGTATTTCGGTGGGTCAGAGTGGTTCAAATTTTTTGAGGGGGGACCACTAGGTCTCGGGCCTCGAGGAAGGACTACTGAGTCTCAGCCCTCGTGATTCTTTGTCTTGAATTTGGTCTGAATCTCTTTAGCACTTCGACGGGTCAAAGCAGTTCGAATTTCTAGAGGGAGGATCACTATGTCTCAACCCTCATGAATGTTTATTCATTCATTTATGTGCTTTTTCAAGAACCACCTATTTGTGTAAGAAAATGGATTTTTATTACATTCTTTGATAATATTTCTTCAAGTTTACAATGTTCTATATTCTAGGAACAGGGTCTCATTTCATGTCAACAAGCTTATAATAACCCAATCTATGAGCCTCTATCACACGATAAGGGCCTTCACAGTTCAAATCTAATTTTCTTATTCATTCAACTAGGCTTGCCTCATTTTTTTGAAGCACCAAATCTCTAGGTCACAAGTATCTATGTTTGACTATTCTGGAGTTATAGTGTCTAGCCATGACTTGCTTTTATTTAGCTTCTTAGAGAGATACGTCTAGCCTCCTTTCTTCTAGCAGATCTAAATTAGCTCTTAAGGCTTTGTCATTCCATTCTAAATTACATAATGCTACCCTAGCTGATGGTAATCCAATTTCAACGGGAATTACAACCTCAGATCCATAGACCAAACTAAATGGTATGTTTCCATTGACTGTTTTAGGAGTGGTTCTCTACACCCAAAGAACACTGGGTAGTTCTTCAACCCATGCGTCTTTTGACTCGTTCTAGCAGAGTCTTGAGTCCTATCAGCAAGGTTCGACTGCAAATTTCTGTCTACCCATTTGCTTGTGGATGTGCCACCGAAGTGAAGTTCTATTTTATGCCGAGATTAGAGCAAAAAATCTTGAAACGCTCCCCGTCGAATTGTTTTCTGTTATCAAATATAAGAATAGAAGGGATACCGAACTAGCAAACGATATTTTTCTGAAATAATTTCTCTATCCTAGCCTTTCTAGAGAGTGAGGACAGAGGTTCAGTTTTGATCCATTTGGTGAAGTAGTCAATTGCTACTACTAAAAATTCAAGCTTGCCTATTCCCCTCAGAAGTCAACCCAAAATATCTATTCCCCATTAAGCAAATGGCCAAGGACTCTGAATAGAGACCATGTCCGATCTAGGTCTTCGGGGAACTGGTGTGTGTATTTGACATTGATGACACTTCTGCACTAAATCATCTGCATTTGAATGTAAAGTGGGCCAGTAATATCTTACAAGCAGTACTTTACGAGCCAACCTCCTCGGTCCAATGTGGTTTCTGCACATGCCCTCGTGTACCTCAATTAACACATAGTTAGTCTCGGAAGACCCGAGGCACCTCAACAGCGGGCATAAATAAGCTTTTTTATACAGGACTCCATCAATCAGTGTATATTTGACAACTCCATACTTAATCTTTCTGGCCTCAGTTAAATCTTCAGGAAGTTTATTGCTGCCAAGGTAATTTATTATGGGCTCCAAATCCATCCAAGGTCCGTATGGATATTCATAATTTTATCCATAGGATCCACAAACCTGAAGTCTTGTACTTCCACTAATATTTCCTTTATTAGGTGTGAGTGTATCGTCGAGGCCAATTTTGACAATGCATCCGTGTGTGTTTTTTGCTCGGGGGGATTTGTTTATATCTACTTTTTTTTTAAAATTTTGACATCCAACTCTTCACCACAGCCAAATATTTTTTTAGGATCACTCCGCAAATTTCATAATTTTCCAGACTTTGACTCACAGCCAACTGTGAATCAGAGTGTATTTTTATGGTCTGAGCCCCCATTCTGTGGGCCATTTTCATCCCACAAATGAGTGCCTCATATTCGGTTTCATTATTCGTTCCTGGAAATCTGAACCTCAGAGCATATGTGAGGTAATCCCTTTTCGAGGACTTACTTATAATACCTGCTCCAACTCTGGATTCACATGAAACTCCATAAACATGAATCTCCCATACGAGGTCTTTTCTGAATTGTAGTTGCTTCAATTGACATCCACTGTCATGATTAGCTGTTGCTTTTCAATTCTACAGTTTTCTACTATGAAGTCTGCTAGAACTTGCACCTTGATGGCCATTCGATGTTTGAACTCGATATCGAACTCAAATAGCTCCACAAATCATTTTAACATTCTTCTCGAAGTGTCAGGTTTGCTCAATATATTTCTCAAAGGAAAATTCATTAGGACAACTATTTTGTGGCCGTGAAAGTACGGCCTCAGTTTCTGAGCTAACACCACCAAGAAAAAGAAAGCTTTTCTGATAAGTATGTAATTCTTTTCTGGTCCCTGAAGCAGTTTGCTTACAAAATATATGGGACACTGCTTGTCGTGCCTGTCTTCTTTAAGAAAAATTGAACTAATTACCAAGTCTGCAATTAATATGTACAAGTACAGTGGTTCACCTTTTTGGGGGCGACACAAGTTTCAACAAATTACTCAGATATCTTTTAAGCTCCTCAAAGGCCTTCTGAGCTTCTTTTATCCATTGGAAATTTTCTGTTTTTCTTTATAAGTTAAAAAATGACAGGCCTCTTTCTTCTGACTTGGACAGAAACCGATTCAGGGCTGCCATTTTCCCAGTGAGTCGGTTGTTTACCACTATATCATCTATGTACACCTTTATATTTCGTACTATTTGAGATTTAAACGCTTTATTGATGAGCCTCTGGTACGTGGCTCCTGCATTTTGAAATCTAAAGGGCATCATAGTATAGTAATACATGTCTCGATCAATTATGAAGGAGGTTTTCTCTTCGTCTTTTTTTGCATGTATATCTGGTGGTACCCTTCAAATGCATCTAAGAAATATAAAATGTAAAACCCAACAAAAGAATTAACTACTGTATCAATCCGAGGGTACGGGTAAGTGCCCTTTGGATAAGCTTTAGTGAGAACAATAAAGTCTTGGCACATATGCCAAGACGAATCTTGTTTGGTTACAAGGACGGGATTACAAATTCAGGTTGGATACAGTACTTTTCCAATGATTTTTGCTGCTAAAAACTTATCCACCTTCGGCTTCAATTACTAAACTACGCTCTGGATCGAAGAGGCACTTTTTCTGTTTAATGGGCTTGTATGCCGGATCCATTCTAAGCTAATGCTCAATAATTTTTCAAGAAATGCAAGTCATATCCTCAACAGTCCAGGCGAACATGTCCTTATACTCGGCAAGAAGTCCGAAGAAAAGAGCTTTGAATTCTACAGGCAGGATCGTACAAATTTTTATTTTTCTATCCGGAATGCTCGGATCTAGCAGTATTTCCTCGATGGCACCTCGTCTTGTGGCTCAATTTTGGACTTGCCCTTTCCCTTAGGCTCAAGTAAATCTGGGATCTCTGACGTGCTCCTTGGTGGCCTTTCATCTTCTCCTTCCATCCTTGGGTCGATCATTGGCTCTTTAGGAATGTCCAAGGTGGATGAAGCATCAAATGTTTACAAGAATGCTATATTAGCAAAAGACATGGTCTACAATTGGGACCACAAGAATATCATGTAGCAAGCCCGAGCCTTCTACCGGTTCCTAATCACTGTGCCTTCAAATCGGTCCCTCAACATAAATTTGATTCCAATATGGAATACGGAGAGAAAGATCCGATATGTATATTGTGTGGGTCGGTCAAGGATCATGTTATAGGAACTATCCCTTTTGACGATGACAAAATTGGTCACCTCAATCCTGTACTTTGGGGAAGTTTCAAGAGTCAAAGGAAGCATTATTTGACTTCTAGCATGACCGAGTCGCCTGTGAAGCCTACCGAGAGGTTTTGAAAGATTTTATCAGGTAGGAGTCCATATGCATCTTCTCCCAAGCATCCCAAAAAAATTATATCAGCCGAGCTTCCTATATCCACAAATATTCGATGCATCTCGTAGCCAGCTACTTGTACATGAATTACCACGGGGTCATTGTGTGGCATGCGATTGGGGACAGGATCATCTGAAGTGTACCTAAGGCTCATGAATGGTTTTAAATGCTTAGGGGTACGTATCTCGCATACTTCTTTCTTGCATTACTGGAGTCCTCTAGTCGATCGCTAGCCTTCCAACTATGATTTTTATCACTCCGGCTACGCAGATCTGCTCGTCTTGAGTTGGGGGATTGTTCCTCTTTTGACCATTCTGGTTCAGCTGATGAGATGGATAAGGGTGAGGCTGCACTTGATTTTCCCTATTATTGGCATTTCTTTGGAATTCCAGGGTAGTTCGGCTAATGAACTACTGCAAGTGCCCTTCTTGAATAGCCTTTTCTATTCTGACCTTTAAATGATTGTAGGCCTCTGTATCATGACCATGCTGGTCATGGAATAAACAGTACTTTAATTAATCCCTTTGGTTGGGCCCTGACATCGTTGGAGGAAGGGGCTCAAGGATCCCCAAGTGCTGCACTTGATATAGTATTTTTCTCCTTGATCTATTTAGTGGGATGAAATTTGAGTATGGAAGAACTCTTATCCTCAGAGGTCGGACCACGATATTGTTGTTCGGGTAGACTACCCAATTCTCCAACGGCTTGTTGTTGGGATAGCTCAGTCTACATCCATCACTTTTGGATTTTTAGAGGATGAAGGGTTCGGAGTCATCAAGATATTTTCCTTTTTAGAATCGTATATTTCTCTCTTCATTCTGTTGGAGTCCTTGTCCAGAATAAACTCTGATGCCCTCTCTAACAGTTCAGAGTATGTATCTGGCATCATCATAGCTAATTCAGCGTTGAAGCTTCCAAGTCGGATGCCGTTGTAGAAAGCAGCAATTAGAATTTTCTCATCAACATTTTTTATTTGGATCACTTTATCGTTGAAGTAGTCCTTGAACTGCATCGGGAAGGGCTCAGTCTTGATAGAAATCGTGAATGGATCTCTATCTATTTCTGTCTGAGCAAAAGCATGCAACACCATATTATTTGTCCTCAAAATCTCTTTAATTTTATTCTTGAGGTTCTGCTCTTTGAGCTGTTTTAAGCCAGACGAGGAGGGGCCTCTATGTTCAGTGCTTTTCAAGAATTGTGTGCCGATTCTGTCATGTACTGGCAATCTTTCCAACTTTCTGTGTAACTAAGTGAGATTCATCAAATCGCTCGTCCGAGCACGACTTCGTGATTTTGTGTCGGAGATCACTCGGACTTACGACATTTACTGGTTGTTTTCCAAGTCTTCGGCCCGAAATTTGCTGCTGTTCGGCTCGCGGTGTGATCACCCAGTTTGAGCACTCGGATAGAGTTTGATTTTTGCGCTGCTCGACGAACTCTCTAAAGTACTCAAAATGATCGGCGATGTACTTCAATACATCAATTTGTTTCTACTGGGCCTCAGTGCATGTTCTAAAGTCCCCAGCCTCATCATTCTGCAGCAAAACGTGCGGATTGCTCGCTTCAGTCTCCATGATGGCAATGCATCTCATGCCTCGGTTCTTCATCCTCACAAAAGCAAAGCTGATATAGGAAACTACTGAAAGTAGTTGAAAAAGTTGAAAGTTTGTTGATTCCCACAAATGGCGCCAAATGATGAAGTTAGAAATAGTAGAGAGAGAGAGAGTAGAGAGTTGGAGAGTGAGTTTATACAAATTTTATTATGAGGAGCTTACAGGAGGAATAGTAGTGATAATCTTAGCACCCAAGCTAGTTATTTATAGATATACATGAGGAGAGCGAGCCACAATTCGACTAGATGAACCTACGTTTAAATTACATATTTGCCTTTAATGGGGCTGCCACGTCAGCTATTCTAAAATAATCTTGGAGAATGTGTCATGTGCTAATCCTAAACATCATCACTAATTGAACTTTTTGTTCCTAATTGCAAGTTGACCAATGCATTTAGTCAACCGTTAGCTCGCAAACGAGTCTCTTTATGAAGGAACTAGTCGAAGACTTTTTCAATAGGAACACATAATCGAAACGATTCAGTTTCGTGTACTACAGTTTTCGTTAACTAATTTGGGGTACGCAATTAAGATTTTGTTTTATTTTAAATAAGTTATTTAAAAGTAATCCAATGAATAAATGTACACAAAAGTGAGAAAAATTATAAGTATATGAGCTAGTGACTAGTGTGATTGGGAAGGCAAAGAAAGAAATTGACCAGCAGACAAGAAATCCGCTCCATATCAAAGGCCATTTTGTCAAATTTGCAAGTTGGAGCAATTTTTTTTTTTGACATCCCTCCTTCATACGCATACATTACTACGAATAAATATGATAGCTAGATATTTGATTTCTTATTGAACAGGTATTTATGTTATATTCTATGGTCCAATACCAAAATGTGTTGGTCACATTCATATTTTCTTTTAAAATCAAAAATAATTTAAGAGAATGTTATATTATCCTTAGTAGTCGTGGATGCACTTTTAATAGCTTACAATGATTTTTATAGATCGCTCCACTAAATAAGGAACTATTAATAGTGAGATTCAAAACTGAATCTCTCTCATACAAGGTGATTGACCTTTCTAGCTTAGCCAACCCTATTAGTAACAAGTTTTCATATTTTGACAATAAAAATTTCCTTATCATCATATTATTGTTATACACATTAATTATTAAAAATTAAGGTACATCACCCATGTTGTACTCCTACTCCAATTTATGGATTTACATATTATAAATATCGACCAATTAATTAAATGGACGCTTAGTACACATAAAATTTCTCTTGGAATAGTACTAATAATGTGATACCAAATCACTAGTCAATCAGTTCTTTCAAAAAAAATCTAAACATTAAACATTTTCAAGTTGATCTCTCTCTCTCTCCTTCCTTTAAAGGCTAATGGGAATAAACGCCAATTAATCTTGGGTTTAATTAATGTTTCAACTAAGACTACTAGCATTTAAAATTTGACTTCTTTTTTTTTTTTTTAAAAAGTAGATATTCAAGTTATGATATGAACTAAAAAGCTATTGCCATGACTCATAATCAACCTACATGTTATTGTATTATATAAAAATTGAGATGACAAGGTATAGTGAAATTATAAAATTTTTCTAACATTTATTCGAATTTTTAAAACAACCTTTTTCAAGAAAATTTGAAATTGCTAACGGATCTTGTCTTTGTCTGTAGTATTTAGCATATGGCAGTGTTATACATCACATGCTCCTGAATTATTAGTTGTCTTCTTTACTATTTTTTCTTAGCAGAAAAAATATCACTGACGCCTACCCCGGCAATTTAATATGATGCTATCAGACAATTATCACGCCCAAAGACAATTCTTTGAAAAACCAAAGTCTACTAATTACTAACTAATCAAATGGACCCGTAATGGTTTTCTATATAACTTTTAGGGTTAATTACATTTGCCTCCCTTGAAGTTTGGCCAATTTACTAAATCAACTTCGAATTTGATAAAATTATAAATACCCTTTTTCTTTTACTAAATCTATAACAAAAACACCGCTACCATGAGTCAACACACGTTGACTACCAATCTGTCAATGATATTACCAGCACAATATACTAAAGTTCCTAAAATGCCCTTAGAAACACTAAACACATCAGCACCATCATCTTCTCTTCCACATCTCCAACTCTTTCAGTCTTCCCACAAATCACCACCACAATCACAAACGGCAACTGAATCCTATCTCAATCAGATAACCACTAGCACTCACAAACCATCTGCCTTCTTTGTTTTATATAAGTTCCATGATTTATTTAGCCTTTTGGATTGTTGGATTTATTTTGCTTTGTAGTTTTGTACTACTTGCCTTTTAAGTTAGTGTTCTGATCTGCGTAAAGTGGTAATTTTTAATGTCATTTTTGCAAGAGATTGTGATGATAGGAAAAATCATCATCTAATCGCCACAAGCCACCCAATTCAGTTTAATCCTCCTATTGTGGTTGCTCACCCATCACTGCCCTGTCAATCCTCTCCTGACAGCAAGTCTCTTTGTTACGTTGGCGGCGACACCCAAATCATTGTCATTACTAGGCACACCACAAACTTAAAATAAAAAAATAAAAAAAATAAAAAGAAGAGAGAAATAGGCACGCCACCCTTTCCAACCTCTACCTTTGTGTTTCCAAAACTTCCCTTGTCGGTTATCATTTTCTCAACTCCCAACTATGGAATAAATTAATATAGCTTGGGTTGAAACTTCCATCCACTAATCCAAACTACTAACAAAAAAGTTGAGTGGAGAAGATGGAATCTGTGGTGGCGGAGCTATGGGGGTTTAAATGGTAGTTGTGGAGCTAGGATGTTGGCAGAAAAGGTGAATGGTGGCTCTGGGTTACATCATCAGGATAGAGTATACGGTTGTTAAATTCGTAGGGCTTGAGTCGTAGAGGCTTTGCACAAAATCTAAGGGTGAAAAATATTTTGTTCCTTTTTTTCATTTCAAAAATCCTAAAAGAAATTGTGAGTAATAATTTGTGGTGTTTGGTGAGGGAATTTGGGAAGGGTAGTGATAGGCGTTGCGGTCGATGGTGGCTGGAAAGTGGAAAGGTGGACGGTTAGATTTTTTGCCTAAAGGGCAATTTTGAATTTTCAATTTTTTACGTATTCCATCTAGTGGGTTTAACAGATTTGGCTTATAAAAGGGTGTTTGTAATCTTTCTAATCCTTGGAATTTATTTGGTAGTTTGGTCAAATCCTCATGGGAGGTATATATAATTAATCCTAACCTTTATGCTTATGCATCACATATGCTTGAAGATTGTTCTAATTGTATAAAGAAGGTGTGCATACCTTTAGAGATACAATTTATTTGGGGCTACTCTATTTTGTACTTCTTAATTTTTACACGATTCTTACATTGTATTTTATACTTATTTTTTGGACATATTGCACCATGACTCGCCTATTTCTCGTAGTTAGTCCAATTTCTAAAGTCATTATATTAACGGATATTATATAAGTGCATACCACGTGCTTGTTTATAAGCGTATTACACCAATGGGAGTAATCACGGTAATTCCAGTATGAACCCCCCAACTTATAATCAATTCTAAAATGGATAAATCTGAAAATGCAGGATGCAATATGTGCTAAAAATAAGTATAGGATGCAAAGTGATAATCGAGTGCAAATTAGGGGGTGCAAAGTGGAATAAGCTCAATTTATTTATTTTTCATACAATATTCTTTTTCAATTTTTTACATTTTTACATAATAATAGGAAACTAGAAAAATTATGTTATACGTGTGAAGTAAAGATAAACATTTTTCAAGTAAACAATGTATATACACCTCATTACAAGGAAATTCACTTTTCTTTTCTTTTTTGTAGGAAAAAGTTTAGAAAGTGAGAAAGGTTCATTTTAAAACCAGAGTAGGTCAGCAATTTCATAGTTCTTATAGAAACCGTCTACTAATAAGAACTTGCTGATAGTTGGATTCGAACTCGAATTTTTCTTAGGAAAAGTTGCCTTATTCAAATTTGAGCTTTTCTTAAGCAAGGTGTTTGAATCTTACAAGCTGAACATCTATCATTGGCATTAAAAATGATAAGACTACACAAACATCCAAGCAAATGATGTGTTTCGTTCTGGACCAAAGGGTACATGGCATGATGATACATTGATTAGTCCTTGTAACCAAGTACCTATTATGTAAGATCATTAAGGGTAAAAATGTAAAAAGGCCTGTGAGTGAAGGGTCCCAAACCGCCAGGTTTTGTGTCTATAAATAAGGGCTCACCTTCCAAGACATATAATCATTTCCCACTAATCAATATAAAGCACTTTAAATACACTTGTCCCTACTCTCTTCCTTTCGAATCTTCTCATTCAACTTTACCTTCTTTCCTGTTCATCAAGTGGCACCATCTATGAGAATCAAACCTACAACCATTACCAAAAATCTTTTCTAAACTCGTTAAAAGAGGTGAAAATCATATGCGAGGAAAAGAATCGAAAAGGTCAAAGAGAGAACTCTTAGATTCTAAATAGAAAGAAAAAAGGACGATGGATGATAAAGCTGAAGGATCTGACACTAGGAAAAAACCTATGAATTCTGACCAATCAAAACAATTCAATAAGCGGCCACAGAATCCAAGGTTTCTGGAAAGTCGGTGACATATCCAGGAAGTAACAACTTTAAACAAACCCAAATTATAGTCCTGCTGGACTAGGACTTCACCCCTCTAAATGCCTCCTAATGAGATATCTTGTCCGACAAATTAGGAATATGAGGATCTGGGGGTTATACCTGCCGATGAGGACCGAACAGCACAAGCGGGATAGATCTCACTGTTGTGCTTATCATGCGATCATGGACATGACACTGATAAGTGAAATGATTTGAAAATAGACATTGAAAAAGCAATTTGAGACAGATATCTCCAAGAGTGTAGTCTCCGAACTACTGATAACTTCAGACAAGCTAACAATCGCCCTTCTCTGCCTAACAATGATTAGTATATATACCAAAGGCCTAACAATAATAATAACAATCAACGAGAACCTCCAGCTAATAATGATAACATGGTAGATGTGATTAATATGAATGCTAGAAGTCCGACTGGTGGGGACTCCAATTAGGCCAGGAAAAGATATGCTTGATATTAGCCTAAAGGAGAAAATTTCTTCAAAAAATCAAAGCTAAATATGAGAATTTCTTTCTCCAAGGATGTTCCCTTAACCGATAGATATTCTCATGCAGATCTTGCCATTATTCATGTAAAACTTAGTGATGTGTAGGGGATTACCGAGTTCATAAAGTTTTTGTAGATCACGGCAGTTTGGTTGATGTGATTTTTTGGCAAGCATGGGAATGGATGGGTATCACTAATGATCACATCTAGGCAGTCCAAATGTTTCTTATCGACTTCACTAGAAATTCTTTGATGCTTGAAGAGACTATCCAGCTACCATGAACTTGGGAGAACCTCCAAACAGCATAACAGAGTTCATAAATTTGGTTATTGTCAAACAACCTAGCTCATACAACATGATTCTAGGTCGACCATCGCAATACGCCTTCATCATCTTTCCTTGATTTTTCATCTAGGAATAAAATTTTGCCTAAGGGATGGGTTTGAAGGAATAGTTTGGGGGAACCAGCAAGAGGCTCAAGAGTGCTACCTAATGTCACTACACAGTAAGAACCGAACCATGAATTGAGGAACTACATGATAAAAGTAATGTTGCTTCTAAAGTAAACCTCCTGAACTGCCAGACGATTAGAACAAGGGTAAAATGGCCAACTGGCATCAGGAGTTCCAATTGAAGAAATATCCTTAATCCTAAATTCCCCTAATAGAAATAACATATTTATGCTCTCTTGCCTGCAAAACTAAAAGCTGACCTTATCGACTACTATTCACATATAAGGATATCTTTGCCTGGTCGACTGTTGACGTGCTAAGGATTCTAAGGTAAATAGTTGAGCATAAACTAAGCATCGTCCCAAGTTACAAGCCTATCGAACAAAGAAAAGGTTGTTCAGATATGAGTAGAGTGCGATCGTTGAAATAGAAGTAGATTAACTCGTAACTGCTTGGATTATTCGAAAAGTCTTGTACCCTAAATGGTTAAGTAATTCTGTTCTAATTAAAAGCCTGATGTGTCAAAAAAGTTAGAAAAAAACTTGCGAATGTGTGTAGATTTTAATAATCTCAATAAAGTTGTCCGAAGGACAGTTATCATTTGCCTCGGATTGATATAGTTATTGATGCATTAGTTACTTTTTTGTTCAATAGTTTTTTGGATGTGATCGAAGTGCAAAAAAAAATATATACATAGAAATATTTTTATTAAGGAAGACGAGGTAAAAACTACATTCATCATGCCGAAAGGAATGTATTAATATCAGACCATATATTCAGGTTGAAGAACACAGGAGCCACTTACCAAAGATTGGTTAATAAGGCTTTTAAGAGTCAGATAGGACAAAATATGGAGGTCTATGTGGACGACATGGTCAACAATAGCTGAACAGAAGTTGAGGTAATAGTATACCTTCGAGAAACCTTCGAGGCACTTCATAGAATTCAAATGAGATTAAATCTACTGAAGTGTACCTTCGGGGTCCCATCGAAGAATTTTTTAGGCTTTATCATTTCTTAGAGGGATATCGATGTTAATCCAGAAAAGATATAGGCGATAATAGATGTGAAGCCACCAATATCGGTAAAGGATATTCAGAAGTTGACTAGGGGAATAGCAATGTTAAATAGATTTTTATCTAAGTCAGTTGAGCAAAGTATTCTCTTTTTTCAATAGCGGTACAAAGAAATGAAAGAATTTTGAATGGACTAAACAGTTTCAACAAGCTTTTGAGCAGCTCAAGGAATATTTAGAACTCTTCCTCGGTTAACTACACCAAAAATGGGAGAGAAACTTTATCTTTATCTCTCATCCTTATAATTTACTATTAGTTCAATCCTGTTGCTAAACTAGAAGGGGTTCAAAGGCCGATCTATTTTGTAAGCAGAGTTTTGCAAGGCCTAAAACGCAATTATCTTTCGATAGCAAAAATGGTCTTCTTGTTGATAGTGGCAGCAAGAAAGTTAAGACCCTACTTCTTGGGACATAAGATCATTGTTTATACAAATTTTCCCTTGAGAATAGTTATAGGGAAGCCCGATGTGTCCGGTCGAATGCTCGAGTGGTTGGTAGAATTGTTGGAATTCGACATTGAATTTCAACCATGAAACACTATCACAACACAAACCTTGGTAGATTTTCTCATCGAAGGGAAAACTAAACTGCCAATGGTTGATAAGGTCATAGAACTATGGAGGATCAGGAAAAGGTTGAAATAGATTACAAAGTGTGAGAACTTCACATCAATATGGCCTCAAGTGAATCTAGATTGGGAGATAGAATTATCATTAAATCCCCTGAGAGATATTATTTCACGTATGCCCTCCGGTTCAGGTTTAAGGCTACAAATAGTAAAGCTGAATACGAAACTTTAATAACATGGATGAAGTTAGCCAAGAAAATGAGAGCTCAAGCTCTCAAAATTAATAGCAATTCTTGACTGGTGGTCAGTCAAATCCTTGGTAATATTGAAACCTAAGAAGTGATCATGAAGAAATACCTTAAGAAAGCAAAGCAATATAAGTAGTATTTTAAAGAAGTAGAGTTTTGTCATGGTACCCCAGGCAAAAAATGCTTACGTCGAAACATTGGCCAAGTTGGCCTCGGCCATTTATTCACATCTTACCAAAGAGGTTTTGGTGAAAGTTCAAGAAGGATAAAGCATAGATGAAATTGAGGCCATGGAAATAGGATAATGATCTTGGATGGATGAAGCCGATCGTGGACTTTTTATCTTCTAGAACACTAATGTCCAATCGATTGGAAGATCGGAGGGTAATGCGTATAGTAGAAAAGTATGGACTTATAGAAGGAATCTTGTATCGAAATCCTATTTATGTCTTCTTATTCGATGTGTGGGTCCTACCGAAATAGAATATGTGCTGAAAGAAATCCACGAAAGAATTTTCAGAAGTCATAATGGACCTCAAAGTTTGGCCTAAAAAGCAATGATTACGGGATATTATTGGGCAACCATGCATACTGATGCTGACAAAATGGTTCACCAATGCCATAATTCCGCTTATACAAAAATTGGTAGTGGATTTGACAACCTTTTTAAGTCTGTGGTCATTAGAGCAATAGGGTATCGATTTGGTTGAACACTTTCCTTAAGCACTAGAAAAATTCAGATACTTCGTCGTAGCTGTTGATTACTTCTCTAAATGTGTAAAAGTTGAACCTTTACCATCAATGACATAGGAAAGCTGTGCAAAAGTTCTTTTGGAAGAATATCATCTGTAGGTATAGTAATCCACATACTTTGATATCAAATAATGGTACTCAATTTGTGGGAAAACCATTCAAAATTTTTGTGAAGGATTAAATATCACTTTACATACCATATCGGCTGGACACACCCAAGCTGACTGCCAAATAGAGGTGACTAATTGAACAATCATCTCTGGGTTAAAAGCTAGGTTAGACAAAGCCAAAGGTCAATGGGTGGAAGAGTTGCTGAGCGTGTTATAGTCTTATAGAACTACTCAGAGATCGACTAATGATTTTACTCCCTTTAGTCTGGTGTATGGAGCAAAAGTAGTTAATTATACCAGTGGAAAATAGGAATGCCGACCACCAGAACTCAGTAGCATCATCACACAAATAATGATAAGGAGATGAGAATCGATTTAGACTTGCTGAAAGAATGAAGGTAAATAGATTCGGTGAGGGAAGAAAAATATAAATAACAGATGGTAAAATCATTACAATACAAGGGTTCGACAGATATACTTTAGGCCAAGTAATTTGGTCTTGAGGAGGAATGAGGTTAGTAGAGTAAAGGGAATGGACAAAGTTGGACCCGAAATGGGAAGGAACGTATCAGGTCGTAGAAGCCCATTAGTTAGGATACTATGAGTTGGCCAAAAATGTAGAATATTATGGTAACCCCCCGATGTGCTTAAGAAGGTTTAGTCCAAGCAGCAAAAAAAATTTGAAAAAATCAATTGTGAAATTTGAACTTCATTCAAGTACAAAGCAAGGATAGTTAAGTCAACCTAGGCTATTGTATAGTCCTAATACCCTATGTTAAGTATTAGTTGTTGGGTCAGCTTGCTCGGCTTCATCTTCTTTAGTGTTAGCGGAAGGCATAGCAGAAATAGCTTGGAATTTCTCCAAATTGAGTACCCCATTCGATTCCAAGAGATCTGTAGCCGATACGAGAAGCACTAAAACTAACTCATCTCCCTGATAAGTTGATTAATGGCTTCTATGTTTATTAAAGTAAGGCACAGCTGAAAAGTCAAATTCACTTCCAAGAATTCCTCCAAGATGTTATCCATAGTAATTGTATACCTATCTTCATAACGATGCTGCTAAAATTGGCAATATCCCTTTGACAACCTTTGGAATTAAGGAAGATGTTCACTCTAAATAGCTAGTTGGTTGGCGCTTCTGCTCTCAACCATTCGATCTCTTTTTGAGTCGAAGCTAATTCTCCTTTACAAGTATTCAGTTCACCGGCTTGCTCCTCAAGCTTTTGGTTCAGTTCAGCTAGCTGAGCTAAATGCTTACTTTCTAGATTTGCCAAGTTTTGGGCCTTGTTCTCTAGTCGGGTTTGGAGATTGGCCAAGGCTTCATTCTTTTTACCCTCTAGCTCCTTTTCCAGCTTTTCAAGATCTTCGACCTTAATCTTTCGAACTAATAGAGGCAAGCCTATTGTTGAGGATTTTTAGTAAACAGCTCCACACAAAGACGTTTCAGATTATGCAAATGAGGACCGATATGATGAGTGCACAAGTCCAAATAAGGGTTAATACAAGGATAATTAAGATGGGAAAAAAGAAGGATTTATGATTGTTAACTGCTTACTGTAACAAAAGCTTAAGTAGCTTCGTCCTAACTCTCTTCAAGTGAGCAGCTCTCCGCATAGGCAAGGTTGCGAGAAGGAAGCCATGATCTATCAGCTGATGAGCTACATTGGGGAATTGACCCCAACCATTGTTGTTTAGTATCCACAAAGGGATAAATTTCTCTTGCCCTTCAGGTTCTTCAACTTGCTTGATCATTTTTCTTGTCCAGGGTAAGCTTTGATACCCATTGGCTATAAGATCTTTGGCGCTCATGGTTGAGCTCCTGGGGCTACATGTCATTCAAGTATTCTATTATTATCAGGGACACAAAAAGCTATGACCAGGGCAGAAAAACCAACCTAGAGCTATTAAAAGGTAGAGGGAGATTGGATTAGAGGAAGAAATGAAGGACAACTGGTAAGGGGGTATTGGCGAGAAGGCTTTCTTACCCGTAGCTACTATCAAGGGGGTCGTCTAGCCTCAAAGACCCCAACCACTATCTTTTAAATTGTAGAGTTGGGGTAAATGTGGTCTTGGCTTGGTTTTTGGCCAAGGCTAAGGATGTGGCTTTTCTTTTCAGTGCGAGCTTTGGGTTCAGACTTGGTTGATATAAGGATGGCTTTATTGGAATGGATTCCCCATTGGACACTTCAATGGGTTCTTGGAGGGTAGATCTTGAAGCCAAATTGTTAATGGGGCTAAATGATGTAGTCATTAGTGGATAATGTGGTAGTTCCTCGGTGGTCGGGTGGCTAAGGAGGTCGTAACTCCTGCAAGGGTCAATTGAATCACTGGTGTCGCTGAATGAATGGAACTAACCAGATTTGCATCCACTGGTTCCTCTGGCCTAGCCTGAGTGGTCTTCTTCTTAGCCTGCTTGATTTTTTGGGGTCGAACTAGTTTCCCGAGATATGGACCTAGAAAAGATTAATGGTAAATTCAGTGGATAAAAATGATGATGATGCAAGAGTTGAGAGTCATAGAGCTTTACTGGGTCATAACCTTCAGGAGGAGTCGATAACTCCACTAGTTTAGCCCATGACAAAAAGTCTTCTTTAAATAAAACTTTGTTTTATCAAAGTTAACAACAAGGTTCGAGATGTCTAAGGTTTCAACCTCGGCCTATATTTTCTCGGATATGGAAGGAATTATGTTATCGGATGACTGGGCCTCTAAGTGCCATTTGGGTTGTACCATTGATATATCTTCTTGTTTGCAATGAAACGGTGTTTTCCACTTGTGGATAGAGGTCAAATAGTCTTCCACCAGGCCACAAAGTTTGGTTGGGGCTAAAAAGTAATAAAATCTTAGTTCTCAGCTAATGGTCAATTTATAGAAGGCTCTAAAACCCCGATGGGTAGGATGAATCTCTAGATGTTTACACAGTAAACAATGGCCCATTGCAAGCCTAATAGCGTTTGGGCTAAACTGTGAAGGGATTATATTCTAACTAAGTTAGCCAAGTTTGTGAAAAGGGGAGGAAGAGGAAGCCAAAGGCCAACTATTAGCTATTCTTCGTATATGGAAAAATATCCCTTCAGGGGTTGATGGGCTCAACCTCGAAGGTTTGGACAAAGTAGGGAAATTGTGGAAGGGATGTTATACAACCTACGGATCCTAGGAAGGTTACTTGGTTTAATTTTGGTAACCTCTATCTTGACTGGTAAGATGAACATGCACGGGTTTGAAAATCTCATGTTCAATATATCTAGAGGAATAAGACTTACGTGGTGGTTGACTGGAGTGGCCAGAGTTGTCGAATGTATCGAAACGTTGCCAAAGTGACTTTTTAACGTCATTGCTGAGAACTTGAAAAGATTGAAAATAAAAGAAATAATTGAAAGCTTGAAACAAGTAGGACTTTTGATAGAACTTTTGGGGAGTAAAGGGAGTTTTTGTAGGGAAAACACACTGTTATCTAGAAAGTTAGAAAGTACACTGTTAGCCAAAAGAGCAAAATAGCCAAAAGGTAAAAAAATGTGAGAAATAAAGAGGTAATAAAGGAAGAGAAAAAAAGGAAGGGGTAAGTGATGAGATGTTAATAAAAAAGAGGCGTGGAGTAATTAATGAAGAATAGATGGTGGTGAGGTTCGAGAAGCTTCTGGCAAAAGAAGGAGGAGCGAAAAGGAGGTCTATCAAATGAGGACACGTAGAAAGAAGGATTGGTAAAATCTGAACAAGTGTAATGCAAGGGCATCCATGGATCGATTGAGAAGTCAATTTCCTGGGATATAGTTCGAAATTCAGGAATATCGACTCACAACAGAGGTTGATTATGTTCAGCTCACAGCAAGGGTTGATTATGTTTGGCACATCCATCAGTATCCGAAAGTTTCAATCAAGGTCCAGAGTTGCTGTATGCACCCAAAACCTTTGAGGGAGTGACTTTGTGAAGCCATTGCTGAGAACGTGTCTCTTGAAAACAAAAGAAATGATTGAAAAGCTTCTGGGGCATAAAGGGAGTTTTTGCAAGGAACGTCTGAACATGTTGTTATCTGGAAAGGTACATTGTTAGCCGGAAGAATAAAATAGTAAAAGGTAAAAAATGTGAGAAATAAGGAGGTAATAAAGGTAGAGAAGAAAATGAAAGGGGGTCAGTGAAAAGTTGTAAATAATGAAAAGGCGTGGAGTAATTAATGAAGAATAGATGGTGGTGAGATTCGATAAGCTTTTGGGAAAGGGAGGTCTATGAGATGAGGACACGTGGAAAGAGGGCTTGGTAAAATATGAACAAGTGTTAAAGCGATGGCATCCATGGCTCTGTTGGGAAGTCGATTTCATGGGAGATAGTTTAGAACTCGAGAACATCGGCTCACAGCAAGGGCTAATTAAGTTCAGCTCACCCAATCAGCTCACAGCAGGGGCTGATTATGTTTGGTTCACCCATTGGTATCCCAAAGATTCAGACAAAATGACTATTGATGATACATTGATTAGTTCTTGTAAATGAGTACCTACTGTATAAGCTCATTAAAGGCAAAAATGTAAAACTTAGATAAGGCCTATGAGTGAGGGGTCTTAAACCCCTTGCTTTGTGCCTATAATAGGGACTCACCCTCCAAGAAATGTAATCAATTCCCACCAATCAATATAAAGCACACTAAATACACATATCCCTACTTTCCTCCTTTCAAATCTTCTTATTCAACTTTATTTGAACTTCTTCCTGTTCATTAGGCACTATAACCTAAATTCGATCTATAAAATTTTTTTTTTAAGAAGAATACTTCCTATACCTACTCCTGAATGATGAAACTAAGATTTTCCTCGTCTGTCTATAAAAGATTGACAAAGAAAAGGGTTAAAGCCTTGTGGTCCTAAATATTAATGAATAAATGTCATGGGCCCGGTGTATTGGCAAAGTTAGACTTTGAAATTGCCTATATTCATATGAGAAATATAATCATAAATTCTCATATTAAATGTGACAGCGAAATAGGTAGCTAGATTAATTATGATTTGAAGCAAAGACATTGCATGTGAAACTTACATGAGTATGTTAACTCTACTCGGCCAACGAGGTAGGCCATTATCCCCATTACTTTCTCTTTCTCAAAAATTCATGGTGCACATCATATTTATTGTTCTTTAATTAATTTGTGAGACTAGATCTGCCTCACGAGAAATTTTGTGCTTTTAGATACGAAAGGGTGATCAGGAGCCGCTAAACTGACTGTACCATACAATAATACTTTTACATGTTTTTTATTTTCTATTTAAATAACTTAAAAAATGTATAAAAATTTCAATATTTACGTATTATATGCTGATTTTCTTTTCTAACTTTTAGAAAGATTAATCACAGACGTAGAAAGAGACCCCAACAGTCCCTATCCATAAGTTCCTGCCATTAGTTTGTTCACTCTCGTTTCATAACTCAAATTAATTGTGGACATTTGATTTATTAATTAGAACAAAGTTGTTACATGCGAAATAGTGATTACAGACTTGAAGTCGGTGAACATACTAGTATATCAAAGTACGGAGACTGTTAAATAAATTTTTTAGTTTTTAACTCAACAAAATACAATAATGGAATAGCAAAGATATTTTATTTTTCTCGTTCCTCCAATGAAGAATACAACCACTAATGTAAGAACTTGCTAAAACAGTGTTATGCCATTACAAAGGCTTGAATGTTGAATTCACACCCCCGGCCCTCTCTCCGGGGCCTTTCCCCTTTTCTGAAAAAATTCTACCATCTCATTCTATATTTTAAAATTTTATATTATATAAATTTATAAAATTAATGGGATAATCCTCAATGAAACTGCATAACTTTTTTTTTTTTTGAGTAATCCAGGTTGTTTTTACTCTTGGTACCTAGTAGAAGTTAAATTGAAATGAATTGAATTAACCTAAAAAGAAGAAGTTAAATTGAATTTACTTTAACGAAAAAGAAGATGAATGATCGTGTAATCTATATTCTATAGTATATATAAAGCATGAGAAAAATTTGGTGTGATGTCATTTTATGAATTCTTTATTTTACTCTTTTACGTTAGTTTTAAAACCTTCCACTTATAATTTCCCATAAAACTTTTTGATATTTATTAGTTAATTATTTTTTAAAAATCGCACACAGTATATGTCTTTCTCACTAATATATAATATTATAAGTGGGCCCCTTTTGGGCTGGAGAAGATGATTCTTAAAATTTTTGTCGTCTTTCATGATGTACTCCTGAGAATAAATAAAGGGTTCTATATACAGCAAAACCCCCAATAGGTTTTTGGTTGTTTTGTACTAAATTTTTTAACGTTATTTTTTATTTTATTTTATCTCTTCTATTAATACATATCAGTAATTTGGCAATTAAAAAAAATCAAGAAATACATTTTTACCCTTAATTACTACAAGAAAATATAAAATTAGCCCCTTAAAATTTTTTATATTGGTCATTTTAGTCCCAAATTCCATATCAAACAAGCAAAACTAAATAAAAGCACAATAATACTTTCTTTTTTTTAAAAATAGAGTTCAGAAACACTAACTCCATTGATCACAAAGTTTTCACAGGAGTTTCTTTTTAAAGATCATTATGCTCTAGTATAACAGTGGACAAAAAGCTCCAAAAAAAATAAAAAATAAAAAAGAAGAAGAATAAAAGAAAAGGATAAACCCACGAGTGAGCTTCATTTGAAAGCCACTTATATTTTGCACTGCTTAATAATTTAAATCATGTAGTACGAAGTACAAACTTTACTTGGACTTCATGCTTATTGTGTACTACAAATGCGACAAGGGGTATAAAAAGCTACATTAATATAATACTACCGACCATTAAGCCGGAAGAGAATGTACAACTCTCAAATTTTCAATTGGTTTGGCAATCTTGAAACACATAATTTGAACAATCAGTGCTTGGAATTAAGAAATCCACTACTACCAAAAAGGTAATTAATTAATTTATGTATTTGTTTCTTTCTTTTCTCAAATGTTAAGAATCTTGATTCTAGAGATATTTGCACGCACGCATGCATGCAACAAGGGAATTATTAAGTGAGGAATTAAAGTTCAATTATTTTATTTTATCTACATTGTCTGGACTTAGAAATTTAATTAGTAGTAGTCCTCTTTTTCTTTTTCTTTTTCTTTTTCTTTTTTTCTTTCTTTTATTTTTCATAAATGGAAAATGGAAAAAAAAAACTAGCTTAGAGAGGTATTCTTGGCCACCATTAGATTTTAATTATGACCCTCATTTTACTATTTATGCAGTTTTCATCTGGTTTCTCCAATAATATTATATGGAAATTAAGGCATGTGGTTTTAACCAAAGTGTTTTCTGCTTTTTGTATTTGTTGTTTTTAGATTTTGTTTCCCCATTGCCAAGGCTAATCAATAATTGCTTTTCTTACTAAAAAGATTGAATAAATATGAAGGGAAAATACTACAGTCGCTTTTAGGAAACTATTTATTGTATTTTAAATAATTGTACAGTACAATATCATGTGTTTTAAATATTTGTACTATATAAATTTTTAAAATTAAAAAAATAATTCCTCAAAAAAATTATAGAATTCACTTATATGTAGACAATAATGCTTCATAAAACCCAAAAAAAAAAATGATTAAAAAAATGTGACGATGCCGATGAGCTTCAATTAATGTACTGTCTAAAAGGTTCACAGTCTAATAAATAATGAAATATCTCTTTCCAACTCCCTTATAACTCTCTATTGCTGGAAAACAAAAAAATCCATCTAATTTTAGATGGAAAAATTAAAAAAATAAAATAAAATAAAATCAGTACTATTATAGCGTGCAGGGAAATATTTAAGTAGATGTGGTCTATAGTCCCACTTATAGATTTTGTGATGTAAATTAAATATTATGTCTCTTTGTAACATCAATTAATGTAAGTAACATTTTATAAAATTTAATTTTAATTACGAAATCTACCGGTGAGACTCAAAATTAAATTTATGATAATATTTTCTTAGCGTCCAATGTCCATCGAGTTTTTAATAGTAGTACTATAGTGTCCAATGTCAATTAATTAGTGAAATCACTTAATTATCCAGGCCGACGAATCGTTCCAGACTTGTACGTACTTATATTCATGATGTAGACTAGTAGCTATATACACATGATAAATAATATTTGGTTGCGTTTGGATGGGTGTATTCGAATTGTAATAAGAATTTGAAATGAAAGAAAATTCAAATAAATGTAAAAATCACTCATATTAATTGTTAAAACTTTACTCTCGCATTGATAAATTTGAAGTGAATGAATTTTAGGTTGATGGGTTCGAAATGATATAAAATTATAAATAAATTTAAAATTTATTCATATTAACTATTAAAACCTCAATCTTACAGTGATAGATTTCAAATTTCAAACTAAATTTATTAACTTGTTTAAAAAACATAAAATAGAAGAAAATTTTACAATATCTTTTAAGAAATCATTTTTTTGTATTTTTTAATACTTGTATGATACAATATTATGTATTTTAAAATTTTATACTATACAATATACTAAAATAAGAGAATAATTTTGCAAAAGGAATTATAAAACGCCCCTAAAATAGATTTAAATTTCAAATCCAAATTCACTCGAATCCTTCTATCAAGTGCAGCTGGCAAGGAAAATACATTGTGGTCGACAGTCAAGATCATGCTATAGTAAATAACTTAAAAAGTTTCATGAACGCAAAAGTCCACTAATGAAAACCCTTATGTTAGTCCTCTTGTACACTGGGAATTTTACTTACTTATTAAGGCACATAGAGGAGTCCGGATGGATGTAGATGGGAAGGGAAATGAAGGTGGAAGAAGGAAGAAGCAAAAGAAGAAGGATAAAGGTAAGGAAGGAGAGACACATCTAAGTAAAGATAAGAGACATTTTTTTTTTTTTTAGCATTATCATTATATAATTTCATTAGTCATAAAATTTAAAATATAATACTAATTCGAAAGAAGGGGAAAAAAAAAAGCATTTTGAACAATGTAAGTGGTATTTTTTGTTTGGCGAAAAAGGATAAAGTGAAGTTGAAATGAGAGGGTGTGGTTTATCTTAATGTACAAAGAGCTAAAGAAACACCTAAAGCCCAAGAAACAATCAAAGATTGTGCTTTTAATTATCAGATTTTGTAAGGAAGATGAAGATCATACTTAAGTTACAGAGCATCCATTTCAACTAAGCCTAATAATATAAAGCTGTAAAAAGAGAAGTTCGGAAGCATCTAACCGTTTGTATTTAACAAATTATATAGTGATTATTATAGGAATAGTTAGGAATTGCTTTCTAAGAATCACCAAATTAATGAAGTGCAATGGAATTGTATATCCTTAGTTAGAACTAACATGTTGGCTGCTATGGAACGAATCCAAAGCTACGTAGCATCAAGCATGAATACTAGGTGAAAAAGAAGAGACGTATAAACGAGTTGTGTCAAGATCAAATATTACATGGTAGAGTTTAATTCAAGTAAATTTTATGTAGTTTGTGCTCAAATTCGAGTTTGAATTCGACCAAATTTTAGCTCAAACTCACTCGGGTTTTTTCCAGACTCAACGTGTGTGTTGTCAGATAATTTAAAGCATCCTTCTTTGGAGAGTACCTACACTCTTTATTGACTACTTGTAGTCCAGTGTTTGTATTTAGCATAAATGGTATCGGACCATCTGCTATTTCACTAACTTTCGAACCTTACATGCTAGAGGTCAAGCTCGTCAGTAAAAGCTCAATTTGAACTCAATCAATACGAGCTAAAGCAGAATTTTTGACCAAGTTCACGGGCGACTCAATCACTATCCACTCCTAGATGACGTAAGTATAAGTAGTAAATATACAAGCAGACATATATTAAATGACATATCACAAGTCATTTCCCAGAAAAAGATCTCCCGTATCAAATGAAATCTTGCAAAGTTAGCACTTTTTCTTGCTCACTTGATCAAATTTTGAAAAACAGCCAACTCCTTGTCCACCAATAATAGGAAAAAAATGAATGTTGTGGGTTAGGCATGACTATGGTTCCAAAACCGCCAGTTCTGGTTCTATAAAGAGTTGGAATCGGAACTAGAATCTTGGGAGCAGTTCCGGTTTTGGACCCGGCAGTTCCGGTCAGTGTCCCGGTTCTGTCTGATTCTAGTCACGATTTTGAATTTTTTTAAAATAAATATACATTTGGGATAATATTAAAAAATTTAATAAAAGTTAAGATGAGAAAAAAAAATTACATTTTATTAATATTTCAATTATAGACTTTGTTTTTGAAAAAAAATACACTATTACATCATTTATTGAACCATTAATAATTAAAGTAAAGATACAATTTAGATAATCCATACTAAAAGAAAATTTAAAGAAAAATTAGGCCTATATTTATATATATATATATTAAAAAATTTAATAAAAGCTAAGATAAGAAACAAAAAATTACATTTTATTTATATTTCAATTATAGACTTTGGTTTTGGAAAAAAAAATTCACTATTATATGATTGATCGAACAATTAAAAATTAAAATAAATATACATTTTAGATAATCTATATTAAAAGATAATTTAAAGAAAAATTAAATTTCATCAATTATATTGAGTTATATTTTCTTTTTCTTTTTTTTTATCCGCTTCCGATTCCAAAACTGAAAACCGTTCCAAAAAGAAATATAGAATCGGAATCAGAACTTTGTCCCCAATTCCGAATTTGATTATGAGAACCGTCAATAACAATTCAATTCCAATTCTGGAACTAGAACCATGACCACCCCTATTGTGGTTACAATCATGCAAATATTTATGGCACCAGAGGCAAATGCAATAATTCCATATATCGTAAGTGATAATTAGCAAAAGCTGACCCACTATTTTATAGAGGTCCACCGTTCTCGGAGACTAGTTTCTTATGAGTTCGGAATTATGATAATCATCTCTCAATATCTCCTTTATGATTAAATGTTTAACAATCCGCAACCAATTGATTCCTCGTGTCACTCCTCTAGGGCGATTAAAGAAGATTATGGGATAAGATTGATTAATTGTCAGACAATTTAATAATGAGTATGGAATATATGATTCATGAATATACATATATTAAGAGTTGTTTCACACGATAAGTAAGACTATTAAATAATTAAAAAAATTTATATTCGATTTTTGATGCTCTTGAATCTTTTATAACAATATGCCGCTGAAAAGATGTGTTTATAGTCGACCCTAACCCTAGATAAAGAGACACATTTACCCTTCTTCTGGCATTTGTTTTTAGTCAAAACCACCAAATTGGTTGAGGATTTTATTGATCATGTAGAGGGGGATAATCGTCTTAACTCTTTAATTACAAACTAGTGAGCCTTGCGAATGTAAGCACATCCTTGTTTGGCTAATCTCAAAAGACCCTTTGCAAATTTTTCAAGTGAAGAACAAAATATATAAGTCTCATCCATTTTACACTCCTCCTAGCTAAACTTTATTCTTTTTTCTTTTTTTTTAAATAATAATAATAACACTCATTAATACACCCTGAATATCGAGATGATAAATCAGTAAGGCCTATTAATTGAGCCTGTGACAAGATAAGAGTACGGAAGTCAGGGTGGAAAATAAAATTATGCACATGGCATGCTGCAACATCTATTTATTTGCACATTGTACTGGTTGTCTTTTTATTCCACATTAACATCAGCGATGAAGATATTTGATATTCACCAACCCTGTCCCCCGATTGCGTTCTGGAAGTCCATTCTTCATGGTTATATTAAGCTACCGAATAATGGTTTTTGATGGTTATCCTGATTAAACTTTTTTTACATAATTAAACTAAACTCCTTATATAGTTTAGTCAGATTTTGATAATTTAGTTATTTTTGGTATTAAGTATATTTGTTAGTTTTCTAATATAACTATATTTCCTAAACCAATTCAGTAAACTGGTAGTCAAGTTTGTTAGACTCTATAAATAGAGGGTTTTGTTAGAGTATTCAGTTGATAATAGTTGAATTGATAGTCTAAAATGTGGTAATTTTAGGTTATTTTATGTTGAGATTAAGGCAATTTTGTTATGGAATTATGCCAGTCTTAGAATGATAATCGGATATACTTTATTTTGCATCTCCTTTCTCTTCTCTCACATATTTTTATGTGTTAAATAAATTGATCTTCCGCCATTGTGTGTGGCTTTGCTACTAACAAGTGGTATCAAATCCCTAAACTTTAATCTTGGGATGCTTGGTATTTGTCAAAAATTGGTGGAAAAGATTTTTTTGTTAGAGTACTTGATTTTTAAAAATTGACCGCAAGATTAGTTTTTGGAGTACTTGTACGGTGATAATTAGGGTATAAGGAAATCAACTCTAATTTCGACGAAGATCAAAGAGAATTAATCCTGTCAAAATTATTGAGTGGTGTTGTACAGTGTTAAAAAAAAACCTATCAAAATTGTTGATTGTGATTGATTTACAAAATTGAGAAATTGATATTAATTGAAATCAATTCAAGTGGTTGATAAATTTAAGGAAATGTGTAAGATGGATATTATTTATCTTTACGCATGATGGTTGAAAAAAATAGAAGATGAAAATCAATTAAAATTGATGATGTCAGATTGGTGGATAGAAGATGAAGTCAATAGATCGCTTTCATAGATAGTTTGGTTTAAGAAATGCAATGTTGACATAATTAAAACCAAACTCATTATTAGCCAAATTTGCACTATAAATAGAGGATTTGTTAGAGTATTTATTTAAGAAGAGTTGAATTAAGAGTTTAGAGTAAAAAAATTCTAGGTTGAGGTTAAGATAATTCTGCTGTAGTTTTATGTTAGTCTCAGTATAAAAGATGAATGCATGTAACTCCTCCTGTTCTTTCACATATTTTATGTGCTAAATAAATTTATCTTCTGCTATATTCTTTTAGTGCTAACAAACTTTTGACTGGATGGTGATTTTTTGAAAGAGTTTTTAGGAAAGATTGTTATAACATTTTTTAATAATTAGTATATGCTTGTGACATAAAACTTTATTAGAGAACGTGTTTGATTTTTTTTTTTTTTTGAAAAATTACCAACCTAATGGAGCCTAACTCTAAGCCAGCATATGAAGCAGTATAAAAAGAAAGGTTATATACATCTTTTGCCAAAAAAAGAATTCTTAGCCTTGGATTTCAGGAGGGAAGATTATTTGAATCAATGGAAGGACTTGATGGTCTTTCTCGAATAAGGACTCAATGGAGGGATCAACATATCGAACCGCATCTAGGACGAGTGACCATAAGGGATTTTTGTGCTGGCTCGAGCGGAAATATTAGCTTGCTTGTTTCTTGAAAAAGAAAGAATAACTTGTCTTCTTACTGAACTTTTAATCAACCAAAAAAAAATCACGTTTATCCATGGCACAATATTCAGATTTGGGCTACAGCTACTTAATAAGATTGTCACCAATTAATTAACACTACCAAATTTAATGTGTATACTACTTGCAAGCAGAGATTGCCTCCAATTAATTAACACTACCAAATTTAATGTGTATACTACTTGCAAGCAGAGATTGCCTCCAATTAATTAACACTACCAAATTTAATGTGTATACTACTTGCAAGCAGGATTCGACCACCTAGACGGATGAAAAAGACATGACATGATATATATCTCGATGCCTCCCGGCTAGCTAATATACCGTCTTAGTAGTTTGTTGATCGTTGTGTATATTTTGTATCTTTTATTTTATTTTACATTAGTTGAGTATGAGTTTTATTTTTTTACTTAAAATTGTAAATTAAAATTTAGTTAAGATTTTAAATGCATCAAATCAAGAAATTTTAGTGAGTTTTATAGACTTTTATAATCATCCAGTTTTTTGTCATGTTTTGAATTCCATTAGACTTTTGTTATAATGGTATTTAGAGTTCATTTTATTTTTTGGTATAACACCATTAGTGTTTATTTGGTTAGTGTTTGTTTGGTAATGATCATGAGAGCACTTTGGGTCTTTTAGGGCATTTCGTCTCATATCTTGTATCACTATCTGTCATCATTTAATGAACTGTCGAGATTAAATGGTGTGATTTTAGTGAAACAATTTTAACAGTTCATTAAATTAGTGTGACAAAAAATAACAGAAAATGTAAACAGAAAATCCTTAATGCAATCAATTACTTTGTTTTTTTTTTTTTTTTATCAAACTTTGACATTGGATGCAATATCATTAACTATTATGTAATGATTGTGAACGTGGGAAGTGGAATACATGGTTTTGTCTTGACAAATAAAAGTTGCACCCCAAAATCACAATTGGGATACGAAGTAGGCAACTCCCTTGAGCTGCAATTGCCTCGTGGATCACGAAAGTTTTAGAGATCAGTTATTAATTTCTCAACTACCATGAACGGAACAAGGACCACCATTTTTCTATATCTTCGGATTTCTGTATCATTATCTATGTTAATTTTTGATTTTATATCTTAAATATTTGTCACTTGTACTCTAATCTTATAAATATTAATATGTCAGAATATGTACGACGGATAAAAAGTAATACATGCAATAAAATATAAAATCCCGCGTCCTTTTCTATACTTGTTGCTTGTTAAGTGTGTAGTCTCCCTCAATACCTTGAAATGGCAAATCACAAGCAAACCCTTTCAAGGTTTGATTATATAAGAGTTGGGATAACTTTGAGATCTATCTCTATTAATTGCATTGTGCTATAAACGGNCGTGTTGATTTTCGAAATCACAACTATTAGTTATAACTCTATTTCAATGTTTTTTATCTTATTGTTTCTTTCAATTAGGAAGTGGGGTTAATAAGAAAACTTTAGAAATGGAATGAGAGATAAAAAATTTCGATTAATTTGAAGGTTATTGTTTGTAGTGTTCGTATTTTGATATCAAACTTGCTCTAATTTAAATTGAACTTTTAAAAAAAGAAAAAAAAAATAGACTACTGATTAGAAATATGACAAGAAGCTAAGCACACCAAAAATATCTTCATTAATGGATGATAAGCATACCAAAAATACTTTATTCATGCATAGTACAATATCAAAGCATGCAATGCAATGATAATTGATTTCCCAAAGAAACAACACAATCAAAATCAAGCTGAATTAACAATCTTGATGCCATCAATAGAAACAAGAGCATCAGACTTGGGCACCAAAGTCACCAATAGTGAATCATCATCTTCAACATCCAAGTCCTCCAAAATCTCAGTCAACACAAAAGTCTGTGTAGTCTTGACTTTCATATCACCTTTGACTTTATGTGGCAAATGTGCAAAGCTTCCAAGATACTCACCCTTGTCAAAATCAAAGGGATTATCATCTTCATCATTAATGAAAACATCAAATTTAACATACTTGTCCATCGAAAACTCGATCCCATAAACCACCAATCTCTCCTCTTCATCCTCCTTTTCTTTCTTGGATCTTGCTGTTTTCGGCCTTGTACACTTAACCAAAACTTTCAAGATTTTGTTAAGGTTTGTCGGGAAAACCTTGTCAGCTGGTGGGGCCCCAGAAGTGAAAGCTATACGAGATTTTGTCACACGGGGCACGGGCTTATTTTTAAGCCAAGGCATATCAACCCTTTGGTAAATATATCCTAATTTTTCATTGCTCAAAGAATCGCCGACCTTAACACGAACAGGTTGGGCATTTTCGTCGTAGAAAATGAAGGAAGCATTAAGCCAATCAGGATCGGTGAACTCCTTCTTTTTGCCTCCTAATTTTTGCCATAACGTCCACATGCGATCAACATTTGCATGGTGACAATAGAACAAAATATCTCTACCAGCAGAGTAGAAGTTCCCCATATCTTCCCCATTTTTCTGCCTCGGATCGCCAACCCACCTATGAATAGGAATATGGGGAATTGACTCGATAGAGCCAGCCCCAGGGTTTGGCTTGTCACCTGCCCGATACGGCTTCCCAAAGAAATCCTGGGCAGTCGTGGAAAAAGCATTAGTGACCATTTGCCTATACATGATGGATAAGTTGTTCTTTAATTTTTCGAAGTCGGTTGCATCGGTATCTTTACCATTATACCCCAAGTCCACAATTGTTGGAGGAAGGTGACTTTGGTTACGATTTTCATCGTACAATGCTGATGATTGGTTGACAAACATTGATGGTACGGTCATCCCACCAAGATTGTCCCAATTCCAAAATGGCAAACCAAAAGTTGGATCACCAATTAACTTCCCCAAGATTCTTTCATAAAAATGTAGATACCATCTATGAAAAGGGAAGAAAAGCCACGAGCTATGGATTTGTATTTCTTGATCATAGCCTGATTGAACATAAGCACCATTACAATAAGCACAATGAACATTTGCTTGTTGTGTGAAATTGCGTGGATCATCAGCTGGTAGAGCTTTCATGAGCTCTACAGCTTTGTTAAATTTTTCTATATAATCTTTTTTAGCCAAATGGGCAGCTGGCCTAAAACGAAAAACTTTATGATAAGATTGAGGGAGTTGGTAGTCAATAACTTTGCCCGGCATGGGCGGGCAGCAATTGTCCGTGACAATTGCGCCCTCGGGTAAGTCCGCGGGCGGACCACATTTTACTATTTCTGGGGCGGCTAATGGCGCTGCCACGGCAAAAGGGTTGATGATGAGGTTGGATGCGCCGTATAGGCCACCCAACCCCAAAAGGACATCCCTTCTATCAAGATTATTGTTGTTATTTTGGTCATGGTTTTGGGTGTTTTTGCATGAAACTTCGAAGTGATGGTTACGTTTCGATACATTGACGAGAAGCTGTGATGGCTTAGCTGAGAAAGGACAGGAAGATACATTAATGGAGGAGAAGGATGAAAAGGTAATGGATATGGGGTTGTTGAAAGAGATGCCATTTTGGCTGTAATTTTTTTAGGGGGTGTTGAACAAAGAAGCTGAGCGTAGCTCCTGTTCTTATAGAGGAAAATTGGCAACTCCATATCCCTATTATTGGTGGCATTCATCTAATGTATTTGGTCCTACATATAAATTATTATATATATATATAAATAATATAATAAATAGTCAAAGGAGTCACACAAATTACAAAGAGTAATATAATTTAATTTTTTTTTTATATTATTTTATATTTTTGTTGTTTTCTAAGAAATATTGAATCTATTATAGGTAATTGAAACAATAAAATATGACTAAATAAAAATAAGTGTCAAGAGTATCACAGTTCGAATGAAATATAACTACATTCGTGAAAAAATTTAAATGCAGGGAACATGAATAACTAAAGCTTGTGTCACTAAAACCTGATTTTATATTATTTGTTTAGAATATGATTTTCAAATCACCTAGTTTTCGAATCCAACCATAGATCATAATGTGGTATATAGAAGAATCATGTGTTTTCTTGAATTATTAATATGCTCTATTAGTTCTTTTTTAAATGTCATTTTAGTAAAATTTTTTGTTTCATTTTTAAGTGTCACTTTAAAAATTCAATGAAGTATTAATAATTTTTTTTTTATTAATTTTATCTTTATCTCTTTCTAACTCCATTAATTATAGAAGATGAAGAGACTTAAGATTGGGGGAGAGAAAATAGTTTGAGTAAGAGAATTAATGTTGATACCCATTTAATTATTACTAGTCAAAAAAGTAATTTAGTCATACATAATTAATTTTGTCTAAAATTTAAATTATTTAATAATAATTTTAATATTCTCAACATTAAAAGATACTTAAAAAGAAACGGAGAAAGTATTATATATATACGTCACTCAATTACTTTTACATCATTATAGGTTTCCACGACTCTTGTATATTCGAGATGGTTCGCAAGTAGACCGATAAAGTCAACATAAATATTTAAATTCATTGTTTTTGTACTCAGGCAAAGTCGGGCATCACGTGCAATTTATTGAGTGGTGTTCTTTAATGCATCGATGGACAAAATCACTGTCTATCTGATCACTGCACTAATTCACTGAATCAGCAACATTGTAGATTGAATTGTGTACATTGAGTACTTTAGATTGTTTCGTTTCTTTTGTTTTTAGGATTAGCAATACAATATCACACAAGGTAGCAAATTTTTCTACTTATTTTAGAAAATTCGATTAGGTGGAAGATTTTCTCCCCCCGTGGCTTTTGATGACTACACAGGATTTGAGCAGTTGTTGTCACTTGTATTCTCGAACTTGTGCTCTTCATAAATACAAATACTTTTGTTGTTGGGAAAAAAAAAAAATACATAAGATGAAAGGGATGGCTTAATTAACGGGAAGAATGAGGAGCAGAACTTTTGAATACTGCCAATTAATTTTTTCCTGTCACTGGCAATCAATTATTGATTGGACAAATAAATAATATATATATATATATATGACAAACTATATATACAACACTAACTCTACTCTATACTTTTTTTAACGTACTAACTATATACTATACTAATTTATTATAATTTGTGACTTGAATATTTATTTTTTTTCTCTGGTTTAAGCTCTATATATATATATATATATGACAAACTATAATAATATATACAACACTAACTCTATTCTATACTTTTTTTAACGTACTAACTATATACTATACTAATTTATTATAATTTGTCACTTGAATATTTATTTTTTTTCTCTGGTTTAAGCACTTTCTTTGTCCATATTCTCTATGTTGCAAGAATCACGATTTGATTCTAGACCTCCAACTCCCAAAAGGACCATGTGGCTCCTAGTGGCCAACATCCCAAGGCTGTTGGTTGACAAATTTGAGTAAATATGTAGACAAGTTATTGGTTTTTTTGTTATGCATACTACATTTTACGTTGTCATGTGCGACATCACCATCTTCTGTAAAAATATTAATAGAAGAAGTGAATTGAATTATATATTCAATGAGATATCTTTCCAAATATAATAGTTGAGTCTATATATAAATTGAAAATTAAATATAATATAAGTATAAGTACAACAGATAACTACTAGTATAAATAAATACACAAAGAAGATAAACATCATTTAACAACCCCTTTCAAACTCAAGGTTACCTTGGAAAAGTTGACAACAACTTGAGTTTGTTCACAAGTGCATGAAAACGGGCAGGTGAATGTGTCTTAGTGAAAAGATCAGCAACTTGATACTCAGAAGAAATAGATATGAGAGACAGGGTCTGTTATAGGAAGTGATGACGTACAAAGTGACAATTAATCTCAATGTGCTTTGTACGTTCATGGAAAACGTCATTATAAGTGATTTGGATAACACTTTTGCTATCACAATAAATAGGTGTATGGCTTGAAAGAGAAACACCCATGTCATGAAGAAGCCATCGCAACCAAAGAAGTTCAGATATAGCATCAACAAGAATACAGTACTCAAATTCTAAACTGGAGCGAGAAACAACAGTCTATTTCTTACAGCGCCAAGAAATTAGAGAATCACCCAAAAAGAAACAATGTCTAGTAGTAGAACGACGATCAGTAGGATCTCCATCCCAATCAACATCAAAATATGCCCATAATTCTAATGATGACGAAAATAGAAAATGTAATCCATATTCTCTTAAGATTGTACGTTTCACATATCTCAAAATCTGAAAGACAGCAGCAAAATGGGTAGAGCGTAGAGCAGACATAAACTGACTCACTATATGTACAGCATAAACTATATCGGGTCGAGTAACAGTTAGATAGACAAGACTACCAACCAACTAACGATATCGTGTTGGATCTATGAGAAGTTCCCCATCATTAGGACACAATTTGACATTTGTTTCAAGTGGAGTATCCACAGTTCGAGCATCCGTGATCGCTACACGGGAAAGCAAATCGGAGATATATTTGGCCTGGGACAAATGATAGCCAATGGAAGATTTAGAAACTTCCAAACCAAGAAAATAGCTAAGTGATCCCAAATCCTTCATTTCGAACTATGTATTAAGGAACTCTTTCAATTGTTGAATCCCTGAAATATCGTTACCTGTGATGATCATGTAATCTACATAAAGAAGAAGAAGAATAATACATGATGAAGATTGTTTAATGAATAAAGTAGAATCATATGCACTAATAGAGAAAAGTCCATCCTTTTCAATTTAGTACTGAATTTTGAATACCAAGCTCGAGGAGCTTGCTTGAGCCTATAAAGTGATTTTTGTAGATGACAAACTTTGTTGGGTGGATGAGCATACATAGGAGGAGGCTTCATGTACACATCCTCAACAAGATCACCGTTGAGAAAAGCATTTTTGACATCCATATGGATGAGATCCCAACAGCGAGCAGCAGCAACTGCGAGTAAGGATCGCATGGATGTTATACGAGCCACAGGAGCAAAGGTCTCTTCATAGTCAATTCCATATTCTTGTGTGAATCCCTTAACAACCAATCAGGCTTTGTAGCGTTCAACTGAACCACCATATCGTGTTTTGATCTTGTAGACCCATCTGCACCCAATTGTGGATTTACCTAATGGTAAATCAACCAGATCCCAGGTTTGAATTTTTGTAAGAGCCTCCAATTCTTCTGTCATTGCTTTCTGCCAAAGAGGATTAGAACAAGCCTCTCGGAAAGTTTGACGCTCGTATAGGGTAGCAAGAGATAAATAACAATGATAGTTATTAAGATGACTGGGAGGAACTCTTACCCTAGTTGAACGACGAGGAGAAAAAGGAGAAGGTTCTGAATGATCCACAAACCGACCAGTAGGTTCGGAAGAGGCCATTGGAAGGTCGCTAGGAATGTTGATAGAACCTGCATCAGAAGAAGTTTCATCTGGAAAAATATTTATGAGTTCATTAGTAAAGAACCGCAAAGGAATAGAAGATGAGACATGAAATGTGGACATGCTGGAAAAGAGTTTATGCTCCCAAAAGAGTACATGACGAGATACTCGTAGACGTTTATCTATGGGATCATAACAGAGATAGCTTTTGTGCTATATGCCATAGCCAAGAAAACAACATAGTCTAGAACGAGGCTTTAATTTAGCTCGCTCATGAGGAGGAAGTAAGACAAAACAAGTACATCCAAAAACTTTGAAAATTTGATAATCTGGAAGTGTAACGTAAAGACGCCCATAAGAGGATTTGATTGGATTTTCAATAATAGGAGAAGAAACTCGATTGATTGTGAAAACTGCTGTAAGAACTGCATCTCCCCAAAAAGATTCAGGAACATTTGAGGAGAGCAATAAAGATCGAGTAGTGTCTAGGATATGACAATGTTTTCGTTCAGTCTGACCATTTTGTTGAGATGTACCTGGACTAGATTTTTGAGGAATGGTTCTATCCTCATGAAGAATGGAAATAAAGGAAGAGTCTGTGTATTCTGCAGCATTATCGGAACCGAAGATTTTAATATTGTTAGAAAATTGAGTTCTAATCAGAGCCTTACCTCCTTGAGGTCTGACGACAAAAGGCTTCTGCCATAGCAGATTCTCTCTAATCTGTTAAAATATTCGCTCTGATACCATGATAAAAGAAGTGAATTGAATTATATATTTAATGAGATACATTTTCAAGTACAATAGTTGAGCCTATATATAGGCTGAAAACTAAATATAACATAAGTATAAGTACAACAGATAACTACTAGTATAGATATCTTATTGAATAATAGACAAAGAAGATAAACATCATTTAACAAATATGAATACATCGATTTCTCTCTTTGTAGTTATGCTTCAAAAAGACATGCCGGAATATCATTAGGAGCTCCTTCCAGTCATAAAGAATGACGAAAAACTCATAAACGTCATTACAACCATTTTTAATAGGGATAATTTCAAATTGGCATAAACACGGAAACTTGCCCTCCAGTTTAAATAGTTACGGTACACCCCGTATTTTAATATTTTTAATAACACAGAAAACTCACTTTGCTTATGTAAGAAAAAAAATGTATACTTTTAAATACATCTTGGAGAATTTTTTAATAGGGAAAAAGACCAATTTAGTCCCTTATATTTAGGATATTAACCTAATCCATTACCTATCACAACATACCAATTTGGTCTTTTATTTTTTTTAAAAAAATAACCAATCTAATGCCTATGATGAAAATTATAGATAAATTAATGGAGCAAACAACGTGATAATCACATGACTATTATAATGTGTTGTACACCACGTTTTACAACGAATCCGTTAGCTTACCCACAATTTTTCTCACAAATTAGATTGGTTAATTTTTTTAAGTATAGAGTAATTGGTCTTGTAATAAATAAGAAATTTGATTGGTCAATCTGAAGATAAGGAACTAAATCAGTCTTTTTTTCTAAAATAATTTTAAAAAATCTTATAGACATAAGACTAGCTCTCTAATTTGTCAAAATCTTCCTCTGCCACTGTTGCCTCCAAAGCCCTGTCTATTGTAAACACACAATCACCACCACCACCACTACCTAACCAGACCAATTTCTTAGAATATGACAGTTTTTAAAATTTATCGTGTATATCTGACTGCTTGTTGGGGCATTTTAGAACTATGACTGTCACATTTTAAAAGTGCATAATCAAATTGATTACGCACTTTTAAAGTGTGTAATCAACTTTGGTCCTATTTTTTTTTTTTAAAAAAAAAGTGCGAAATCCCAATGTAAAAAAAAAAAATTCGGTGATTTCGCACTTTAAAAGTGTGACCTATTAAAACTGTTTGAAAAATTTAAAAATTGGGAACAATAACACTTTGCCTCCCTGCATTATATAGGTAATTATACTTTACCCCCTTAAGCTATAAAAATATACAGTTTGCCCCCAACTGACACTATTCATCTATTACCAATATTAAAATTATTAAGATAATCTAGTTATGTGACTAAAATATCTTTCGTACTATATTTTGATTTTTATGTATTTAATTTTTGATAGCGATGTAATAATTATTTAAAAATAAGTAAAAATAAACTATATAATATTTTAATATAATCTATATCAATGTATGTATTGGTCAAATTTTTAAAATTTTTTAATTTTATTTTATATTATTTCAAATTTGAATGTTTAACTTCAATCTGTGTATTGGCATTGACGGTAATTATCGTCTATCTCCTATATTAGGCACATAGTAGTATCTGATTACATACTTAATTTGGTTTCCATGTATTTATAAGATGTTGGAGGACTATTTTACAAATTTAAAAAAAAAAAAAAAATTTAAGCAAAGTGAGAATACATCTAATTGATATGTATATTTTTTTAATTTGGTTTAATATTCATAGTTTTTTGGATTTCACAGTCATTTGTAAATTGTTCTACAACTGCAATTAAATATTCAAATTTGAAATAATATAAAATAAAATCCGAAAATTTTAAAAATTTGACCAAGAAATATATTGATATAGATTACATTGAAATATTATATAGTTTATTTTTGCTTATTTTTAGATAATTATTACATCAGTATCAAAATTTAAATATATAAAAATCAAAATATAGTACGAAGGGTATTTTAATCATTTAACTAAATTGTCTTAATAATTTTAATATTAGTAGTAGATGAATAGTGTCATTCGGGGGAAAATTGTATATAAAGCGGGGAAAAGTGTAATTATCCATATAGTGCAGGGAGGCAAAGTGTTATTGTTTCCATTTTTTTTTTTAATATAAAGTGCGAAATCACCAAATTTTTTTAAAAAAAATTGGGCCCAAAGTTGATTGTGCACTTTAAAAGTATGTAATCAAGTTCGATTACGCACTTTCAAAGTGCGATAGTCATAGTTCCAAAATATCTCCAACAAATAGTCACATTTACGCAATAAATTTTAATAACTGACATATTCTAAGAAATTGGCTCACTTAACCATCTTCAGGAATAACACACAGACTAACACACCCAATTAAATAATACCCAATTAAAATAATAACCCCAATAATCAATATTCATAATTACCATAACCAAGAACTTCACTATATACAAAAGATAGGTTGAGACGAAAAGTGGAGAATGTGATGATGATAGGGTTCATTTTTCTTTAATTAGTTTTTGTGTTTTCCCTAAATTAAGTTTCATAAATGAAATAACTATCTAGTGAAGACTAGTACAGTCATTTTACTAGGTCAAAGAAAGTATGTGTAATTACTAAAACTATAAAGGAGGTTTATGTAATTATTTCAAACTTGAGGTGAGGAAAGTGAAAATTTTCCTTTTTGATAGGAGAAATAATTAAATTAGAATTTAGCAATTATAGTGAAAATGTTCTGTTCCACTTATTATTTCATTCTCCACTCCACACTCTCATATATTGTCGAGTTTCTCTTTCAATCGTTTTCAATCTAGATAATTCTTTTACTAAAATATATTTTTAAGTATATTAATTTAAAAATAAAATAGAAAGTGAGATACAATATAATTAGTCGAATTATCTCGATTCCAAGATGAGAAATATTCAGATCAGTACAACAATCGTGGGAGTGCCATTCTTGAACCAGTGTGTGGAATGTGCATCTACTTTTTCCAGGCACAAAACTACAGTGGATTCTTGTTCTTGTGCTTTCCTTTCAATTATGACCTTATTTTTATGTTCCCCATATTCATTTGGCAAAGAAGAATATATCACTTTTGCCTTTAACCTACTTTGGAGTCTTTGGACAAATTTGGTTGAAAGGACATTTCTCCCTTCTCTTTTCTCATATCCTTCAACATGATCAATTCGATTTCAATTGTGATCCGCTTCCCGGAAAAGGTAAAGTTACATTGAAAAAAGAAAAATGATATCTGCTTTAGTAAATTCTATTATGAAAGTTTGCTTGTTGCCATGTTACTTGGGGGGCCTTGAGGATATATCGAGTTAGAAGTAAATATATTGTTTTATGAGTTATGGTTTCGTAAAGAAATAATCCTGTTATACTTCAAAGATTTATACAATATAATATTATGTGATTTAAAAATTTGTACTGTACAAACCTTTAAACCCAATAAAATGATTCTTCCAACAAAATTGTAGAATTCTTTGAGTTATAACTGCCTAGTCTCTACATTCTTTTTATTGGTCGAAAACCATCAATGTAGTTAACCATTTTTTTTTTCAAAGATATTTTTATTTATTTTACTGAATAAAGAATCTAAACATTAAGAAAAGTTTATGCAATTTCTCATCCGTACCATTACCTTCTAAATTATTCATAAGGATCATCTCTTACAATTTAAGTTCCTTTAATCCGTGAAGAGGAGAAATCTACAACATGAGACATCGCTTGCTTTCAGTCTCAACTCTAATAAAAAAAGAAAAATAAACTGATCGTTTTCATGGTAGGCAAACAAAAATTTTCACAAATATTTCATACAAAGATGACTGTTTCATTTCAACTCGAGTGCATGAATGACTTTTTCCCTTTTTTCCCCATTATACTCATGAAATTTCTTTAGAATTAGATAGGTCAAAATTTTAAAAAATTCTACTGTCCAATTAAGTCTAATTAAGGGAACTATAATACATATTTTAAATATTTATATTGTATAATATCACACGATTTAAAAAGTTGTACTATGTAAATTTTGAAAGTATGTTGTCGCATAATTCCTTTATGAATCATAGAATTGCTCCAAATTTTTTTATTGCTCCCAAACTTTTACGTACAATTAAGCATTGCAAGGTGCAGAGTTGCTGAGTGATGCCAAATGTGCCAGAAATGCTAACCTGTGAGACTGTGACATAAAATAAGAAATGGTTTCTCGACAAGGGTTTGGTAAATTTTATACATCACTGTATGGATAGTCATCGAAGCAGGCTTGATTTTTGACTCTTGCAATAATGCATTCCCCTTTAAGGGTTTGAGTACTTATTTTAATGCTAGAATAAAATACTAATAGAATCATACATGCATTAATGAATATTGACCTAACTCTAACAACACTTTTAATTGGGAAAGAAGATTTAACTCCTATTTCAAAATAATTATCACATTCAACCCCGTTGTTTATCATCATGAAAAGTAACCTCTCTATTTCAAAATAATTATCACATTTAATTGGTATACACAAATTAAAAAAATCTATTAAATTATATCAATTTTCCAAAAAGATAATTTAAAATGACTAAATTATCCTTTTACATTAATATCTAACTACATAATCCTCCCTCCATTAATATGACACTAAGGAAAAAAGTTGAAAAAATATCATTTAATACTTCTTTGGTTTTCTCAAGTAACAGATAATTTAATACAAAAAAAAAATTTGTCTTAAGCGACAATTATTTTGAAACAGAGGGAATATTTAATCTTATACCGGTGAAAATATTAGTTAAGATATGAGAATAGCTTATTAAATGCAATTCTTAACTAAATACATCGTAGATATTTAACTAGGAGTTTTAATATTTTGTTGATAGAATTATCATGCTAACTTTATAAACTTGTACAATAAGAATATGATATTATATTTTACAATTCTTTAAAACACAATATTTTTGTGTTTAGATTGATGAATTTAGGAAATTTTTTTTGAAATTCATCCATTTATTAAATAGATTTATAAGGATAAATTGATGAATTTCAAATCTACTTAAATTGGAAAATTGTTTGAAATTATTCACTTCACATTTTTTAATATGAGCGAATTTGAAATTAATCCATTTCAACTTTATAAATTGTCCCCATAAATAGGCAAATTTTAAATACTTTCTCAAATTCATTGATCCAAACACAACCTATAATAATTTCTTAAAAAATTTTAAAATTTTCTCATCTCATAACTGATCTGAATTGGAAAAATGTCCTCATACGCTCCTCTGATGACAAATATCTTCATAATACAACGCAACTGGTACTTGTCCTTTCCTATCTTGGGGTCTAATTTCTTGCTGAAGTAAAATAATTCCACTTGTTACCTGGGGACCAACAGATAAATAGGCTATAAAGTTTATTCAAGTTTAGGCTCTGCGTGGTGGTTGGGCGACAATATCTCCTTCAATTGTCAAAAGTAATTGTGTGTTTTTTTTTTTTAATAGGTGATGTTTGTACATATTACTCGCTGTCTATCAACAGAATACAAATATCAGATGGTTTTATTTCAAACTTTCAATATGGTCAGTATTTCAGTGTTGGAAGTAATTCCCAAGCTGTCCAAGTAAACTCATACCTCATCGAAGGCTCCCTTTGATTTCATACACATTTCAAAGGCACGAAGTTGTATTAATATTACTTCCGTTCTCTTTTAAGTGTTATTTAAAATTTTGACACAGAAATTAAAATTACTTTTAAATAAAAATAATTTCAAGTAAAGATGATCCTATACGATTAAATTACCTAGATTTTTTTAACTATTAATAAATTAAAGAATCATAATATTAATTACAAGTTGAATAATTAATGAAGTTGGAAAGAATGGTAAAATAAAATTGGTAAAAAATAATTGATACTTAATTAGACTTCTAGAGTGATATTTAAAATGAAACAAAAATTTTTTACTAAAGTACACTTAAAAAAAAAAAGAAAGTAGTAATTTACTGCAGACATGCATTAAAATCACATGACTGTTGCTGTTGCCAATTTGCCAGAACAATTATTATTCATTGAGAGAAAATTTCCTCTAAATGCCTTTTCTTTTCTTTTTTTTTAATTTTGGCTTTGACCCGGCTGGAACACGAGCACTCCGGACCAGGAGACGACTCGTACCAATTAAGCTAGTGCTTGTTGGTTAAATGTCTTGCTTATCCTCGTGAAGTTGAACATATAACTTTGTCTGTAATTTAATGGACCACTGCCCGTTTGGATTATTTTTTTGATAAACTTTTTTCTACTTTTTATTTTACTATTCATATCTTTTGATGAAATGTTTGTTTGATCAGCAAAAAATATTTTGGACAACTTCTTTTACTCTTTTTTCCAAAATATTATTCATTATTTACACAATTCACATTTTTCTTTCATTATTCATTACTTACACTATTCTAACAATTATTTTACTATTCAACTATGTGCGTATTTTATTATTCACATATAAATAAACTAAATAACTAAAATTTAATCTCACTAAATAGGGTCGGCTGTGCAAATCCTGTTACACCATTGTGCTATATCATAGACCATATCCTCCTCAATTCCTAAATAGGCTATATCTTTTCTACAAGTTACCTACCAAATCTTTTTCGATCTTCCTCTACCCCTCTTATGTTGACTACTCTCTCTATAATCAACTCGCCTGACAAGCGCTTTTACTAGTCGTCTTAACACATGACCTAACTATTTTAAGCGTGTTTCTCTCATCTTCTTATCAATAGATCCTATTCCAATCTTCTCACGAATATGCTCATTCCATATCTTGTCCATCCATAATAGTGTACCCACACATCCATCTTAACATTCGCATTTCTGCTACTCTCATCTTTTGCTCATGTGTGTAATTCACTGCCCAACACTCAGACCCATAAAATATCGCTTGCCTAATTGTCGTTCTATAGAATTTACCCTTAAGTCGTAAAGAAATTTTGCGATCACATAATATTCTCGATGCCATTCTCTATTTAGTCTATCATGCTTGTATCCAATATGTAACATCTCGATCTATACCACCATTATTCTGAATAACTGATCCTAAATATTTAAAATTTTTAATTATGGGTATCTCCTGATTTCCGATACCAACCTTTATTCCATTTCTACGTGCACCCTTACTAAATTTGAATTCCATATATTTTATTTTTTATCTACTAATTCTAAACCCTTTTGCATCAAGTGTCTCTCTCAAATTTCAAGTTTAGCATTAATCCCATCTTTTGTTTCATCTACTAACACAATGTCATCTACAAATAACATACACCATGGTATTTCCTCCGTTGTATGTGCTTGTAAGTTCACCTATGACCAATGCAAATAGCTAAGGATTTAAAACTGAACCTTGGTGTAAAACTATATTTATAGGGAACTCTCGTGTCAACCCTCTTGGTGTTCTCACACTTGCAACCACATCCCTATACATCTTCTTTATTGATTCTATATATGCTATTGATTCTATATATGCTACTCTAACTCCTCTTTTTTCTAAAACTCTTCACATAACTTCTCTAGATACTCTATCTTATGCCTTTTTAAGATCAATAAAAATCATATGCAAATCATTTTCTTTATCCTGGTACCTTTCGGTAAGTTTTCTTAAGAGATGTATGGTTTCAGTAGTCGATCTCCCTGATATAAAACCAAACTGATTATTTGACACCTTAATCTCATTTCTTAACCTTCTTTCTATATCACCCTTTCCCAAAGTTTCATCGTATGGCTCATTAACTTAATACCTCTGTAATTCGCACAATTTTATATAATCCCCTTTATTTTTGAATATTAAATAAATTAAGTATAAGAGTACTCTTTTTCTACTGGTCAGGCATATTTCTACTCTTTAATATTTTATTAAAAATGTTAATAAGCCAACTTATGCCATTCTTTCTTAAACATTTCCATACCTCGATTGGGATATCATTGGGGCCAACTGCTTTTTCTTTCTTCATCTTCTTCAAAACCTCCTCCACCTCTGATTCCTGAATCTTTCGATAATATATTACGTTTCCATACTCCTCAAACTTAGCTAACTGCCCTAGAATGATATCATCTCCATTGCCTTCATTAAATAGTTGATGGAAGTATCTCTCCCATCTTTTCTTAATTTCCTCCTCTCTTACTAGCACCTTATTATTTTCATCCTTGATACACTTGACTTGGGTTAAATTCTTCGTCCTATGGGCTCTTGCTTTAGTAATTTTATAAATATCTCGCTTTCCCTCCTTCGATTCTAATTTGTGGTAAAAATCTTCAAAATTCCTTTTTCTCGCTTCACTTACAACTTTTTTTGCCTCCTTCATTTAGCAAGCTTATATTTTTCAATGTTTTCGTCACTTCTACAACTATATAGAGCCTTATAGTTAGCCCTCTTAATTTTGATTTTATCTTTTACACCTTCATCCCGCTACAAAGATTTCTTGCTCATGGGGCATAATCTCTTGACGCTCCAAATATCTTCTTAGCCACTATTCTCACTCTAGTTGACATGTCATTCCATAAAGTGTTAGATTCTTTTTGTAAGTCCCAAATACTTTGCCTAATATGATATTTAAGTCTCAAGTCCACCACCGAAAGCCTACGTTGTGAGATTAAACTTTCTCCAAGTATAATTTTATAATTTCTACAAACTTTTCTATCTTTCTTTCTTGTGAGGAGAAAGTCAATCTGTGACTTTGTTGAATCACTTTTAAAGGTAACTAAATGTTCCTCTGTCTTGTTGAAAAAAGTAATGATAATACAAAGGTCGAATGTCATTCCAAATTCCAAGATTGATTTTCCTTCTTCATTTCTTCCCCCATAACTATAAATCCACCATGCATTTCTTCATAATCCTCATTATCTCTGCCCATATGTCCATTTAGATCACCTCCTATAAAAATTTATTCTCCTTGGGGGACACTATCTATCAACTCATCTAAACCTACTTGAGGTGCATAGATACTAAAGATATTAATAGTTTCATGTCCTAAAATTAGTTTAAGGGCCATAATCCTATCTCTTTTCCTAGTCACCTGTACTACATCATCTTTCATCGACCCATCTACAATAATACCTACCCTATTCTAGTCCGATTTACTCATGAGTACCAAAGTTTAAATTCTGAATTATCTAATAGTTTAAACTTTTCTCCTACTCATTTTGTCTCTTGTAAACACAAAATATTAATTCTTCTGTTAACCGTTGTATTCGCCACCTCCATTGATTTACCAATAAGAGTTCCAATATTTCAAGTTCCTATTCTAATTCTATTCTCCAGAACATTTTTCTTCCCCACTACCCTCCCCCTATTATGCGAGGATCTTCGCATATTTTTTTTGGACTAAACCCGGACCCCCATGGAGATGTAGCGGCTCTTGCCTACTATTCGCCGCATTGCCTGAATGCGGCGCATCGCTTACAGGGAACGGCCTAACATTAGCGCAATATCGTAGTAGATTCATCTCATAACATTGACAAAATTTTACGCTGGCTATCAACTTAATGCAACGCTTCTCCTTTACCGGACTTAGGACCGGCTATTCTAAGAAAAAACTAGACATAGGCAGAGTTTTTACTATTCACATATGTTAGCATTAAATTTTTTTTTGTACTATCTAGTACAATTCATTAGTCTGAAATTTTTTCAGGCAAAGAAAAAATATGAATGTAGGTTCGGACTTCAAACCTAGGTTCGAGAGTCCAAATTATGGGTAGGAAAATAGATTTTAAAATAGTATATAATGTTCGAACATCCAAAGCTAAGTTGGGAAGTCTGAACTATGGGCGGAAAAGTGTACTTTAAAATAATTTATGAGGTTCGGACTTCCGAACCTATGTTGGAGAATCCAAGTATCTGGAGAACTATGGGCAGAAAAGTAGAAATGTTAAATTGTATTTTTATTTTGTATTAAATAAATACATATTTAGCATACGCAACACATTTCATTTTTCATGATCGGATTTCAAACGACGAACAGGTAACTATTTTTGCATGTGATTTTAATACTTGATTTGATGGTATAAAAAAGAAAGTGAATAGGATTATGTATTTTGATATTAATAAATTTATTCAAATTTTGTGTACGTATTATGTCTTTTAGTGCAAAAAATACTACAATAATTTTTAAATTGTATTTTTTATTTTATATTAAATAAATACATGTTTAGCATACATGTACGAGCATATCTTATTTTTTGAAATTCGGATTTCAAACGACGATAAGGCAATTACATTTGTGTGTGGTTTCAGTACTTGATTTGATGGTATGAAAAAAAAGTGAACGGAATTATATATTTTGATGTTAGTAATTTCGTTCGACTTTCGCGTACGTTTTTTGTTTTTAAGTGCAACCAAACATTTATTTAGAAAGTGCAAAATTATTTGCACTATTCACAATCTAAACACTTACTCAAATTATTCACATTTTTTTTTGTTATTTGCCACATCACTCAAATAATTCCTCGAAAAATATGCCAAAATAATACTCCAAATAATGCAATCCATACGGGATCCATATCTCATTTCATTTTTCCCTCCATTTTGTTTCTTAATTCCTATAATCTCATTTAATTCCTCTCATCTCAAGGCAAGTCCTTGCTCTAAATTTCCCATTTCCTCCCTATGACGACCACGAAATTATTTCCTTATTTTAATTCAGAAGAAAAAATAAAGCCTAGAACTTAAGAAATACAGTTCATCAGTAATTTAAATCCTCTTCAATCATTTACCTTGATCAAATTAAAAATTAGATATTGTATTTTTTTGGGAACTTATCAAAATCTAACATTTTAATGATTTGTGATTTAATCGAAAACAACCATCACTGAAACCCTCTACTGAAACCTCTAAATTTCTTAGTTTAATGCCACATTATTCATCAGTACACTTCATTTTTTTCCCTGATTATTTCATTAAATGGGGCAAATATATTAATTAGCCCTCTTTTCTTTTTCTTTTTTCAAATTTTTTCCTTTTTTCAAATTTTGCTGTCACCTACGTATCTTAAAATAAAGGGATCGGCTAAAAATTAATTTTAAAATAAGTGACTAAGTAGTAATATAATAGAGCCTTTTTTGTTAATTTTCAGCCTCACTTGCAAAATCTGATGCAGAATTAAACTATGAGTTAATAAAGGAATAGAATACGAGAAAATATATAAGAAGAGAAAAAAAAATATAGAAAGAGAGAGAGAGAGACAAGTAGATACTATAATGAAATACTAGCAACTTGAAAACGCACACAAGATTGAAAAATAATAATAATTGATGAACTGAGAATTTTGTAGAGAAGATAAAGAGTCTAGGGGGATTAAGTTTTTGTATTATGAGGGGTTTAACAAATGAATTTCAGATAGTAATTCTTACACACAACCCTCTTATTTATAAATTTACATGAGAGTAATCTAGAGGGGGTTAGGGCTCTAAATTACTAGATAAACCTATAAAAAATTACATATTTTCCCTTAATAAGGTCACCACATAAGAACCTCCAAAACATTTTTGGGGAATGTATCACATGCTAATTCTGGGCATCATCAATAGTCGCCTCGACTCGGTTCCGATCCTCGCAGTTGAAGCCGAGCCGACAGCAACTAGCCAAAGTCCCCTGACGACTTGACGCTGAACTTCGCATCTAAGGTCCAGTGACCTTTTTATAGCTTCAACTGGTTTTAACTGTTTCAAAAGACTTTAACCTGAACCGAAGCCCCCGCGAGGCCCGAACTTTACCTCGACTCGCTAACCCGAAGACCAAAACCTCTTCTCTCTTTTCACGACCAGCGAGTTTTCCGGTGAGATGTGACTATTGTGATGATTACCCTTCATAACCAGCTGTACGCTGAGTCCCCATGCACCATAACTACATACAAACACGCCTCATTTATTGTGTTTATTATAGCGCCGCAAAACGCTTCATTTTTCCTACATCGTCTTTTCATTGAGCTGCAAAACGCTTCGTTTTTCCTACATCGTCTTTTCAATTCCCTAAAAATTGAATTTCAAACTGTTATCCTTCCCCCCAAACCATAGAACATTCTAGAGGAAAATCACCCTATTTATAGCCCCCATTCTTTCCCATTCACATTTTCCTTTCTCCATTTCAGTTGTAAGCCCTACTCCTGACTTCTGCTTTCCCAAAATCCTTCCCCTGCAACGCTACCACTAACTTCTTCCTCTCCTCCTCCTTACCACACTCCTGCCTCTTTGTTCCCGATTTATCCAGTTAACGACCGTCGTTCGCTGACCAAGCCAGACACCACTCGCCGAACCTTTTTCCAGATTTTCGAGCCCTACATACCGAAGAAAATGGCCGGTATGTTTACTCCTTCCTCTCTCATTAGTACACCGTAACCTTCTTCTCCTATAGACGATATTGATTGGCTGCTTAACCCTTTTGATGAAGCTCTCCTGGCAGCAGTCCCCTTGAACTTTCTTCCCCAAACCCGTCTCTGCCGACCCTCCTCACAATGACTACCCCAGTCTCCAAACTCTAAACATCCTGAACACCCTTGACCCTGAGGACATAAAAATTCTTAGGGATAAATATCGCTTCCCTAAAAATGTGCACATCAAATTCCCATCATCCGAGGACCGAGGCCACCTGCCTCCTCCTGGTTACCTAACACTTTATCAGGAGCAACTTGAAGGGGGGCTGAGGCTCCCAATAGCTCCCCTCCTCATTCATCTTTCAACTCATTAGGATATTAGCATATCCCAATTAACCTCAAACGCCATTCGGCCCATTGCCGAATTTTCTTTTCTTTGTAAATTATACGACATACCCTTGTCCTTAAACACCTTTAGGATGATGTTAAGGTTGTCCCCTATGAAGGGGTTCTTTTATATTTCTCCCTGAACCGCGGGTAAACAACTCACCTTGGGTAATCCCTCTTCCATCCACGACTAGAAGAAGTCTTTTTTCTTTGTCCGATACCTCGATCCTCCTAGACGATGCCACGGGATCCTTGGAACCTTACAAAAGAGAATCTAAAAACCAAAAATATCTCTCCTCCAAACTCCATCGATGCTAAGAGGTTTGTCAAGTCAAACCTTATAGTAGACTTCCACAACCAACCTACTATTCTTTCCAACAACATTTTAGCTTGGGCTGGACTATTCTCCACCCATAACATTCCTCTGAGCTACAATCCTTATAAAGGTTTTTTTTTCCTTTTTTTTTTAATAACAACTGATACTGATGGAATTGATACTGATACTGATTTTCTGACCTCTTGCAGAACTCGGAGCATTCCTGCCGCCGATGCGGATCCTACTCTACCCACTGGTGTGGGCCCTTCAAGTCAACCCTATAGTAAAGTCTACTTGACTTAGAACTTGAACATAAGTTGAACTTCCTTCCAATTACTAATTTACTAATTTACCTCTTTTCAACTTGTCTAGGAGGAAAAAAGTACACTCCCAAAGATGAGAAAAGGTCTGCAGGGTCACAAGACCTTCCGATGGTCCCGATTCTCCATTGACCCTCTAGCGGTTCCTGTTTTCTCGGAAAGCACCCAATTCTGACCCACCCTACCGATCGACATCAATGACCAAGCTCAGCTCGCGAGGGTGGCTCGTGAACAGGCAAAGCTGGTCGCTTTGCCCCAAGACGTGAGGTATGTGAAGAGGCTCACTCCCCAACAAAGGCTGGATAAGATGCACGTCAGCCTAATGAATGCAAGTGTCCTTTATTCTTCTTCAAAGTTTTTTTTTTTTTTTTAACTTTCTTACTTGTCCTTTTGCTAGGCCATTACAATTTTGTCCACTATTGCCGAACGGGAGGCCTCTTTCAATTCCACTGTCAATTCTATGAAGCAGGAACTGGCCCACGCCAAATATGTTGTGGACCACCAAGTGAAGGAGGCCGTGAAGGCCAACAAGATAAAATGCAACATTGAAGCCGTCAAGAAATATGATGAGTGGAAAGCCGAGCTTGACACAATGCGGGACAGACTCCGCCAGGTCGAGTTATTTATTTGGAGAAGAAGACTCTTCAAGTCGACATCACCGATCATGACTAGAAAATTGCTGATCTTGGGAAGAAGATCCTTCAACTTCAGGAAGAGGCAGAACTGGCCGAGGCAAAGTTCAGCTCTCGGGAGAATGAGCTCCTTGTCTGAGGGAGAAATGCATTCGTCACCACGAAAGAGGTAGACGCAATGCTAAAGGAGTTCACCAAGAATGTCTTCACCATAGGGTTCACTATGGCGTGTGACCTCTTGGTAAGGAATTCTAAACTTTATCAAGGGTTGCCTTATGATGCCTCTATCAATGAGGAGGTCATCAACGCTATACAGGCACAATTTAAGGCCCGCATACCGATCCCTGGAGCCCCTGAGATCATGACCTCAGATCAGGGTAATCCTGCATTTGTTGCTCCCGAGGTCGAACCGAAACCTGCGAGTCCATCTTCCACTTCATCGGTCGGACCTTCCGACGCAGGACCTTCCAATGCGGCTCATTAGGCTAATGTAATAACGCCCTGTCATTGTAATAGATAGGATCTCCATTGTAATAGTTTAAGATCCTTGACTTTGTTTCTAATATAGTGTCTCCATTTTTCCTGCAATCAAAGACAACAAACTTGTAATATTATATCAAACCCAAAATACTTAGTATTCAAAATTGCAATCAAATTTTTTCCTTTACTTGAACTTAATTGAGCATCACACTCAAAATACTTAAATGTCAAAGATTATAAACAGATTTTTCCTTTGCTTGATCTTGATTGAATCCTATCTGATTCTCCGTAAGAGTTCAAGAATTAAATCAATTTCTTGAGGGGGAACTTTTATTAAGTCCCAGTCCAAAGTTTTAGCCTCTTAGGCTTTTACCCTCTTAGGACCTCTTAGGGTCGAAACATCTGAATTTCATGTGAGAGGACCGAACTTCTTAAGCTCGAAACAGCTCGAATTTGCTTTTTGTTGAGCTGGAGCCAGACTCGTAGGGTCAGAACAGCTTAATCTCATGGGAGGCTACTGAACCTCAGCCTTTGAGGGTTGACCACTAGGTCTTTGCCCTCTAAATTTACTTTATTGTGAACTTGAGTCGGACCTCTTAGGGTTGGATCAGTTCGAATTTGCTTTATTTTGAACTTGAGCCGGATCTCTTAGGGTCGGATCAGTTCCAATGTACTTCATTTTGAACCTAAGTCGGACCTCTTAGGGTCAGATAAGTTCAATTTTTTATGGGGGAGGCTACTAAGCCTCAGCCCTCGAGGGGGGACCACTAGGTCTCTGCCCTCTTGTACTATTTTCATTTACTGTCAAGATAAAGTGATTTTTATTACATTCTTTGATAATATTTCTTCAAATTCACAATATTCTACATTCTAGAGACAGGGTCTACTCTCATATTAACTAGCTTGTATAACCTGAACTGTGTGCTTCTGTTACATGATATGGACCCTTCCAGTTCGGTTCTAGCTTTTTCCCATTCTTTGTACTCTGCTTGCCTCATTTTTTTGAAGCACCAAATCTCCAGGCCAAAAGTATCTACTCTTGACTGACCTAGAGTTATAATGTTTAGTCATGATTTGGTTGTACTTTGCCTTCCTAATAGACACATCCAGCCTTCTTTCTTCCAATAGGTCCAGATTAGCTTTTAGGGCATCGTCATTTTGCTCCAAGTAACAAAGTGCGACACTAGCCCTGGGCAACCCAATTTTGGCGAGAATTACAGCCTCAGACCCATAGGTCAACCTAAATGAGGCGTTCCCATTAGTCGTTCGAGGGATAGTCCGATACGCCCATAGGACACTGGATAATTCATCGACCCAATCTCCTTTAGCTCACTCTAACCGAGTCTTGAGTCCCATCAATAGAGTTCGGTTACAGGCTTCTGTTTGTCCATTCGCTTGCAGATACGCGACCGAAATGAAATGTTGCTTGATGCTGAGGTTAGAGAAAAAACTCTTGAAATGCTCTCTTTCGAATTGCTTTCTGTTTTTAGAAATAAGAACAGAGGGAATACCAGATCGGCATACAATGTTTTTCCAGAAGAACTTTTCTACGGCCATTCCCGAGATGTCATATCGTGGATAAGGGCTCAGCTTCTATCCATTTAGTGAAGTAATCGACTGCCATTACTAGGAACTCAAGTTTGCCAACTGCCCTTGGCAGTAAGCCCAGGATATCTATTCTCCATTGGGCAAATGGCCACGGGCTCTGAATAGAAACCATGTCCACACCTGGTTTTCGTGGAATAGGTGCATGCACTTGGCATTGATGGCACTTCTGCACTAGAGTATCTGCATCTGTGTGTAAAGTTGGCCAATAATACCCAACTAGCAAAACTTTGCGAGTCAAGCTTCTTGGTCCTATATGGCTTTCACATATACCTTCGTGCACCTCTCTTAACACGTAGTTAGTCTCAGAGGGACAGAGGCATCTCAGCAGCGAGCACAGATAAGTCTTTTGTATAGAATTCCATCAATAAGCGTGTATTTGACTGCTCTATACTTGATCCTTCTAACCTCGGTTGGATCTTCAAGGAGCTTATTGTCCCCGAGATAATTGACTATAGGTTCCATCCATCCACCGCGAAATCCACATGGATATCTAAGATTTTTCGTGCAAGATCTACAGACTTGATTTTTCCTGCAAAATCTACAGACCTATAGTCTTGTACCTGCACTAATACTTCCTTGGTTAAATGAGAATATATCGTCGAAGCTAGCTTGGATAATGCGTCAGCATATGTATTCTTGGCTCGGGAGATCTTAACCATGTCCACTTTTTTGAATTTTGACATCCAAGTCTTAACTTTAGACAGATAATTCTTTAATATTATGCCTCAAGCCTCATAATTTCTTAAACTTTGATTCACAGCCAGCTGAGAGTCGGAATGAACTTTTATGGTTCGGGCCCCCATTCGATGAGCCATTTTCATTCTGCCGATGAGTGCTTCATATTCAGCCTCATTGTTTGTTATCGGGAATCCGAATATGAAGGCATACATGAGATAATCCCCTTCTGGGGATTGGATTATTATTCCTGCCCCGGTTCTGAATTCACATGAAACTCCGTCAACATGAAGCTCTCATACTAGGTCCTCTCTAATTTGTTGTTCTTTCGATTGATTGACTGTCATGACGAGGTCGATGCTCTCGATCCCGCAATTTTCTGCAATAAAGTGCGCAAAAACTTACGCTTTTATTGTTGTCCGAGGCTTGAACTCAATGTCAAACTCGAACAGCTCTACAGCCCACTTTAACATTCTTCCAAAAGCGTCAGGCTTGCTTAATATATTTTTTAATGGGAGGTTAGTCAGTACGATTATTTTGTGGCCGTGAAAGTAAGGCCTCAGTTTTCGAGCTGATACTACCAAGGAGAAGGCAACCTTTTCAATTGGCGTGTAGTTCTTCTCTGGTTCTTAAAGCACTTTACTCACAAAATATACGAGGCATTATTTACCGTACTCATCCTACTTTAGCAGAACTGAGCTAACTGCCAAATCCACAATCGAAATGTATAAGTACAGGGGTTCTCTTTTTTGAGAAGATATGAGATTCGGTAAGTTGTCCAAATATGCTTTTAGTGTCTCAAAGGCTTTCTGAGCTTTTCCTGTACATCCATTGGAAACCTTCTATTTTCTTTGTGAATTGGAAGAATGGTAGGCCTCTTTCTGTCGATTTGGACATAAATCGATTCAGGGTTGCCATTCTACCAGTAAGTCTTTGAATTTCCTTAATCGAGACAGGAATTTTCATATTAATTATAGCTTGCACTTTCTCACGGTTTGCCTCAACTCCTCAGTGAGAGACAATGAATCCTAAGAATTTTCGTGAGAGAATCCCAAACGTGCACTTTTTTGGGTTCAACCTCATCTGAATCGATTTCAATGTCTCAAATGTCTCTCGTAAATCTTTCAGGGATTCTTCTAAGGCTCGACTCTTCACTACCATATCATCAATATAGACTTCCATATTTCATCCTATTTGGGACTTAAATGCCTTATTGATGAGCCTCTGATAGGTTGCTCTGCCATTTTTCAGCCCGAAAGGTATCGTAACGTAACGATATATGCCTCGATCAGTGATGAAAGATGTTTTCTCTTCATCCTCCTTGGTCATGTTCACTAAGATATTTAGTGATAACCTTTAAATGCATCTAAAAAATACAAAATATAAAATCCCACAAAAGAATCAACTACGATATCGATCTGAGGGTACAGGTAACTGTTCTTTGGACATGTTTTATACAAATCAGTAAAGTCTTGGCACATTCATCATGACGAATCTTGTTTAGTTACAAGAACTGGATTACAAAGCCAAGTAGGATACAGTACTTCCCTAATAATTTTAGCTAATAGAAGCTTATCCACCTCGGCTTCGATTATCAAGCTACGCTCTGGATTGAAGAGACGCTTCTTCTACTTGATAGGTTTGTAGGCTGGGTCAACTCCAAGTTTATGCTCGATAATTTTTGAGGGATGCATGGCATGTCTTCAACTATCCAGGCGAACACATCCTTGTATTTAGCGAAAAGTTTGAAGAGAAGAGCTTTGAATTTTGTTGGAAGAGCTGCGCAAATCTTTATTTTCCTGTCTGGGATGTTCGGGTCCAGTGATATCTCCTCAATAGGGACGTCGTCCTATGGCTCTCAATTTTAGCTTTGTCTTTCCCCTTAGGTTCAGACAGTTTTGGGATCTCAACAGCATTGCCATGTGGCACCGAGTCTTCCTCTCCTATCTTGGAATTGGTTGTCAACACTTTGGGACCATTAAGGGTGAAGGGAACGTCAAAAGTTTGCAGAAATACTTTATCCGCGATAGACATGGTTTGCGATTGAGATCGTAGGGACATAATTTTCGATCACCGTGCCTTCAGACCCATCCCTCAACATGAACTTTATTCCGATGTCGAACACAGAGGTGAGAATTCTGTGTGTACTGCGTGGGTTGGCCTATAATCATATTATAAGAACTGTCCCTTTTCACGATGATAAAGTTAGTCATCTCGATTCTGTTCTTTGGGAGAGTCCCGAGGGACAAAGGAGCATTATCTGCCCTTCAGGCACGACTGAATCGCCCGTGAAGCAGACCAATAGAGTTTTGAAGGGTTTTATCAAGGAGGAATCGGTATGCATTTTTACCCAAACATCCTAGAAAATTATCCATGATGTCCGCCGAGCTCCTAGTATCCACAAATACGCGATGCATCTCATAGCCGGCCACGTTCACATAGATTACCACAAGGTCATTATGTGGCATACGGATAGGAATAAGGTCCTTCGCTGTGTATCCGAGGCTCATGAATGGTTTAAGACGCTTCTCCCTATCCTCACTTGGGAGGTACATACTGCACATATTTCTTTCTGGCATTATTGGAGTCACCCGTTGCTTGTCCTCCAGCTATTGTATTTATTACTCCGGCTACGCAGGCCTGCTCTTCTTACGCTGGAGGATTATTCCTATTCTGGCCTCCTTGGTTCTGTTGACGAGATGGGCACGGCTGCATCTGATTGGCTTTATTATTGACGTTTCTTTGGTCGGCTGATGAATTGTTGTAGGTGCCCCTCTTGAATGGCTTTCTCTATTTCAATTTTCAAATTATTACAGACCTCGGTATCATGACCGTACTGACCATGGAACGCACAATATTTTGATTTGTCCCTTTGATTAGGACCTGATATCATTGGAGGAGGTAGGGCTCTAGAACTCGCATGTGTTGTACTTGGTACAAGATCTCCCTCCTTGATGTGTTAAGCTGAGTGAAGTCGGAGTTTGGGAGGCTTCTTGTCCTCGAGGTTCGGACTTCAATATTATTGTTCGGGTACACCACCCGATTAGCTAATGGTTTGACTAAACTTGACTATACTTGATCTAGATGTGTATAAGATTTTATGTATTTTAGCACTTTATGGCTTACGGGCTTTATGATCCAAGCTTTAATTTCAAGTTTTGTAGGATTCTTTATGGCTGAAAATAAAACCCTCTTTGCAGCCTTATATGTTATGATTTATGTATGTTATGGGTTGTTTTTAGTGTTTTGGAGGTTGGGAAGTGATTGGGGTTGATTTTTAACAACTTTCCACGGTTAGATTACATATTTTAAGATTATGAGTTGGGGTTTTGTCTTCCATATGTGGCCCTAGAGTGTTATGCTATGAATGCTTATGTCTATGCATATAATGATGTTTTAAGAGTGTTTTAAGGTTAGTTTGGATAGGAATTGAGACTTGAAACCAAGTGGAATTGATTTCCCTTCATTTTGTAAGTAAGCGGAAGTTTGACGCAGCTAGGATAATTTGGATAATTGGTTAAAGTTGTTTGAAGGGTCTTTAATGATCTTATGATGGTTTTAAACAGTACCTTTACACAGGAGCAATCCAAGCTGACAAAATCGAAATATATTTGGATGGATTTTAGAATGTGTATGATGTTTGGAACTGCACTTTTACCAAGTTTTGGAACTATTACATATGAAATCGGGACCAAGCTATTTTATGTTAATCAATTGATATGTTTGCAAACTCTTTTGATATGAAAGCATTTTAGCCTTCCTTAGAAACTACTTATGATTATGGTTTATTGACGTTTAAATGGCATGAGACATTTTAGAAACTGCTTCATGATTATGGTTTTCACAAATGTTATTATCTTTATGTTTTCTTTTTATCGAAATGCTTGGCCCCATTTGAAGAGCTTTTATGATATCCATTGAGCTAGTTATGCTCACCCCACGTGATTTATAATTTTTCAGATTAGGTGCTCGTTTTCAAAATCAAATCAAAATCGATCATCGGTAACTGAGTCTTGAGTCTTTTCCTTCGTGAGTCGTTGTCTTTTTGTCTGTTTGACTCTTCACCCGGATTAACTCCGATATTCTTTCCGAATCCCATCCTCTTAGCCAATTCGGTGCTGAAACTCTCAAGTCAGATGCCGCTGCAGAAAGCAACAACCAGAATCCTCACATCAATATTTTTTATTTAGATCACTTCATCGTTGAAATGGTCCAAAAACTTAGTAAGTGATTCATCTGGCCTTTGGCGGATATTCATGAGGTGTGACGTGTCTTTCTATAATACTGACTTGCTTCTAAAATGACAAAGGAAGGATTTTGCCAGCTCGTGAAAAGTGGCAATTGAGCTTGTAAATAATTTTTGAGAGGGATCTCGAAGGGTAGTGGCAAATAATTTACAACGGATGACGTCACTATAACCATAAAGGCTTATGACCGCCACCACGTGCTGAAGATGGTCAGACCTTGTAACGGCCGAGCTCTAGTAGCTTGAATTGTATTGGGAGTGACTCGGCTCTGAGTATAAAGAATGTAAACGGATCTCTATCAATTTTCGTTGAAGCATTGGTATTTAGCACCAAGTTATTCTTCCTTAGTATTTCTAGAATTTTGTTTTCAAGGCTCTACTCCTCAAGCTGTTTTAGAACAGCCGAGGAGGGTCCTCTCAATTCAGAGCTTTTGGAAGAATGTGCACCCACCTTGTTACGCACATTAATTTTTTCGGCTTACTTGTCGATGAATGCGATTCATCAGACCGCTCGTCCGATCTCGGCTTTGTGATTTTGTGTTGGAGATCACTGGGTCCTATTGTATGGACTGGTTATTTTTCAGGTTTTCGGTCAGGTTGTCGTTTAGTTTGCGGTGTGATCTCTCGGTTCGAGCATGCAAATGGAATTTGATTTTCACGTAGCTCGACAAACGCTCTGAAAGATTCACAGTGATTAGAGATGTATTTTAAGACATCATTTTGTTTCTGCTGAGCTTCAGCAGAAGCCTCGAGGTTCTCTGTCTCGTCGTTTTGTATCACAAGGTGCTGAACACGTTACTCGCCTTGACTTCCTTGCTAGTAGTACGTCTAGTGCCTCTATTCTTCATCTTTCTCAAAATCAAAATCAATAGTGAAAACAAATGAAAAATATGTTGTTTCCCGCAGACGGCGCCAAATGATGTAACTAGAATTTTATAGAGAAGATATAAGAGTCTAAGGGGGATTAAGTTTTTGTATTATGAGGGGGTTTACAAATGAATTTCAGATAGTAATCCTTACACTCAACCCTCTTATTTATAGATTTATATGAGAGGGGTTGGGTCTCTAAATTATTATATGAACCTACAAAAAAATTACATATTTGCCCTTAATGAGGTCACCACATAAGCACCTCTAGAATATTGTTGGGGAATGTATCACGTGCTAATTTTGGCATCATCAATTAAAGTAATAATAATAATTATACTCCATGATGACTACAGCAAAGTAACACAAATATAATCACTCTCCAAATTCTAAATAGACAACGTAGAAATAATGCAGCAAACAGAAAAATAAACTTACAGTGTAGAAAACAAACACATGTCGTCATTAGAATTGTAATTCATCTATATAAAATGATAAAGAGTCAAATTATTAACATGTAATTAGATTCATAAATGAAAAAATAAAATTCGTTAAATATCTAAAATTAAGAGTATTTTAATTAATTTTACTACGTAAATTAGTTTTAATAAGTGATATTATATATCATTTTCGTTGGAATCATCATTAATCATAGGCATAGACGCCACATATGCACATAGAGAGCAAGAGAACAGATACACCACTCAAATCACGCAAATAAAGCAATTCTCTTTCAAACCTTGTACAGCAACCAAATAGTTGATTATGGAAAAATATTTCGGCAAGTTTAGTTTTTGACTTTACTTATAGATTTTTTGGTAGAGATTAAATATTATGAAATTTATGACATCAGCTTGATGTAAAATAAGATTTTATAAAATTTAATATTAATTGTAAGGTCTATAGATGGACCCAATATCAGACCTATAATAGTAAAAATTTTGCAGTTTAGATTGTATTAAATTTTATAAAATAAATGACATTAATTAATTGATGTAAATAAAATTTTATAAAATTTAATTCTGACTATATGGTATACTAATGGCCTTCAAAATCAAATTTATAAGTGATATCCAAAACTCGAATCTATTTAAGTATTTTTCCCACCTTAGGTACATAGTTGACCCTTGGATTTAGAACGATAAAAAATAGTGTTCCCTTTATTATTTCGTAAATCAAACCATTATCTTAAGAATGTGTAATTTAAGTTCTCGATCATAAAATCTCCCATTCTACCCAAAAATAAAAAGTGGATAAGGAGGCCCACTGAAAATGTAAGCTGATAATCAACAAAGATTTTAAAAGGGTTACACAGACAAATTGCAAAATCCACATGGCAAGTTGGGCAACTACAGTGGCATCCGGATTCTTAGTTCTACCAAGTTGTTGTGAAAAGACCATTCGGCCACGGAGTTGTTGAGATTTGAGAGTGATTTGACCATGGGGGTATTTGCTAGTGGAGTGCCCTAGAGGTGATACACTTGGTCTTGCCATATCTTCGTGGGAAATGCTTACAATCTATTTAACCGTTTATAAATTTTTTAGTGTGAATTAAACTACACATAGTTATATTATAAAATAAATGATATCAAAAGATAATTCAAAATATCTATTATAAAGTCTATCGATAAAACCTAAAATAGAAATAGATAAATTTTTCTTATCTTATTCAATTGAAGAAGTAACTCATAGACTTTAGCTCCCAAAATGTTTAAACCAGACCACGGATTTCTTCATTATAAAAGCGCCCAAATTTAACAACCTAATATATATTTTATCCAATAAAGTTTGCGATGGACCCAAAGACCTAATAAAAGCCCAACAAGAGCGCAATTAGCTGTTTGAGTTTATTGGGTCAAATACCTTTAACAAATTTATTGTGTTTGAATTAATAGATACGAATATGGATTTAAAATCCAACTCATTGGTGGAAAGACATAGAAAACTAAAATGGATAAATTTTCATATTCACATAAATTAAAAATTATTCGAAACACTTCTACACTTTTTAATTTGAGTAGATTTGCTAAAAATCACCCCAACAAATTGATTAATTTCAAGTCCTTTGCCAAATCACTCTATCCAAACGTTGATGCAAGCCTGCCTTAGTGTGTGCGTACGTGTCTCAAACTATTGAAAGAAAGAAAGCAAACAGAGTGATCTTTTACTGACTTTTGGAATTCTCAATTTCTTTCTTTCTTTCTTACCTCTGCCTAAACAATTTTCAAACAATTAACAGAGCAACTTCATCAACAAATTATTTCTCTTTTTCCATTTGACTCCATCTAAAACTACGCTGGAAGAGAAGTAGAGAGCACAAGTAAAAAAATAATGCATCCTTTCACTGCAAGATATTTACATTGTTATTCAAAACCAACAAGCTCAAAATTTGGAGCTTTACCAAGACATTGAACTGATTATGCCCTTTTTTCATCGGCGGATTTTCAAACCAATTTCTGGTTCCGTTGATCTATATATCAATAGCAACAAATCAGATCATATATACCCAGAAGTTAGACCGAATATACAATAATGGAACTGATCCAGTCTAGAAACCACATTTACATGCCCATACGCAATACCTTGTGCATCATTTCTTATGAAGGTAAAGCATCTCAATCTTTGGGAAGTGACTCATATAACGGCCATTTCTTTTTTACACTAAAATCATTTTCTGTTTTCCTGTCTACACTGTATAATGCGAAAAAGAAGAGACAAGGGATACCTCTTGGGAGAAGAGTGGAAAGGGCACAAGATACACATGGAAGCAAGAAGCAACCCTCTGGAATTCTAGGGCTATTGCCATGCAACACCAGGTGGACTACTTGTGTTTCGAGCCTCAGCCAGTGAAACAGCCATAGCCAGCATCATTTGCTCCTCAAATGTCTCCGGAACAACGGGACCTCCAATGGGATGGAATATGCCATCACATTCATCTTGTGATGGCAATGCTGCAGGAGTTTCATCATCTTCATATACAGCATCGGAACCTGCATAGCTGGTTCCCACATCAGCAATCTCTGATCTATTATCTACCCACTCCCTATCACCTGTCGTCATTACTATTTGAGTATCACGTGAGACCTCAATGGAGTTCCCTACAGCCGGGAAGTTCTCTGATTCATGATCTGTGTTCTGAAACCTGTCACATCCCTGATGCATGTTATACGTAGACATGTTTGCTCCATAGCTACTGGAGGTCTCAACACCCATCTGCTGGCGCTCTGCAAGGGCTGCAATTGCACATGCAAGACCACCAGAAGGGGACGAGGAAGATCCCGCAACTGGGCCCATGACTGCTGAGTTGCAGTGTTCTTTGGCCACATTTTGTTCTGACCGAGCACTTCCAATGTGGGCCACATTTTGATGCCTGCTATTCTCCTATCCACCATATAGCAGTTCATAAGACCATTGCCTTTAGGTCACCACAGATCTCAACTCAAAAGGCAAAAAGTAAGAATGTAAAGGCCACCATGTGATTGGAGCAATCAGATATAATGCAGGGTCGGGCCTATAATTTGAGATAAATTAAAACTTGCAACTCCTGTGAGTGGACATAAACCTTTGACCAGAATAACTGGACTGAAATTCATAGGATAATGTTAAGGTAAACAAGCTAAGAGGGAAAAAAAAAAGGTTTTAAACAACCGTTCACTTATGTTTAAATTCTTTTTTTTTTTTTTTTTGGTAAAGCATAAGAGCTTAAAAGAGCAAATAGCAGCTGAGAATATCCATATACCGTAATTGCTTAATTTTTTGTAGAAGTACCTGAATGGAAAGCCAAATGGCTTCCATGACCATAATGTCCTCAAGATCCAGGTCAAATTCATCCTCCCTGAGATACACAGAGAGCAACAAATAAGAGAGAAGCAAGCAAACCATCTTAGAGAAACCTGAAAGCAGTTTTTATTTTATCAACTCACCATTATATACTGTTAACAATAAGAAATACAAGATGCATATCTAGGAAAGTTAAACTAAATTGGCTCATGCCAAAGAGGAACTCTCAATATTGCAAATATGCAGAAATTCTCATTTTAGATTAACATCCTCAAGCAACCACATCAATGATCTTACATAAAGTCAAATAAACCATATGAAGAGAAAAAGATAGTTCAGCAAATACGAGAATTACTTTAAAACAAATAGTCACAAAAGACTGGGCACATTTTACAATTGCAATTCTGTGTATGCTGAGATGAATCAACTGTACACCACATCATAATACGTAATCGCCCAGTTACATAATTTGCCAACATGCTATAGGGAAACAGAAGTGTTAAAACTGAAACAGTTTGGAGAATCACAACAGAGTAAGGTAACACTTAAATGTAGAAATAACAGCAGCAAAGTGGCTGTAGCACAGCAGTCAGCACGCGCAGTTTGATAGCAGCTTTTATGCAATAATGGAAGAAAACATCTTTTCTGCATTCTTCTCACTTCTTGTTGAATAAAAGAAGAAAGTCAATAACACACAAACAGGTCAGCCCGGAACAACTTATCATTACTGTTTACTGATACACTATATTTCCTTTATGTTCAAATGCAGCACTTGGTTTCGCATTAATTTGGGGAGGGGAGGGGCGTGCAGAAATCAGAATGATAGGAATGGTGAATATTTGTTAAACATAAGATAAAAAATTGGTGATATATGTGAAGTGTATGAATCCAAAGAAAAGATTAACTGAGAGATGACCCAGAATGTTGGTTTACATAAATTTGAACAGACTGTATAGACAAACCTCATAGCTATTTCTCATAAAGTTGGAGAAACACTAAAACTCCATAAGAATTCATATTCACCACATCCACATAGGCACCACCACATCCCAGCTCAAGTTCCCACTATGTCCAAAACCTTCAATAACTTGAGTTCTTGATCTGCCCTCTGCACCTATATGTGTACTATCTCTTCACTTTTTTCATATAAAGAATGCATTTTCTTTCAACCAATCTTTTAACTTGAAATTTCTTAACACAATCATATTTCTATGATAGTATCAATTTTTGAACCAGGCAACAGTACTACATCTCATTACCATTGACAAACAACTCAGCATAATAGCTGACAACTCATTTTAGCAAAGAAGTTAATTCTTGAACATCAAAAATCATTTAGATCAATGAAAAATTATCCCCTTCCCCATTGTCGCTAGGGAAAAAAAAAAAAAAATTAGATAGTTTAAAGGAAAAAATGCATATCAAGAGTACCCAACTTCTTTAACAAAAATGAAAACCCCTAAATCATATCCATCAACATAATTATTTCAAGTGAAAGAAATTTCCATAGCAAGCATGGTGATTCCCTCATGTTCCTCAACTAAATGCTCTATCAGCGAGAACAGTTTACAAATGCCACAAGCATAAATATCCACAGTACACTACATAAATCATCACCTGACTTCTCTAAATTTGAGACTAATCCCTTGCTACAAGCCTTCTTTGAATTTTCAGAAATGTGCCACCACATTCTAACGTGGTGACTCTACTTATCCTCTAGAGTGTATTCAGAAACTTAACTGGATTCATTATGTCAAAACCTTGCACTATCACCACTTAAATTCACAGCATAAAAATATTTTTCCTTTTTCGTCCTTCCTAGATTCTGGCCTGAGCTAGAGTTAGTGTGCTTAAAACTTTGAAGCAAATATTACTTGTAACTTCTCAAATAATATTTAACTCATCCTAACAGTGACTATTACTAGCATATGGAAACCCATATGCTCATTCTTAAAGAAAATCCATCTGCACTTGAGGGTGATTTCCGACTGTCTAATCAACACTCTTTAGGATATTTTTCTTCTGGAACCTAGAGAACAGGAACGGTAAGACCTGGCTCCTTTTCTTTCCTTTCCTCCCCCCCACCCCCTTCTTTTGGAGGGGGCTTGGGGTGTCATATTACATTTTTCCTTTAAATTTTTTGGGTTGCATGCAACCCCCCGGGGAACTTACACCCCAATTGCAGTTTGCCTCAACTTATTTAATAAGCACTTCACCCCCTGCCCCTCGCTTCTTATCACATGTTTTGGGACAAAATTACCCTTACTATTTTAATAATTTTGTTTTTCTTTTTTTCTCTTCTTACCAATTTTTTTTTTTCCCCCATATTTTTCCTTATATCTTCTTACCTATTCTTTCTTGCTACTACTAAATTATTATACTACTAGTAATTGATTAGTTAAAAGCCCTATTTTTTTTTTTTTTATGTGTATAAATAGTTTACAGAATAAATAAATTTCTTAATACAAGCAACATATATTTCAATAGTATAATATGGATTTTGTAAGTTTTACTAATGCTATAATTAACAAAAAAACAAACTATACAAAATAAAATTTGTCAAAAAAATAAAATTTATATTCTAAGTATGCAAAAAAAAAAAAAAATGTACCATGTCATTCACGTGCCATATTTTGGTGGAGTTTACTATAATTCCAAAAACCTTTATATTAGGCAGCCGTAATATTTTCTTACTATATTTTGCCGATATTACACCATAAATAAAAGGCAGTACACATTTTTTCATTCTATAATTTTGTTTGTATACTAAAATAAAATTTCTAATTTCCTCTAGCTCAAAATTTTTGTTTTTATTTGTTAATCTTATTATTAATAGTTAATCACAAACTTTATGTTACAACAAAGTATATTTATTATATTAAAGCATGATTAATCTATAAATTAAATTGTTTACACACATGTGAAAAGTTAGAACTTCAATAAGTTAATTATTAAAAGTAATGTAATTGTTTAGTACTAGCAAGAGAGAATAGTGGGAAAAAGAAAAAGAAAAAGAACAATAAGATAGAGAAAATAAATAAAAAAAAAAAGGGGAAAAAGAAGAAGAAAAGCAAAAAACAATAATAATTCAAATAATAGGGGTAATATTGTCCCAAAATATAAAAGAGGGGGTAAAGTGCTAATTAAATAAGTTGAGGGGGCAAACTGCAACTGAGGTGTAAGTTCGGGGCTTTCTGCATGTAACCCAAATTATAAAAAAAAAAAAAAAAACCCTAGGAAATTATCTTGCTTAGAATCTTTGTTGGTAAGGCGTACTTGATCCTGCTTTCAGAAGCCTACTTAGTACACAGGTACCTGAAAATCTGCAGGAACTTCAATCTCAATGAACTGGGAATTTATGCTAATCATGTAGGCATTTAGATGAATTTAAAGAAAATGCCAGGGATTTTACAAATATGAAACAAAAGAAAACCAGATAAACCACGTGTAAGAATACAAGAAGAACAATGCCAATCTATTAACATAATTCTTAGAGTGCAATACGTCTAGATCAAATTAAAACATGCACAAATTCATTAGGATTACCTAGTTACATAAAGATTCTAAGGCGTGTGCTTCTGAGTAGGCTTTTAAACTTATAGTGAAACTAAACCACGTGCTTTCCGCCACTAACCTGGATAACAATGTAGTTTTTCTCTAGTTGCTCAATGATGGAAGGACAACAAATTCCAACCTCTAGAATGAATAAAATGGACAAGGACAACACAATAAATTCTCTATACCTATTCTGCCTTGGGCGCAGAGGGTTGTCTGACAACTGGTGTAGCACAAGACTCCTGAGAAGCGACAATTTCATCACTTTCTACAGCAGAAGAAAAGGATGGAGCTGTAGACAAAAGAACGTTAATTGAAGAGTAGCCGAACCCAATAAAAAATTTTGCGATATTTAACATAGTACCTGCTGTTGAGCAGAGCTCAGATTCGGTTGGTCCAGTGATACTATTTGAAGAACTAACCTCTCTGCGGTTCAGCTTCCTATCCTCTTCATCTAGGAGTTCCTGCTGCCTCATCCTAATTTTGGCTTCTATAACTCGCTGCTCTTCCTGAAGGGGTAAAAATAGTCAGAATGACAAATAGATATTAAAATGCATTCCAAACTCAAAAGTAATGAAATGAAATAATGAGCAGGAAAACAAAGGATCTTACAATTTGCTCTAATCCTTTTTCCTCCTTTGTTTTGGCACCTCGATACTCCACGGCATAATTCAAGGTTTTACAGAAAGGGCACCTAGTAAGATTAAGGAAGATGGGAAAGAATAACATATGCCTTATTTACCACTTCCCTAAAAATTCGAAGTTCCTCCCACGTCTCTTTTCCAGGCACTGGACAAGAAGCAGTTGAACGTAAAACTAGAAGAGAAGGGACAACAGTTTTATTAATGGTACTGAGAGAGGATCTAGTGCCACTGAAACCCATAAGTCCCCAGTTGAAAGTCGCAGATGGAAGGAATAAGCAGTAAAAGTATATAACAATTTATGTGGTATCATTTCGAGCAAAAAACCATACCACAGCCAAGGAAAAAAGGATACTGTGTTGGACGTGTCGAATTAGGAGTCTTCATTTGTAAGAAACATTCTGGCGCAAAGAAACAGATGAAGAAAAATCAATACATTAAGCACCGCAGTAACCAAGAATTCTATGAACTAAAAATTGATCCGTGCCAAAGAAGCATTATATACCTGTGCAAATGCCTTTCGTGCAACATCTTGAACGATTGAGACTAGGATAATACTGCAGGTTTTGAAGTCAATTATACACTCCTATAAGAGTGGACATACGTCTATATATATATATATATATATTTTTTTTTTTACAGCATTTTATCCATGATTTATAATAGATCGGTAAGTTACGCCAACCATTTTCACATACAAGAAGTTCTGATTGTAGAGCATGGCGTTGGGGAAGGGAAGTCGACAGAACTCCACCATACAACTATATAGTTTTCCATCCTAAATTTCAAAATAAAAAAAGCAAGCAAGAAAGAGATAAAGAAAGGAGATAATCACAGATGAAATCAATGTTACCACATCTTGCACAAGGTTTCACAGTGTAGCACTTTTTTTCTTTTCTTTCCTAGTTTCGAATTCAACAAGGTTCTCAAATGATCATATTGCATATCAAACCAACTCAATCACAGCAGCCCTAAACCTTGATTCTCAGAAACTCAAAATCAATCTTTGGATATTCACAAAGTTGCATATTCAACAGTTGTATCAATTCCTCCCTCCACTTCACATTTCTTCCTCTATCCCTAAACTAGGTGTCCAGATCAAGTTACACTATCAAGATTATAAGTAAACCAATAAACATATAACAAGGATTACTTAGCATGACATGACACTATAAGCCTTACGTTCTGCACATCCCAATGTTCCGTAGAACAATTCAAACATGCACAAATGGTATAGTAAAAATTGAACTAAATCAGAATCCTCAAAATGAATAGCCAAAAGATACCCTTTTTCATCTCAGCACATTCGAAAACAATCCTAAGTTCCCCAAAGACAAAACAGAAGCTCGAAACGCAAGTTAACTCCTCTGTTGCTCATTAAACAAAATACTATATCAAGAAAGAACCATCACCAAGTTGAATTCACCACCAAAAGATAAAAATACCAAAAAACAAAAAAAGAAAACATGTCAATACAAACCAAGAAGCAAATGGGGCATTCCTCCAGATCACAGGCACCACATTCATCATCACCAGGGTAGCAAGGGGCAAGCTTGGAATCAAGAATGAGCTTCCTGAGCTTCTTGTGATCCACATCCTTATGTTGGTACAACCCTTGAGGCTTTGTGTACTTCTCATCCACGAGTTGCCTCTTCATCCCCAACTTATTCCCCATTTTCACCAATAAAAAAAGAAAATTCAAAAACCCAAAATTCTAAAAAGCTTGAATCTTTCAATTCCCATTTGAAAAACTAACAAGAACCCATTTTTCTCACATCACTAAACTACCAAAAAACCACCATCCCACCTCAAAACAAGAACCATTCGATTCACCCCAACAAACACATCAAAATCCTGTAAATAACCAAAATTTCCATGATTAAATAATTATTATGCAATAAAACACAACAAAAATGTAATATATATATATATATATATATATATATATGTGTATATATATATAATTGCAAAATGAAAGAAAATGAAGGGGTTTGAGGGAACTAACCTGGGAAATCTTGGCCAACAGCATTAACAGTTGAGAAGGGGTAGACATGAACAGAATTCTGTGTATTTATACATTTTCATCTGTATCTGTGTAGTATTGTGTGTGTATTAGCGTGTGAGGAGGGCAGAAGGGGAACAAGATCGTAACTTTCTGTAACATTTGCGTCTGTATCTAATTTATATATGTAGTGTATCTATGTACTACTAATATACAGAAGATTTATTTATTTACTTCCTCCGTTTCATTTTATTAGTTACTTTTTTTATTTTTATTTATCTCAAATTATTTGTTATTCATTAAAATACCAATTAAATAAAGACTAATTTACCTATTTTACCCTTCATACAAATTCTTAAAAATAACATTAAAGTCAGGTTAGATCATTAATTACTTTCACAAACTATTTCAAATTTTGAACTCTAACATCAACTAATAAATTTTGAATTAGAATATAGGGACAATAATAAAAATGTTTATTATTAGTAGGTCAAATATAAATTTTTCTTAAATCGTGTGTCAGATTGACTATATTAAATATAATATGATGGAGGGAGTACTTCTTTTACCTTTGAATAGTACTTTTGTATTTATCATCTCGCAGTAATTCTAAAATGAAATAGGGAAAAAAAAATCTTTCTTTCATTTCTTTGTTTTTTAACGATGCAAGTACGTAATAATAGGTATTAGGTAAGCCAAAAAGTTTGAAAATATTTAATTGTACGTGCATAAAGAAAGTGAGTTACTTTTTTTTTTTTTTTTTTTTTGCCCTTTTTGCGTGAGAGAAATTAGTGACATGTTATTAATGAATTAGTTTATGTAGGGGGTGTTCATGGACCTGGTATTCGGTACATAAGTTAAAAAAAACACTCGATCCTTACTGATTGGGTTAAAAAATTTCGGCCCTCTACCCGGTAGGTTGGGTGCCCTCAAAAGAGGGTTGGGTTGACCAGGTATCCGACCCACACTATTAACAAAATATAAAAATTTAAATAATCATAGTTAAGCAAGTTAATTTCACAATTAAATCAACAACAGTTAAATCTAAATTACAAAATACAACCCAATATTATATCCCAATAGCAAGAAACTAAAGAGTAGCAACAGGCCAATAGCAACAATAATTAAATCGCTAAAATACATTTCAACATAGGCGAGTGTAAGAAATGATGATGCGAAAGAGAGGAAGGGAATAGAAGATTGAGGCAAAAAAGGAAGAAAAGACAAGGAATTGAAAAAGAAGAGATAAGAGGCTACCAATAAATTTGATAAGTATTTACTTATAATGAAATCTTATTAATCAAATTTACAAATTTACCCCTAAATGGACCGGGTCTGGTACCCGGCGGGTCACAGAAATGTAACCCTCTACCCGACCCTCAACTTGAGTGACTCGACCCTCTACTCGACCCGCTTTCAGAATGCGGTTCGAGTACCCTCTTTTTTCGGTTCGGGTCAGATCGGTCCAATGAATTTTTCGGATCAATGGGTCAAGATAAACACCCTTAAGTTTCTGTAATTTGATTAGATAAATTCTTTGATCACTATATTTGATTAACTAAAAATTACTTATTTTTATAAATAAAATAACTCTCCTTTTTTTTTTTTTGGTTGCATTAGATTGATGGATTTGGTGTAAGATTTAAAATTTATTCATTTATTAGAGGAATTATAAAGTTAAAATGAATAAATTTTAAATTTACGAAAATTAAATATTTTGTAAAATCTTTTCTTTCACACTTCTTTTTTTTTTTAAATAAAACGGTTAAAAATTCATTAACCATATCACTGGAAAAAGTCCATCAACAAGTAACTTACAAAATCTAGTGAGATATTCCTGAATGATTCAGTGTGATTACATGATTTATCAAATTTTGCAATTCATGAGCAAATCTATTCTTTCACACTTCTTAATTGGAATAAACTTAACATTTATTAATAAAATTACACCAACAAATTAAATAATTTTAAGTCTCACCAAATCATTCTATTCAAATGCACCCTTTATATGTAGTTACAGGTTTAACTAACATTTTTTAGTGTGTTAGTTAAAATCACTCCTAATTAATAATTGACACATGAACATTAGCATAGGATGATTTCCTTCTTCTTCTTTTTTTCAGTTTTCAAAAAGCTAAATGGTATTTGTTTTTCTAATTAACATAAATCCACATATAATTAAGTAATTTCTTCTTCTTCTTCTTCTTTTCTAAATCTAATCAAGGGAAGGCCTAATTAAGCCGAAGGGGTAGCAGGGAGAGAACTTTGCCTCCAAACTCAACGCATGCTAAAAGTAACTACAAATTTGAAGTTTGAAATTTGAATACTCGATATGAAGTATAAGTTGGTTTAAATCATAACTGCTTTGCTCAAAGCTAAATAGAAGGCTGGAAAAAAATTGAAATCGAGGCCGATAACAATGGGATATCTACCCCAACTATATTGAGTATAGTTATTAAATTCGGTTTGGAAAAGAATCTGGCAAATGAGATGAATCAACGGATTATTGGTGTAACAGGTAGGTCACTAGTTTAACTGATGAGTCGTTAAAATACATTATTTTATTAAGTTTTTGAAAATTTTAAATACATGATATATGTTGAAAATATTAACAAAAATGTTATATCAGTTTTTTAATGTAAACAAATTCATAGAACATGATTTTTTTCATTACTCAGTAACGATTTGTTAGATAAATACTTTGTCATAATATTATATTTACATAAAATAAATATGTTTGTTTATATTTACATGATCTTTGAAACTATATGAACAATACAATGTTTGGAGGAATATTTCATTATTGTAAAAGAGTTTTGCTAATTTATGTCTTTAATTTTTTTAGAAAAAGTAAATATTTTTTATTTCAGGATACTTATAATTATATTTTTAGAAAAAAAAGGGATTGGTAGTTAATTTATTTAAAGAGGGGAGAATATGGTGTAATGAATAAATAAAAATAGAGAAGCAGAAACAACACAACCAATCTAGTCTAGTGGTGAAGGCATGCCAAGCTTCACTTGGAGGTCTCAAGTCAAGCTTCACTTGGAGGTCCCAGGTTCGATTCCTTGCACTGCAAAATTAATTCGAGAACTACGGTTGAACTAGGTGGTTCTCGGTTTGATTAGTTTAACAGTCGATTCGTTGAAAAGTCAACGAATGTACTTTTTGCCCAATCAGACACTAATTTATCGGTTCGATTAAATGGCCGATTCACCGAATTAACCGATTGAATCACTGAACTAGACCAAGTTTAATAACTATGTACTATTGAGGATGTGAGGCTACTACTTTACTAAATACCAATGATATATACTCAACATGAATAAGATGTTTTAAATTGACTTTTTCCTTGATTCTAAAAGGTTGTACTACCTCTGTTCTATTAAAATTGTCATTGTTTGACTTTTCTAATCAACAAATTCAGTTCTCATAACTCAATTCTATATAGTTTCATTAAATTTTTTAAATATGTGTTAATATTTGATATAAATTTCATTTTTATTGAATAAATTTCATTAAAAATTAAATAAAGTTATATAAATTATTAATTATAAGTTTAACTAAAAAAAATAAAAATGCGATAAAAAATTGAGATGGAGGGAGCAATAGTATAGCTTATAGTCTAAGCTAATTTTGTACTCCTAGTTAATATGAAATCTTTTGCGAGGTTAAATGCCAGTTTCCCCTTTGACTTTAGACATGGATGGAGCATATGTAGACTATTAAGCATTGTTCAGTTTTGTAAAACTTTTTGGATAGTCATTATTTAGGATAATATTTAAAATATTATTTAGAATGATTATTGTAATGATCTTTTGAGATGTGATGTATGTGAAATAAAATATTACTGTAAAATATTATTAAAAATAATGAAAAAGAATAACAAACTAAATGGAGCCAATACAAGGTTACTTCTACCATTTAAAAAAGAAAAAAATATTATAAATAGGGAGGGTTGGCTAGGTGGGGTTAGTCATGACCACGGTTTCGTAATCGTTGATTTTGATTTTGATTTTGAGAAGAGCCAGAATCGGAACTGGAACCGGAACTAGAACCTTGGGAGCCGGTTTCGGCTTCGATTTTGGTTCTAGAACTGGCAGTTTAGGCCAGTTCCCTAATTCTATCCGGTTCCGATCTCGATTTCAGTCACGATTCCGATTTCGAATTTTTAAAAAAAATTAAAAAATTAGAAATTATAATACTAAAAAATATAATACAAGCAAAGATGAGAAACAAAAAATTACATTTTATTTATATTTCAATTGTAAATTTTATTTTTGGAAAAAAATATACAATTGTATTATTTATTGAACCATTAAAAATTAAAGTAAAGATACATTTTGAATAATACATACAAAAAGATAATTTAAAGAAAAATTAAATCCATCAATTACAATGCCCTATACGACTACAATAGGCTAAGGTCATTAAGATTTTTTTTTTAACCTAGTTCTAGTACCAGAACCACTAGTTTCAAAAAATAAAGAACCAGAACCTAAATCTTTTTATGGTTTTATCCCAGTTCCTGAAACCATCAATGACGGTTCCAGTTTGATTTTAAAACCACTGATTTCTGACAATATGGTTCCAGGAGTTCCGATTCTGGAACCGAAACTATGGTCATACCTAGGTGGGGTGGCTAATAGGAGCAATTTCATCATCCTTTCTTGATTTTGTAGTTTGGTCTGCTTACTTTCAGCATCAAATGGTACTAATATATGACAAAAGAAATTTTTAATACTAAAAAGAAAGGACAAATTATTTTTATAACAATAATGGATGTATGAAAATGTGCAGTACAATCGATAAAAGCAAAGCAAGGCATGAATGGGTAGAGTAGTAGATCCAGAAAGAATCTACAGTGCGGGGGAGATGGGCAAAGGCAAATGTGCGCGAGACAGTGTATTTGGATGACGTGCTGGTTTTAACGCATTTAATGCCAGCACTGATATAAGAAGGCAAGCATTTTTCCACGTCTGTGGCTTATTGTGGTTATCCTTTGTGTGAACTTTTGGAGTTTTGGTTTGGTTGATTCATTGATTAGAGTCATTAGACTACACTATCAATTTGCAGGATTTTTTTTTCCTTATGTGGTAATGTAGGATGAAACCAATTTACTTTCTTTTAAAGTCAATAGATGGAAATCTAACATTAAGGTTTAGTTCCATGATGATACTTTTGAGATGGAAATTACTTGGAGACCATATTAGATGCCGTTAAGGAGATCTGCATCCAGAGCATGCCTTTTGACTTGTGAAGATGAGGCAATTACACTCGAAAGTAATGAAGAGGTGGTAAATCAAGTGAATGCTTTGACTGTTGTTGGTAAATTGCATGCATCAAAACCCTTCAACAAAGGTGCAGTGAAAAACATTTTGATTGCTACTTCGAATTTTTCAAAGCGACCTGATGTGAGTGACTTAGGGCTAAATGTTTTCCTTTCCAATTTTCACAACCTAAGAGATAAACTAAAGGCATTGCATGGTGAACCGTGGTTTGTTAAAGGCTTTTGATTCATAGTGAAAGAGTGGCCAATTGGTCTCATGGTTGAAGAATTGAACTTTTTAAATTTATGATACAAGTATTTAACCTTCCTCTTAAATTTATGATGAAAGAAAATGCAGAAAAGAATGGTACGATGTTTGGGAGATTGTTGGATATTGATTGAGGGCCGAGCATTAAAGTTATGCTACATAGTTTTCTTTGGATCAAAGTGGAGATTGATGTAACCAAACCATTGAAAACTGGTTTTTATCATAATAGAGATGTAGAGGAGAAGGTATGGGCTGCTTTTAAATATGAACGAATTTCAGATTTTTGTTGTGTATAGTAGACTAGGATACAATTACGGAGACTGCCCTTTTGAAACCACTAAAAAATTCCCGGAAGATTAAGATCCCGGAATTCAGTTTGGTCCATGGCGTAGGGTAAGTGATGGATTTTCTATAATTAAGCCATTCGGAGGAAGGTTGTTGAATATTGCTAGTTCTCAGTTTGGTGAGAAAGAAACTCAACCACAAATATATGCAAGTGACACTACAGTGGGCAACAACACTATCAGGGAGTCTAAGCAGAAGTAACAGCACCGAAATACTCAAAATCAGTCTGTTGAAAGTCAAACCTTATCAAACCATGATATTATAGATAATGATCATAATTCACATTCGCCACTGAAAGGTGAATCTAGCCAAAACTTTGCTCATCATGACTTTAACCTACACATATCATCTCCACAAACTGCCACTGCAGCCATTATGTGCAAACAACACCAAAAAAAACATGATTGTTCACTGCATTCTACTCTCTTTATGACTTTTAACACAGTCTTCAAAGATCGTTTATTTTCAAACTCATTTAAAGAGACCTATCAACTTCAATGCCTATAAGACATAATACCTAGTAAGCCCATCTTAACCCCAAAAAGACAATTAGAAACATCTGACATAGTTGAGTAGGTTACTAAAATCAGAAAGAGGGGCTTCAAGACCAACCCATTTCGCATGGCTTATGGGTTAGTACTCTAGAACAACCATATCAGACCTATGCCATGTAGAGACTGTGGAAGCACATCATTCCACGGAGCAAATAGTACCAAAAGTTAAGAGAATTGTCGACACAAGGAGAATGGTTCGTAAGCTGATTTTATTATCTAATTTAAATCATTCTTCTTTATTATCCCAACATGTAATTTCCCCTTTCTTAACTATGGGCAAGAAGGCGGCTCTTACTGTTGGGATTTCCTTACAGAAATATCAAAATAACGCTCTAGCGGAAAAACACCGGAAATCCCTAAAAGAGGATCCATGCGTTCCGATTAAATCGTTTAGGTTTGAATTACCTTTGTTACTCAAAGCAAAACCACGGTTGCGATCTGAATCTTTCCACGATCCGAACACCAAGCTGTCTCTTATACACATCTAGATGTGTATAAGAGACAGGGTCTGACGGACCTTAGGCGCTGCTCTGGATTGAACGAACGCCTCTACGGTATCCACACGAGTAGCTTTTCTATGATGGTCAAATAAGGCCAGTTGCTAAGAAAAAGCCCATAACAAACAAAGCCCGGTTGATCCAGAAGCAGCGCCTAAGGTCTCCTCATGTCAGACACCCAAACCCTAAAGAATCATATTCTATATATAGCGGTTAACCTAAATTCAAAGAACTCTTCTTTGATTAGAATTCTTCTATCACACGTATTAGATATATTAACGCGTATGATAGTAACCAGATATATTTCCTTACGAATTATTATAATTACTATTTAAATGGACAATCCAAGAAATCCAATGTAATTAGTAAATATTTGAGACATGTAATTGTGTCTTACACAAATTCTTATTGTATAACTTAGTCAACAATTAACTTAAAGTTGATGCTTACTCTTAGTGTGTGACCCTTTAGGTTCATTTAACGTTGGCAATAAGTATAATTTCTAATTCCAATATTGCCTTTAGTACATAAACCAACAATACTCCCACTTGGACTAAAGACAATTAGCCAGGAAGTTTTGGAATTGAATAAATTAAACACCTTTAATTTATCATTAACAGATTATACTCATAGATCAAGATTGGCCTCTAGCAAGGCATCATGACCACCCAAGTTAAATGAAGAGCATTGATCTGACATAACCTGATCAAATAACCCATGTCACAATCCTTCGATTAAAATGGTTATGTCTTAGTTGGACATAGAGCATGGACAATGTCATCTCTATTTGTGTCCAACTATTTGATTTCTCGATCTCGAAGTAGAATGATAAAACAAATGAATTTGATCACCTTATCAATCCATTTGAGCACGGCCATGCATTTTACATTCCTACTAATCGAGGGGCCCAAAGACATCTCTCTCATAATAAGAGGGACAAATTCCATCTTAATCACTCATTTTCCTCCGCATAATTTCTACATGTTCAATCACAATCTTTATAATCATCCGGTTAAAGACAACGTTTGATTGTGTCAAAACACATAAGTTCTTATGTAGGAAACTATGGTGATCTCAGTCTAAGGATGAACAACATGTTCATAATGAGAATTACCAATGACATAAAACCATGTTGTATTCTCATAACGGGTCAATCCNGTATTTTGTTCGCCAACAAATGTATAAGATTTTTAGTATATCCATATGATGATTATGGATCATATGGATATAATTATCATGATGACAATATTCGTTTTAAAATTATCCATTAAAAGTCTCCCAATTAAACAATTAGGTCCAATCATACATATGTCTAAGACCTATTGACCGAACATGGCGATCATGTTTTGGTTGTGGTAGTGGTTTAGTTAATGGATCAGCAATGTTGTCATCAGTTGGTACTTTGCATATTTTGACGTCTCCTCTCTCAACGATCTCACGAATGAGATGATAACGTCTTTGGATGTGTTTGGATCGTTGATGCGATCTAGGCTCTTTGGCTTGTGCAATAGCCCCATTATTATCACAATAGATATCAACTGGATTAGTGATGCTAGGAACAACACCTAATTCGGTGATAAATTTTCTAATCCAAACGCTTCCTTAGCCGCATCGATTGCTATATATTCTCCGTTGTAGAATCTGCTATGGTCGCTTGCTTTGAACTCTTCCATAACAAGACCTCCATTTAAACAGAACACATATCCCGATTGTGATCTAAAATCATCTCTGGGATCGAAACTTGCATCGTGTAACCACTTACAACAAGCTCTTTTCCAGTCCTCCATAAACCAAGAAAACATCTTTAGTTCTTCTCAAGTACTTAAGGATATTCTTGATCGCTGTCCAGTGACTCTCACCAGATCCGATTGGTATCTACTCGTTATGCTCAAAGCATATGAGACATCCGGTCAGTACATAACATCGCATACATGATGGATCCTATAGCTGATGCATATGGAATCTCACTCATGCGATTTCGCTCATCTTGTGTCGCAGACACCGAGCCTTTCCAAGACTAATGCCATGCGACATTGGCAAGAATCCTCTTTAGAATCTTGCATACTAAACCTCTTTAGTACTTTATCTATATAAGTACTTTGACTCAGCCAATGAGCTTTTGAGATCTATCTCTATAGATCTTGATACCAAGGATATAAGTGCTTCGCCCAAATCCTTCATTGAGAAACACTTTCCTAACCAAGACTTGACTTTCGCAAGGTAGGAATGTCAGGTTTATGTACTAAAGGCAACAGAGTTGGAATGCCTGTCATATACACATCCTCGAGTAAGTTTCCATTAAGAAACGCTGTTTTGACATCCATTTGCCATATCTCATAATCATAGTATGCTGCAATGGCAATAAGAATTTGATGTCTAGATTCAACGGTGAAAAGGTTTCATCATAGTCTAAATGTTAAATATATGTGGTGCATGAAAACATATGATCAATTAACAAGTTCACATAACATGTTAAGCCCTCAATTAATCAGTATGCCACTTGAAATTTGTGTTACACCCAATGTTTTTATACCATACTGTTCTGGACTAGTCATAGCATCTTGGTAGCTAGTGGGCTCATGGTGATCCATGAGTAACACATCACATGTATGTGTAATAAGAAATCCATATCTCTCTGGCATATTACTAGCTCTACCAGATCTACGGAATCCTTGTGTTTCATGTGGAAGCTCAACAACTGATTGTGAGTCATTCCCATGTTCCAATTGTGTTGTCTCATTCGAACCAACAACTAATTGTGATTCTTGATGAGATTGCACAGAAGAGAGAGTGTTGTCTTGTGGATCTTGAAATTCTTCAAGATTTACTCTACTCCCACTAGTTCTTTTGGAAAACTCCAGTATCGACTTGGGAGCTAACTTATCCGAGACTGCCGTTTGACATAAGCCTCACACCCCAAATCTTAAGAAAAGACAAACAAGGCTTTTACCAGTCCACATCTCATATGGTGTCTTTTCTGTTTTAGTTGGAACACGATTCAATGTGAATGCACTGCTTGTAAAGCATAACCCCAAAAGGATAAAGGGAGATCTCAGTATGACTCATCATGGATCGAACCATATCTAATAGGGTTCGATTCCTTCTTTCGTATACACCATTCCATTGTGGTGTTCAGTGGAGTTAATTGTGAAACAATTCCACAATTTCTAAGATGGTCATAAAATTCTTGACTCGGATATTCACCACCTCGATCGGATCTCGGTGATTTAATTGTCTTGCCAAGTTGATTCTCTTCATCGAAAACTTTTGAACATTTCAAAAGACTCGATTTATGTTTCATTAGATAGACATAACCATATCTATGAAATCATCCGAGAAAGTAATGAAATCGTAACCTCCTCTGCAACAGTATTTAATGGACCACATACATCCGTATGTATTAGGCCCAATAAATCATTGGCTCGCTTCACCGTGTCCAAGAAAAGGAGCTTTAGTCATCTTTCCCAACAAACAAGATTCGCAGATATCATAAGATTCAAGATCAAATTGATTCAAAAGCCCATCTTTATGGAGTTTTGATATGCGCTTCTCATTTATGTGACAAAGTCGACAATGTCATAAGAAAGTTTGATTTGAATCATCCAATCTAGGTTTCTTTGTATTTATGTGATAAACTATCTCTGGATTGGGCTTTTCAATGTTTAGAACGTAAAGACCATTATGCAAATCAGCATTTTCATAAAATACGTCTTCACGGTGAATGGAGAATTTTTTATTCTTATCTATGGGTGTCTTTCATGCAGCTCATTAGTAAACACAAACAAACAATGTTACCGCTTAAAGCGGTACATAATAACAAAGAGTTCAAAGCAAGCGACCATAGCAGATTCTACATTTGTCACTGAATTAGGTCTGTCTAGAGCAGCAACTCTTGCTTTATTTCCAACCAAAGATCTCCACTTCACCTTTTTTAATCGACTACATCAGTCTTGGAACTGTCTCTTATACACATCTAGATGTGTATAAGAGACAGGTATTAGACCCATGACGAGGAAATAGAAGTAGTAAGATTAACGTGTATAACATAAATACCGAAGTAGTAGTATACACATCTAGATGTGTATAAGAGACAGCCTGTAGAGGGCGTTCGTTCAATCCAGAGCACCGGCTCATTGCAAAAGTGACAAACTCCTTCCTTTGGAGGCTTAGGCTTGTTCTCTGTTCTTGGGCTTGTTTTGTGTATAGGGCTTTTTCTTATAAGCCTTATTTGACCTTCCTTTCGCTTTTATCCCCTTACCTTTATGAACCATTAAAACTTGGCCAGCAATTTTCAGCTATAGAGATCAGATCCTAATCTATGTAGATGTACTCGACCGGATGTCTCATATGCTTTGAGCATAACGAGTAGATACGAATATTAATGCAAATGCAAAAGTGTTTCAAACAAACTCATGGTATAGATGCTGTCTCTTAATGCTTCGTAAGCATCTCTCTCGCTCTTGGAGCATTGGTGCAGTCGTTCAGGATAGGATTGTCCGAACATACAGCTTCCTTTCTTGTTTGAGAACAATTCTCAAACCTCTGAACCAGTCAAGTCTGTTATACACATCTAGATGTGTCCTTCTCAAGGATAGATCTACAAAGATAGTGTTGAAGTGTTATATTAGCGGCCATCGATCTACAACAATTATGCAAAGTACAATATTTCGATATTAATATAAAACTCCCACTAAATCAATTACCCTCATAAATGAATACACAACAGTTTGTATTTAGTGGGTTAAGATCCATATTTCACTTAACTTTAACTCAGCTTTGGCATGACAATTAAAATTAAGTTATTTAGGTAGGTAACTCTTTACCAATTACATCATATGTAACTCTTAAAACAATTATGAGATCAATACATCATATGTACCGGCATGTTTAATCTCATCTTATGCCTATGGGCCCAAAACCGTTTTGATAGCCCAATATTTATTGGCCAAATTAAACATATAAGTAGCACCATTACTTATCCTTTCTGACTAAAATAACTAATGTACTTTTACTTTAGCAAAAACGCACATCATATGGTTTTCATGCACCACATATATTTAACATTTAACATCACATAAACATATACAAATAACAGTAAGATAAACGTGTCATAGCATGGCCCTTAAACTATGGTGATCTTCATAAGCCAATATGAAGATCAAGGTCAATCCTAGGGTCAAATTACAACTTCAAAATTTCTTCCATCTTCATGGAATACACCTTGTTGTTGATTGACGCCAAGTTGCTCCTCTTGCCTTCTTTACAAGCTTTGTAATACAATAATACAAAACTTTAAAATTACAAAACTCTTATGATTTTTGTATGATGCGAATTAAATCCATCGAACAGAATATACACATATCATATATGTAAATCATTCGACAGAAGAATACATATATCATATATACATAATTCAACAGTATCATATATACATAATTCAACAGCAACATACGTATATCACATATACATATAGTTCAACAACAGAATCTGTCAAATAGAATCATCGAACAGAACAGGTTTCTATCGAATAGAATCTTTACATACATCATATGTATGTATTGAGATCAAGATATCAAACAGATTTTCAACAAGATACATTCAGTAACTACAGTTCATGTACTTGATTATGTCCAACATAATATGTTTTTAACTAATTTCATCAATCCGAAATGGTTTAATTGATAACGCAAGCGGCTCTGATACCACTGTTGGTATCTAGTCTTACAGAAATATCAAAATAACGCAGCGGATGAACACCGGAAATCCCTAAAAGAGGATCCATGTCTTTATACTAAATCGTTTAGGGTTTAGATATATACCTTTGTTCAAGAAATTTGCTAATGAGTCAGATCATGTCAGACACCCAAACCCTAAAGAATCATATTCTATATATAGCGGTTAACCTAAATTCAAAGAACTCTTCTTTGATTAGAATTCTTCTATCACACGTATTAGATATATTAACGCGTATGATAGTAACCAGATATATTTCCTTACGAATTATTATAATTACTATTTAACTGGACAATCCAGTAAATCCAATGTAATTAGTAAATAATTCTCGTTCATTGAATCTAGACACAAATTCTTATTCAACGAACTTAGTCACTACAATTAACTTAACCCAATGCTTACTCTTAGTGTGTGACCCTTTAGGTTCATTTAACGTTAGCATGAAAGTATAATTTCTAATTCCAATACTGTTGCCTTTAGTACATAAACCAACACTTACCATGCCCTCCCAACTCTCCACGAGTCTCATTGCATAGAACTATCAAGGTCTTGCTAGCCCCTCGGAAGTTCAAGCATTGCATGCACTTTTAAACTCCTATAATCCAAGGATTTTGTTTATTGCATAAACCAAAATGTCAAATGTTAGAATATTGTATGCTACTCTTAATAATTTGGATTTTTGTAACAATTACATAGTACCTATTAAAGGAAAAGCCGAATGACTTTGTTTGAGTTGGAAGAATGAAGTTGATTTACAGATAGTTGTAACAAATGATTATCTTATTAATGTTCTCACTTTGTCTTATTCCCCATCTCATTCTTGGTAGCTCACAACTGTCTATGGTCCCCGTATACCAAGTGCAAAAACTCTATTTTGGGTACTGCTTGGAGGAAATTGTAGATGCTTATCAAGGCCCATGGTGTTGTATAGGTGATTTACTTCTATTGTCTCTATTCATGAGAAAAGAGGAGGTAGACTATTTGCTTCATTTTCTAAAGGAGAATTCAGAGAGATTATTGATTTAAAAAAATGTTTGTTGGATTTGGCTTGTCTAGCTACCCATATACATGGTCAAACAAAACAGCAGGCATGGCGAATATTCAAGAACAATGGATAGAGGGCTTGCTAAAATCCTATGGAAAGAACTCTTCCAGCATGCATCTATAACCCATCTGATGCCACCAATCTGACCATAAACCATTCTTCTAAAATTCTTTGCTAATAAACCTCCAGTCAAAAAACCTTTTAGATTTGAAGAAATCTGGACTCCATAACCTTCAAGCAATGATATTGTTCAAGAAGCTTGGGATATTCTAAAAATAGAATCAAAGGCATATCCATTTTGTCATAAAATTAGAGAAACCAAAGAGGCTTTGAAAAAAGCAATGGATTAAGTATGTATTTAGAATTGTTCAAAATCTAATTCATGATTTCTCTATTCAAATCCAGGAGGTGTAATCAGCAGAACCTATTGCCGAAAGTTTAAGCATGGAAACAACCATACAACTGGAATTAGATGAACAATTTGTGAGGGAAACAATTATTTGGAGGGAAAAAAAAACAATAAAATGGATTAATGAAGATGATGCCAATACTAGATTCTTTCACCTTTCCACCATCATTAGAAGAATGAAGAACTGCATTGATACTATAAAACTGAATAGGGGCATTGAACAACAAATTGGCATCAAATTGGCAATGAATTCTAGAGTTTCTTTCAGGAAATCTTTAACTTTCGGAAAGTCTTTACAAGCTCTGGTAATGTCTTTCCATTAGATTTAGAAAATCTCATTTCACCTATTATTTCATAGGATCAAAATTTTACCTTTTGTGTTGTACCTAGTCATGAAGAAATCAAAAGAACCATTTTCAAATTGCCTAACTCAAAGAGTACGTTTTTCCAGGACCTGATTGTATGTCTGCGTTGTTCTTTAAACATTTATGGGGCACAAATTTGTAATGATTTGGTGGAGACAATTCAATCCTTCTTTAGAATAGGATAACTATTAAAAGAAACGTATCACACTTTTATAACCCTTATCCCAAAAAATCAGCAAGTCTTTAGAGTTGACAATTACAGGCCCATAAGTTTGTGCAATGTAGTGTACAAAGTCATTTCAAAGATCATTGCTAATAGATTGAGACATGTTCATGAGCAACTAAGCTCTCCTTTACAAGATGCTTGTGTTCTTGGGAAGAATATTCAGGAAAATATCATTCTTTCCTATTAGATTGTCATTATATGAAAAAGAAAAAAGGCAAGAATTCAATTATGGCAGTCAAGCTAGATATGGCAAAGGCGTATGATCACATTGAATGTATTTTTTTTGTTGCAAGTTCTTAAGAACTTTGGTTTCTCTGATTTTTTTGTGTAGTTGATATCAAAGTGTATTTCCTCCACAACATCATGTCTGCATTGATCAAGGGAGCTCTATATGGGTTCTTAAGACCTAAGCGAGGACTAAAATAGGGAGATTTGTTATCTCCCACCATGTTCATCATGGGTGTTGAAATTCTGTCAAGAAAGTTGGCATGAGCAAAGAATAGCGTCCATGTTGGCATAAAAACACGTGTAACAAAAAATAAATTTATTTAATACATATAAAATATGTAAGAGAAGAAAAGGAGTCATAAAATAAAGTACATCAGACTATCATATTAAAATCTGCATAGAACCACAGTATAATAGCTTTTATCTCTATTCTAGAATTTTGCTGTTCTAAACTCGTAAGTCAACTCTTCTTAATTGGATACTCTAACAGACTCTATTTGTAAGTAACAAGAATTGATTATCAAAGAAACGTAATTGGATTAAAAAATATAATCATAATAGAAAATCAACAAACAATGCATAATAGCTATAACAACTAAACTACTAAAAACTTAACAATGATATAATTCCTAATTAGTAGGAGGAATTTGGTTTAATTATGCCAACAATACTTCCCTTAAACCTACCATGAAAGCAATCCACACCATCCATGAACAGCTTGATCAAGAAACTCTAAGTTGACTTTGTTTCCCTTTTTTCACCCTAGTCTGGCGCCGTCATTTCTTAAACCTGATCGACACATCTAAATAAATAGTCCGTCACACACTTCTCTTTTTTATTTTTTCAATTTATCAGCCTCCTTCATTGATCACACTTGGTACCAAATATTTCAATTTTGTGAATCAATATTCACATTCAACTTGGCAGAATTTTTTTATTACTGCCCAACACCACAAAAATAATCACAACAAAATCCCTCATTTTAGATTTTTTTTTGTCCCAATTAGGGTCAATATTTGTACACCCTAATGTTCAACAAACAAGTACTCCAAGACCAATCTCTCATGGTCCAATTTTCACTATCTAAGTACTCGAACATAATATTTTTCTTTAATTTTTAGAATACCCCAAGACTACGGTCTAAGATATAAGTTTGATACCACTTGTTAACATAAAAAAACACACAATGGAAGAATAAGCATACAACGGGAGGATTTATTATTCAACAAATATAAAATATGTAGGACAAGAGGAAGATTTACAAAATAAAGCATATCAGACTCTCATATTGAGTCTCGCATAAGCATATGGCATAATAGGCTTTATCTCTACTCAATAATTTCTCTATTCTAGAGTTTCAACTTAACTCTTCTCAATAGATACTCTAGCAGACTCTCTATTTAGAAGTAACAAGACTTTATTACCAAATAAACCTAATTTGGAATAGGAAATATAATCATAATAGAAAACCAACAAATAATGCTTAATACTATAATAACTAAACTAATAAAAACTTAACAATAACATAATTCCCGATTAGTAAGGAGTTTGGCTTAATTATACCAACAATGAATCCCTCGTTTTTTCATTAAGAAATTTGCATTGAAAAGTTTTTTGCTACCACTTTTGACAAATGCTAAATACATATCAATCTAACATTTCTATATCCTTAATAGATTTAACTACTACTTTCCTAAACCAACATTATTAACAAATCCTAAAACCTATTACATTAAAATTTCTAAAATCCTACTTGAGGTTGGTTTATATGCCAACAGTTCATAGATAACTTTTCAGTTTATTAAACCTCCCTTTTCAATAAGCCTATCTTGTATAATGCTGATAAAAAGGTCTTCCGTTCATTCTGTTCTAAATTTAGAGTTATGAACTAACAAAACACTCAGGGTTTCATTATTTTCTCATATAAATCAAAGTATTATATCTTCAAAATCAAACTAATAACCATCATTTAATATATAAAAAAACATAAATAACTCAAATAACGGCAACGACTAACATAATTTTAACTATCTGATTACCAAATAAAAAATAAAATTAATAGAAAAGAATGAAATTGTAGAAGGGAAAGGAATAAGGCGGAGATACCTAAAAGGGTCAAAAATCAAACATTTGTGAAAAGAATTAGAATATGCCCATGTGAGAAGTCCCATAGCCTAAATTAGTTATGACTACTTCTATCGGTGCAATACGTCTCCAAACAAGTGTGTGGTATACACGTACTTAATATTCGTTAACTTTGGTAACAACGGTAATGGGTTAAAATTGAGAGTTTAGAGTGCAATATGTCCAAAAAATAAGTATAGGGTGCAAAGTGAGATTCGGTATAAGTTAAGGAGTGCAAAGTGGAGTAAGGCCTAACCTGTAATGTATGTATTAAAGCCAATATGTTTTAAGAGACAAATTACACTTTTATATTTATACATATTTTATAATATGGTATTTTTTTATCTATTTAATATGATAAAATCCTTCGAATAAAATTGCATGAGAGAAAAATCATACATAGTTATGATGATGAGATTCTCTATGTAATTATATTTTATTCGTAAATATCCCTAATCATATTGTTTTATACGGATAGATTAGCACATAATTGTATGTGGATGCTTATTGAGAATACGTGCATTGAATTAACCCATTAAGAGTATTCGACACAGATTATTATTCAAATGTTAGTGGATTAATCTCTTTGTAATAGTAGTGCAATGATCCTCGGATTTAAGGTCATGAGTTTATCTTGACTGTAGATTACAATACATTGACTCTATTAGTTGTTGCTGTTAAAGAATCGCATACACTATAGAGATCAGGTGTAGCGTGAATTATGAAAAGATAAGATATGATTAATACATGATTCATTACTCCTTATAATAGGAAAATATATCCCAATATGGCCATTTCTTGAAATACAACTCACAAATCTTTGCACAAAGTAAAAACAGAATTAAGAGTGTCTTAAGTTTTATTTTAAGTGAGTTGCATTTTAGAAAAAAAAAAAAGAAAAAGTAAATTGATTATTTCAATAAGAGTTGGTATTATATTTTTACTTTTGAACTAATCGGGATAAAGTGTGGTAAAAGGGTAATATTACACGGTAATTAAATGACTCACAGGTAAAGTCGAACCACTTAACATATGTCAACATTTGGGCGGTTATGATAGGTTTTGCTAGAAACTAATCTTGATCTATAAGTGTAAATTAATTAATTAGTGATTAATGATAAATTAAAGTTGTTTAATTTATCTAATCCCAATTGAATTAAGATTATAATTTATCTAATCCTAATTAATGTATGATTATAATTTATACTTATTGCTAATGTGACTGACAACCTAAAGGGTCAGACACTTTAAAATGATTAATTTGGGATTAAATTGATTTCTGATAAGTATAAGATATTTATCGGTTAATTTATGAGATAAAATAACTTTTAGAGCTCAATTATAATAAGTCATATATCCTAGGGGCTTATGTATAATATCAATAAACTCCTAGGCTTTAAGCTTATATATATATGGATTAATCTTATATATACTGTCGATATAGAAAATTTTTTATATCATCGGTTGTGGATGCATGCCACATGTGTAAAAATGATATTTAAAATTTAAACAATGCAAACGTGGCATACATCTATACCCGATTGTGTAGAAATTTTTTTACATTATATCATTGACGATATATGAAAAATTAATCCTATATATATTATTTCCCAAGCACAACGGAATGTGAACAAGCATAAGAGAAACGTTTGGAAAAAAAAGTTTGAGAACCGATTGAGAAAAAATATTTGAAAAACATTTTGAAAAAAAAAACGTTGAAATATATTGAAGAGTTAGCACTTTATGGGTTGGGTCGATCTTGTAAAATTCTAAAGTAATTATCTGTGTGAATACCATTAGAGTCCATACGTTTGTGCAACTTATGAATAACATCCGTGACAGATTAAAGATTTAACTGCAATTTTGAGGTATAATTTTTATACTCCTCTTTTACTATATATAAATTAATCAAGGTGATCCATAGTGGAAAGTAAAAATTAGCTTCCATTGTCTTCATTTTGAGTTTGATTAAATTAGCTCTTGTCCCTCCCCCTCCCCCGCGCTCCCCTCGTAACAGAAGTTTGTTTTCCAACTTGATGTAAAAGTCGAGGTTTTTTTTTGTTCACTCATTCAAAAAATATACACAACTAAACAAAGAAAAAAAAAATCCTGTGCAAGACGTGACAACAATGCATGTGACATTTAGGTAACATTCTCCACATATTTTTGCAAAATAATTCAGCTATGCGAGCACTTTTCAGTTTTAGTGAAAACTGAATGCGATTTGATTCTGAATTTTGAGGATAAAGAATATAAGAATTAAGAGAAACAAACAGGCGGGGACAAGAAATGTTAATATGTCAAGAAGAATAACAAGTTGGCAAAAAGAAATGGATCTATGATTGGAAGTGGAAAAGAACACAGGAAATAATGTTTCAAGGTAAATTTCTTTTCTTTTTGCCTAAAATAACAAATAGGATAGTACTTGAAAGTTGTGTTCACAAAAATTCATGGATTGTGTAAAACCACATACTCAAATATCAAGCCAAAAAAAAAAAAAAGGAAAAATCTCTATTCCCCTCTAATAGTTAGTATTTTTTTTCTTCATTCTACCACAAAAATTATGTGAAAATGGTATATTGTCTACAAATCTTCAATCTTATTTATGTAAGATCCGAAACTTCTATAGTCACAAATGCAACTGTAGTATGCTAGAAGTTAATTCGCAGTTCAGATCGGATCATTACTCGTAATCAATTTGGAAAATACAACAATTTTTCTTTGAAAAACAAATTGAAAATTAACAACTCAAATCAAACCACTCTCGACGTCAGTCGGTCACGGAGGGCATACAAATAAGTCTTCAATGATATGGTGTCAAGTGTTTGTCAACTTCATACAATCCTTACGATTATTGTCCAAAAGGGAGCTGCGGCCCGTGAAATGGTTGATTTTGTCAGCAGTTATTATACATTTTGGACCACATTGTATCAGACCTCAAATCGGTTGACCAAAAATCTCTCTCCTCACTCCTATTTTTGGTTTATGAAATAAGAATGTTTATTAAGTTGTTTTTTTTTAAAGTAATCAAGATTATCTTAAAGAAGATTTATTTATGTCTAGTTTATAAGTTGCCTAATTCGTGCATGCTTGCTAATGGTATGATTTATTAATGATCATGTGGTACCGGATTACAGCTTTCTCAACCATGTGGTTTTTAGTTCACCCTATTTGTAAGGGAGCCAAATTTTCGGTACCCATATCTCGATACCCTTATCTCGATACCCTCCGAGTACCCCACACTAAATACTGTCACATTGCTCACCACTTTGAGATACGCAAACAATATTATAAAAATAAAATTGGTAAGGCCCACTAACTAGTCAAACTTCACCTCTTTTTTATTAACTATTTACCCGGACGTCTTCCTTCAGTGCAAGTTGCTAATTAGTCAATCATGATCTACTGCAACAAATGAAGAAGCTATTATGAATGATTCATCATTTATAATTGATGATCTGATCAATGTTTTTTCAATATCCCCAATTTAAGACCAGAATGATGTAGATCTGTACTTCAGAAAATTGTCTAATTTTATCCCTCTATGGATAGAATGATAGTGGTTGAAGAGGTGAATTATCCAATATATCTCCAATTTTTGATATGAGGCAAGTTGATTTCTAAAGGTGACTGTTCTTATTTCAGATTAATTAATTTAAACTCCAGAATTGTAAGTAAAAATTAGCAAGTTTAAACCTTTGTATAGAACTCATCTAATTTAGCACAAAAGAACTAATAAAAGTCCAGATTTGGCAAACATGTGAAATATTATGATAATCATACACCATTTTATTTAAAAAAAAAAAACATTGGATAGAAGAAAATTAATACATCACTGGAGCAACCAAACCACCATTATCTATCGAAACCATCATCGTCTTCCCAATTCACAGAGTTTATAGGTACAAGATTGTGGAAACTTTAGGAGGAAGAAGCCATAGTAATTGCTTTATATAGTACTTGGTATTATGGCTCCTACAGGGCTCGAATTCTAACGGATTTTGGAACTTTTTGGCAATGTTTTGAAAATCGGACCGGGCCGGTAACCAACCGATCGGAGCGCAAACCGGAAGAATTACCGGTCCGGTCCAACTATATATCCAGTCTGTCAAAGTAAAAAATCGGACAGAATCGTTAAAAAATCGGTTGAACCTGTTTTAGTGGTTTTTTAAATTTTAGAATAAAAAATGATTTAGATAAAGAGAAAAATTAAAAAATCATGAAATAAACTCCAAAATGGCAAAACATTGAACACACCAAAGTCTAAACTATTAAATTATTATTTTTTTGATACTTTTGATACTTATTTTGGTACAAATTTCACTTTTCTTATTAAAAATTTGATTAGTATTTTTGGGTATTAAGATTATAATTCTTAAAAAATAGTGTTTCACTTCTATTTTAGATTTTATATAAATATATTTTAGATCATTTTAAATTATATCACACTTTAAAAAAAAAAAAAAAAAAACTTAAATTAGTGAACTGACCAGTTCAATCGATCGGATCAATTGAACTGCAAATCGGACGGGTCACGATACAATGCCCGATCCCATTTTCAAAACATTGCTTTTTGGAAACGATCATGAAGAAAGGGGGATCCGGATGATATGCAGTAAAAGTACTTCCAATACCATTTATGAGCGTTTTAGTGGTGGCGATGAGTGTGCAATGTGTCAAATTTTAGTGAACGGTACCGGAGGGTACCGAGAACAAGGGTACTGAAGATTTGGCTCCATTTGTAAGGGGCTACTTGTAGAATTTTTTTTAAATAAATTATAAGTAACCCCTTGTGTTTGGTTAGTGTTCACATTAATTTCTATAATTTGAAAATTTATAATCTACCCTCATATAGTTTTATATTAAAGTGAAACTGTTACATATTCTGTTACAGTAATTATTATGAGGTAATTTTTTTTTATTTAAAAGGTTATTTTAAGTATTTTAAGTTTCTAATCAGGGTTAATTATGTATTTTAATAAAAAATACAATCCCTCCTTTCTAGCAGAGGGTGTTTCTAAGCAGTGGAGGGTTAGGGATATGCAAGTATTCAATTAATCGAATTTGTATAAGATTTTGAATTCAATTTGATTAATAAATTCAATTAATTTTGATATAATAAGAAATTGATAAACCGAAATTCATGAATACGATTAATGAATTCAAAAATGGTAGAGTGATGTTTCGAATTCGGTTAACCGATTATTGAATTCAATAATTAAAAATAAAGTTTGTTAAACTATTTTGATATGAATAGTATATCACTAAAAATATAAATGTAGTTATTCGACTAAAAATATATTTATTGATAATTATTATAATTAGCTTTAGCTAAGTAAATTCATACTTATATTCGTAAATTTGTATTCATAAATCGCATTAAATGGTCTTGCGATACGTATTTTATTAATACTTGCAAGTTACATGATATTATAATAGAAGACTATACTTTTCTTGTGACCTAGGTTATGAGTTTGAGTCACCAGGGGATAAATAGAGATCTACTATAAATTCTCTTTTATAAAAATAAAAAATAGTTTTTTTAACTTCAATAAAAATTCACATAACATATCAAATTAAGTCACAAAAATAAAATAAAATTAGAAAAATTTGGCTTGAAAAAAAGGTTTTTGTACAGAATTTTCCTGCGATCAGCCCAATATTAAGGGTCCAACTAACTTGAAATGTTTATGGTCAAACGAATTGAAAACCGAGTATCAAATTCGAATTTAGTTAGTCGAATTTTCTACCAGATTTAATTTGAAATCGACACTGGTTAAAAGTTTTAGAAACTTGTTCTGAATTTTGATCGATTTTATTAATTGATTAATTATCAGTTAACCGATGCACACCCCTAGGAAGGATACTAGACATGGGACTATTTTTTACTTCTGCACAAATCCATTAAGTTTTTAACTTTTCATCCATTTTATAAATAAATAAAAAAAAAATCACATGGGGCATAATTGTAAGTTTGCAAACCATAAAGGGAAAATTTAAATATTAGCCAAATCACAAGGATTTCCTTGTAATTTACCTTCTTTTTTTTTTCAGAATTTAAACCCAATCTGTGAAGATGTAGTTCATAACCCTTTTTTGTTCCAGAAAAGTACCATTTGTATTAGCAATTATAGAAAACGTAAAGTTTAGATATGAAAAATTCATTTACAAGACCACAAAATCAAAATTATTTGCTAAAATTAATTTGCATGACAATTTTTTTTTTTTATATTGCAGACGACACGTGATAAAATTATATTAAATCACTAATTTCTGATTTAAAATACTTAATCGAATTTTATTCATTTTTTGACAAATCTAATAATATATCAGTTGATTTATCATTTTATCACTTTATATAGAAATACTGTTTAGATATATCAAGGCTATATCAATTCAAGAATAGTCTTATTTTCTTTTCCCCAGTACATTATAACCAAAATAAGTTTCAAAAATTTTTTGTGTAGAAGTACTGTTTAGATATATCGAGGCTATATCAGTTCAAGAGCAGTATTATTTTCTTTTCCCCAATACATTACATTATAACCAAATTAGTTTTAGAAAACTTATCCCATTATCCTTTAAAATTTGTATAATACAAAATTTTAAAATATAAAATATTATATTATACAAGTTTATAAAATACATTCAGATGACTCTAATAAGGCAAAAAAACGATCATAGAATTTTCCTTGATTTTAACTACTTGACTCCCACTTTTGTTTTAGATCTTTTACTTATTTGTCACTAGTTTCCTTTGCTATTTATCTTTTACCCATTGGTAAACAGTACGAGTACTTTCTTTTTTTTTTTTTTTTTTTGCCGGTAAACAGTAGGAGTATCTTTTACTTAAACCATTATATGTATTAGCGACAGAAGTACATTTTACGTGTATGTAATTTATTGATAATTTTAGTAAAAAAAATTATTAGTGGATTAAAATATTTGGTATAGGTTAAAAGAAAGTTAATTAATTGATAATGGGTTAAAAAAAGTTATAAAAATTACACAAAAAATAATAATTATATACAAAATGCTCAAGAGTTATTAAAGTGGTAATACTCTAAGTAATTGTAAACTTGCAGACATATATTAAGAAGATGACTGCATTAATACCAAAAAAAAAAAAAAAAGAAAGAAAGAAAATGAATGCATTAATACAATTTAAATTTTTTTGCGACAGTCAAAGACACTTTGACCGAATTGGCTTTCGTATTGTAATTTAGTTTAAACTCATTTATAATTGGTTGAAGAAGACGACTAGATTAGCCTTGGGCCTCGGAGATGGAGATTTTTGAGAAGTGGGTTAATTTATTTTTCAAAAAAAAATCTTAATAGTCTATCACAAGTTCATATTTTTTAATTCCTTACTCGTAGCGGTATGTACCTCAAATAACAAATTAAAATTTGGTAGGCACAGAATCAGCTTAAAAGCCACGGCCTCTTTTAACAATTTGAAGGCCGCCTCGCACACATTATTCCAGTTCCATATTTGGTCTTTTTTTATAAGGTCAGTCAATGGAGCAACAAGCCAAATAACCCTTGATAAATCTCCTATAGTAGTTTGCCAAGGCCAAAAAAGAACGTAACTTTGTAATGTTGATTGTTGCTAATGATATGCCTAAAGAAAGTAATTGATTCTTTGTAAAATTCACACTTCTCCTTCTTGACATTGGGATCTTCAAAAATACCTCCTAATACAATCAACTACCACATAAGTATTTTCATTCCTGATCTTGAAAAAGCCCAAATCCTCAAAAATTCCAAAATTGCTTGAGAGAAAAAGGGGATTAGAATTTTGATCACTAATAATAGCCGATTGTAGGTGATAAATACATCAGATGGATTTAATCAAACACATTACAAGGATATTTAGCCTGAAAAATACACCTACCTCATACCCTTCACAATCATAACATTCTCCCTGAGTTGTCTTGCGTCTATAGTAACCTCACCTTAGTCGGTTTCTTGCAGAGACAGAAGAGGAGTCGGGTTTCTATCACAATTGGGACTTTCTATTTGAGAAGTAACCCATAATTTTTCTTAATTGGGGATTTTGATGACCCTTTATTCGGTCTGGCATTAAATAGATTGTCTTTAGTCAATGAACGTTTTTTCCCCAAAAAATTGTCATGTGCACATGAACGTGATGATTTCCATAAAAAAATATGATTAGAATTAGGTTGACGGACTAAAACCTAGAATGTTTACATTTATTAGGGACCAAAAAAGTAACATTTTAAAAAGTAAAGAACTAAAAAAGTATAAATGTTAAATGTGAAAAACTATTAAAGTTACTTTTTCCTTTTTTTTCTTTTTTTTCTTTCAAGTAGCAGAAGTGAGATGCACCCAGCTAATATTTGATCAGATTAATCATTTTCCAATTCCAAGTTCTATTTCGCAATTTTGGGGTTGGGGTGGGGTTTGAGATAAGGATATACGTGTATTTGTGTACTATGTTTCATTTAATTGTCGTTTTAGATTGGTGAAAAAATTAAAAATTTATTTAAATTTATTAATTTTACACAAAATAGTTCAAAATAATTAAATTATTCTTTTATATTAATATTCTTCAATTACATAATTCTCTATCCATTAATATAGCATTAAGGTGAAAATTGAAAAAAATCAACGGATATTTGACACAAAATAAATTATCTAAAACTACAAATAAAATGAAAGAGGGAGTACTTAGCATAATGCAAATACAAATAGTCATCACAAAAAATAAATATGTTTTATTTATTATCTTTGAAAGATAATTACACAAAACAAAGATCGTACCTTGGTTAGCAACATTAAGAAAGAATAAACGAATACAAATAGTATTTCATTGTACATATGTGTAAGTGTCTTTGTTGACAAAAATTTCTTGTAAAATTACTCGGAACATAGCCGGAAAAGCTCATCCAAAGGGGGCAACTCCTTGAGAAACCAATCAAAATCCTTAAACGACAACCCTCGAGACATAACCGGAACGTGGGAGGACGACGACGACAATTGTACATTTGTTGCTGCAGATTCAAAATTAGTAGTACCATAAGAACCTGAAGAACAATTAGAAGAAGGGTTGTCGTGGTGGATTTCGATCTTGGAATCCTTCCCAGTGAGCCTCTGAACAACTGATTTGAAGCTCATTGCATCTGTTTCTACGTATTGGGTGTTGATTATCACTACCTTCACGGGGTGTCTACTAGCTGTACTGTAACCCGGCACATGCCTGAAGACATGCTGCCTGCTCAACCTCAAGTTGTGGTGTGTTGCTGATAAAAACTCAGTGACGTTTTTAGGAGATTTGGTGTTTGATATTTCTGACGATTGGGAAGAAACGAGTGGTACGTATTTATAGTAAAATCTGAAACACATGTAGTACGGTCTTTTAATTTTTAATTTAATGCAAACAAAACACGAATCGGTTCAAAAGTAATTATAGCGATCAAATTAATTATCTCAATTTCTTATTGAATGTGCGATTTGAAAGTAATATTGTAAATTATTAAAATATGCTATCTATCCTATCACTGAATAAAAAAGGGTGATCAGCTCGACTTATTAATTTTTTTTGGAAAAGGTCTTTTAATGTTTGGCAGTTAACAAAGGTGGACATAGTTGACACTTGAACGTTTGTAAGTTTAATTAGGCAGCAGCAGTCTAGAAGGACCATAGATTTGGTCAAAAGCTTTAAACCATGATATTATTTAAGCAAGATTCGAGGAAGGTTTTCCATAGTTATCTTTCGGGTCAAAACCGAAGTACGAAATTAATTAACTGACAAAACTGGTTAGAAGATTTATTGCTAAACAGTATATTTATAAAAAATTATTAATATATTATTAGATTCGTAAAAAAATAAATAAAATCTGACCGAAAATATAAAATCAAAAGATTAATGATTCAACGTGATTTTGTCACACATAAATTGATTTTGACAAATAATTTTAAATTTATAATTTTGTTAATTATTTTCATATGTTAAAATCATGGTTTTTATACTGCTTAAGGTGCTAAAACATCCAATTGCACGTCAAATTTTTCGTAATTTGATAAAAAGGGTTGTGGGATTTGTTTTAGTATTAAGGCCGTATAATTGATTTAGTTATTCTGTAATTTTTTAATTAATTTTCAAAGAAAATAAATTGTAGAGTGCGAAATAAGAATTTCCTAAAAGCTTGTTCATCTTTCCACGAGCAACTAGCTTTTAACAATACAAAACGTAGGTATTTTTGCAAAATAAATTCTCTCTCTCAATCTTTCTCTCTCTCTAAAAAAAAGATTTTTTATTTTGCCTGCAACCAATATTTCTTCGCAGTGTAGCTGATTTTGTACCTCTTTGTATTGTTTCGTTAATCATGAAACAGAAGGGTTTTTGAATTTTAACACTAGGAAATACTAAGAATCCTACCGGAGACCAAACAAGTTGCGGATTGAACTTGTTTGGGATGACTTGCGGAGTGTCCTCTACAAAAATTTTCCTGGTCAATATTTTCTTTCTTGACCGAAAAGAGAAGATATACTTACAACAAAAAAAAAAAAAAAAAATAAGGGACTAAAGGGTCAACAACGAAGTGTTAAGAAAAATATTTGGAGAACTGTTCTAGTATTAATCAAAGGGTTATACCGTGGATGAGAAATTTTTTATGGTATTTCAAATCAAGTCGATATTAGGTCAAATGACGAAAGACGTAGTCTAATTATACACAATTTATGTGATAAGATATTTTTTTTATACTTTATTAGTTATTACGAGTACAAATTACTAGAAAATAAGTAGGAAGGGTGAGTTTTTTTTTTTGTTAAAAAAAAGGAAAGACTTGAGATGTGTATTTGTTGGTAATCGTTTCCATTCATAGTGGGTCAAATTCTTGATATAAGTACATTAATAATTCAAAAGGAAATATGGCCAAAAAAACATGTAACTTGAACCCTTCAAAACATAAAAAATTAATAACTTTCATTACAATTCAAATGAAAATGTGGCCATCATGTGGATATTGGGATTGACAAGTCCTACAAATTTAGAGACCAAATTAGAACCACTAACTAGTAAATATTATTCCTGCGTTCTAAGGAATAATTTCAAAAACTTCTTTTGAGATTTGTGTTAATATCATTTAATATTCTTGAATTTTAAAAAAATTACTTAACTTCCCCAATTCAAGCTTTTTGTAATATTGTTAGCCTAATCCTTTAAAAAATTGATTAAAGTAGACAGAGACTATTTTTCGTCCAAGTTTACCCCTAGTATAAAGTTTTTATTGATTAAAATGGTTAAAGGAAAAAGGAAAAAGGAAAAAAATCTTTGGGGTGTAAAACAATTATTAACAAATAATATTGGGTTATAACTTTTCATGTGCTTCATCAATTAATATAAAAAATATATTTTTTGATTATATTTTCAATTTACAATTAGTGATTAATTTCCACAATCAAATACCAATAATATTTTTTATTAATATTATATATGGTGTGTATCTACGTATTGTAGAATTTTGTTTAAATCGAGGCAAACAAGGACATTAATTCATTCCTAATTATTAGCAAATAAGTTGATAAAAAAATTATAACAAATTCAGTTATTTTTTTTTTAATGAGTTTGTGATTTCCGAACAAATAAAAATCACAATTGTTTTATACTATACGGTGGATTTTCAAACATTTCCAATTTTTTGTTCAAATCGACTCATACAAGCTCATTACATAAGCACACATTTTGCAAATAAATTTATAATTTTTTTTTAGAATCACATTTTTTAATCTTGAGGATTTAATCATTTTCAAATAAAATAATAGTAGCCATATATATTTATCATACTGTATGATGCGTTCTACACATTCTAAATTTTTGTTCAAACTGATGCACACAAACACAATGACATGCACAACATTTTCGTGAATTAGCTGGCCAAAAAGTTTATTTAGAAATATATTTTTTTTTGGGTTTACGGGTTTTTAATTCACCAAAACAAAATACTACTAAATATTATTATAATAAGTGTATTTCTATGTAGTCAAATTATTGTTAAAACACAAAGAAATAAATAATTTAATGCATGTACATATTTTTGTAAATAAGTTGGCTAAAAATTATTTGAAACATAAAGAGTATTAAGTGAAAATTGTCAAAAATCTCAAAAGAGATTTTTGAAATTACTCTTTTTGTAATATGGCCAAAATACCGATGGCATAAATGCCATTTCATGTATTTTAGGACTCACAGTGGAACTCTTTAACAGAGAAAGAACATAAAATTTAAAATTTAAAAATATATCGTTAAATAATATTAGCATAGATTTCAGGTAAAGTTTGTGAAATTATCCTAAAGCATGTGTTTGGAAATAATGGCATGGGGCAATGATTAATTATCCGCATGTGTTTGGAAATGTTTTATATTCAAAACCCTCAATTCCGTTTCTAAACGAAAATCATGATGGTTTTGTTTTGTATCCCAAGGAGACTTGCAAATTGCAACTTTTTATCCACAACTTTTTATCCAACCATATTTTATACAATTTAGACTGCGCACGTGATTCATTATGCTGCCGTCTAATTTTTAACGAGTTGGGGCTGCCGCCGTTGATCTGGTTTTGTATGATTTTTATATTGCTACACAATAACATGACATATTATTATTATTCTTGTGCAAAAGTTGGGGTAATCAAATAAAAAAATTTAACAGTACATTTGTATAAAATGATAAAATCATTAATGTATTACAAGATTTAGAAAAGAAAAAATAAAATTTAACTAAATATCTAAAATTAAGGAGTTAGCACAATGATTCATAATGATGTTGTTACGTGCAATAATTTTGACAAATGATACTAAATTTATATCTTTCTAAATCATTTTTCAAATTTTAATATGCACAAAGGAACAATATTATGATGTGATAGTTCATTATCTATATTATATATTATATATAAAATATGAGGGAGGGATTTGGAATCCGTTATTTTATAATTTGTCAAATTTATCGATCTCTTTATCTCTTTTCATTCATTATTGATAAGTTCCTTACCATAACACCCTTCCCGCCTTTCACTCCCACCCCTATATTATACTTTCAATTTTTGTTTAACATTTCCATTCCCTATCCTTTAATTATTATTTTTATTTTTTTTGATATTTTATACAATTTTTTTTAATTACACAACTATAAAGTGTGCCTTTCCTATTAGTGTTGTGTAGCTACTACACAAACCTCGCATATAACCGCAACGTTACTAAACTTGCCAGTGTCAATTTTCAAATTAAAACATGGAATAATTTCAAAAACTTAGACCGAGAGATGCTACTATAATTTAACGTTTCTCAACTTTTAAAATCTCACTTATCCCTTATCTTTTATAAGTAGGGCCCAATTTATCTTGAAATTATATTTATACCCTTTGTACTTTAGTAAAATAATAAAAATTGATATTTCAAAAACTTCCCATAAGATTTTAGATAGTTTCACTTGGGACCCCTTAACTTTCTAGTAATTCTTTTGTCAATTTATTTGCAAAAATATAAACATGTTCTAATGTGCTTATCTTTATCTAGTTGGAAAATAAATTTGGATTATATTATAACAAAATAAATATGATTAGTATTTTGTATAGAGAATCAAAAACTCCTAGACTAAAAAGACTAAAATATAATTTTCGATAAATATTTTAACTCATTTACAAAAATGTGCAACTACGTTACTTTATTCCAATTTGAATAAATAATAAGAGGACGTAAAAAAAACCATACATTATATAATAAATGTAGTTGGTATTTTGTTTTGGAGAATTACAAAAAAACTTGTAAACTAAAAAAAATAAAATTATAATGTACTTTTTTAATTAATTTTTTTTGTTCAATTAGTTTGTGAAAATGTGTAGGTGTACTAATATATGCATGTACGAGTCAAAAATTTGGCAAACGTACATACTATTGTAAAATAAATATGATTAATATTTTTGACAAATCACAAACTCATAAACTAATAAAGAATAATATGTATTTCTTTCAATATTAACTAGTAATAAGATGAAAACTTATATCCTAATATTATTCTCTAACAATTTCATTTAAAGCCTTAAATTTTCTTTTTTTTGTCAACTTTATAATAAATTAAGTTTCGTGACTTGGAATAATGATAGAATAAAATTTGCATCTCTCCCCTTAAATAATATTTTAATTATTTGGGTTGAAATTGTTACAACAAATATAAAGTTAGAGAAACTTTGTAAAATTTCTGAAAGTTCTAAAATACTAAGTGATATTAATATCAATTTCAGAAAAGATTTGTGAAATTATCACTTAAAAACATTCCACAATGATAAGATGTGGAAAGTTGAAGTTAAGTACAAAATCACTTCCAGCTGCCCTAACTGTAAAGGCAAAAGTATAAAATAAAGAGAAATACTTACACATACCTTGACTTTAGTTTTGTTAGTGTATGCCCTAAAACCAATTAATTTTAGGGATAAATTACGCTTTTATATTTATGTATATTTTGTAATATGGCATTTAACGAATAAAATATTTATATGTAAAATCATAAGGAGTTATGATGTAATTATATTTTATTCGTGTATATCCCTAATCGTAGTGTATGATACTAGTAGATTAACACATAAGAGTATGTGGATGCTTATTAAGAATAAGTGCATCGGATTGACCCGCTAAGAATATTCCACACGGATTATTATTTAAATGCCAGTGGATTAATCATCTCAATGATATAAGTGACATGGTCTTTTGACTTGAGGTCATGAGTTTATCTTGAGATTATTATCCACCGACTCTATTAGTCGTTACTCTTAATACTAGTAAAGAGCATACTGTAGAGTTTGATTATAATATGACTCATGAGGCACTAAGATAAGAGACAGGATTCACCACTCCTTATAATATGAGAGAATATCCCAACACCTGTTTCTTGAAATACGATTCGAAAATCTTTGCGCAAAGTGGAAATAGATTTAAGAGTGTTTTAAATTCTATTTTAAGTGAGTTGTATATTGGAAAGAAGTAAGGCTTGATTAATTCGATAAGAAATGGCATTATATCTGTATTCTTGACTTGTGCAACGGGTAAGTACGTAAACATGAATGTGGAGGAAAATTACGGAGAACTAGTCACGGATGGGTGATGTCGAACCACTTGACATATCTCAACACTTGGGTGGTCATGATGCTTTGCTAGAAGCCAATCGATCTATAAGTGTAAATTAATTAATTGGAGAATTAATGATAAATTAAAGGTGTTTAATTTATCTAATCCTAATTAATTTAGGATTATAATTTATACTTATTACCAACGTGATTGGGAACCTAAAATGGGTCACACACTTAAGGATAATTAATTCAGAGGTAAAATGATTTGATAAGTATGAGATACTTATACACATTAATTTATAAGATAAAGATAACTTTTGGGTATAATTATAATAAGTTATAAATATTAGGAGTTAATATGTAAGACATATTAATAGTCCTAATGGTTTTATAATTATTCATATATCCATGACCCAAACTGATTAGAATTTATAATTTCCTAAACCCAATTTGATTGAAATTCTATATTATTATATATATATGATATATTATAATATATATATATATCCTACGTAGTATATCAAAATTGTAAAATCGGGATCCTACGTAGGATCGTTTTGAAGGTTACAGGATCGGATCGTAGATAGGATCGTAGGATCGTAAGATCCTATCAAAAGGATAAAAATCTAACTTTTATTTATTTTTAAAGCTAATATTCAATAAAAACTTATACAAATAAATATAAAATTTTAATATTCATCATGAAATAAATTTCTTTAACTAAAATTTATAACATTTGATATTTTATATTCGTATTATAAAAGTTATGCTTTATCGCAAATTTAATCTGTTCTTTAATTAAAAACTAAAAATAATATGAATAGTATAAACTCATAAAATATAACATTTGAATGAAAAATTATCAAAATATGACTTAATTTCCATAAATATATACATAAATTACATGACTAATGGCACCAACTAGAGTTTATCTATAATAGCGATCCTACCTCTAGGATCGGGATCGATTTTATAAATTTGGATCGTAGAATCGTAGGATCGTAAGGGTAGGATCGGGATTCTAACAACTATGGTACATATATGATTAGTACTAGTACTATGTACGTTTTTTAAGGGGAAAAAAAAAAAGCCAACAAAATTCCTTTTTAAATCGTGAGAGTCACGATTGAGAAATAAGGAAGAAATAATTTAGGGGCTTGTGGATCGACGTCCCAAACATATTAGAGATCTCTATTTTAAGGTATGATCTCTATACTTTTCTTGTACTACGCATAAATTAATCAAGGTAATCCGTGATAGGAACATAAAAATTTTAAATTCCGCTGTTATATCTTATTTACTTTCTTACAAGTTTTACTTATAGATCATATGGATTAAAATTATGGAATAAATGACATCGGATGTAATTAAAATTACATAAAATTTGATCCATACCACAAGATTTATAAGTGATACTCAAAACCGGATAAATTCAAGTTTTTCCATAAAATGAAACATCCTTAGCTCAAAGAATTGAATTTCATGGGTAATTCTAAATGTATTTAAGAGGGAAATTTGAGATTAATTAAGCCTTAAGTAAATTAAGAAGTCAAAGTAGTTATTGGCTTTTCCTTTTCTAACAGTATATATGTATCCATTTTCAAATTCTTACCTACCTTTCAGTCGTGACTGTTTTAACTTTTAATGCAACATAATCAGTAATTACTTGAAGATGTATACAACCTTTTTTTATTTTTTTTTTATTTTTAAAGGAAGATACACATTTTTTTTATAAAGAAAAGTTTTTTCGAAAAGGGGTAAACAATACATTGACCTCTCCGAGTGCAGGTATATTATAGGGCTTTTTTGTTAACTAGTACCCAAATATACACAATATCTCAATCTAATTATTTCTTGAAGTAATTGATAATCATTTACTTTGGTAATTTGATGTAACAAATTTGCAGCTGGTTCCTCATACTTCTTGTTATAAGCTGGATAAAACAAAAGGCACAGGTACATTTTGTTGTACAGGACATTTTACTAGGGCAAAAATGATAGATCACCTAATTCTTGACCCTTAAATAAGAGTTGAGATTGATTTATACCGAGAAGAAAAAGTAATACCTCATCTATTTTCCTCCACATTCATGTTTACGTACTTACCCGTTGCACAAGTCAATAGATCGAGATGTGGTGACCATTTCTTCAAGATTTAAAAGCCTTTATTTGATCGTTGAATATCTCCAGCCACAACATAAAAGGATTTGGTAAATTAAAGCAAATGAATCTCTGTATCTACCAAAATTAAATTCATAAAGACCAAGCTAGGCCGTAGTAGACAGTGATTCTTGAAATTAAAAGATAAAATAGGGAGTCACTATATCTGTAAGCAAATCATAGCTACAAGTAACTGATATTGGGAAAATATTTAGATAGAATCGATTTTTGACATTACTTGTAGATCTAATTGTGTAGATTTAATCTTATAGAATAAATAACATAAACTAATATAAGTAAGATTCCATAAAATTTAATTTTGACTACAAAATCTATAGTTAAGGGCCAAAACCGATTTATCTAAATATTTTCCTTGATATTGATGGTTATAATTGAGTTTAAGCTCGAAATATTGAGACTTGAATTAAGCACTTTCGTCATATTGATTCAACAGCTTGTTTGATTGTGAATTTGATCGATAGTGTCTTTGAGGTAGCTATTTTGATATCAAAGAGTTAATATCGTATGTATGTGGTAAAATATTTTTTTTATAATTTATTAGTAATGGATTTGAGTCACTAATAAGTGGAGGAGATGTAGATTTTAAAAAAATAAAAATAAAAAAGCTAATACATTGACTGAATTCTATATGGTCGTGTTTAGATGGGCGGATTTGATTTGTTGCAAGGATTTGAAATCAATGAATTTAAAATTGATAGATTTAAAATGACATGAAATTTAGATAAATTTGAAATCCACTTATTTAATCATTAAAATCACACTCTTACTAATTGATAAATCCTTAACTAAATTAATTTATTTATTTAAATAATTTAAGATGAATTTAAATTTGAAATTCAAATCTTTTCATCCACACACAATGTATTAGAATTTAGAAATGCATGCACCTTATCCTCAATATAAAATTTTTTTAAGTGAATGCACCTTTTGAAAATTTGTGGAATTTGCATCTTGACAATCAGACGAAATTATCAAGTTTAAAGAAATGTGCAACAATTTGGTAATCAAACAACAGCGGCTCAAATCCGTGTGAATGCAATGACCACCAAAATGTGTGTGTGGCACATGCACACATACACACCCCTAGTTCTCTTTGCTCAAAATTGAGTTATTTATTTGATTAGACACAAAATTAGGAATATAGAGTTAAAAGTTATCTAAATTATTATTTTTTAGAGTAAAATATATTAATAATTACTAAATTATTAAATTATTGCATTTAAAATCATTCAATTATTTATTTTACAAATTTGATTATTAAATTACTTTAAGTGTGTGTCTGAAATCAATTTGTCCGCAAATTTGGTAACTAAACTATCTTAAGTGTGTATTTGCAGTCACCATAGAACTAGAAGAAGTGACTCTAGATACACAATTAATGTAGTTCAATGACCTTGTATGTAAAACAAATAGTTCAATGACTTTGTATGCAACAGCCTAATAGTTTGGTGATCATTAGTACATTTTATTATATTTTTTATAAGAAAATAGAAAATATGTGAAACTCATAATGTTCTCTCTGTTTGAATAATACAAATTTTTTGTTTTTCTTTGTCTAATATTTTGCAGTTATTTTATAATACCTTTTTCAAGTACTTTTTTATTTTACATACGTCACACTCAAAAAATTACTAAAATAATTATTCTAATAACATTCTAAATAATATTTCGAATAATAGCCGTCTAAACAGAAGTATTAGTTAATTGAAAGATTAAAAAAGATGACGAAATCTGTACATTTTGTAAATAAAAAATTTAAAAGGGAATAGTATTTTATGACAAATAAATGTTATTCAAGAGAGGTTAAAAATGAAATAAAGTGTTTAACAAATTTAGGACGAATACGTGATTGCTTGTTCCAAAAGCAAAAAATATGTGTATTATTAAGTCAAGTGACTTGAAGAGGTATGAAAGGAATGGATGGAAAAGAGTTGCAAAAGTGGACCTCTATTCGTTCACACATTATACTTTCAGAATTTAGATGAAAGGTTTCATTTACATTAAATATGGGCTCCTACAAAATTACTAATGTTGTCCGACAATTGTTTCCAGAACCATGGTTTGGTGCTCTAGTGACAATTCACTACGCCGGCAGTAAACTAAAACCGCTTTGTGCGTGTGTAAAGTAGACAGCTAAAGTATTTACCCACAAAAAAAAAAAAAAAAAAAGGTACACAGCTAACGTGCCAAATTAAGCTGTCTCTAACTCCCGTCATTTATTTGTTTTATTAATTAAACGAGAAATTTTATGTCGGTGAGAAATAATTATTAGATATATTTAATAGTTATTTTTCATCAATAAGAGCTTTTCACTTAGAGTGCAGGACTCATATTTATAAAAAATAAAATGGTCATTCTATTAAAAAAAAATTTTCTAAAGAAACCTCGTGGTTTAAATAATGTTTATCTTACCCTTGTATGGTATGTAATTTACAATTGTCTCCTTCTAATTTGGGGTTTTTTTTTAGTATAATGAATAAAAAATTAAAAAAAACTAATAGATTTATAGAAAAAATAAAAAATATCCTTAAAGCCTAACAGTTATCACTCTACGACAATCCTTCCGCTGAAAGGAAGGAATTACGTATTATATTAAATTACATAACTAATTTTGATTAAAAACTTTAAATAATTAAAATAATCATTTATATCGTAATTTTTAGCCTTCTAACATTATTTAACAAAATAGTTAACAGTTTCACTTTAACTTAAACTACAAATAGACAAATTTACAAATCATAGGGATAATTTAAATACTAATCAAACCACAATGGGATCCCTCATAATTTACCCTACTAAAATTGGTTCGACTTGTAGTCCCAATACAAAAAACAAATCAATGAATAAAAAGACTGGAAAAAGGGGAATAATACTTAATTGGAAAAGAAAATAGTATCGTGTGGGCATACTTCATACACTCTTTCGAATAGTCTTTGCCATATCACATTTAAGGATTTGAAAGATTCGAACTTGCTTCCCTTTCTAAAGTCGTCTGCTTTTAAATAGGGAAAATTTAGCTTAATTTGCAATGACAAGGAGCATTCAATGTTTCTAGAACTGGCTGATGTTAGAACTAATCAAATTATGGAAACATACATTTTCTGCAACGAGTAAAGCAATAAACTTCATCTCTATCCAACATAGCTAGAAAGGTTTTAATAGTATAAGGCCTATATGAGATGCATTTCTTTGCTTAGTAATCAAGCATATTCGAAATTATATTTTCCACTTAAAAGTTTTAATTTAATCTTTACAAAAATTTGATTTTTCCCTGTAAAAGTTTGCAAAATCGTGACTATATCCTCCATATTTATGTATGTATAATCTTGGTCCTCCCAAGAGTTTTGGAATTATATCCTTTTCTTGAAAACTTTTAATTTTTAATTATATTCTTATAGAAAATTAGACTTTACTCCTCTAAAATTTTGTAGTAAATGTTATTATATAAAATTGTTCCCACAAACATGTCTCTGTGGTTTTTCCTCCCAAATCCTAACTCGTTGGTATTCGTTTTCCTTGTGGAGAAATGTAGCCCCCGTCTCCTTACATCCTTCATAAGATACAGCACTTTATTTTTTTAAAATGAGTTTCCCTGTAGAGAAATGTAGTCTTCCTTGATACTTTTTTTCTTTTATTTTTCTAAGAGATATTCGGTTCACATTCGGAAATTAAAATCAGAATACAAATCATAAATTTTACCATCGATATGAATTTATATATTCCCCTTATTTATTTAGTTTAAATAAAAAATAAATTTCATTATATTAATAAGTTAATCAATTTAAAACTTAAGTCATAAGTAAAAAATGAAAGTAGACTTTTTCTATCACTTTTATTTCTATAATGATTAACCAAACAACATTTATAAACATCATTAACCTTAATTCCAATTTCTTTACTCATGCCCAAAAACCAAACACCTCCAAACACCTCCTTAGTTCTCCATCTCGAGGCTTTTTCTCTTCTTGGTTTGTTGGCTTCTTCCTCATCCCATGTGGTACCTGCCCCTCATTATAGTGTCTAAGGTTGCTCAGCCTTTGATGTTGATTGGCTGATTTGCCTCCAAAGCTAGCTGTATTCACACCATAGGCCATAGTGATACATGAGAAACACAGAAAATCATAAGGTGACCAGGTCTCAACTTCGACTTTTGTTACTTTTGATCTCTCTCATTTGGTAGGTGACTTATAAGTACCAATATAAGTCGCTAAAATATACGCTTATAACTTACCTTGACTTGGAGGGGTAACCTACACTCCTAAAAATTTTTCTACCAAAAAAAAAAGTCACTTTACAACAATTTGACAAGGGCGTAGAATTGCTGATTAAATTATGCTCCAAAATGAAAAAAGAGCAATTATTCATCTAAATTGGGACTACAGAGCTGCCTCAGAGTCCCAATGGTAGAAACACCAAGTCTTCCCTATTAGATGCTTGGAACAATGTTTCCTCAGGCTGAATTATGACCTATAGGCTGGAGATGAGGACCAAAAAAAGCTGTATATACATTAGTAGATCTTAGCCAAACGTTAAACGGGGGATCCAGGGGGGCTTCTAAATACAGAGTTACAGATCTTAGGCAAAATAGAGCTAGAGGATTTCATGTCCTGATGTCTGATCTCAATCACAGAGACTTCCCAGTAAATCATCTCCAATACAAATTGACTCACTATAGATATCAGAATCATGCAGGACACATACTACACTCGAATTACGCTGCACCATTATGCTTAACTTTGTAGTAGTACCTAGGTCAACATTTCAAGTTCAATCAGCGGTTTCCTGTCTGTAAGATTTTTCTAAGGATCAGCCAAAAGCAACATTAAGGCTTTACACCATGGATCACTATCATCTGAGGATATAATGGTGACAAATGAACCTGCAAGACTTCTACTCAACCGTCCAATATGTGGACTAAACTGTTTCTATATAATTCCGAAAATAGAAAATTCAGAATCCATTCCGGTAAAAGTATTCAGGATTGTGACAATCCCTAGACTAATTAAATTGAGTCAAGAGAGATGTTTGGTAGCAGAAAGAAGTTACTATAGCCAGAAAGATGGAAACGCTAAAAAGGAAGGTATGTTTCCACCACCACTCCTTCATAAGGACAAATGTCTCTTCCAACAAAGTTAGCACCAAATTCCCTCCCGATCTTTGGTTCCAAAGATCAGCTACTGCATAACAGGGCGGGGCATGCGGGGCCTGACAGGTGTCTTTGAAGGGCTCACCCTGCAATGTCAGGGAAATTATCCCTATTGAATTGAATGCAACATATTAACTTGCTAAATTTCAAAATGAAAATCTCTGGCAGTTCTGCCACTGCTTCGATAACTTTACCTGATGCGCTCAGATCCCAGTATTTCACCACAACAGTCCAGTGCGACAATTGCACTTTCAGCCTGCAAATTAAAGCAAGTATTACTTTTCCAATGTGTTATATATTTCAAATCAATATCATAAAGGGTCTACTTTTGGTTTGTTAGTTAGGGGAAATGGAGGGGACAATCAGAAGCACAGCCTCGTGGTATTCTGTCACAAAGTATACAACTTTTATTCTGCTAGTACATTGATAAGATAGGAGGTGGAGGACATGAGGATACGAATAAAATAAAAGAGAGGGAATGTATATGTTTGAATGAAAGATACAAAAGCTGAAAATCAGAATGCCATTGCGGATGCCCAAATGCAATCACCAGTTCATTCACCAAAGTGTTATAGATAACAAAAACCAAACCTTATTCCCACTAAGTAGGGTTGGCTGCATAAATCCTGCTATGCTATTGCGCTCTGTTGTGGACCATATCCTCCTCAATTCCTAGATGGGCTATATCTTTCTTACAAGTTACCCACCAAGTCCTTTTCGGTCTTCCCCTACCCGTTTTATGTTGACTACTTTCTCTAAAATCTACTCACCTGATAGGCGCTTCTACTCGTCGTCTTAACACATGACCTAATCACCTTAAGCGTGTTTCTCTCGTCTTCTCATCAATAGGTGCTCTACTCCAATCTTCTCACGAATATGTTCATTGCCTATCCTGTCCATCCTAGTGTACCCACACATCCATCTTTAACATTCACATTTCTATTACTCTCATCTTTTAAGCTCATGTGTGTAATTCACTGCCCAACATTCAGACCCATAAAGCATCGCTGGCCTAATTGCCATTCTATAAAATTTACCCTTAAATCGTAAAGGAATTGTGCGGTCGCATAATATTCCTGATGCCATTCTCCATTTAGTCTAACCCGCACGTATCCGATGTGTAACATCTTGATCTATACCACCATCACTCTAAAGAACTGATCCTAAATACTTAAATTTTCACTTATGGGTATCTCTTAATCTCTGATACTAACCCCTATTCTACTCCTACGTGCACTCTTGCTAAACTTAAATTTCATATATTCTGGTTTTTATCTACTAATTCTAAACCCTTTTGCCTCAAGTGTCTCTATCCAAACCTCGAGTTTAGCTCTAAACCGTTTTGCCTCAAGGTGTTATAGATATCAGCTCAATTCAGAATCTAAATAATTCACAAGCATACTTGGACTAGATATTCCCTATAGATTCACTTTCTTCACTAACTTCATCATTTACTAAAATAGACCATGATGGTAAATGAAAATATTTTGGGAGGTGTCAAAAATGTCGCTAAAATCTGCATCAATGTGAAGAAAAAATTGTAATCGTTAAACACTTACAAACACAGGCCAATAAAATCTACTTCATTTATCAGTGCAGTAAATATCCTATAAATAAGGAAATCTCAAGTTAATCATCTTTCTCGTTAATATTAACATTCATCAACAGCAACCTTTCTCTACACCTAACTTGCGAACTTCCATGAAGTTTTGACTTCAAAAAAAGAACTAATGAAAGGTGTGATTCATTCATCTCAGACATTCTAGTTATCATATCCTTTATACATTAGCATTCACAAAAAGCTTGATAATCAGATCGTTTTGAAAATTCCGGAGGTACCTTCAACTTACGTAAGCTTTCAGATACATAAAAACTGATTAGTTTCATGCTTGGAATTCCGCTGGACCTAATTATAGTTTCCATTCATTAAAGATGTAGGTTTCTGCTGAAACACCAAATTTAGGCTTTAGAATCTCTTAGAAGGGCAACAACCCGTGATACTGATAACTAGTGCCAAACATACTCCACTGGCTCTCTTTAAACTGAATCATTAAATTTAGAATTAAGGGAAAGGGGAAATTAAAAAAATTAAGAATAAGAATTTTAAAAAATAAAAATAAAATGAGGAAAAAGCCTCTCAAGAAGACTGATTAATAATTATCCCTCCTCCTCCCAGCAAAGAATAACATAAAACTACAGGGAATTTTGCCAATGGCCAAGGAGGCACCTTCCAATCTCTCCTGCCTGGAAGGTCTTCCGATTCCTGTACCTCTCTAGGGTGTGCATATGTCCCCCGCCAACCTCTCTCTCACCATGGAAAAAAAAAAAAGAATAGCTCAAAAGTGGTTGAATAATTGAGGAACCTTGCTTCTATAAAATCAAAAATATATAAAAACATGCATCATAAACCATAATCAAGACCTGAAAACATAGTTTGTCAATCTTTCTAATTTTCCTAGATAACAAGGATAAGAAAAATTGACAAAGCTTCAAAAAATCCAGTTGAGACGCAAAATATAACTTTGCATATCTTCTTCCAGTCACCTATATTTAAGCACTGTTGCAGGAATAAAGAATGCAGAATTTAACAGTTTACAAAAGAAAGACCTAACCACTTGCAGAGGGTCTACTGATGCAAAATTGTCTGCATCTGTAATAGTTAGAGTGTAACGCAGTCACTCAACATGAGAAATTTGATCAGAAGACAGTTCTTAAAGAAGCTAGAGAGATATCAACTCGAGGAGTTATATTCTTCAAACCAAACATTTATCTAGGTGGAAAGCAGAAGTCCTTATAGGTTGGGAAAGTGATGAGTATTCCCTCCACATCCTCAGCCTTTCAAACTTCAAAGGAACGGGAAAAATTGGAAAACAATCTGAGTTATACATATCATGCAACATGAACTCACGAAGCATGATACTCTTCACCAACTCGATGAACGAAACACTTGCTCACCTCAGATGTTAAAACACTTACCAAAACATACCAGAATCTAACAAAATGAGATTGGTTGCACATTTATGAAGAAGAAGAGCAAATCCAACTGGGATGTAAAATTATATATCAGAATCTAGATTGCACATCAGGGAAAAAGTATAATTAACTACCTGGACCATTATTTTTCCTACAGAATCTTTCGAATGGTCGGTGACTTCATTAGGTGAAAGACATGGAAAAATAAGGCATAATGAGAAATAGAAATCTATAGTCATATGAGTAACAGATTAACACTTGTACAAGCCAGGTTAGCACCAACTATTTTCCCATTTTTCATGATTTCACTCGCTAAAACCAATGATCCAAAAAAGAAAGCATATAGAAGAGATGGAAAAAATGAGAAATTCAAAGTGATATATTCATATCAGTGAAAAGAGAAATCTGAGAAGACAATCTCAGTGTTGCATTCATGATTTTATTCTTTGTTTCTTTCTTTTGTACTTTTTAGGTAAAAAAAGAACAAATTATGCAGTTAGAATTTTATTACCAGTGATATAGTGATATGATTCATAAAAGTACGTTAAAACTTACCATAGTGAATTCAACAAAAGCAATACGAGTTGAGTGCACATGGTCTCCCAACAGCCTCAGGCGAGAAACCTGTAGACAGAAACTTCTTAAGTCACTTAAGAGAACCTCTTTGCTGACAACTTCAAAACAACCATAACATGAATATTTTGCATCTGCATCTTACTGACCTCACCGCATCTGGTTTCAAAAAAGTTCTTAACATCAGCTTGAGACACCTGTATAGGATAAACTTCGTTAAGTTCAGGAAGGACAAATAACACAATCAGGTCACACAAATGCAACAACTTGGAACGCCATCCAATGCAATCTGCAATAAAGTATGCATGATAAAGAACACGGAGGCAAATACAGGAATCAGTACTACCACCTCAAGCTTTATAATGTCCCAGCAGAAAGAAATGAAAGTATACCTTCTTGTCAATATTTGTACAGTAAACTGTCCTAGCACACATTTCGCGTTCATCCTCGGACTACATATACGTAAAGAATCCATAAAGATAAAGAAAGTAAAATTCATAAGGTCCACAAATACAAAAGTTGAATACAGACTTCCATATTGTAAAAATAATGCTTGTACTAGGAAATGCTAGATATTTGTTCATACCCTCGGGAGAAATGTAGGATTCACTGGAAGGATAGCAGTTTTTGAAGGCAACACCTTAAGTGGAGAAAATCCTAACATTGTCCCACAAAGATTAAGAGCTGCTCGTGCAGAGTCTGTTGACGTCAATTCCACATGGCAAGACATAAGTAAAAAGTTACATGGCAAGACATAAGTAAAGAGTAATGCAGAGCATAGGCAGCTATACTCAGAAACAAAATATTAATGAAACAACATTCGTACATTCGTCAGAAAACTCAACAAAAGCAAAACGAAGGCGGGAGTGAGGATCACCACAAACTCTACAATCAACAACCTGCAACACAAAGGATAACCAAACAAAGAAAATAAAACTAAGCATATACCACCCATTTTTTTTTATAACGTAGACTATTTCATCTTCTTAGTTATCCTTCAGAATAGCACCGTTAATAACAAGCACTGAAATAAGCTAGTAACTTACTTGCCCATAGCCACTAAACAACGCAGCAAGTTGCTCTTCAGTGATCTAATTTAAAGAAGTTAATATCCACATCAGCACATTTGAAAAATATAAAGTCAAAGGAATGCAGGTTCAGCTAAATAGAAATTATCATCTTTACATTGTGATCGATGTCTGAAACATAGACAGTTCGCCTAATACTATCTTCTCTTTGAGCTCTGAAAGCTCTACCATTAAATCGCTTCCGGCCCTGGCTGTAGTTATTTCTTCTCTGCAGAAACACAAACTTTTAAAGTCTACAATGAGAATTTAAGAACCTTTACTAGGTAGAAGGATAATGTAAACAAGAAGACAATAAAATCAAACCCATAACAACTTAAGCATTTTCTAGCAATGAGCACCCTTAAAGGTAAAAGATGACAAGTCAAAGCAGAAAAATATTTTCAGTCTACACTAATGATTCACAAGAATATGTAAGCAGGCACAGATATCAATAAGCATCAAAATTGAAAACAAACAAATTCCTGCTTGTGCAGTATTCATTGACAGGATAAGGAAGTCAATCAGCTAGAAAATATCAAAAGGAAAAAAAAAAAAAAATTTTAAGCAATGTGGTTAACGCTTAAACAAGCAACGCTAATAAAGTTGGCAATTATCACCAATAGATAACAACCAACTAAACCTAAAGCGATAGACATAGTGACAACAAACACCTATATAAATTAGAGAATTGAAGCCACATCAAACTGATATAACATGACACGTGGACGGAAATGAAAGAACTTTGAAGATCATTCAAGTAGAATATCCAGCTTATGTGAGTTTATACAAACTTATTCTGGTGGTTAAGCTACACGTAATCTTGAACTAACATAAATGTTAACTGCCAAACTGCAGAAAACAACAAATACAAGATCAACAGCCGTTGTTTAACCTAGTTTGGAAGGATCATATTTTCTGTTATGTATAAAACCTATCTATGACAAGTGTCAACGATGGACATAATATCCAACATAAATACCAACAAATATTACCATTTCTAATAAGTCAAATATGGATATTTGCAATAAAAGAAGTTGCAAAGTAACAGTTTCATGACACATACATGTGTCAATTTCTAGGTTTGGTTAAACCACTATTGAGTGATATTTGACAAAAAGAACGCACATTAAAGCTCAAAAGCATTAACTTCATTATCTTAAAACTTATTTGTTGCATGACATGAACACATGTATCTCTTTAGATATTATTCAATATGAATCTAGTGATAATATGACAAATGAATGCAGACAAAAACCCAAACATTAATTTCATTAGCCAAAACCCCATCTCTGCGGAGATTTAATATTCTAGTTTCCAACTAATCCAATGCCAATTTTCAAACTTCTCCAACATACCATTTTAGTACTCTAGTTCAAATCATTCAAGAAGCAACATTGTGATGAGATGGTGTGTATTTATAGATTGATATTTAAACCCTAATGCATGAAATTTCAACATGATTTATAACTCAGGGCAGGGCATCAGAAAGCATAAAACTTGTCTCTAATAACTCACATTGAAGTGTGAATTTTACAATTAGGAACTACACTGAAATTCAGGATTAAAAATACCAGGCCAAAAATTTCCAAAAACACAGATAAAAAACCATAAAGACAAAGAATAAATTTAATAAATACAACAATCCATTAGAAATTCAATCAAAAACAGAGAATTGAGTTTTGTACCCTTCTATTATTCGGTAAACCATCATTGGCCCAATTCATATTAACCGGCACAAAATTAGTCGCCCCCATTTGATCACGATAATACGAAGAGGGGAAAAATTCTTTAGCCAGTGGATTCAACTTGAGTTTCTTCAACATATCAACTATATCTTGCATTTGGAGTTCTGATTTCGAATTCGAATTATTCGAACTCGAATCATCAGACTCCTTAGCACCATTAGTTAAAGGAACAGATACATCATTCTAAATTGGAATTAGCATCACCATTATTTTTAGAATCATCAGTTTTTTTTCAACAACAGCAGCAGGAGGGACTTCCACCACTGCTGTCTCACCAGAAACCTCTGTCTCAGCAGCCATGGAATCAAAACCTCCCTAGAATGAATAACCCAAAAAACAAAAATCTAATTTTCTAAACACAAAAAAAAAAAAAAAAACCCAGAATTCTAATTAAAAAAAAAAAAAAAGAATAAAGTTGCTATCTTTATTATTCTAACCAAAAAACCCCAATCTTTAAAGGGTTTTTCTGATTTGGGTGATCTCAAAATACGATCTTTATGAGATTTTCCCTATGTATACATGTCTATAAAGCCAATAAAAAGAAACCCATTTAAGGAAAATGGTCAGAAAAAGGAAGGAAATTACCAAAATAAATAATGGGATAGGAAAAAAATTGCGAATATAAATAAAGGGTTTTTGGTAACAGAAATGTGATCAGAGAGGTGGAAGTGGTTTTTAGTAGGTGATGTTGGTACCTGTGAATGTACAATTACAGGTAGCTTTGGCTTTGCTTTGGCTTTTCTCCACCTTTCTTTTTTGTTTGTTCTTTTTGAGAGAGAAAGGAAAGAAGTGAAAAAGGAGTGGCAAATTGCAATGTGGATATTTAGATACATTTTATTTTTGGATTTATTTAAAAATTTTATAGTATAAATTAAATATTATAAAATATTTGATAATAATTAATATACATAAAATTTTATAAAATAATTAAAATTTATTTATAAAATTTATGAATATAACTAAATATTATATCTACTTAAATTTTTTTCTAACATAGGAGTGAATTTAAGTGTGTATTAAAGTGAGTGATGAGGGACGTTAAAAATGGGGAAGATCAAGACAGAGAGAGATAACGCAAGATAAGATGACACAAGCCTTTTTTGTTCTGTTTAAGCTTTTGTTACTTTCTGTGTGTAACAGTGGATGGGGATATTGTTTTCATATAAATCATAACTGCCTCTCTCTTATTATTTGGTTTGAGATTGGGATTGTAATTTTTTTCTTTTTCATTTTGAATATTTTATTTGGGAAAATCGCCAAAATAGTCCTTCAACTTTTGCACTTTAGCCAGAATAGTCTCTCAACTTTCTTTTTAGCCAGAATAGTTGATTCAACTTTTTTTTATAAAGAATATCCTAGATTTGTTATACACAGACAAAAAAATGAACAGATGTCTAATTATACACATTTTTTTTTTTTTATAAATTTCACATGAAAGGACTATCTTGGCTAAAAAATAAAAATTGGAGGACCATTCTGGCTACAAAAAAAGTTGAGGGACTATTTTGGCTAAAGAAAAAAAGTTTAAGGACTATTTCAGCGATTTTCCCATTTTATTTTCTCGATTTTGTGTTTGATGGGTAAAATAGGAAGGTTCACGCAACACTACATAGATGGTATAATGATCACACCATCACGTATTTAGAAAATCGAGATAATTATAACATAGTTGTCTGTTCATAAATATGTCATAAATTCTATCATTTATTTATTTTTGTAAGATTTTAAAAGAAATACTTAACTTCTACAACTTTAATGAGCATTTTAGTGTTTAAATCAATGTTACCATGGAGTCGATTAGTCTAGTTCCTAACCTCTTATGGGGTGTTTTTTCAAAATTAATTTTTGAGAATTATCTTAAACATTGGCCATGTCAAAAGTAATTTTGTTCGTCTTTGCCATGAATAAGTCTTTTTCCTTGTAGTTGTTATTGTCTAGTAAATTTTTCTCACTGCGGCTGAGACTGGTTGGTACACTTCTACACAAAAGGGTAAAAGAAAAAGCAGAGAGGGAGGACGGAAAGAAGAGCTTTAAGCTCTCTCGAGTGGCATATCCCAATGCCATAATTTATGTTTTCTACAACTTTGCAGTTTAGCGAGGGTCAAGGACTCAATGGTAGAATAAAGGGTGATTAATTCTTTGGAAATTAGATTTGAAATAAATTTATATACACTTGGTCTTGTGAATGTGCTTTAAATGTTTATATGGTTTGTAGAATTTTAAGCAAACTACAAATAAGGTCATTAGGCTATTTGGAACATTGATTATGATGTCATCGAATTATTAATTTCATAAATTTAGTCATCAAATCTAAAAGAGGTAAATTCGAGTCTTTTCATCAATTTCAATCGTTCAAGCTCATGAAATATCTTTTTCAAGGATAAAATTATCAAAACACTCTAGAAAATAACTTTTTTCTCTACCTATCCTCAACCATAGCCAGAGTATCACAAACTTGCAATTACACATCGACCATATCACTACAGACCACCGTCAAACAATTTTTTTGGTGAGATTATCCAAAATTCATATTCAATTACCATATATACACCAAATCCACCACTAATTACATGAAGTCCACCACAAATTTCATCAAATTCTATACTAATTTCAATAAATCTATAGCCAATATCACTAAATATACCATATTGATGGAGAAGTGGAAGGGAGGGAAAAGGCAAGAGAAAGAGGGAGAAGCTGGGAGTTGATAGGGGAAGAGGCGGGAAATGGTAACGGAAGAAAGGGATCTAGGGTTGGGGTGGTGTATTTGGGGATAAGGGGTGTGGCGGGAAAGGGATCTAGGGGCATGTGTGGTGGATATGGGGATGGGGATGGGGATGGGATAGAGATGTGGCATGGATAGGGAGCGCATGGGGGATCTAAGGGTAGGCGATTAAGGGGTGGTAAGGGGAGATAGGTGGGAGAGAGGGAAAAAGGTGTGAGGGATATGAGGATCGGGGGGTCAGGTAAGATAGGTAGCGATGAGAAGAGTTAGGTGGCAGGGAAATAGGAGAGGTGGTGGGAATGGAGAGGCACGGGAGGATTTGGGGATTTAAGGTCTAGGGTTGAGATCGTAAGAGACGTGGCAGGGAAGAGGCGTGAAGGGGAAGGGGAAAGGGAAAGTGGCGTGGAGATGAAGAGGGTGGGGGAGATGGCAAAGAAGGGGAGAGAGATATTGAAGAGTAAAGGATTGGGGAAGAGGATAAATATTTCAAAATCGAAATATTATTCCTAACTTTTTTATTTTTTGTAGTTTGACCTCATTTATTATTTTTAAGGTAGTTGACAATTTTATCCTTGAAAAAATAATGTTTTGCCTGCTGCATCAGTTGAATTGACAGAATTACTTGAATTATGCTCTTTTAGAGTTTGATGATGAAATTTTTGAAATTAATAATTTGATGACCTCAAATCAAACTTTCAAATAATTTAATGATCTTTTTTGTAGTTTGCTCTAGAATTTTTTAATATTTTCAAATTTGAGTATTTAAAGTAGTTTGATTTAGTAATATTATGCCATTTTTGTATGGACTCAATCCACCACATATGCCGTGGACTTTTGGTCTATAATCACTCATAACACTCATATGAAATTAATTCTAAAGTATGACTCATTATGAATCAAGAGATCTACGATATAGTATTATGCATTGAATCCATTTTAAAATTTTCCAATAATGCTAGGTCTGTGTAAGAACTAGAGCCTCTAGATTAAAACTATTGCAGTGTGTGGGAAATGACTCCAAAAAAATTAGAAAAGTCAAAAAGGTAAGAGGGTACTTTTGGCATAATGGTGCTAGAGTATGGTCAGGCAATAGTGGTATCGCCCATGGGGACCTCAAAGGTTGTTTCGGTGGAGTTAATGCCTTAATGGTGGGGTAGGGATTGTACGTATTCTGGTGGTCATATGTAGCCAAGGCATCTGTGCAAAGATGCATGAGTACGCAATGGATTTTTTTTAGAATTTGATTAAATTTTACTCCCGTAACTTATATCTCTGTTGCACTTTGCATTTAAAATCAAAATAATATACATTTTGCTCTTTATAAAAAATTTCATAATCTATCTATATCTATATAGACATAGATATATATATAAAAACTAATTCTGAATGCTTTCAAATAATTTTTAATTTCTATATTATCCAACCATTTATATATAGATAAAAGTTTAGTCCATTAAAAATAACAAATGAGTTTATAATCATAAAATAAAGATTTGAAATGCATGTTTAACACCTATGAAGTAATTTTTTATTAGAAAAAATGGATAAATACAAACTAATTATGAATTCTAACAAGTAATTCTTAATTTTTATACTATCAGCTTATATCCGCGGAAATGTTTTTAATTGTCAACATTGGTTAGGTATTAAATGGTGACAATAATATGCCAAGAACTTGATAATAATTGTAAAAGCTTGGTTAACATCGTCATATCCTTTTTTTTCTGTCTATTTTAGATACTTCATTTCTAAAATAAGAAAATGTCATGTTATTTTAAAATTTTAACACACTCAATACTTATTAGATTTATCATATTTTCAATCATTCTCAAGATGGTGGATGACCATGATAATTACGTACATTCCAATTAAATGCCTCATATTTCATAACAATTTCAATCACCCTCGAGTCCTCCAATATGCTACAGTATTTTTGTTCTTCCTTCTGATGTATGTAACTTTTTCACCTTCTGCTACGTATTCATTATTGTAAATTTTGAGAATTTGAATATTTTTAGTTATAGTTGTATATTTTAGAATAAATTTTGAATAACGATGTGTAATTTAGGTAAAACTTATTAGTCATAGGTTTGAATCACTAAAAGGTAAGAGAGAGGTGAGTTTAAAAAAAAAGGGTTCAAAAATATTCGCCTAAATTTTCTTTTCCTTTTTGTGAAAGTTTTAAAATGATTTTAAATGGATGGTGATGTAGCAAGTCAGTTGTCTGTTAAATTTTTCTTTATGATGCTTTACGACAAAATCTTAGGATACCTAGATATATTTTTTTTGAGCAAAATTTTAGGACACCTAGAATTATGTTTACAAACATATTATTTACATATTATCTATCTTCCTACTTCCTGTACCTTTTAACATTCCTTTGTTGATCTTAAAATGTGATAAATTTTATGTTAATTATTGTTGAATATGTTGCTTGGCATCTTAAATCAGGACAAATGAAGTATTCTTTTTTTCTTTTCTTTTTTTCACAATCAATTCTTATTTTGTATTTAAAAGAAGGTAAAGAAAATCATACCCCAAACTTGAACAAACACGGAGAAAAAGGTAATATAGTTATTATATCGTTTTTATTTTCATTTTTTCATGATTTGACCTCATGCACAATTTCAATAATATATGCATGTCATTTTAATTTATTTCTAGAAACTTGCATTCTAAAAAAAAAAGATTTACAGTTGATCTCCACCTACTTCCTTCGAACCCATGACCTAAGTCATAGGAAAAGTGTAGTCTTACCATTTAAACTATACTTTGTTGTCATTCTAGAAAAGCGCATTATGTTTAGAAAAGATATAATGCATCTCAAGGTATAATCTTACTAACACACTAACAAACATAAAGTTGAATTACACTATGATATATCTATATAATAACGTTTATTCTTTTAATATTGTTTTGGTTTTATATGACTAATATTCTTTTAGTTTTAGTTAATTAACTTCATTTTCTGTTTACTTAATCTTACTTTTAATATATAGATATAGAAATTCCATCATTAAATATTATTCCTCTTACTGTTATCGCGATGGAATTTCATAACATCAAACATGTTAGTTAATTAAAAATTAAATTCTTAAGGGTCAAGTAAAACAAGTTTAAAGGATTTTGTAGTAGTAATACAACCAATACAGTCGTACAACATGTTCAATCTTTTTTAATTGATTTCAATTATGGAATGTGCTAATAATAATGGTATGCTCGTAATTACCTCTCTTCTTCTTTTTTTTCATATAAAAATTATATAATGCTAGCTTTCTTTATTTTCTTTCTTACAAAAATTGAATAATGTTACAAGATGTTACATATGACACACTAGCATAATATGAGAGATAAATATTTCAAAAACTAAGTTTTGTTCGTTCAAATTTTTCATTACAAAATTATGTGTAATTTTTGTGAGCACATCTGTCTAAGTTATTTTGCGTGTATTATTAGCATGTACTTTAATTTTGAGGGTTAATAATAGCGGCAAAGTCATACTAAAAATTTAGTTTTCAATTGTCACTATTTGGTTAAATTTTAGATGAGTTTATACTGTCAATTCAAAAAAACTTGCATTATTTGAGTTTAAAAGGCCAAAATATTTTTGTTCCCATGCATAACATAGATTTCTCGGCTAGTATATATATTATAGTAAAGGGATTGTTTGTGAGAATCTCTACTATCTTGATAAGTGGCAAATATTAGTAAATATGCTTATTTTAATAGTAAAAGTAAAAAATAAAATATTTAATTAACTATTTGAATTCAAATTAATTACCTAGATCCTATCTTAACAACTTTTATTTGCTCAAGGCCTTATATTATGTAACCTGCCTCTTATAATATATTTTCTCTCAATAAAGTTACAATACTAAATATTACGGATAATATATAAGCATCAATTATTATTATTATTATTATTATTATTATTATTATTAATTATTATTTACAACTAACCACTGGAACCTTGGTGGGAAAGCGCCACTCTCAAGTTTATTAATTTAAAATTAAGTACAAGGAGGGATCTAGACCAAAATCTCCTAGAATTAACTAAGAAAATTACAGCCATAGAAAAAATTAAATATAATAAAATGATTAAATGCAAAATCTAATTGAAGGAAACTGGTAAGAGTATAATCTAACAAGCCCTCGAATGGAGTCTGGAATTGAAGAGTCAAATCCAAGTTGCAAATCTGGTGAAGAGCTGGCCATTTTAACAAGCGAATCCGCAACTGAGTTAGCTTCACGCGGCACATGTTATAGACGAAAATGACCCAATGATAGCACAAAAAATCACAGCGGAATGCATAATCGATACCACTTTGAAGGAGTTAAAATAATTACTCAATTAAGAGAACCAAGAAATAAAATATAAATCTATACGAGTATACCAAACCCTAGAAGCTTGTTTCAACCCATATAGTACCTTCTTCAACCTGTACATTTTATTTTCTTAACCCCATTTTACATAACTTTCATGCTGCTCAACATAAACATGTTCTTCAAGAACACCATTCAAAAATGCAGATTTCACATCTATTTGATAAATTTTTCAATAATTATTTGTACATGTTTACAAGTGAGATAATCATTCTAACAATGTCAAGCCTAGCAACAGGTGCAAAGACCTCAAAATAATCAATACATGCCTTATGCTTATAACCTTTAACAACCAATCTCGCTTTGTAGCGATCCACCTCTCCAGTTGATTTGATTTTGGTCTTGTACACCTACTTGACTCCAATTGGCTTCTTTGTTGGCGGAAGAGTGGTCAACTACCAAGTGCTATTTTTCTAAATGGCATGTATCTCCTCATCCATGGCCTAAATCCAGTGATTTTCTTCAAATGTAACTAGATCACAATTTGCAAACAATGCAAAATTAACAATATCTTCATCAAACACATCATTATTATTAGAAATAACATAATCCTGCAAACGAGCAGGCAAATGGCACTGTCTTTGTGGGCGAATGGATGACTCTAAGGGATAGAATGCACAACTGGCTGATCCAGCTGTGCACAAGAACTCCCTTCCTCCACTATTGGAATAATTGGTGGAGATCTTGATAATGGCTCAGGTGTTAATATCCATTTTTGACCAATCCCAAACACCCTACACATCAAAAGTAACATCCCTGCTTATAATTACTTTTCCTGTATCAGGGTTAAAATGTGTATTTGTACCCTTTTGTCTCATGACTGTAACCAAGAAAAATACACTTTTTTACTTTGTCATCCAATTTCTTCCCCAAAATATCAAGTACATGGGCATAGGCAAGATAACCAAATACTTTTAAGTGAGAAATATGTGATTTCTTATAAGTCCAAATCTCATATGGAGTTTACCAATAATTACTCCTTGTAGGACACCTGTTTAGCACATAAACAGCACAAGAGACAGTTTCTACCCAAAAACCCTTAGAAATATTTTTGAATGTATCGCGGACCTCACCATGTCCATCAAAATTCTATTTTTTTCTCTTAGCCACACCATTTTGCTGAGGAGTGTACTTAACTGTCAACTGATTTTTAATGCCATGATTTTCCAAAAAATCATCACATATAAGAAATTCAGTGCCCCTTTCAGTTCTCAAAAACGTTTTAAGAAATAACCACTTTGCTTCTCCACATAATACTTGAATTTCTTAAACACATCACATGCATCAGATTTATTTTTCAAAAAATACACCCATGTTTTTCCGCTAAAATCATCAATAAAGGTGATAAAATATTTACTACCACCATTGGAAGGAATTTCCACAGAGCACAGATCTGAATGAATCAATTGCAACGGTTTATCTGCCATCCAAGCCTTGCCTTTTGGAAAAGGGTCTCTGTACTTCTTTCCCAAAATACAAGATTCACAGTGCTTGTTAGGGTAATTAATAAAAGGCAAACCAATAACCAAATTTTTTTCTTGCAAGAAATTTCAAGTTCCCAAAATTCAAGTGCCCAAAACGTAAATGCCAAAGCTAAGTATCATCAAAAGTCATAGAACTAAAGCAAGGTAAATCACCAAAGTTTAGAGAAAGAGGCCAAAAACGACTGCGGTTCATATTTACCTTAGCAATTAATCTTAATTTATCATCAATGATAGTACCAACAGACAGACCATGCTTAAAATGCAAATCATATCCCTTTTCAGACAATTGCCATAAACTCAACAAATTATGATATAAACTTGGCACATAAAACACATCAGATATAAAATTGGAAGACCCATTTTTTAGACTAATACCAATTTTACCCTTTCCTAAAACAGGCACTTTTCATTATTTCCAAATTTCACATAAGATCTAAAAGATTCATCTAGATTAGAAAATAATTCATTTTTTCCACGTATGTGATTACTACAGCTAGAGTCAATAAACCATTCATTCTTTTTATTTTCTTCGATCCCGAAACTAGAAAATAAAACAATTTCAGGTTTATCACCATTATTTTCAGCCACATTGGCATGCACTTCTCTGTCACAATTTTTATTACGCCAACATTCATTTTGATAATGTTCAATTTTACCACAACAATAACATTTAATTTTAGATCTATCAACTTTTTGAAAATTATTGTTTGGCTTATTATTCTGTCGGTCCCTCCTAAAATTATCATTATTATTTATAATAATCTTTGCTGGTAATTAAAATTACCTCTACTGTGACCTTGAAAATTATCTCTACCGCCACATCCTCTACCTCTGAAATTTTGACCTTTTTGATTTTTTTCAGCTAAATTCACCGTCTCCTCCTTTTGTTTGGGTTGATCCACCTTAGCTTGAAATGCTTCCTCAACCGTATCAGTTGTCTGTTGATTCAGAAATATCTCATAGGTCACCAATTCATCCTTTAGTATATCAAGTTTCAAAATATTCAGGTATTTGGTTGCCTCAAGAACTGTCTTTTTTGTGTGAAATTTTGTACTCAATGACCATAGGTTTTTTTCAACAACTTTAACTTCTTTGAGAACCTCACCGTTAGTTCTCATATCGTTGGCAAGATCACTAATTCTACCAATAAAATCTTTAACTGGCTCAATTGATTTCATATGAGCCAACTCATATTTTCTCCTGAGTTCTTGCAATTTGATTTTTCTTACATCAGCGGTACCATGATTTGAATTTACCAAAATTGTCCAGGTCTGCTTTTGTAGTTGTTGCATTCATAAATTTATTGAATACATGTAACTGGACCTTGGTATTGAGGCAGTGATGTGCCTTGTAATCCAATTGTCTATTTTTCTTCAACTCCTTAATTTCTTTGGCTGTCAACCATGGACCTTCTTGGGGTTCATCGAATCCTTGATCAATAATACGCCATAATCCAATACAAGTGAAAAAATTCATCATCTGTTTTTTGCCAAGTCTCAAAATAATTTTTTTGCCATCAAAGACAAAAACGGGACAATCTTGTAAAATGTATGAACTATCCATAGAATATAATTTTTTTATTTATCCAAAACCACACAAAGCTTTGATACCAATTTGTAAGATTAAAATCCAAATTAATTAAGTCAAAAAAAAATCTGAAGCAAGAGAAACAAAAATGGAATTGGCGAAATTAACCAAAAAACAAAGCAATGGCTTAAAGATTTTAACTTTGAATCAAACGCACGCGAATCGAAGGAAACAATTTGGTTGCTTATGAAATTTTTCCAACACACACACGACAAGAGGTATTTGGCAGCATCAATTTTTACTTCTTCTCTGCACACACACATAAACCGAGGCAACAATCAATTTTTTTCTTTTACTTCTTCTAATTTTTTTCGCAGCAATACATATATTTATATATAAGACTAAACCAAAACCTATTTGGACTTAGACCCACAAATTTAAAACACGTACAAATAAGAATTAATAAACATGCATATTTTCTATTAGTACTTGGTTTAACTCTAACCCCAAAAACAATATATGAGAAATTCTGCAAATGTGCTAGTGCAGTTTCCATGGCATAAGAACTTCATCCTTTACCAATTTGAGAAGAACCAATCATTCAGTTTCAATGAATATTTCACTCCAGCCCCTGTCTAAACAAAGTGTTAAACCAGCTTGGAGTGCAAGGGATTCTGTCTCCATGTTATATTTGAATCCAAAACCATAAGCAAAAGCAGCTAAAGGAAGCCCTTGGTCTATCCGAACATTTCCTTTGTTTACTAGAAACCCCAAATTTTTGGGTTTATCTAATTAAAATATAAAAATAATTATAAGAATCTTAATACCTAAAAAAATTTAAAATCAATAAAGATTATGATTAGTAATTTAACTTGATAACTATTGGAGGTAATATATATGTTATAGGAGAGTAATATACATTCTATATATATAATTGGATTTAATACTTTGTATAAATATATATAATAGAGTATTTAATATATTTTTCTCACTTTACACAAATTTTGAGAGGAAAACAACTAGTTTGCACACACAAAATATTGCCTCATTTATTCCAAGCTTTATTTATTAAATTTTTTTATTATTTTAATTTAATTATATAGTTACTTATATTATGTTTTAATTTTATTAATGAGTTCGGGTTAATTGGAATACTAAATCATGATTTTAGGTTCGAGTTGTGTTGGAAAGAAGTGAAGAAAGGATTTTTGTATTTCTTGAAAATATTAATTATTTCTGTTAAAAAAACGAAATCTCTTTTTCTGAAATCCTTATTATTTATTTTATGATATATCAAAATAATTAATTTTTGAAAAGAATTAAAAAATTAAAGATGTGATCGACGGACGGATTGACGGGGTAATCCAATTTATTCTGGTCACCAACGTTAAAGGAAAGCTTGGTCGGATGTGCAACTAAATCGTTAGCCAAATTTGGCCGGATTCGTGACCAGATCATTAGCCAAATTTGAACATTGTGTTCGATGGAGTTTGACGGCGTGCTGTCGCAATTGCTACGCGAATGCCGTTGATGGTTGGATAGGTCGGAGAAGGCCGGCATAAATATTGGAAGTTGGCGGGAGAAGTTTGGACGTGAATTGCAGAGGTTGATTGGGAAAGCAGACGAAGGATTTTAGAAATTTTCTAAAATTACAAGATTGACCCCTTTATTTCCAGGGTATTACAGTAAGACCTAAAATGTTATAAAAAGAGTTAAATTAAGTCCTTTTCAACTTCTAGAAATTATAGATTATCCCCAATGATTTTATAAAGACAGATATCAGTAGTCATTGAAGGTTGCTGGAATTACAGAATGACCCTACACTTTAGAGATATTTTACTAAGACCCAAATAGTTTTGGTAATTGACAAATTGACCACTATAACTTGAATACAGTTAACAAATGACTTTCAAAGGTTTTATATGATACACAAAGGTTTCCAAATGATTTTTTAAAGTTACCAAAGTACCCCCACGTGTTTTACAAGCTATCTAAGAGCCCTTAATAGTTTTCCAAAGTTACTAAAGCGCCCATGAATGATTTTCTAAATTTACAAAAAAGGTCTTAATGTTTTCTAAATTATTAGTAAAGCTCTAAAAAAAAGGTTTTAAATGATTGTAATATGACCTGAAAATTTTTTGAAAGTTTTAATAAGGTACCATAAGTTTTGGAAACAAGTAATAAACATATTTTTGACTTGATATAAACTAATAAAGAAATATGATTTGATTATTTTGGATAAACTAACATATGAAAATATTATTTTTGAATTAGAACTCAAATGTGTTAATGACTTTTCTAAAAGTTACGAATTCTAACACAAGAATTATTTTAAGATATTAACAATAAAATTCTTTGATCTCACATAAACAGTCACGATTATTGAATCTAATAATGGACTAGAGTATAGTGTCTAGGATATTGAAAATAGAGTTTGGTAAGGGAATAATCACTTGAATTATTAGTAATAAGATATTGTTATTTTGTTTTTAAAGATTATCGACAAGGAACAAAGGCAAGTAAAGACACAATTAAGGATCGTTTGGGGTAAGTGGTTCTTACTTCTGTACTTTCGAAATTGTTTTCTAAACTATATACTTTTGAATCTTTTTTATGAACTTGAATAGTTTCCAAAAATAGTTTATGAAAATTTGTTTTATTCAAAGAACTAATTTACTAGAAAATTTGGATCATGTATGAATATGTGATTGTTTGATTTTAAAAGTATAGAAATATAATATATGCATAGTTTTAGATATGTTTGTTATGTATGTATTGTATAGGTAATAACAAGAGATATTACAATGGCTCTAAACGAACATGAAATAATCTGTAGGAATTATAATTCTAAATTAGAGTCAAGAAAGACACACTAGAGTCATGAAAGACTTGGCAACACATAGTCAAGAAAGACATGAAAATAGAGCCAAGAAAAACTTGGCAATGCAAGAAGAAAAAGGTTAAGAGAAACTGCAAAATTTCTTGACAGTCTTTTCTAGTAAGGTTAATTACTAGGTTGAGTATACTTATAAGCCAATGACTACCTATTAGTTTTGAACCATTTAAATGAATACATGTTTTATGGAATGAAAGCAAGTATGTTACATGAAAGTACAAGTTGTAAAGAAATACATGATATATGATGAATGCCATGAGTATGTGACTATATTCCATTATATTTGTTTTACGGGATGACAATACATGTTTTACATGAATGATTTGAATAAAAGTATGAGCATGTGATAGTATCATTTGTATGGATGAGTTGTGTGTGAATGTGTGTGTGTGTGTGTGTATGTAATGATAGCATGATCTAGGAAGAGTAAGTGCTATCTACTAGGTAACTTGTCACTTACCCCATCTTTCTTATATTTTTATACAGCGAATATGAGTATGTATTAGTTGAAGATGAGGATTAAGCATACGAGAACAAGAAAGGAACTTAAGGTGGTCACTGTGTTGAGAAATTTTTTTTTATACTATTATTCAAATAAGTTGAATATGTGTGCTCTCGATGTTATTCATGTTTAGTGATTAGTAATTTTGTTTAATTTTATTAAAAGATGCACTATTCAAAATTGATATTTTTGTAGAGTTGCTTCCGCTTTTACAATTAATATTTAAAGTAAATAGCAATGTTATGATACCTTGTATTCTTGGGATTTTCTCTTGAGGATACAGCGAATGATACATGCCTGACAAGTGCAGGTCAAGGGCATGACATCCTCCCCCTCCTGAGGTGCTAGGATTTCCTAAGGAAGATCCATCAACATTCAACTTAAATCTACCCGATGGAGGGGGAGACTAGTTGATTGTAATTAGTGAGAAGCAGCCTTGGGACGAAAAGAAGTGGGATAATATCGAAAGGTTTAACCTTGCTTAAGAGACAAGCATCCCACCTAATTGCCACCAACAGTGATGAAATACTGCTGCATCTCTCTTCAAACAAATAAGCATTTCTAGTCTTCTATAAGTGCTAGAGCACAAGGATTGGCAACAAACTGTGTAGGTCTTCGCCGTTGGGTAGTGCGGACATCCACCAAAGTTGAATTTTATGATGGATTGAAGTTTTTGAATATGAGCAACTTTAAAAGCACCCTCTAAAATATCTCAAATCTGAATATCTCGTGGACAAGAAAGAAAATCATGCACTAAGGAATCACACGAATTACACCCAAAGCATTTAGATAACAGGTTAAATCTCATGTCCATAAGGACATCATCAAAAGGCAATAATTCATTGAAAAGTTTCCACATAATAATGGAAATCTTGATGGGAATATGTACACTCTATGAAACCTTACATGAGTTAAGAGCATTCATGTCTTTTTTGACGAACAAAGTGGTAGGTTGAGGAGGTTGAAAAGTCTCCAGTATCCATTAAACTCCATATTTGTTTATCACGTTAGTTGGAAAGGAACAGACGAGAAGCCTTTATAGCCACATGGATGTCCTCAGGCGGCACACTATGGATTATTTGCAAGTCCCAGATGCATTAATTCAAAAAAAAAAAAAAAAAATCTTTGATTTAGCATTTGGAAAAAGAACTTTTGAGACGAAATCAACAATAGGGGCCAAGAGCAAGCCAATTGCTAAAGCAAAAGGATGAATGACCTGACTGAATTAACGTTTGAATATTCATTTTAGCCAACCCTCAAACTTTGAGCATACGTTTCCAAATAGGAGAAGCACTGCGGAGAGAACCCGAATCGTATTTATAATGCACAAATGTAGCCCACAAAAAAGAAGAGGTACGACAGTTCCACTATAATTTTTAGGAGAACAACATAATCACATGCATACACACACACACACACATATATATATAACATATATATATGCGTGTATGTGAGAACATAAATATGTGTATACATACACATACATATACGTATATATATGTGTGTGTATATGTATATGTATATACATATATATATATATATATATATACAATTTTGCATCAGTAACTAAACAAAATTTGTAACTTTTACAATATTTGACAGTACTATTTTTGTTTGTCGAAGTACTTCTTAATTTAATATTTCAATTTTTTGTTCTATTATAATAACTTATTCACTTTTTGAGTGTTATGAAGTTTAAATAAAAATTTATACTGTTGTTACCATGAAATTTGACTTTTACAAATATTTCATGATCATTCATTTAATCAAATATGATGACATTTTTAAATACTATTCAAAAAAGAGGAGAGCATAACATAATTATTTTAGATAGTACTATGCTAATACTTTGATGGTAGGTTTCATTTGCATTTCACGTACTATTTATTATCTATTACAATTTTGTTGATAATATCACATTGAATAAAATTTAATATATAATTTTTCTCATTTCTTTTTTGAGGAATTGTCTATATTCATCTATGCTTTGATTTTTTTAATCAAGTTGATATAATAGGCTTATAATACTTTTATTATACAAGAGAATACTATTTGGATACCTAATAGTACTTCTTTTCATATTCTTTAATACTATCGTAATATTTTTCTTCACAAAAAAATTACTAATGCAATATATGTTTTATTACCAAAAATTATTTTGATATAATATAGACAATCTATCAATATCATTAATTTAATGTCTCATAAATTAGCTGATGGATCTCTCATAAGATCTAAAATTAATCAGGTTGATATAATGGAGTCAATAGTACCTTTTATTATATAAGAGAGTAGTTTTTACATTACTTTCTTCCATATTGTCAATACTTTTGTATTATTTGTTTCATTACCAACCATTCTAGTATTTATTTTATTACAAAAATTTATTTGCTAATAGTATAGATAATTTAACATTATACTTAATTTAATTCAAAAATACTTGAGGATCTCTCAGAAGAGATAATGCATTATATGCAGTAATACTATGTTGATATTTTGATAGTAGGTTTCTTTATTTTATACATTACAATTTTATTTATTATTACTATTTTTGTAGATAGTTTCATGCAATTAATTATCTATAATATAATTTTATCCATTTTTTTTTTTGTTTATGTTGAATTATGCATTGACTTTCTTAATCAATTTGACACAGTCAAACTGGTAGTATATTTCATTGTATAAGAGAATACTATTTACATATATCATAATACTATCGAATTATTTTTTGCATCACAAAATTACTATCCAAATATCTATTTTATTACAAAAATTTATTTTTTGAAGATACAAACAATGTAATAGTGCATATAATACTACTTTAGATAAGGAATAGTTCAATTTAGTTATTTTGGACAATAGTATGTTGATATTATGACAGTAAATTTCTTTACCTTATAGTGCTATTTTATTATTTATTAATATAATTTCACTTCAAGTTTTATAAATATTAATTCACATTATCAAATTACTTGAGACTTCAATAAAGATTATTTATTTTTCTTAATTTTGAAATCTTCATTCATTTAATTTTAAACTAGGTTTTTCTTTTAAAAAATGTGCAAAATATAAAAATTGATAAGATTATCTGCTATAGCAGGTTTACAAGCAAATGATAGAATTGTTACCATATAACAAATCCTTATCATTATTTAATGAAGTGCTAACTACTCATAGGATAGCTATTAACAGAATGGTTTCGTCAAAAACACTAAAGGGTCCATTCTATATTTATTCTTTCAATCAAAAGCTACTTGATAATTATGGAGATAGAACCAAAATTTTGAATTTTCAAAATTTATCTAGTTTGTTTAAGCTAAATTATCTTTTTAGTCAATTATTGACAAATATACAAAAGAAATATGATCGGGGATACATGACATTTTTTGGTTAAGTCTCACCAAAAAGGGTTTTGATGTACTCTATTGTAACATTCTATGCTTGCGTTGACCCAGTCGACAACTTTTGAGCGAAAATAACAGTTCAAAATCTTTAAACCAAATTGATAGTCCATGATCCAGGATGTTATAAATAATATAACATCCTTTTCCACTTTCGATGTGGGACGAGACATCACATTCACCCTTCCTTTAGGCTTTGCGTCCTTGCAAAGTTCAAAGTTTGGGCTCAATACCATGTCACATATACTACGTAGCATAGCATAATTCCACTGGCCTAGTCTGACGTCGTGTAGAGACTACACGAGATTTACTTTGATACCAATTGTAACACCCCGAGCCATGGTCTGGCCCAATAATTTTTTGACCGGAAACAACAGGTTCAAAATTGTTAAGTCAAGTTGTTAGTAACCCATGACATAAGATGTTATAAATAATATAATATTTCTTTCCACTTCTAATATGGGATGGATATACTTCACATATATAGTATAGAAATATAGATTAGATGAGCTTAGTTGGCCAGCCCTTGATTCTTTTTAGCTTGGTTTGAGCAAGTGTTTGATGTTATCATACAAACCAAGATACAAATATAAAATGTAACTTCGAAAGGAAAACCATGTATTTGAAAGTTGTCATAATTTAATTTGTAATCCCTATATCTTATCGAGAATAATTTACAAAGCAACATTTTAAAGTCATAGATAAGGCAATCTACTTGTGTAGTCAATAAATTATTCTTGTTGGTTAATATTTAGCCAAATAGATGACAAGTAAGAGTCTAAATGTGTAACTTTACATTTTGACTTTTAAATGTCACTTTTTAAAGATATGCTTTATTTTATCTTATGCATACAACATAATGGAAACAAGTTTTTATGTTATAATTGATCGTTATAGAATATTGGTAAAGGATTTTGGCTTTCTGACCATGAGAATCAATTGTCTACACTCTACACCTATTATTTAAAGCTATTTTATGTTCTTTTACTTTGCCTATCTTTCTTCCTTCCTTTATTCCTTTCTTTCTTTCTTTCTTTCTTTCTTTCTTTCTTTCTTTCTTTCTTATCCTCTGACCATGATGGACATAGCTTTGTTGTTGAATGGAATATTTTTGTATTTTGGTGCCTCCTTGCAAAATCAAATTGTGACATAAAACTTTATCAACATCTCTCGAATTTATTGTGAAGCACTGAGAAGCCATTTTCAAGGCATAAACTTGATGCGCTGATTAATAAAAAATTCCACAGTTAGACTTTCTACGTATGAGTTGCAGACCTATGCAGTGGGCACTGCAAAGTGCAAACAGTACTTCAATGTATCTTATAATTGAAAGCTAAAAAAAAGTAGGGTTAATAACACTCTGCCTTCCTGAATTAGGTGGAAAATTACACTTTACCCACTTAAATTAAAAGAATATATACTTTGCCTCTCATTACGCTATTCATTTGTTAACAACATTAATACCATCCAAAAAATCTTATTAAATGACTGAAATTCCTTAGTATAATATTTTAATTTTTTATGTATTTAACTTTTAATAGTGGTTCCATAATTATTAAAAATATTCAAAAGTAAACTCCAACATATCTCGATATAAAATAACATATCAGAGCATTTTGTTGTAGTTAAATTTTCGTAATTTCCATAGTTCACTTGATATTATTTTGAATTTGAGTATTTAGCTATAGTGATAGCACGCTTACCAAAGTGAGATTATTTACTACTAAAAGTTTTTCTTTAGTGGCCTTGTGTGACATTTGATTTTTCAAAATTTTTGTGATTCTTTGATGTCTCTCACAATTTTATACTTTTAAAAATGGGGTTACAGTTGTGCAAATTGTAATGTCAGAGACAATTTGGTTTAATATTTCTCACATTTTCACTGCTAAAGACAAAAGACATCAATTAATTGTTATAATTTATGTTTTCCTAATTTTTTATAACTGTCAAATATAAAAATAAAAAATAATGTTGATAAGAGATTTAATCATTTATCTTGCATTTATTGACGAGGTTAAACTTGCAAATGGATGAATATTGTGAATTATACTAAAGCGTATATTCTTTTAGTTTAAGTGAGAAAAGTGCAATTACTTGCCTAATTCATCAAGGGGACAAGAAAATAGTATGATATACATAGAGACTCATATATATAGCACTCAACGTACTTATTCAATTTGGCCCAACCTAATGGCAGTTGAATAGGTGAATCTGGTAAACCAATCATGGAATTGAACTGGTTTACTAATCTAACCAAATAAACATTGATCCCAGTGGTGCTAAGTGAAATTCGATGGTTGAAGTAGGAGACTAAAAATCGAAAGAGTGTGTTGAAACTCACTGGACTTGAGAAATTTACTTAAAATTAACTTTTTTAACCTCATATTTTGAACGAGTCTTATGAAGTTGTTTTATTTTTACTTAGTAGTATAATATATTGTGATTTTTAAATAGGAGATTTGCTTATTTTTGACTCATGAATAACAAGTTAAAGGCAAAATATTAACTCTGATATTTGTTGAGACAAAATTTTTATATTTTGAAATTAGCTTTTAGTAGACTTAATTATGTTTTTGTGAGAAATTTTATCTTATAAAAAGGTCCTATATTGACTTATTTCAAATTATAATTCTTTTGACCAAAAAAATAATTTTTTTAGCTATATTAGTGTTTATTATTAATTTATTATTTGGAACCTGGTGTGTAACCAATAACTCACTAATTGAATCGGTCCTCGTGGGGTTAGGTTTTGTGATAAGAAGTTAAGGGGTACTTGGTAAGAGGGTATGGGAATAAAAAATTAGATTTATTCCTATAGATGTTACTTGGTTATGGGCATTGAAATTTTGTAATAAAACCTAAAAATCTAGCAACTTCCAATACCTAACTAACTTGGGGTGTTTTGGTGATTCCCTAAAATCTACCTCTTCCCTGTCCCTCCTCCTCTCCCCATCCTCCTGCAACTCCCAACCTCCTCCCTCCTCCCCACCCCACAGCCCTTCTATTCCCTCCCATAGCCTTGTCCCCTCATTTCTCCTTCTCCTTCTCCCCTATCACTCTTCCCTTCATCCAGTCCAATGGAAGTTTGGAAGAACAAACTAAAGAATTTTTTTTAAAATAAGATAATAATAACAATAATAATGATGATGATGATGATGATGATAATAACAACAACAAAAACAACAACAACAATAATAATAATAATAATAATTTTTTAATATGATACCAATACTCATAAATGTTTACTAAGTACCAATTGTTTGAATGATTCCGTTATACAAAACCTGTTGAACTCCAGTTATGATAATCATGTTTTGATGATGACCAAATCATACTAATGGTTTGCAAAAAAGTGTGCAGAAAAACAGGAAGGATCGGATAAAAATGATCATCCCAACACAATCAAGAAAAATAACCAAAAGTTGAACAACACCTTTCGGACGATGAAGAGCGTCCGAAAGAAAGGAGATCGGACGCAAGGAAGCGTCCGAAAAAAGGAGCTCAAAATGAAGTAAGTTTCTGTCAAGCTGTAGGACTCATATGACCGTCCGAGACACTGTTCATCAAGTTGGAGGACGCATATGACCGTCCGAGACACTGTTCATCAAGCTGTAGGACGCATATGACCCGTCCGAGACACTGTTCATCAAGCTGTAGGACGCATGAACGGACGTCCGAACCCACCGTCCGAACCCCTAACGGCTAGTTTTTAACAGCTAGTTTTTGACTGTTAGAACTCAAATTTCAACACATCTTTCATCTATAAATAGCCCAAGGACTTCCAAATGATGTAAGGAACTACAACATTCAATACAAACACTTGTAAGAGCTATTTGGGGAGAAATAGGCTAAAATATTGTGGGTTGTATTGGTTTGAGTAGTATAGTTCTCTTGGCTCAACTAGTGGGAATTAGTGTGAGCAAGAGTAGACTAGTGAGTGATCTTCAAGTGTAAGAGTGGAGGGATAACAAGTGTACAAAAGTGAGGTTGTAGTGTAAAACCCTTTGGCTCAACTAGAGGAACTTAGTTGCTGCAAGGGTGAGCCTACTTTGTGTACAAGAAGGTTATTGCCTCACCTTCTTTGAAGAGGCATTACTAGTGGATGTACTCCAAGCTTGAGAAGCTTGGGAATAGTTTGGTTTAATATTCTTTATCTCAATCTTTTATTTATTCTTTAAGCTTTGATTGCTAAATATTTATCTTTGATCATTTGTGCTTAAGTATTCATTTGTTGCACAAAGTTTGTATTTTCATTAAGCACTTCAAAAGGTTTGTTTTTTGAGACAACCTAATTCACCCCCCTCTTAGGTTGCTTTGGGGCCAACAAAACCCATACATATTATTCATGTATGATTCCAATTCTAATTCCAATTCCAATATGTGAACCAAGCACCTCTCAGAATTTAGAAGCTAAATTCTCCAGAAAATCAGGCTTTTTTTCTTGCGGGGCTTCTTGACAAATTAAGAAGAGGAAAGAAAATCTCTATCCCCTTGCCCATCTCTTCTATTCTATTATGCTTTTCCAAGATGGAAGAAAGTAAATCATGGCAATTATGCCTTTTCAGATAAAGACTAATACAGATAATTCACAAATTTCTCTTTTGCTACAAAGTCATCCACTTTATGGTACTTATTAACCACCTATTGTCAAATTCACAGTGTGCTAAGGGGAAAAATATTTACTCCGTTTGGACAGGGAACACTAACCATTACTAATCAAATAATATTTTATAAGAATCTCCTAACATATTTTTCAATTACCTTTTTATGTTACTGATGATGCTAAAATGATATGCTCACTAAAAATATTACATGTGGCTCCGGACCCATCCACGAGGAGTATTTTAGTAATTTTACACTTGTAGTTTATATATGCCTAATAGGTCAAGTTATAAGTGTTCGACCCATGGATCGGATTACTCATCAACCACAGGTATAGATATCAAAATGGCAGGTCAGATTCATTATTCACTTTTTCATTCTCATTTGCTCTAAATTCTCTCTGATTTTTCCTCTTGTCTAAAGTAACTGACTTGAGCGTTGGAACTTACCTTGGGGGACAAAATCCCACCCTTTTCTTTTTAGATGATCTGAACATCGGTAGCACATCAACCTAAGCGTATACTACTCTGCAGTTGGTGTATGGCCTAGCTTAATGTTTGTGCATCAACATTTGACGCCGTCTGTGGAAAACTTGAATTAAAAGTCATACACTAGAATACGCATAACACTCACAAGACTAACACCAACAAAGGTAAAGAGATTTTAACCTAAAATCATTCAAATCAATCTCGGAGGGAGTTGGATCAGTAGGGAGGGCTCGATGGGGATTCCGGTCCCCTTATTGTGGACAAGGATGAAAGATTCACAAGTTGAGAAAACAAAATGCTTTGCTGAAGGAAATGCTCATAAGGAAACAGCTTCAGTGTCACCTATCCCAGGATGAAAAGCCCCTACACAACTTAGGTGGTAATTCCTGGATAGTCCACCCCTAGCCTCATGCCAGCAAAGGGGAAAAGAGGCAAAATGAGCGAAGGACACATGAACTCACCTTAGCTAGGTATGCCTGGCGGGAGCATACATATCGGTTTGTTCGTTACGAATCAAGGAGAGTGGCTTCCTCGATGTCGAGTGGTACCAGAAAAAGAAGCCCGGGCGAAGTATGATACGTAACTCATGAAAGGTGAAGGCATCAGGAAAGGGATCGCACCATGGTACTAGTCCCAGAAGGAAGAGGACCTAAGGAAAAGGTTGAAGGAACTACAAGTCAGAGTGGCCAGAATGGACGACAAGAAAGAAAGGAGTATCAAATACAAGTATTCATTTCTCTTCACCAATGATACCATGTAGAAAGGTCTTCCAAGAAGGAGGCAGACACCAAACTTTGACTCCTATGATGGGAGTACCGATCCCTGAGAGCAGCTTGACATCTACCGCTCTAAAATATGCCTCCAAGGAGAATCTGATGGCATTCTCTGCCATGGTTTCTTGGAACACTTAAAGCCGCTGCCTCAAACTGGTTCAGAGGATACAAGAAAAGTGATATCAAGAATTTTGATTAGCTACCAGATTTATTTTTGAACTAGTTTGGGAATTAGAAGAGAATCCCAAAGACAAGAACATATCGGCTTACACTTAAGCAAAAAACAAATAAATCACTCATGGACTATGTAGAGATGTAGATTTAAGAAGTAGACTATCAGAATCCAAGGAGTCACAGAAGACATGCAGATTATGGCCTTTTAGATCGGGGTGAAGCCTAGTAAATTCTCCTTTGACCTCAACGTTAAACCTCTAACAACTGTTAGTAATCTCTTACGTAGGACGAAGCAGTTTGCCCAAGTTGATAAAAGTGAAAAGAAAAAAAAAGGATAACGGATGAGGAGAGGACAATAAAAAAGAAAGGCCAATAGCGAATCCATTATAGCAGAGCTTTCAAAGAAGAGTAATGTAGGGATTGACTATTTGTAGCTGTGCCCTATAGGAAGAGTCTCGACCTTCCTGAGGTCTATACCCTACTCAATGCTACATCGTTATGAATTTTGCCAATAATAGAAAATGAGCCTACGTGAAGTGGCCCGAAACAACGAGAAGTGACTCGAAGGGCAAAAATAAGAACAAGTTGTGCTACTTCCATAAAGACCACGGCAATGACTCTATTGACTATATCTCTTTGAAGAATGTGACAGTCTGATCGAAGACTTGATCTGAAGAAGATATTTGGGGCATTTTATTCAAGGAATAGATAGAGGAAGGTCACCCTAGTGACAATCTAACAGCCCGAACAGGAGAAACTGAGGTTCATCTCGGGTAGACGATGTAACTGGGGTAGAGAATCAAGAAAGAATAATTATACACACCATTTCTAGTGGATTAGTTAGTGGTGACTTCAGATAATCTTGCAAAGCTCAAACTCGCCAAGTGAACTTAGTCCAATCAGACTTGAAGCGGCTTAAATTGTGCCAAGACATCATCTTTATAATATTGAGGAAGCATAACAAGTAGTCCATCCTAATACTGATTCATTAGTAGTAATTTTACTTATGGCAAATTATGATGTGAAGAGGATACTTATTGACAATGGTAATACTGCTAATATATTGTTCTATTTGGCATTCAAGAAGATGAAGTTGGAGGAAAAAAATTTCAAACCCATGACCACTCATTTGGTGGGTTTCTTTGGAGAAATGGTTATTCTATTAATACTTGGGTACATCGCCCTTCTTATGATGTTTGGTATAGCTCTGTAGAATGTCCAAGTGATGGTAGATTTTGTAGTAATCAAGGCATCTTTCACTTATAATGCTATCATTGGCAAACCAACCATTGGAGCACTTGATCCTATCTACCTATCATACGAAGATAAAGTTCCCTATGCAGAATGGAGTAGGAAAGATTAAGAAAGATTAAGAAAGATTAAGTAGCGACGAGACAGTTCTATGTTGCCTCATTGAAATTGAAGGAAAAGGGGATTGCCCTTATTTGCAACATTAATACTATAGAGGAGGTGGAAGAGTACTTCCAGAAAGGAGAACCAACTGAGGATCTGGAAGATATCCTCTTAGATAAGTATGAACTTAACAAAGTTGTGAAGGTTGGGGAAGTCTCTCCTAGGAAACTTAAAGGAAAAATCATCTCTCTACTTAGGAAATTTATAGACCTCTTTGCTTGGAGCTCGAAAATATGTTGGGGATTGATCCCAAGGTGGCCATACACTCCTTGGATGTGGATTCAATGTACAAGCCAATAATTTAGAAAAATAGGAACTTTGGCAGGGAAAGGGACCAAGCAATGGAAGTAGAAGTAACTAAATTATTGGGGCTGAAGCCATAGAGAAAATCCAGTACCTGGAGTAGCTCAGAAATGTAATCATAGTACCTAAACCTGGAGCAAAGTGGAGGATGTATGTTGACTTCACTAGCCTAAACAAGACTTGTCCAAAGGATTGTTATCTTACCCCCCGAATTGACCAAGTAGTAGATTCAACCTCCGGGTTTGAAATCTTGCTATTCCTAGATGCCTATAAGATGTATCATCAAATTTGGTTTCATCCTAAAGAGTAGACATAGATAGCCTTTGTTTCTGACTCTAGCACTTATTGCTTCAAAGTGATGCCCTTCGAGTTGAAAAATGTCAAGGTACCTTACCAACAGATAGTTGATCAAATGTTTGCAAGTCAGTTAGGAAGTATGAAGTTTACATTGATGACTTGCTCCCCAGAAATTCAAGAGTAAGAAAAAACTTGACCATTTAGTGGACCTCCAGGAAAGCTTCACCATCATGAGAAAGTTTAAGATGAGATTTAATCTTGAGAATTGTACATTTAGAGTGCCAAGGGACAAGTTTTTGGGATCCATGGTGACTTAGATGGGAATTGAGGCAAACCTACTAAAATAAAAATAATTCAAGATATGAAACCTCCTAAAGGTATAAAGGCGTTCATATATTGACCGATTGCCTGGCAGCTTTAAGTCAATTCTTATCCAAGTCTAGGGACAGGAACTTAGCATTTTTTTAAAGATTTGAGGAGTGCTAAGAACTTTTAGTGGACCGAAGAATACCAAAGAACCTTTGAAGCATTGAACGTTTACTTAGACTCACATCTGCTCCTTATGAAGCTTGAGTCGGGAGAAACCCTATACTTGTACTTGGCTTATTCAGCCGTGGCAATTAATGCAGTTCTTATCAAGGAGGAAAACAAAGTTCAAAAATTGGTGTATTATGTTAGAGTAAGGTGCTGAGTGATCCTGAGATCCGGGATCTCACTATTGAAAGATTAGTTTTGGGCTTGGTGACAGCAACAAGAAAACTCAGGCTATATTTCCTAAGTCATCCTATTGTGGTGTTGACCAACCATCAATTTAAGATTGTTCTTATGAAGTCAAAAGTTTCAAGGAGGCTGGTTAAGTGGTTTATTGAATTAAATGAGTATGACATCTGCTTTCAATAGAGGACAGCAATCAAGGCTCAAGCCTTAACGGATTTTATTGAAGGGGTAGATGAAGAGACCCCTAAGGAAGAAGAACAGTCGGGGAAGACTACCACCCTCAGAGGGCAAGTCAAGGATCTCCTTATTAGATTATGCATGCAGACGGAGCAAGCAATGTTAAAGGTTGTGGTGTAAGCATAATTCTTACCTTTCCAAAGAGACTCAAAACAAGTTATGCTTTAAAGTTTAAGTTTCATGCAAATAATAATGAAGCAGAATATAGGCTTTAGTTTCTGAATTTAGGCTAGCCAAAGAATTAAGAGTGAAGAACTTGCTGGTGAACATGGACTCCAACTTGGTAGTGAAACAAGTCAAAGGGGAGTTTGAGGTAAGAGAACCATCATTGTAGTTCTACCTGACTAAGGTGAAGCATTTGATCTCGCACTCTGACAAATTTGAGATAACTCATGTAACTAGGGAAGAAGATAGTGAAGCGAATGCCCTTACCAAAATAGCCATCTTAGTGCACTCAAATGTCTTAAAAGAAATTTTCCTTGAAGTGTTAAAGGTGAAGAGTGTTAAACAAGCAGAATCATGGATATCGACACAACTCTGAATTGGATGACCACAGTTATTCAATATCTTGTGGAAGGCAAACTACCGGAGGACAAGATAGAAGCCCAAAGGGTTGAGAGGAGGTCAGCAAAATACTTGATCATTGGAGAAACTCTGTACCGAAAATCATACTCAATGCCTTATCTCCGGTACCTAAATCCAAGTGAGGCCAAGTATGTCTTGGCTGAAGTGCATAAAGGTTGTGATCATATTCGTAGTCTGCGTTCACTATATCGGTGGTAGAACATTTGCACGGGAAGTACAAAGGCAAGCCTACTACTGGCCAACGATGTTAGAAGGTGCCATGGATTATGTGCACAAGTGTAAAAAATGTCATCTCTATTCTAATCAAGCCCAACTCCCAACTGAATAACTAACTCCTATCCTTATCCCTTGGCCTTTTACCCAGTGGGGTTTTGACATCTTGGAACCTTTTCCACTAGCATTGGCCAAGAAGAAGTTTGTGGTGGTCACAATTGATTATTTCACCAAGTGGGTTGATGGAGAAGCCTTAGCAACAATCACTCGTCAATAGATTATCAACTTCTTTTACAAGAATGTGCTATGTCGCTTTCGCATTCTCAAGGTATTTACCTCATACAACGGATTATAGTTCCAAGCAAAAACTTTCAAGAAATTCTACCAAAGTCGGGGAATTGAGAAGTGTTTCACCTCAATAAATCATCTCCAAAGTAATGGGTTGGCAGAAGCCATTAATCGCTTCTATCTTGGAAGGGATCAAGAAAATATTAGATGGAGTTAAGGGAAACTGGATGGATAAACTTCCCAATGTACTATGGTCGTTCCGTACCACTTACAAGAATACAACTGGAGAGACCTTCTTCTACCGTACCTATGATAATGAGGTGCTTATTCAATGAAAGTTGGAATGCCAAGGTTCCGAGTATACAATTTCAACTTATAAAAAATGACAAAGGTTTGAGATCTAACCTCGATTTACTTAAGGAGGAAAGAGACAAGGCATTCTTCAAAATACAGGTAGATAAGCAACGGGCAGCTCAGTATTACAATTGACAAGTTTGGGCAGAAGGTTCAAAGTAAGTGATTGGGTTACCAAGAAGGCGAAGATAAGTCAACTCCAATTCCGGGGAAAGCTTTCGCCAAACTAGGAAGGACGTTATGAAGTCATTGAAGTATTTACTCACGGATCTTACAAACTTGGCACAAAAGAAGGGAAAGTCCTGCCTCGCACTTGGAATGCTCCTATAACCTTAAAAAAAATTTGTTTTTAATTTCAATGTACTTTTTTTGAATTTCTTCAATTGTAATTTCTAAAGTCAAGTATCATCTTCTGGGACAGAGTAAAACTTGTGCAATTTATAATTTTTCAGTATCATTGAATAAAATTTCCTAAGTGTTGGGAGCAGATCGTCGAGTGTTTAATTATTTGCAAAAACCACACTGTCCAACCAGGCTAGTACCATAACATAGTCCTCCGGGATTCTATTGCCCTCTGGGTCAATTACATCTTTTGGGAAAATCCTCTAATGCCTATTCTTCGGAGTAGGAATAACCCTTCTGAGGGTAAATAATAATAATAATAATAATAATAATAATAATAAATAAAAAAAAACTATGTCTTCATAAGACCAAGACTTGCCTCTTCGGGGATAGATAAACTATTACTTAGGAGAGTTGTGCCTAGGCAAGGTTTAGTTCCAAGACCAGAACTTACCCCTTCCCTCCCGAGGGCGACGCCAAGGTCTTCCCAATTGATGAAACACCTAGACCATACCTACTCCACGGAGTATGATTTACCCCTTCAAGGTCAATGCTAAGGTTTGTCTAATATGAAGTACCTAGGCTATACCTACTCCCCGGAGTAGGATTTACCCTTCCAGGGCAATGCTAAGGTTTTTCTAATGTGAAATACTTATACCATACCTACTTCTCAGAGTAGGACTTACCCTTCCAAGTCCAATTCCAAAGTTTTCTAAAAGTGAGGTGCCTATGTCATACCTATTCCCCAGAGTAGGATTTACCCCTCCGGAGGTAGCGTCAAGGTTTTTTCTAATGTGAAGCACCTCGATCATACTTATTCTCGGAATAGGACTTACTTATTCAAAGCAATTCCACAGTATACCAAAAGTAAAGGACCTACATTATACTTGCTCCTTGGAGTAGTAATTCCCCAACAAGAGAAAAGATAAAGTCTAAGTCTATTAAGGACCATAATAGCACTTAGTCACTTCAGCTGAAGTTAAAATACTAGGGGTAGGAAGACTGTCTTATACAGCTCTAAATCCAATTTATTGCGAATAAGTATAAAAAATATGCATACTACCATAGAAAGATGAAAAGTATGACATAAGTGGAGTTGGTATATGAAAAGGCCGCAACTCAAAACCTAACCAAGCATAGCAATGGCCATTATTAGAGAAAAGCAATAAGTAAAAGAACAATGCGTAATAAGGTTTAGGAGCTCCTACAAAAGGAAAGCTTTGAGCTTTAAAGTCTCCAAAAAATAAAACTAGTTAAGTGCTAAGCTAAGAGGAGTGGTCGAAGTGTCTACCTGGGCTCCATAGAAAGATAAAAAATATGATATAATTCGAGTTGGTACATGAAGAGGCTCCAACTCAAAGCCTATCTAAGCATAACACTGGCCATTATTGGAGAAAATAAATAAGTAAAAGAATAATGTATAATAAGGTTTGGTAGCTCCTACAAAAGGAAAGCCCTGAGCTCTCCAAAAAATAAAACTAGCTAAGTACTAAGCTAAGTTGAGAGGGGTGGTTGATTAGAGTGTCTGCCTGGGCTCCATGGAAAGATAAAAAATATGATATAAATCGAGTTGGTACATGAAAAGGCTCCAACTCAAAGTCTAACCAAGCATAGCAATAGCCATTATTGGAGAAAAGCAATAAGTAAAAAAACAATGCATAATAAGGTTTAGGAGCTCCTACAAAAGGAAAGCTCTGATCTTTAAAGTCTCCCAAAAATAAAACTAGCTAAGTGCTAAGCTAAGAGGAGTGGTCGAAGTGTCTGCCTGGGCGCCATAGAAAGATGAAAAATATGATATAATTCGAGTTGGTACATGAAGAGGCTCCAACTCAAAGCCTATCTAAGCATAACACTAGCCATTATTGGAGAAAAGAAATAAGTAAGAGAATAATGTATAATAAGGTTTGGTAGCTCCTACAAAAGGAAAGCCCTGAGCTCTGAAGTCTCCAAAAAATAAAACTAGCTAAGTACTAAGCTAAGTTGAGAGGGGTGGTCGAAGGGTCTGCCTGGACTCCATGGAAAGATAAAAATCTATTATGATATAAATCGAGTTGGTACATGAAGAAGCTCCAACTCAAAGTCTAACCAAGCATAGCAATAACCATTATTGGAGAAAAGTAATAAGTAAAAGAATAATGCATAATGAGGTTTGGTAGCTCCTATAAAAGGAAAGCCCTGAGCTCTAAAGTCTTCAAAAAATAAAACTAGCTAAGTACTAAACTAAGCTAAGAGGAGTGGTCAAGTGTCCACTTGGGCTCCATAGAAAGATAAAAAATATGATATAAATCGAGTTGGTACATGAAGAGGCTCCAAGTCAAAGCCTAGCCAAGCATAACAATGGCCACAAATAGAGAAAATCAATAAGTAAAAGAATAATGCATAATAAGGTTTGGGAGCTCCTACAAGAAGAAAGCCCTGAGCTCTAAAGTCTCCAAAAAACAAAACTATCTACGTATTAAGCTAAGCTAAGAGAAGTGGTCGAAGTGTCTGCCTGGGTTCTTTCCCTATTCTTAGCAACCTCCAGAGTAGCATCCATTGTATTAATTTACTCTATTGGACGTGAATTTATCTTCAATTGGAGTCTCTGATGCTCTTAGGGTTGGCAATTTCTGGCACGACCTAATAACACGACACGAATACAACACGAAATTAACATGTTATGACACGATCCGAAATTTATCAGGTCGTTATTAGGACAACCCGTTTATGACACGAAATTAAACGAGTGGGTTTGGTCATTCCATGGGTTGACACGATAACTCGTTAAGTTACTATATGAGTAGATTTTGCTGAAGTTTTTTCTTTATTATAATTTAATATTGTATATTTTAAAATTGTGAATAATAGATTTACTATTAGATTATTAAATCAAATATAATAATTATTTTAAATATTATCTAAAATTTTCAATAATTTTAATTATATGTTTTAAATTAATAGAATAACAAGGTTAGTATTAATAATTATTTAAGTTATTAAATAATTAAAATTTGAGATTTTAATTCAAATGGATCGCAAGTTATGTAATTTGTTAAATAGGTTGATACCCTCTGTCAATAATAAACGGGTCCGACATGACACGACACTAATCCGAATAGGTCAGACACGAACACGACACGATAAGAAACGGACCCCACATGACACGACACGAACACAACCCAATAAGAAGTGGATCACAGCTAACATGACACGATAACCTAATAACCCGACCCATTGACACCCCTAGATGCACTAGGCTAAATGAGGGAAAAGGGAACAATGCCTTAGATCAAGTCACCCAGGTCCAAGTCTAGATACACCTTCTTCACATAAGATAAGGATTGATCATTAACCTTTGTTGAAGAACTTTATGCTATGCCTCTCTACTAGGGTACCAAACTCTTTGTTGGCACAATAGTCCTCTAAGTGTTTCTCTAAACTATTTTGGTTGTTCTTCTCCATAGCTTTGCCTCATCTATGTGAGATTCCTTAAATTTCTTCATCTCAGCCCTCAACTTTGCATTCTCTTCGGCTGCCATCTTAGTTTGGTTGGAAGGTGCTTGCAAGGCCTCAAAATTTTTATTATTGTCCTTGACTTTTACTGCATTATTGAGTTTGTTGCTCTTGAGCCCCATGCAAATAATAGTGAAGGTTTCCGATCTAAGGACAAAGCAAGAAGAATAGTGATAGTCTTAAGCGTAAGATTAAAAGACTTTAGAAAATTTTGCTAGGAATGAGGAAGTTCCTTACTTAAACAATGTGCTTGTACATATCATATGCATTAGTAGTGCAAGTAGAACCCAAAGACTTTCCAACTTGTTTTTGTCGCGCCTTAGACAGGGCTAAGGCCTCTATCAAGAGATAACTCACAACCTGTAAAACGGAGTCTCGGTATACCTTCCACTGGAGAACACAAACTTTAGGAGCAAAGAAAGAACTTTCAGGTTGGGTCGAGGCTTGAACTTGAGGTGGACAAGTACTGGATGCTACTGGAGCTAGAGCAACTTGAGCAAGAGTCTCAACTAGAGGTAGTGGTGGCAAGGTACACTCAGAGGAGAGCTTGATTTTTTTCCTGCCTGTGAGTTGCGGAAAGCTCTTCGAGCAACTTGAGGTAACCACTTGGAACCCTCTATCCTAGTAATAGAACCCTCAGTTCTTTTAGATGAACTTTGGTGCTTAGCTCTCATCTGCTTCAGAGCAAGGTTGCAGGACTCAATGGCGTAGACACTAAAACTTGCTCATCAGTCACTACCTACCGCAAGATCTTCTCTATTCCTCAAAGTTTCTTTAGCTAGTATACTCATGCCTACTAAATGGAATGGATTTGTTAAGACTCATTGTGTCCACTTGAAGGTTTCAAGTAGGGAACTTCCATTTTTTTGGGCCCTTAAGAAAGAAATTCTTGCTCTGCCATTTCACTTGTTTCAACTTCACTTTCTCTAGTAAACTCATTTTTTATTGAAAGAAAAAGTGTACCCCACTCTAGTAGATGTTATTCGAAAATACTTTTTAAATATTGTAATTGACAGATTGATCTGTCTTGGCTCATAATTGATGATATAAGCACTAATATGACTATAAAACCTAGGGTAAATTTGAACAAATCCTTTTCAGTAACCAACTTGTAGTTTACCAAGATATACTAGATGAAAGGGTGAAGGGGAAATCGCAATCCTGCCTCAAGCTGTGCTAAATAAACTAGCGTACAGTCTTCAATTTCCTCACAAGGTCTATAGTTTCTTCTTGGATATGTAATATCCCGATTTGGAATATGGAATTTCTTTAACCAAGGGCCGATCGTGTTCCAATAACTATATGAACAGGTAATTCAAAATACACCGACTCCAAGGTTAGGGGCAGAGAAAGTCTCTTCTTACCTCGATTCTTATGAAGTATTGGAATGATTTCCTTAGCTTCCTCCTCTACCTCTTTTTAAGTCTCCTCCTTCATTTGTCTTAGCTTCCCACTTATCCCCTGACTCATCCTCGCTTTCATTCTCTATCTCATTGAGTACCTTTGAATAGCCTACCTTTAATTGGTTAGGTTGAGGATACAAGGGAGGCATCCTTGTCAAATAAGTAGAGGGACTCAACAGGTGGAACTGGAGTTTAAAAGTGAAGCCCCGAAAGCTGGTGATGGTCAGCTGGGGTACATACTCTTCCAAAGATATCAAATTTGGGATAACCCTTCCCTGAGGTGTTCCACCCAAGTCTTCAATGGAAAACTCTCTGAAAGGCTCATGGGGTCGATTGGTAAATTACTGTTTAAAGGGCCTCTACCTAGTAGACTCCCTCGTATAATATCTTAGGAAAATTTTATATTTTTTTTGTCTAAGTAGACTCCCTCTTATAATATCTTAGAAAAATTTTATATCTTTTTTGACTAAGTTATTTCCCACTTCACTTACTCCACCTATGCCTACCACTAGTACCTCCCACTCTACTTACTCCACCTATGCATATTCCATGTACCCCTTTCCACTTACTCTACCTGAGCCCAATTTTTTACCCAATATTCTTACTCCACCTCTGCCTACTCCATTTACTCACTTTCATTGTCCCTACCTACGCTTCCTCACACAACCCATCTGTACTCTCTCCCACTCCCTTGACACCAACCATAATAGTCAAGTCACACACCACCGCTGAAGATTGATGGCACTACAGGCGAAACCCCCGCGGTTAACGATCCCACGACACCATTATTACATAAGCATGTTAATGCTATTGGTGGTGTCAATGGATGATGAATCAGATTATGTGCAACCACGGAATTAATTGCACAATGCTCCAAGTTATCATTTTTATTCAATGAATCAATTGACTTTGATTGCAAAAGGACGCAAGCAGTACTTGAGTATACCAAATTTAGTGACTTACCACTGCAATCATCTTCAAAGTTCATGTGGGAATTAAAAAATAGTGTATGCAAGTGTTTGAGATATTACTAGAATGGAAGTATATGAGGAAGTGCGAGAAAGATGGGGTACTTGCTTGAAGAAAGTAATTGGAGGCTTGGGGAGTTTAACTTTAAGCAGTCTTCTGTTCCGAAGAAAAGATTTTAGACATTATTCAAATAATTTCTCATGAAGAGTAAGTTTTTTATCCCTAGAATTTTTATACAATCCCTCAACAAAGATCAAAAAAAATTTGTCTTTTTGTGAAAATAATTTTGAAGTATTAAAATTGGTTCCGATGAATTCTATGACTCTTGGCAAGGTGTAATTACCACCTCGAATACTTATAAATCTCAACCCGAAAATTTTAACTTATGATTGGGGGACAAATGATGATGCTAAAATGATACGCCCACAAAAATATTATATGTGACTTCAGATCCGGTCCATTAGAGGTATTTTAACAATTTTATACTTGCGATTCAAATATGTCTAAATAGGTCAAGTCATGAGTGTTCGACTCACGGATCGGTTCGACCTATCAATCACATGTATAAATATCAAAACGATAGATCAAATTAATTATTCACTTTTTCATTCTCATCAGTTTTGAATTATCTATCAAATTTTCCCTTAGTCTAAAGTAACTAACTTGAGAGGCTTAAATGGGGGACAAAGCCCTGCTTTTTTCTTTTTAAATGATCCGAATATGATTACAACACGCGGCGGTCAACCTACATTTGGACTACTTGTATTTGCATTTGGTACATAGCCTAATTTAATTTTGTTCATCAACACTTATATATACCACATTTCAAAAAATTATTATAGTGACATATTGTTTTCTTTTTCTCGAGGGATTGGGAATTTTTTTTTTTTTTTGGGGTCGGGAGTTAACGAAGCAAGTCCAAGCTGGAGATAACATGGAACGATCATGAACCTCTTGTTTCAACTTTTCTCTAAATTTAAGATTAAACAATGTTGGATATTGCAGGTATACAGACTTTTCTCGCCATGCTTGTATTATTCAAAGCACTACAAGAAGTGAACTGCTGACCTTTCGGCTCAAAACCCTTCAGAATAACAATTATTCACATGCACATAGGGAGTTGTCTTTTATTTTCTGCATTCAATTGCATTTAAAGCATCTTCACTAAACAGGTAATGCACCAAAGCATCCTTTATTGCAGTGAATTACACTCAAGAAAATATATAACAAGTCTTACATATCACAAACAGGTACTTCCCTTGGAGTTGTCATATGACATTGAGACTTCGTTGCGATGTGGAGGTTATTGTCCGTAAAGGAGTCAAAATTCAATGGTATAACTATGTGAAGCAAAAATATATCACCCCATCAGATATAACTTTAGATAGTATCTGAACAAAACATCCAATGATATTATCCTTGAAAATTTATATTAAAAAAAAATCAGCATAATCTGTCAACAGTTTGCTATAACCATAACTCTGCAATCACTTCTACAAGGATGTATAAATCATTAGATATGTTAAACCTTTTTACCATAAATGCTCCAATCTTAATGTGGCAATTTTGCTGCTACATATACAAGGGACTCTTGAAGGAGAACATGAGCTTTGTTATTGGCTTATTGCTGCTTCACTTCTTCCTCTAACTTCCTTCTTAGTGAATGCTGTTCTGTTGCACTTATTGTACCTCCAGCAGAACTCTGTGGTCTAAAAGCTCGGATAGGACACTTCTCATTTTATCTACAGAAACAGGCTTTAGTATGACTCCATCTTAATACATACCAACTCTCAACCAGCTCTCCTTTGTCACTCTGTCTGTGTTTCCCGTCAAGGCCACAATAAGTGGCCTATCACGATGTTTTGAAAATTTTTCATGTATCCTGACTGCAACTTCATAAATGTCAATACCAGGTACACTCACATCCATGAACACCACCTTGTGCTCGTTGCTGACAACCCTCAAGCACTCATCTCCGGAGCTGACAGTCGTAACATCACAACCAAGATGCACAAGCAGCCCCTTAGTCACCATCCTGCTAACCCTGCATCATGACCAACAATAGTAATACTGGTAAGTTCAATAATTAATAATAGATGATTACTGATGCAAATGAAAAAAAACTAAACAGCATTGATATTTATCATGTAGCCAAGCAGGTCGTCAAATTTGGACAATACTATTCAAGAGAGTATTTATAGATCCTCCATTTTTTAAGAGGAAAAAGATAAAAGCTATCTCATTCATGAAGGTTAGCTATTCCACCTAGGATGGAAAAATCCAGATGGAAGATTAAAATTCAGGGATCACCAATCCTATGCTTGCCTATAACTCTAGCCAAAAATAAGTTTGCCAATATATCATTCTCAGCTGCACAAATATCAGATTTAGCCCCTTCGACGTAATATACCTCATGGTCAAAAGCCAAGTTACATCTTTACCAATAGATCTGGTAACTGCAGTATGCTAACTGCAAACATGAATCCCATATATTTGACATTTTAATTTTCACCAATATTACAAGTACTGAAAACTTGAGGTTATCTGCAATTAATAGAAGCTAATGTCACAATGACAAGAACAGGCTAGAGTTTAGAACCACTGGTAGAATGCCATACTGCCAACAGGACAAACCAAAAGCATAAAGGAACTAAAACCAAATACAGAAGTAATAACTATTATAATACACTAACAAATTCAATCATAAATGTGGAAGGGAAGCACAATACATAGCCTAATCTCTGAACCTCTCTAATTCGGCCCCAACTACTCCGCTGCTTAACCCCGACTCTTGTGTTATGACATCTTCTTGAAATGTCACAGAATAACCGTGATCCTTGACTCAAAGATGAGAAATTTTTTACTGCTAAAATGATTCTCAAATTAAGGTCATTCCTCTTCCCTACCACCAGCAGCCTCACATACATTTCTTTCTTACCAAATGCCAAAAGAGACAACTGATTGCCAACAGTAAAAGTACATTTCTCTTATTAAAGTAGTCATCCTCTAATTTGCCCCGTCAAATCCAAATTTTATAAGAATCTGTGCTTTAATGAGTTTTCAGCCCAGGACAGTGTTTCTATTACTCCAATCGATGTCCACCTCACCTATCGGTCATATTCTACACTTTATATCTCGTTAAAGTTCAGCCCTAGAATAGCGAACAAGACTTCTGTTACTTGATTTAACTATCACAAAGGCTTATAACTTCCCATGAGGCATCACTAAGGTTAAAGGAACTAACCCGTTATCATCCATCACAAGGACTTTAAGCCCTGGAAAGTTTGTTAGCATAGGATTTGGGCTTGTCTGGAGCTCTGGACACAAATTGGAGCTTAGCTTCATTCGAGTGCCCACATAGTCCAAGTTTTACCATAAAGATGGCAGTACATCCCTTGCCAAGACCATCACTTTCAAGCCAAATGTGCCCGTCCATAAGATTAACAAACCTGGAAGCCCAGAAAGAAGAAGAACTAGGTAAGAAATGGATAAGTTCTCATAAATTCTGTCCTGAAATAATCAGAAAAATTAAGTGACATTGCATTTCGAATAGCAGTATAACATGTGCCAAAAGAAACTCCCAAAGGCACAAAATGGGAAGGGAACATGTTGTACCTCTTACAAATTGCAAGACCAAGACCACTACCACACGAATTTTTAGTTAGTGACTGGCTCTGTGCAAATTTTGTAAATAGTTTTGGAATATCTTGGGGGCTAATTCCTGATCCTGTATCTTTTACCTACACACAACACATAATCATCATCCCTCTATTAGAATACTTGATTGTGACTGGATAATGGTCAAGTTTGTATTCGAAATGTACCTGGACACGCAAATAAAAGTGATTATCACTGGGCACAGGAAAAAAATCAGGAGCTCGAGGATCTCTTAAAGACTCTGATTTTGCAACAAATGCAACAATTGAGATGCCACCCTCTCTTGAGAATTTCACAGCATTGCCAACAACATTTAGCATGACCTGCATCAGCCGCTTTTCATCACCAATTGCATACTCTGGCAAATCTGATGACAAGCTCAGTGTGAGGAACAACTTTTTGACAGATGCGATAGGTTGTATCAAGTTAAGAACCTGCAATCAGACAAACACCTCAGTCAGCCACATTAATCATCAATCAAGATATGGGCTGCTCTATGGAACAAACCACTAGCCGTTCAAGAGACGTAACTGACAATGACCACAATTAAATAGATGGATATCGTGGTCTTACTTCCTTGAAGAGACCATGAAGATCAAAACGTCCTATGTCGAGTTGAAGACTACCATCCTCGAGCCTTGAAAGATCTAAAACAAGATAACTGTTCGTCATTGATGAGAGTAGCCAGAAGGTTGCTACTTTTGAGAATTGTTTCAACCATCAGGCGTTGCTCAGGTGTTAGTTCAGTCTCCTGTAGTAGGGATGAAAGTGCAATAATTGCATGCATAGGTGTTCTCATTTCATGATTCATAACAGCCAAGAAGTCGTTACGAGCACGAACAGCTGTTTCTGCTTCTCTTCTTGCCCGATCAAGGGCATCATTTTGCTCCATGAGAAGATCCCTGGCCCTCATTGACTCTTCCAAAATTGCAGCATGTGAAAGAGCAACAGCTACCTGGGTCAAGAAGAGATATTACAATAAGCACTGCAAGGCTCAATTAATTTTGGAGACCAACTACTCCCACTCAAAGGAAAACACCAATTACAAAAAAAAAAGGAAAACACATGAAGGCATCTGTGAAGGGAGTTGATTTCCCACTAACATTGGGGAAGTTTCCATACATGACATTAAGCAAGTGAACTTAAATTTTCTGCCGTTATTATTTCTCTAACATGAATACAAGCACCACATACTCTCCACACCTTGAGTGATGTTTGTATTGTACGCGAAAATAAATAGTGGAAGGAAGCTCATATGTGTATTCAATATTCAGTCATTTTTCCACCGACTCTTTAGAGTTATCTTTTAAGTCATTAATGGGCACAGTTGTGAATAAATAGCAGTGCTATATATACTGATCATTTACAATTATCTTTTAAACCATTCTTCGGCAGACTTCTCAACAGTAGCACTGAAAACAAAATATCCTAGGTCATATGAGCATAGATCATCATACCAAACTATTTTCATCCAAAATATGAAATTCTGAACTGCCTATACTTAATAAGCTGACAAGTTGCAGTAGATGATCTAAAAGAAGGTTTGTAACGGTGTAAAGTTCCACAAAAAGCCAGATTAGTAAAGTTAGAATTCTTGACCATAAATTTTGGAAATGTACCTGTATTAGGTCTCACACAGTTCCAACAAAACTAGTGCAGAATCTGCAGATTGAGTTTTGAGCTAGTTCTCAACATTTAATTGACAAAAGCTAAGCAAGAAACAAGAAGGAAAGTTTAAATCTAATGGCTTACTCAAATGGATATGCATGCCATAAGCAAAGTCGGAGTAGGTCCATGAAGAGAAAAAAAAAACATGGTTAAAACCTATTAATGAAGACTGGTAATCATTTTTTTTTAAAAAGGTTTCAGTTGATAAGATCAACATTGGAGTATATCAGTCTCAAAAACCGTTTTGAATCCATCCTGTTTCCCACTCTGCTTGTGCATTAACTAACTTTATGCTCAAATGCTTAAGGACATCTCAGTAGCACTAAAACAGAAAACCTTTTTGTCAAATTAGAATCTGAAGAAGATTCTAATGCACAGAAAAACTGAAGAAGATGGTACATAAGTTAAAACCTGGTCAGCAACCACTTCCACAAGCTCCAACTCATGGACATGCCATTGCCTTGCACTATCTGAAGGAAGCATCAACACCATGAGGGCATAGCGTTTTGTTGTTAGACATACAGCTCTGGCCAATCATTTATTTGAAAATTAGATAGATGCAGCAGGGGTACACGCACAGCAACCACCTCTCCAGGCATGTACTTCCCAGAAGGTCGGAGTCTTGCTACAGGAGAAGTTGGCGATATTTTTACCACACGGTTTGTACTAAAAACTTGATTAATCACAGGAAGCTGTATAGGTACAGTAAATCCAACAGGATTCTGGTGACGAAGAGTATATGAAAGTTGAAGTTCTACTCCACTGCGTGTTGGCATCCACAATGCGCACTCTTCCAAGGCTAAAGTTCTTCCCAACTCAATAAGCGTAGTCCTTAGAATAGTATGCCTGTCGAGAGTGCTTCGTATTTCATGAGTTAACATTCTAACATGTCTTCCAGTTTCTTCCTGTGTACGAATTAGGCCCATTTCTCGATCTAGCTCTGCAGCCTTATTTTTTAAAAAGAGTTCCCGTGTTTTAACACTTAACAAATCAGGAATAATATGTACGAGCATAAGAGCTGTGTCTAATCGCACATGACACAGCAGCTGTCAAAACTTTTGCCGCAGTCATGACTACTGCCACAGTTCTTGAGTGCATAGTAAAGGTCCACAAATTTATAAGATGCGTAGCTCCACAAAGAACTATAAACGCACCAAACTGCACAAGCACCCATCTATAAGGAAATACTGCAGATTTTTTGACAAAATAGATCAACTCCAAGGGGATGGAGAAATAAGCAAGCGCTATAAAGAAATCCGAGATATATTGATATCTCATCAACAACTCATCAGCAGGAAACTGTGGCTCAATGCAGTTACAGGACTCCATGCTTAACAAAATCTCTCCACCCCAATAACTCTTTCTCTACATACCTGCAATACAAAGAATGAGAGACCATCGAATAACCAATATATAATTGCTCTTCCTTACTGAAGCAAGCTACAGATTCAAAATAACACTACATACTCTCGATTCCACAAGAATAATTTTCCCATTACTCTCACAGTCAAAACATAAATCCCGAGCATCTTCTGATTTTCCATGTATCAGACTTCATATTCAAGCAGAAATTTGATGTTTTCAACTCTTGTATAGACTTTGATACCAACCAGAACATTATCTTTAACATTTCCAACTTTGTAGCTAATCTTTAATGCTATGTTATTGCCCCAAATGCTCATCAAATCAAGTTCATCAAGGACATTTTCTCAAATAATCCTTCCAACCAACTTTTTACTACCATAAAAGCCTAATCAAATCCTTCCCATTCAAACACACACCCCTAATAAAATCACAAAGCAAAGCATATGAGATTAACTAGTCCACTCAATTTCTTCAACTAAATCAACTCAAATTTTGCATTTAAAGAAAAAAAAAAAAAAGAGACTAAGTAAATATTCACAAGACCACAAGTTATATGCTAATCCAAAACCCCTTAAACCTACCTGCAAAATCAAGTCTTTATTTCAAAAATTCAACTCAAACACAAGATAAACCAGTTAAAATCACGTGAAAATAAATACCACCTTCAGATATCCTAATCAGATCACCAAAAATACAAGAAATTAACCCAAAAAATAAAAAATAAAAATAAAAACAGAAAAAATGAATCAAATTAACAAAAAATAAAAGGTACCCTTCTTTCGAAGATCCATGAACTGTAAGTTGGAGAAGAAAGCGCAGTTCATATTTCTTCTTTGTGGGGCTTTGATTTTTTTGGAGCTTTTGTGGAATATAATTATATGAAATGAAGCTTTTGTTGTCTAAAATACACATCTAGATGTGTATAAGAGAAGTCTACAGGAATTGGACTGGTGTAGAGGTTCCATGAATTCTTCCTGTGTTTCCCAACCCACTACTTACAAAGCGGTGGCTCTCTGACTTTTTGTGGGTCCAGGTGATATTTCAGCCGTTGGATTTGGATGTCAAAAGGGTGTCAGATTTGGTAAATTGACAGTTTTGTTGAAGATATGGGATCTGATTTGACAATGAGAGTCTAAAGGCAGAGCAGCCGGACATAGAAAAGGATTCACCTTATTGGAAAAACATTTACATCATCGTTGCAGTCAAATATTTGACTCCAATTCGATTTCATAACAATAGACTCAATTAGAATTCGATTCGATACAAATTCGTTATATTAATAATCAAGCAAGATTGAAAAAAATTCAACATTTATTAAATTTTTATATTTGGTCTAATAAACTAAAAATTTTAAATTTATAAAAAAAATTTAAAATTACTTGAACTAGAATTTTATTTCATAAATGCTTATTTGAGTTCAAGTTGAAAAATAAACAATCTAAATTTGAACAAAATTTCAAATTCATCAGAATAACTAAACAAATTTGAACACCAAAGCATCTTATTTATTTATATTCATTTACATCCGATTATTAGAAAATCATCTCATCGTACTTAATTAGCTTGTCCGATGTAATATATTTTATTTTAAAAACTTGTATTGTATAAATATTTAAAATACAATCGCGTAACTTTAGACTTCCTTCATCATAGGACAAACAAATAAGGGATAATTATAGTTTTATAGAGCTTATAGTTGCCAAAATAATTAAACGGGATTTTGTTTATAACTTTACTTGTAGATCTTGTGATGTAAATTACATATCGTGCAACCTTCCTTATGTCATTTTTTTAAGCGTCAAATGCAGAAAATCCCCATAAATTTTCAATGTGATATAGTTTACTCCTCTCAACTTATTTAATTTACACTTAACCATCTTTTGAAAAAAAAAAAAATCTCACCCTTTTCATACCCTCTAATAATTCGAATTCATGACCAATAAATCATAAGAAAGCATCTTACCAGTCGCACTTTGTTGTCGTGCACTTAACCACCTTTCTTCATATTTGGGACAAACAAATCCCTGCTATTTTAATTATTTTGCTTTTATTTTTTCTACTGTTTTTCACTTTTGTTTCTTTTATATCTTGTTTTGCCTTTTATTTCTTTCTCATTTCTCCCACTATTAAACAATTACATATTACTTTAAATAATTCATGAACTATAAGCTATGGTTTTTATATGTGCATAAGTGATTTAATTTTAAAAGTTAAAATATGCTTTTAACATTGGCAACATATATTGAAGTAAACTATAGAGTTTTTACTTGCAAAAATGTAGAATTTTTAATTAATTATTAGTACTAACTTAAAAAATAAATAAGCCAAAAAAATACAAAAATTGTATGACCCCATTATGCATTTTGTGAGCAAGATACTGATCGGAACAAGCAGTTTGTTGGAAATTTTTTATTTTGAACTAGAGCAACTATTTGTTATGGGTAAATTTTTGAGTAGACTAAGATGTTTAGACCTATCATTTACCTTGTGCTTCTCATTTACTCACATTCCATATAGCCCATGTAAAAAAAATGACGTTTGTAAGCTCTGAAATTTCAAAAGGAAATAGGCTCTGTAGAGAAATGAGACTATAAGGTGCATACATGTTCTACCCAACAATTTACCCTTAACATGCCTAATAGATGTTTCTAAACAAATTGATACATTTACATGCTCATCAAAAAATAATCGCCATCTATTTTTTAGAAAGTTGACCTGTCTCTCACCCTACATGCAAAACTCTCATTAGTTCAGAAGTAATTACTGAGCATGTCAAGTAATTTTTCTAATCTAAAATAAAACTTCTCTATTTGTCATGTAATATATAACACCAAATCTAAAAAAAAAAATTAAAAAAAATTAAAAATAGTTCCTAGAAATAGAATTATTCTGATAAGTTATATTTTTTTTTGACTTGATAAGAATTTGATTAATTCTTCATGTCAATGATGCAAGAGTGGTAACACGTTGTGTCGTGTAGGGATGTTCATGTGTTGATTTATTGAGTTGGTAGAATTTTAAGTTTGAATTTTTTAGTTTTTGGGTTGACAAATTAGAATTTAATCCAATTCAACTAATATAAAAACCCAAGCAAACTGAATCTAAGTATTATTTGGCTGGGTTTCTCGAGTTATCATGTTACTTTTCTTAAAAAAACATATATATACTATTATAAGGTAATCTATTACAAAATATATTTTGTCAAAAATTTAAAAAAAATGAAATGGTTAGTACTGCTCAAGAACGAAAAGGAAAAAAAATTATAGAATATGCTAAATAATTATTACATCAAGAATAAAAGAAAAAAAATATAAGTTAGATGAAATGGTTAGAAAAAAATAAAAAATTATACGTAAATTATACTAAGATATCGAGTTATTGGGTTGTGGGTTTCTGAAAAACAAAATCCACTCAAACCCAAGAAGTTTTAGGTAATTTAACCTAGTAACCTAAATTCCAATAATCTAACTTATTGTCGTGTCATTATTGTGTTAGTATTAAAAACTTTGAACTAGAACATTATCAGTTAATTATTCTTTTTTTTTTTTAATATGAAATGATAATTTTTCCTATATGAGCAAAAAATGTTGCTTACAATGAAGCTCTATATATTTAGAGACGCTGCCCTATTTACACCATAAGTTAAACTAGTTAGCCATTGGGTAGTTTTCCTCCCACTGTACTATCTTAACCTGATTTATAGCAAATTTAACCATACAATGACTCAAAAGGTTAGAATGCCTTTACGAATATGAGAAAAACAGCAAGAAGAAAGCCGTCGTCTCATTTCCAAGATATCTTCTATAATTGTAGCCACCCTAATATTTCTTATCTGCCCTTGATTAATGAAATCAATTACTGGTTTATAGTCGGATTCCAAATCTATTTTCCTCCACCCTTCTTTCTTTGCTGCTACCATAGCCTGTTTGATTGCCAAAACTTCCTCCATCATCACATTTCCTTGTTCTGGCCATGCCCATGCCTTCACTAGTTTTCCATCAAATGTTCTTGCTGCAGCATCCCACCTGCTCTATCTGATTGGATCTTCAAAGCAGCATCTGTGTTGATTATAACACATCTTTCAGGTTGCTACTGCTACTCCATTGTTTGTGCTCCAATTTCCCTTGTGCTCTTCTTTCTTTCTCTTCTATTGATCTCATATTCTTGCCATTCCTCCCAAGCCTTCTACACTTGGGTTATAGCATCAATATTATCATCATAAAAAACCTTCCTATTTCTAACTTTCCAAATGTGCCCAAGAATTGGCATTGTCAGTTTTATATGCTTCTCCTCTCGCCTTTCACCAGCTTCTATTAAACCTTCCCACCATCTCTAGAAACTACTCCTGTAATTATTTAACCCGGCCTGGTGAATTAGTGCTATTTTCCAAACTATTTATAATTCTACATAAAATAAGCAATGCTCAATAGTTTCCACCCTTCCCCATACCTAGATAGATATGATCCCCCAATAAATAACTGGAAAAACTTTATGAGACACTTCCAAATAAAGTGTTTCAATTTATGTTTGATGTTCATCTTACATAGGTTCTTCCAAGTACTTGAGCTATCTCTATTAGCATAAGTCTCCCCCAATCTTCCTTTCCTCCTATATGTTCATTTTCTATATATGTTTTGTAGAAGAGAAGTTAAAACATTTTGATCCCTAAATCCTAACTCCTCTTTGACTTGAGACATTTTTGCCAGTTCAGTATCTTTTTCATACCTTCTTCTTTCAGAGCGCACAAATTTTCATAATTCTCTTACCTCTGCTTAACAAAATTTTCTTCCAACTGCTGAATTTACTCTTGACATTCTCCTTTATAGAGGTGAAGACTTGGTTTTTGATCTTCTAATTACTAGTGGGAGTCCTAGGTATTTTCCATTTATAGCCCCCATCATATTTCCGAACTCCCTGCAGATTTCACTCCTTATGTTAGGTTGAGTATTTATGCTAAAAAATATTGAAGATTTAGTGAAATTTATTCTCCGCCCTGAAGCTAGCTCATATTTTCCTAACACTTCCTTTACTGCCAAAGTTTCCTTAGAACAGTTTAACCCCAGTAACTTTTCTCGACTCTATTGCACTATTCAACAAGTAATAGAAATCGGTAGGGGAATGAAAGGTAGAGGGCCTCTTGCCTAATACCCCTACTAGGCTTGACAAAATCCACTTTTCTCACATTGACATTAAAGCTATAAGACATAGAACTTGCACAATTCATGACCTACCTCACTCAAATAGGATAGAAGTCCATTTTTTGCGTCATTCTACCCAAAAAACTCCACCCAATTCTATCGTATGCCTTCAACATATTAAGTTTCAATGTATAAATTCATGCTTACCTTACCTTTTGTTTTTTAAAAGTTAATGTATTCACGAGCCACTATGATATTATCAAGGATTTGTCTCCTAGGGACAAGAGCGAATTGAGAGACACTAATACAACTATCAAGAATAGGTTTCATCATATTAGTCAAAATTTTGAAATAATTTTATACACAATAGTACACAAACTAACAAGTCTATATTGGGTGAGGTTTACAGGAATGTCACCTTTAGGAATCAAGGATATCAAGGCCTCATTAAAAGCATTCAGCATAAAACTAGTTTTTAAAAAGTTATTGAAAAAGGTTGCATGATAATTATCAGTTTCAACAAATTTGCAAAACTTTAAGAAAAACAAAGGGTGACATCCCATTTGGACCAGGAGGTTTATCAGGGTGTAATGAAAATAAAGCTTTCCTAATCTCACTGTAGGTGATAGTTTTAATCAATTTCTCATTCATTTGGTCAGTAAATAGTTTTAGGGATACCATCTAAGATTTAAAAAAAATCCCGAGGACTAGAAGATTGAAAAAGATTCATATAGAAGTTACAAATGTAATACCCACAAAATTTTTTGGCAAAAATAATAAATAAGAAAATAAATATTTGAGATATATTAAATAATAAAATTTTAGTAGGAAAATAATACTAGAGTAATTATCTTTATGAATTTTGGAGACTAACTTAGCTATATTATAAGAGAAAGATAGAGGAATAAATTGCCTATAAATATTAGCTCTTAGGGCTGAAAAACTACAGCAAGAAAAAAGATAGGAGAGAGAAGAAAAATTTTTCTTATTTAGATGTTTTTTCTTTTTTTTTTTAATTTTAATTTTCATAATCAATTATTTATATTACTTTAGGCTCAAATATTATAGATTTATTAGAAACCTTTTATAGATTAATTGTGTAGATTATCAGGGACCATGTACAAACTAATTTATGTCTATTTACAAATTCAATTGCTATTTATTTTGGAGTATTTTTATATTTAAATAATCTGAAATTTAAGAAAATATTGTAGGTTAATAATTATTTTCATATGGAATGAATCTTGAATTTTGGATATATTTTTCTACAAAGAAACAAGAAGAGAAGATTGTTTTATGTTTTGGAAAAAAATAATAAACAAAAAAAGAAGAAGAACCAGTGGCAGTGGCAGCAGTAGCGTCCGAGGAAGATGATGAATATGGTGATTATTTGTCATCTTTGCAGTTTAGTCCTTTATATTTTAAGTATTTTTACTAAGGCCCGATAAGTTTTAAAGGATGACTTATTAAGTCCTTATTAACTTTTAAAAATTAGATATTTATCCAAAATGGTTTTCAGTGGTCAAACAAAGTCCAAAACTCTCTCAAATTACTTTTTGAACCCCTAAAGTTATTGAAAAATCGTACATTAGCCCAAATTTTTTGAGAATCATACAAAGACCCCTAAATATTTTACAAATTATAAGAAAGCTCTCAAATATTTTTCCAAAGTTATATAGAGCCACTCATTATTTTATATAGTTATATGAAAGCCCAAAGTTTTTCTAAAAGTTTCAAAAATGACCATAGAGTTTCTAAAAACTTGTAATAGTAAACTACAAGTTATTTTGTTATAGAAATTAAATTGACTAAACTCAATAACGACTCAATTGAGTTATTTTGGCAACTTTAAGAGATTATATTATTATATTTAAGCAAACTAAAAGTACTTTTCATATTTTCACATCACTATTGAATTTTGAAATATTTGAAGTATTTAACTAGCCATTGTCCCTAAGAAATTGTAATAGGGCCATAGTGAGTAAGGTTAAGAGTTTATTAAGTTTCTATTGTTCATTGATGATAGAATATCATGATTTCTTGTAGAAAAATATTAACGTCAAGATTAAGTACAATTATCGAGCTTAGATTAGGTAGGTGGGGCTTACCCTCTGAATTTCCAAATTATTTTATGAACTTCGATTTCTTAAAATTTCTTTATGAACTCACATGAATTTCAAAGTTGTTTTATGCAAAATGTGTTTTACGAAAGCATTATTTTGCTATGAAAAATTGGATCATTTATGACTATTTGACTTGCTTGGTTTTAAAGTATACAAAAATGTGATACATGCATGATTTTGAATATGTATGATATTTGTGTGATGTATGGGTCAAAAAATTAATGAACAAAGGCCCTAAACGAACATGAAATAGTCAGCAGGAATTATAGTCCTAAACTCTCTGATTAATTATGATTATGATTATGAAAATGATCTTGAAAATGAAAATGATAATGATAATGATAATGATAATGATAATGACAATGATTAGAGAAACCGTTAGGTGGTCCCAATTAAATACCTCTTGACGACATTTTCTAGTGAGGTCAAGCATTAGGCTGAGTACTCAGTCGCCGATGAATACATAGTTAGTTTTGAACCTCTTTTGATAAGTGAGTGTATGATTGAACATGATTTTATGATTATGAATATAGATACCTGATGCATGTATGATTATGAAATTTGTGAAATGAAAATAATTTACTTATGATTATAGTATATTTTTGAAAATTTAAAAGCATTAGATAATGATTTTATGAATGGTTTTGAAAATATGATTTTCTTGAAAACTTGAGCATGTGATTGTGTGGCAGTTTGTGAAAGCATATGTATATGTAACTGCATGATCCAGTAAGGAATATGTGCTGGGCGATTGCTTACTCCATTCCCTATATTTTTGTACAAACGACGAATACGAGTATATTATCTTAGAGGACGAAACTTAGGCCCACTCAGATAAGGAAGACCGTTAGATTGTTTAGTGGTAGGATTTTAGTAGAGTTAATGGACATTGAAATAAGTAAGATCTGAGCCTGCGTGCTTATGATATTATTTATTAGTTTTGCATTTTATAATTTATTAAATGGAATAAGTCTCGCACTCTTTTGGTTATTATTTATGAATAAACATTTCTACTCTTATTATTAATATTTGAGATTTATTGATATATGATTGTTGCCTTGTATTCGTGGGTGTATAGTTTCACAGATAGGACGAATGACACATTTCTAGCAAATGCGAGTCAGGGGCGTGACAACTGATCTTCTCTTACACTTCTTTCTCGGTTTTATACACAGATTATTATCTTTCTACAACCTAAAATTCTATTCTTCCTTCTCATCCCAGCCATAGTTGCATGAAAGTAAGTAGTATTTTTATCCCCTTCGTTCAGCCATTTAGCTCTAGACTTTTGCCTATAATATATCTCTTCTTCTCTGTAAGCTTGTTCTAAATTTCTGTTTAGATTATTCAACATCCCAACCCTCTAATCTTCTAGTCCATATTTTACTGTTTAATCTGAGCTTTAGGGGTGTGTTCGTTTGGATTGAAAATATTTTCAGGAAAATATTTTTTAGAAAATTTTTTGGTGCCAAACACCGAAAAATATTTTTCGGTGGAAAATATTTTCTAATTTTCCTTCCTCTGGCTGAAAATAACTTACGGAATTTTTGAGTGTAAGTTATTTTCCGGATAATTCAAGAGTGACATTAAACCTCAAATACTTACTTTTAGAATTTCGTTTGCTAAACTTATTTTCGTTTTTAATTCTTTTTCACATCGTTTTTCTCTCAATTATGGGTCCCACACTAATATAACTATCATTATGCATATTTTACTACTATATTGTACTATCATTTAATTTTGAACTAAATCAATTTTTTATTAATCACAATTACTTGTAAGGTATTTATTACCATTATTATAAGTTTTTTTAACTTGTATTCATAAAATTAAAGATAAAACCGTTAAATTTTTTTATTTTAAAATATTTTCATTTTGTCAACCGAACACCGAAAAATTGTATGGAAAATAGATTTTTTTTTCATGTAAAATATTTTCTTTTTCCTCAAGAAAATATTTTCAGTCCAAACGAACACACCCTTAATCTCCTTAATCTTCTTATCTGAGTTATACTTCTTTCCACCACTCCATTTTGTTGACACATTAAACATATTAGTGCCATTATGTTTTGTTTGCAATCATGTTCCACCACCTGGTTAATATCCCTATACTCCAACTATCTTTTGTCGAAAAAGAATCTTTTCCTGTGGCTTGTTGATCTAGGCATGGTATCCAAAATCAAAACAGAGTGTTCAGAAGCCTTTTTCACCATATGACTACAAATAGCTTTGTCAAAAGTAAGACTCTATCCAAAACTAGAAAGTCCTCTATCAAGCCTTTGTTTGATAACAACTTCACTATGCTATTTATTGCACCAAGTCCAAGGAAGCTCACAATAACCTATGTCTACCAACTGATTCTCCCTCACAAAATCTCTAAAGTCCTTGAAAGTTCCCTCCCCTCTAATCCGGCCCGCCATGTAAGTTCTTATCCTGATTTAAGATGTTATTAATGCTTTATTATAATCCAGTCATTCCCCCCACCACTTTTTCATTTGGTAAATAGTCCTCTACTATTCCCTCCTCTTTCCATTATCTATACTAGCATATAAATTCTAACAAACCACCATTCTATATTTTTTTTAATCTTGGTCTCAAATAGAGCTTCTATAGTAAAATCTTTAGATTTAATATCCAAAATCCTCACATTGTTCTTCCATAACAGTGCCATACCTCCAGTCCTTCCCATTGAGTCAACAAAATACCCATGATCAAAGTTAATCTTCCTTATAAGTTTTTCCATAAATTTTAATTGGTTTTTAGTTTCACAAAGAAAAACTAAATTTGGGGAGAGAAGTCTTCAGATCTTCAATCGGGGAAAAGTCAAGGGACTCCCCACACTTCAACATTTCCACACCAAAGTCTTCATTTAAACTTTGGAAACCCTTTAAGACTAGTCTTCAATTCCTCAACTCTACCTCCTATATTTGGTTCAACCTTTTTAAGTTTCTTGCTAGGCATACTATTCACCAGTACAAAATCTGTTGGCCCTTTCTCGTCTCTTGAAGAACTCCCTCTTTCCTATATTTACCTCTTCCATCACATTAGTATTAATTTCCATTAAAGGAATTCCTTTCTTACTTTTAATTTGAATATCTCTATTTCTTCCTTTATACACTCTTCTAGTAATCCCCTAGTCCACCACCTCCTCAGTATCTACTAACATCCAAACTTCTAACTCATCCCCCTTATTTTGCTCACTATTCCCCACCCCCACAACTCCCACCCTCATGTTCTCCAAGCAATCTAAACTTCTTAATTGTGCCACCTCTTGTAGACTAGGACTGTTTAACATCAAGGAGGATTCTTTCACATTACAAACTACTTCCTCTACATTGATTTCCTCAATTAAACCTTCCAACTTGTCTTTTATCTTGTCATCAAGACCAGCTCGCAATTTACCTTCATTTCCCCAGAAGCTGAACTTGTTGAAGCCCTATCTTGGTCCTTCTTCTTACTACCTACCCCTTTTTTGAGCAATAAAGAATGACCTCTACTACCTTCCATTACCCATCTTTTACAACCCTTTCATTGAACCCCTTCCTTCCCATCCTTAGTACTAGACCCCTACCTCTTATTAACACTCACTCTCTAGTTCCTTGCTTTTAACCAGGCACTAAATTGAGCTTCTCTGCTGCCATATTCTTTATACCATTGCTAAAATTTCGCTCCATGCTCAATAACCTCATAATTAAAGCAAAATTTTGGAAACTTCTCGTATTTAAAATCAAGCTATGTCATCTTCCTCTCAATTTCACAGTTGGTCTCAAAGAATAGGTTTAGTGACATCCATTTCAGCTAGATTTTTCAAGTGTTTGCCTTTCTTACTTCCTCCTTGAGGAATGATGGCATCATGGACCCCATTAAAAACCTCTCTTATATTTACTCCCATAACCTTACTCATCCAGTGGATAGGAAGGTTCAAAATTTGAACCCAGATTGGAAAACTAGCGAAAATGCCTCCCCTTGCTTCTAAATTCCCTTCTTCTATTTCTGAAGGACCAATAGTTGATTGTCAAATACCTATGGTCTTTCTCTCAAACCCTTTTCAGACCATACATCTTCTCAAAAATGAACTGAAACAGGTTAATTCCTAGTTCTGAAACTTTAAAATTTTTAGGATAGTCCTAAACCTACAAAGCAAAATTTCTAATTCTGGTATAGTTCATAACACGATCACTCCAAAATTTTCACACTAGGCTTAATTCACATTCCTTCACACTTCCATAATTGTCCAACCCTTCAAGATCTAGATCCCAAGTATCCCTATTAGATAAATCAAACTTCTTAAAAGCCGCGATCAGCTCCTCTTCCATGGACAAGAAGGAATGCAACAAGCACTAGAGGTAACACCCGACCAAATAAAGAGAAAGAGATATAAACAAGGCACCACCACATACAACAAAAAAAGAGGAAAACTTACAAGCTGTACATAAAAGAAAAATAGAGAAAAACAACACCCAAAAAAAAAGCCCAGATAAAAGCAAAAGTTAAAAGAAAACCAAGCTTAGATTTATGGCCAAGAAAGTGACAACCTTGGCATATCCTCTCCTTGTTCTTGAATCAACCTTCAACACTACTAAAAAATTGCAAATTTCTTGCGGATTTTTGCTGCAACTTTTTTTCACAGGTAATAGCTATGGAATTTTCTGTGGATTTTACTTTTCTAGTTCAGAAACTAAAGTTTTGCTATGGATTAAAAAATTTGCATCAAAATTCACAAGTAAAACTCCCTCAATAAGGTAGGCATGTATTACCTGCAGATAATTATTGCGGATATAGTTGTATGTAAATTATCCGCAGCAAATAACTCCCTCAATAAGGTGGGAATGTATTACCTACAGACAATTATTGTGGATATAGTTGTATGTAAATTATCCGTAGCTAATTCCACAAGTCATACATAAAATAAATTGAGATGGTTCCGTTTACAAAAAATAAGTAGCAAAATCCGTAGGTAAGTTTGTTGCGGAGCAATTTTTTGTTGTGGATATAGCTGCGGATGTAGCTGTAGATTTTAGGGAGTAATTTTTTTTAGCCTTTTATACAGTTACATGCAGAATTATCCACGAATATTTTACATGCAAAAATATTCGCACCTAATTCCGCAGGAAAATTCCACAGCAAATTTTCGCAGGAAAATTACGCCGCAAATTTTCGCAGGAAAATTACGCCGCAAATTGTCGTAGGAAAATTTCTGCAGTAAAAATCCACAGCAAATTGAAAGGTATAATCACAAACCCCACCCATCTCCTCCCAAATTTAATCGGGAAAAAAATCCCTCTTTCCTCTTTACACCCATCTCCGCCCCCTTCTACGGCCATTCACCCGCCCATGTCTTTCTATTTCCCTCTCTTCTTACCGGTTTAGCTTGACCCTTCTTCACCAGCCGTCTTCTTCCTCTTTCCCTCTCTCCTTCCCGTCCTCTTCTTCCCCATTTCTTTCCCTCCTCAAGTCTCATCTTCATTTCTCCTCTTCAAGCCAGCCGAGAACCACCTTCTGGAGTCAAGCCACCACCAGTTGCAAGGTAATGTATTCCTATGTTTCCACTTTTTACTTTTTTTATTAGCTGATTTTTTTTTTTGATTTGCAACTATTTGTTATCTATAATTTTCCTAAGATTTTTATTTTGTTATTTTTTAGTTTTTTTTTGCTAGCAATTTCTAGTTTTTTTTTTTTAAGATTTGCGATTTTTTTTTTTGAAGGTGTAGATCTGTAAGGTGCTTATGAATTGAAAAAAAAAAAAAAACTTTTTGCTACTTGTGATTCTCTCTTTGTTGGAGTCTGAGCAATAACTTCTGCGTGAAAATTTGCTAAAAGATATGGTGAGTTAGTACAACATTAGGGTATGGAATTGTGCAATACACATTTAAGGGATTCTGTACTTCGTTCTTTGGAAGTTTTATATTCCATTTTATGTTTCTTTTGTAAAATAGGATGATAGTGTTTATTTTTGCATGCTGGAATTTAATGATAGCATGGGAAATAATGATAATATGATGCTGATTAAACCATGATTGTGGTGTTGCTTAATAAAAATCAGTGTAAAAATTAACAGGTGCTTTTTGTTCTCTGTGATTTTGTCCCTGTTGGAATCTGGATAATAACTCTTACGACAGATAAATGCATTCACTATGAATTTTTGTAGCATAGCATTTCTATGGTGCATTAAACATATTAAGGAGTTTTGCATGTCAATTGAGAAGTTTTTAAATTCCATTTTGCTGTTACTATTGACATATTATGATAGTCATTAGATTTACAGTTTACAAATAAATGAAGTTGTTTTCTAAACTTTAATAAGTAGATTCTGAAAAGTATACTTGAGATTAATCGGTGTTGAAGCCAATTTTTGTTATAGAATTTTGCAATTTGTTCAATTAACTCTGTACACAAAAGTAGAACCAAAAATGACAACTTAACAATATAACAAGATAAGTATTTAATTGATCTATAACAAATCTATATGTAAATCATCTCGTTATTTAATTTGGGGATTATGTTTTCGTGAAATTTTTACATTGTAAAAAGTTGTTCTTGTTGATGGGTTTTTGCAGATTATTGATTTATGGTTTGTATAGGTCTGGGGATAAGTTAAAGGTTTAGGATTTGAATGTTGTCTTGCACTATTTTAGGAAGTTGAACAGATTGTAAGAGCTTTCTAAGGTTTGAATTTTGTGAAATTTTGGTAGTTGTTATTATCATACAGAATTTGATTCTTAATGTTTTTAAAACTATCAGTTTATGAGTAAACTATCAATGATATTTCTATCCTAGTAGTGTTAATCTTTCCCTAAACTTTTTAGATGCGCTATGTGTTCAACGAGTCGCCTTTTGTGCTATATGTCAATTGTAAACATTGTATTCATTCTTCCAATTTCGTTCGTCATACATATTTGTTACGCAAAATTTAAGTGACAAAGATTTAGATTGCTTAAAACTGTTACCATGTGAACTGACTATGTGAACTAACTATGTTAACTTCATTGCTTTAAATGATTACCAAGGTTCTCAGGCATAGTACAACGCACTTGTTTCTGATACTATGCCTCCATGAATATAGATATGTGCTTGTAGCCATAAAGATGGTTGTGGAGAATATGCTGTTGGGATTTCCTAGCCATAATTGTCAAATCGACGTTCTACTCTGATAAGCATGTGTATAAGAGACAGATTAGAACACACACCATAAGACAAAAGTAACATAAGTTTAACTGAAAATGTCATCAAATAAGGCTTAAGTGTAGCACAATGATAGATTCATTTAACGTTGGCAATAAGTATAATTTCTAATTCCAACACTGTTGCCTTTAGTACATAAACCAACATATGCATGGGAGTTGATTTGATCTATCATTGTGCTACACTTAAGCCTTATTTGATGACATTTTCAGTTAAACTTATGTTACTTTTGTCTTATGTATATTTAGTCCATAGTAACATATGCTTTAGCAAGTGCAGTTTTAAGAAAATTTCCTTTTGGCTTTAAGAAAAATCTAGTTTCCTAGATGAGTTACTACTTTCTTTATTCTATTGAAGATAATTGTAATATTCTCTTCTAATTTGAGCGGCATAGTGCAGTTTATTAATTATTCTTTGCCAAATTTTTGCTAATACTATTACCCCACTAGTGGGTGATATAATGCAGTTTATTCATTATTTATTGCCAAGATTTTGCTGATACTATTATCCCACCAGTTAAATGTGTCCCAGTTATGCCCCCCAACCAATGGATAGGTGGTTAGGTTTAAAAAATTAAAAATTAAAAAATAAATATGAAAGAGTAATGATTAGGATAAATATATCTAATTAAATAAAGGAACACATGAACACATACATATATTTGTCTTGTTAGATTAGTCAACTTACTATGATATACTAAATTTTTACTATAATATGCATGTGGAAAATCTTCACGAAATTATATTCTTATATTTGTTTGGAAATTAATTGTTTAATAGGAGACCAAGTAAGTCATTAGTTTGGTTAGAAAAAACAAAAATCCTGGAGCATCGAAGATGGATGTATAATAGGCTTCTTCCAAATTACTGGGGGTATGTGGAAGAATTTTTCCAGGGTTTGGCTGGATTTATAAATTTTGCTTGTCAACAACCAAAATATTTAACTGAGGGAGTTATTGCTTCTGTCCTTTGTACAAGTGAAAAATAAGTGACAGATGTCCCTGATATGGTGAATGTCATATTCTGAGGAAAAGTTTTAAGAAAACCTGGATACTGGTATTGGACATCACACACGAAGGAAGCACCTCGAATTAATTTAAACTTTGATATTTATTCAACCAATAGAAGGGGTGATTTTGACATGTATTATGGCCAAACAAGTGGGCCTTATACAGGCGGTTATAAACATGTCAATAGATATCAGGGCATGGTATATAATACTACAGGGTCAGGATCTAGTCAAGAAGGTGAACAAAATGTGGAGGAACCTCCAAATATGGATGCTGCTAGATTCTATGATATATTGAATCTAGCTCAAAAACCATTATGGCCTGGATGTGAGACGCATTCGGTGTTGTCGGCAGCTTTCAGGATGACGAGTTTAAAATCTGACTACAATATGTCCCGTAAATGTTTTGATGGCATGGCACGACTAATGAATGAAGTTTGTTCTTCTTTAAACAAGATTCCTTCTTATTTTTATAACACAAAGAAACTAGTAGCATGATTAGGGACTTGAGGGAATGTAAGTTCTGTCATGAATATCTAGTTATAAAGAACGTAGAGAGCGCAAACATGATTACAAAGAGGTGTCACATAAAAAAATGTGTTATTTGTCTCTTATTCCACGGCTTTAACGCTTATACGCTTCGGAGACCACTGTAAGGAACATGACGTGGCTCCAGAAAAATCATAGTGAAGAAGTTGTATTGTGTCACCTGTCCGATGGAGAAGCATGGAATCATTTTGATCGCACCTATCCTGACTTTGCTACTGAGTCTCAAAATGTCAGACTTGGTGTGTGTTCTAATAGGTTTACTCCCGTTAGCCAATCTGCAACACCTTACTCTTGCTGGCCCATAATTGTTACTCCTTATAATGTTCCTCTTGAACTGTGCATGACTTTCCATTTCATTTTCTTAACTATGATCATTCCAGGCCCACACAATCCAAAAAGTAAAATTGATGTGTATTTACAGCCACTAATAGATGAGTCGCAACAATTGTGGAATGATGGTGTCTAGACTTTTGATGCCTATAAGAAACAAAATTTGTGTAATGCGGGAGTCATTGATGTGGACAATTGGAGACTTCCCTGCATATGGCATGTTATCAGGGTAGAGTACGACTGGAAAACTAGAATGCCTTATTTGTATGGAGCATTCAAAAGCGTTCTATTTGAAAAAATGGAGGAAAAATTATTGGTTTGACTGTCATCGTCTATTTTTGAAGCCTGATCATGCTTTCAGAAGGAATACAAATGACTTCTTAAGAAGAAAGAAAGAGCGTTTTATCCCTCCTTCGAGGTTGACTGGGAACCAACTATGGGAGAGAGTTCATCACCTTCCTAGGATAACTAACACTGGTTAGCAGGTCTGCTTTGCTGGTTATGGTCAAACTCATAAATGGACAAAGAGAAGCATATTTTGGGACTTGCCTTATTGGAAAAATAATCTCATTCGACACAGCTTCGATGTCATGCACATTGAGAAGAACGTGTTTGACAATGTGTTCCATACTATTATGGATTCTCCCAAAGCTAAAATCAAAGACAATACAAAATCGAAGACTAGACTTGGCAGAGTATTGTTGGCGACCGGAGTTGCATTTGGAACAGTTTGTTAATGGGAATTGGAGGAAGCCTAAAGCCAAATTTTGTTTAACTCGAACCCAAAGGGATGATGTATGTGACTAGATACAGGGATTGAAAATGCCGAATGGCAATGCGTCGAACATAGATAGATGTGTGGATAAGAAAGAGGCAAAATTTTTTGGGATGAAAAGTCACGACTGTCATATTATGAGCCAACTGCGGTTGTAGATAACCAACAAGCATTAGAAACTGGTTATCAAGAGGATCAAGCCCATTTTAATGCAATGATTGATAAAGAGCCAATTGATCAACTGCATGTTGATGAACACAATGGTAAAGAAGTTCATTTAGGTGCGAGGCAAGAAAGGGAAGAGAAAGATAAAGAAGAAGATGAAGAAGATGAAGAAGAAGGAGAAGAAGAAGAAAAACATAATGATGAAGAACCAGAAGAATAAGAAGAAGAAGAAGAAGAAGAAGAGAAGAAGAAGAAGATCCGAGATGATGAAGACGAAGATGAAGACGAAGAACAGGAAGAATAGTAGATCTATAAGTATCCTAATAGTTCTATAAGAAGAATAATTATTTTTGCATTTCTATTATTTTATGGTTTGAACGTACCTTTAGTTCATGTTATTTTTTCAAGACTGCTTATATTAGTGCTATGTGATTTTGTCTTGCATATTTATTGTATTATCAAAAAAATATATAAAGAGGCAAGGGAGGTTGTCCAATCTTTGGTCTAGCTTTTTTAGCTAAAAGACATTTACTTGTTTGATTTTAAGCTTAGTTTGAGAAACAATTGATGTTCAAATGCTGATTTTTGTAATGCTATTTAATATAGAGTCTTGGAATGTTGAGATTCTTAGTTAGGTATTGTATTTCTGTTCTTTTTTATAGGTACATAAACTTTAATAATTCCTTAAGTTTTTTTGGTTTTTGTTTTTGATGTTCTTATTTGGATCTTACCAAAGTTTTACCATAAAAATACCCATCATTTCATACATATTGCATTACTATTATTTTATGATTGCATAACTAATATTCATGTTATTTTTCAAGAATTCTTATATTATTGCTATGTGATTTTGTATTGGATTGTGATGTATCTTACTTGGTTTCATTGTTTGTCGTAGATGGCTGATGCAGGAGATAAAGGAAAAGCAAAAACCCAAAAAACTGGGAAGAAACAAAAGAGGGAGAGTACAACAGCAGCAAGTGTATCAGCCCAAGTTCCTCCGCCGCCACGTTCCTAAGCATCCCAAACTCAACAAACAAATGCCCACATTCCTGAGTTAATCCCCATTGTTAACTTTCGTGTCATGTGTCAATCTAGTCCATCCATATCTCAGCAAAATCCTCTGGCTCAACGAATTCCTCAGCCTTCTCTTCATTAGTCTCAGAGCAATCCCTTATTGATACCCTCTCCCGCTGGTACCGTTCATATAGCTGCCAGTTCTTCTAGTACCATTGGAAATGATGCTAATGACACATTGATTTGTTGATAGAGCTCGATGGCGATAGGTTAATATTATTTAGTAAACATAAAATTGTGATTTAATTGTTTACACAAAGATAACGTGTTGTATTAATCTTGTTTGCTTGTAACTAAGTTTTGACCTCACAAACCAACAATTGAGGTCATTACTGCATGCATAAAGACCAAGTTTGAAGAACGCAAACCCTCGTGGAAGAAGTTTTCTACAACCACAAAAGACATGTGATTTGAGGAATTTCTGGTACTTTTGTCTATATTGTTTCAATGTATTAATTGATTAGGTAATTCTATTTTTCATATTGTTATATGAAAATTTACTTTGAACATTGTAGAAATTATTTAGATGGCCACCTAGGCACAATGCAACGGTGCGAGAATTTTGAGAAGATAGGGGCAGGTAGGCTAGCCTAGATGCTACAAAAAGTCTGAAGGGATGGTAAAAAACCATCTTGGGTGGGGCATGGTGCATGGGCATACCTAAATAAATATTGGCAGTCCCTAGAGTTCAAAAAAAATCCGAGAAAAAAAAGAAAAATCGGGGCTCCAATGCAGGTGCATCACTGAATACGGGCGGTTCTATACCACATAGAGTGCATTTTAAGAAAATGGTAATATTAATTAATTTTTTGTAGTTTTAATACTTCATTATATTAAAATAACTTCGTTATTGATGACTTGAAAATATTTATTTGTTTTAATTACAGAAGGTTGAGAGGGGTGAAGACCCGCCATTCACTGATTTCTATTTCCGCACCCATAAGAAGAAAGAGGTTGATTGGGTTCATCCTCGGGCCCAAGCTGCTTATGTAAGCCATTAAGGCTTGATTACAATCCTTTTTTGATTTGTCCTTTAATATTCTTGTTTCTAGAAAGTTAATTTTTTTGTATGATTTTTGTAGGAGAACTTTGAGAAGAAAAAGACTGAAATATCTTCTCAAAATACTATTGAGAATGACGATATGTCTGCTTATGGTTCTCAATACTCACAACATCTGCCATCTGACTTGGATATTTGGTATTGTGAGATGCCGTGGGAGGAAAGAAGAAAGGCAGAGTTGCTAGGCTTGGTTCTTTAGGTAGGACCATGAAGGGTTCATCGTCCAGACTTTCACATCCATATGGCCTACTTGAGGATGTTGATGAGATCCTCAGGAACACAGTCCACTCCCTTAGTGCTGAACTACAAGCCCAACTAGAAAGGGAGAGACTGGAAAAGGAAGAAATGAAGAAAGAGCAAGCTTAAACACAAGCCCAACTGCTTGAAATGAGAAGCCAGTTGAATATTTTGATGGAGCGATTGGGCATTCTTCCTGGATCTTGTCGTCGTCAGTATTCCTCAACTCCTGATGCAGATGGTAGCTCGGATGATTAGACTATATTTAAATCTTTATTTAGACAACTAATTTGTAATATTTGTATTTGTATTTGAATTTGTTTCGTATTATATTTATTTGAATGTGAATTGTTATTTGAGGTGAATTGTTGGAATGTGACATAATGATACATGGGTAAGAAAAACCAAACAACATTAACAAAAATTTACTGCGAAAATTATTTGGGATTTTTGCTGCGGAAATTATTTACTGCGAAAATTATTTGAGGATTTTTCTGTGGAATTATATGCGGATATTTTTTACCTGCAGAATTTCCTGCAGATATTACTTGTGGATTTTGTTGCGACATATTTACATGGGGATTTTGCTGGGGATTTTTACTTTAGATTTTGCTGTGAAATTTTAAGAGGAATTTATGGGGATTTTGTTGTTGAAATTTACATGCGGATATTTTTTGTGGCAAAATCCCCATTAAAAGTCCTTCTTAACAATTTCTTAACGGAATATTGATGTGGAATTAGACGTGAAAAATATCGGCACATAAATTTTCGTAGCAAAATCTTCATCAAATTTAGATGCAGATTTTGTGACCCGCTGCAAACAATTATCCATGGCCTTTTTACCCACAGATTTTTTTTGGATCCAAATCAGCAGGAAGGCTTGTAACCTGCGAATTTTTGGATAAAAGCCACAGCCCAAAATATGCAGGTAATTAATAGTCTTTTAGTAGTGCAACCCTATTAGGTCTCTTTCGCATCTCACATCTACTTCACCAGATCCTTCGCTTAGCCATCAATGCAACCAAACATAGCCTAGATCTAGCTATCTTATGTACATTCGAACAATAGCATCATAATGAACTTTGAAAGCCCCTACACTAAGAAAAGTTAAAGCTCTCAAATGAAGAGGGAAAAGCTCTCAAGGAGAGAGAATTCTCAAGCATGGGGAGTCTCTGGAAAGTGGTATTTGGGGTATGGCAAAGTTGTTAAGTATTCATATTTCTCGATCATTATTGTGCAAGTGTTAAAAAATTTGAACTTAAACAGTATCCATTAAGTATTCATATCGTGTTGTATCTTGTTTTTTAACAGGTTAACACAGTATAAAATTAAGCTTTGAGGACGAAGTACAATTTAGGTGATAAGACGCTTCCCTTACGATCTATTGATCATGGGTTCGAATAATTAAAGAATAGAGAGAGTCATCTAGTGATTTTTTATTTTTTAAATTTTGGGTTTAGGGTTAGGCCATACACCTTCCCCACGAAGATGCATGATGAGTTTATACATATTCCCCTTTAATCCAAAAGCTTAATTTTTTTTTTTTTTAAAAAAAATTCACCTCTTCTTCTACTCTTTAGTGACTCGAATCTATAATTAATAGGTCATAGAAAAAGCGTCTTGTCATCTAAATAACATTTAGTTGTCATATGAAATTAAGCTCTATATATGAATGTAAGTGTTATATATGCTTAATTTGAATCATACGATAAACTTAAAAAACAAGCAAACTAACAAGCTCACAATGACCCGCAAAGCCAAATAGACCACAAGGGCCATAATATACAAGCTAATCTGATTAACCTATTTTAGACCCTCTAACTTAATAAATTTACGGAATTTATGTGACAATTTTTTGTATTAAATTGGGGTATGTATATCATTGTTACAAATAAATTCCCCAATTACTACTTTAAAAATATAACACAGTTAACAAATTGAAATGAGTTAAATAGATCATGTCACAATTTCAAATTTCAATAACTCAACTAGTTATAGGGTTGACAAGATATGATTCGTTAACTTTCGAATCATAAATGGTTTTGATATGATAACTCAACCAGATTAAATTCAATTAGTGTTGATACTTACTAATTTTATACATATCACGTGTGTTATATATATATCTCATGTCATGTAGAAAATTGTCATCTTAATTGAGCGAGTCGTATGCTTTTAGATATTTCTGTAAATTATCCTGGTGACGTGTAGTACTAATAGATCCCACTAACTTAACTTGGATCTTACAAGTAATTTCAAATACAAGATCTAATGCTTAGGAGCAAAAATGTGAAGTATTACGCCTTGGGCCACTGTATCAGGGGAAAGTTTCTGAATGAAAATTACAAATCATAGTTTGATTTCCAAATTCCAATGTTTTCAAACGACAAAGCTGCTCTATCACATAGATGAAATATTTGAGTCAGTAAAATGAATACAACCTGTTCAGCATGAGAGCTGAATAATTTGTTTGAAAGGGAAAAAAAAAAAAAAAAAATTTAATCTTTTATTTTTGAGATTTCGATTAATTTAGTCCTTTTTTTTTATTACAACTGTTTAATTTGCTTCCTTATTTTTAAAAAAATTAATCAATTTAAGGTATATGACGGAAATCATGAACAAATTAACGAAACAATCTACTTAATAATCACGTGTCTATTAACTTGCAATAGATATGTTATTCATGGCTTCGTTAATTTGTTCATAATTTTCAGCACAAGTCTTATATTAATTAATCTTTTTAAAGATGAGCGCCCAAATTAATTTTTGTAATAAATAAGGACTAAATTAATCGATGTCGTAAATGTAAGGATTTGAATTAGCCTTTTTTTCCTAGTTGAAAATAGTAATCCAAATTGAATTCGGGTCTCTAGGTTGAATCAAACAAAGATTGGGTCAATTGAAATCGAACCCTTCACAAAAATTCATGAAGGCCCAAATAAAGATTGGGTTAATCCAATCTAAATCGTGTTTCAATCCAATTACTGAACCATTACTCTACGTGTTTGGAAATTGGTTTAGGAGCGAGGACTTGAGAATTTGGGCAAGGCCGCACCTTCATGATAAGAAAACAAAAGATTTAAGACATGTTTCTTTAGTTGCTAATTAATTTTTTTGAAAATATTTTACAACATTACAAATTTAGAATTATTTGTCCTGTAAAAATCAATTTATATAAAAAAATTATAATGAATTAATAACCTCTAATTTTAAACACTTAATTGAATTATGTTTTTTAATATCCAAATTTAGCAATACATAAGTGATTTTGTCGCTTTGTCACTGTACTTTCAAATTTTTATTCTTTACTATCTATGCTAACTATTGTTTAATCGTGTACTTGTAGCAATTGCTAAACCAAGTTATAAAACTAAATAATAATCCACTTGATCATGCCTCCACAATTTTATTGGAGTTACTAAGGACAGGACGTATAAACCAATACTCTACCATTTTGTGGCGATTGAAAGCAATTACTTAATTTTTTTTTTTTTTTTCTGTAATGTAGTTTTTTGACACTACAAGAATAACATATCTTTTGTGATTTATATTGTTTTGTCGGTCACAAATACAAATTTTTTGTTACACTACAAGTTATAAAACTAATAACTTAAAATCACAAATAATGCTATAATTTCTATTTGCAAGTTATAAATAATTTTGTGACTTCATAAATGATAATTTTAATTTGAGAATCACAAAGGATCACAAAACTATTTGCAATTCATATTTTAGTCTTTTATGACTTGTTTTGATAATCACAAATACTCATTTTTTTTGGTGTAGTGCAAGTTGGATTTGGTTTTTTTCTTCAGAAATTAGAACAATTAATTACGCACCTCTTAAGTCTTGATCATAGAAGCCTCGAAAGAGGATTTCGGTTATGGGAAACAATTATGTAGATTCAATCTGTGTTTCTATTTATAAATCTTATGTTGTGAATTAAATTATATAGAATAAATTACATCAGTTGATATAAGTAAGATGTAGTTCATAACATTTAATTATGAGCACAAGATCTATAGGTGGGACTCAATACTGGTCTACCTAAGTATTTTTCTAGATTATGAATAGGACTGTCAATGTGGCCGGTCGGCCAGAGTTCTGCCCTTCTAGCCCGACAAATAAACGGTCTATCCTTATATTAAAGTGAGTTGGGTTGAGTTTGGATCTAAATGTTAGGACCGATTAAATTGTGAGTCGAGTTTCGACTTTATTAGGTTCGACCCGATTAAAACTCGGTTCAAATAACTATATATATATATATACACACACACACAATAACATACTGTGTTGATCGAGTGTAAAAAATATTTTAATAAATAAACTATAAAAACTTTTATTAGATAATGTGAATTTAGACTAACCCGATTAAAATTTGAAACTCAAATAATTTTGTAAATCAAATATGAGTTTCACAGTTGTGAATTTGAGTTAATCCGATTAAGGTTTGAAATTTAAATAAATTTATGAGTCAAGTTTAGATTTAACAAAATTCGATTCAAATACTCTCAACGTTCAATTAACATCCCTAGTTATGAAGCTTAGTATGGTATATCCTTTAGTTGGATCTTAGTATACCGGGCTAATTTGATCGCCAGTGATAGATTTTCTGTTATATTGGACCTCATCTTCCTTAACTTGAAGGATTAAATTATAGGAAAATTTTACAGTTCGTTTTAGAAAATTATTTTATTGTATTTTAAATATTTATACAGTACAATACCATATATTTTAAAAATTTATATTATACAAACTTTTAACACTAAAAAAATAATTTCCTAAAAAAAACCGTAAAATTCCCTTAATTATAAGCCCACCCACCTGTGATAACGCCCACTGTAAATAGTGTTAATGACATGGGGGATTGCTGTAATTTGAGATCGGGTCATAATAAAACCCCCTCGAAAATAGAGTGATTTTGATTTCTTCAAAAGTTTCTTCTAATGTTCTATTTCAGTTACTCCTCCTCACTTATAGAAAAGGAATTATTTTGTCATGTGAATTGAGGAATATATAAATTTTTTTCAGTAATATTTAAAGGATACTTAAGTAAGTGATATCTGGGAAGGTGAACAAACTAGCTATTATTTTGTAAACTAGTAGGGAAAATAGTTTATTTAGACTAAACTTACATCATTAACTTTCCTTATTATCATAACACCGAGATTGTATGTTTCTAATGTAATTACACCAAACGTTAGACTTTGAAAAATTTTGCAGTGAATCATGCTTTAAATACTTGTATTATGTGATTTAAAAATTTACACTGTATAAATCTTTAAGTAAAAAGGGATAGTTTCTAATGATACTATTGAACTTTTGTATAAGATTAATAAATAGTAAATTATTTTTTTTAGAAAAACGATACTAATAGTGCCTTAGATTTAACGTTTGTAATTATTTAGTCTATCATATTTAAAATAATGTATTTTCATTCCTCGCAAATTCAAAAACATACCATTTTTATCATTTGATATAATTATGGACATATTTTACTTTGAAATAGTTGTGTATCACGTCATTAAACTAAATTTCAGGAACAAAATTGGTAACATATAACCCTAAACATCAAATTATTCAAAAAGAAGAGGGTTGAGATTGTTGGAGTAGGGGTAGTAGAAGGAAAAAGCGCCAAGGGAGGGGAATAAGAAGGTGATGGTGAGTCAGAATTTTAGAGCAGTTGATGGACGAGATTTTATGTAGTATATTATTTAGTATCTAGAATTTCTGTTATCAATTTTGTAGTTGTAAAATGTAACACGTGATACACATGTGAATATTTCAAATCAAAAAATACTCGTAATTATACCGAATGATCAAAATAGTACGTTTTAAATTTATAAGAAATAAAAATATATTATTTTAAATGTGAAAGACAAAATAGTACAATTTTAAAATGTAAAGGACTATTTAGATTCGTTTTCACTATTATTATTTTTTTTTATCGGGAGGGCAAAATTAGCCCTTAATACACACGGAATTCTAAGCTTTTGGCTTTTGGCTTTTGGCTTAATTTCCAAGATGAAAAGGCGAAAGTTATCCATTTTAGTGCGGTCGGTCGGCTTTGGCGGGTGTCAGCTAACTCGGTCACCGTAAAACGCGGAGATGGGGCACGTGTCGGTTGACGGATGGTGATGGTCAATCTAACACTTTTTTAATACAAGGGGATGTCATTGTAGAAATAAAGAAGATTCTTCTACCTGCTGTAAACGTGGCCAAATTTGAAGGGCTGATTTCAATTAGGCAGTTTTTAGCCGTTATCTGTTGAATTTGATTTGACATATTAGGCTTAGGTATTAAATTCGTTTTCTTTCGTTCCATTGTAATGATTCCTCGTGCATGTCTCCCTCAAATATTTGGACAGCCAATTCATAGGATAAGGAGAGTCAATGTTTACTTGCTTTTGTAGTACTCACTTTTAGTTAAGATTACATGATTGGATATGATCTGTTTTCTTTCAATTGGATGAGGATTCAATCCAAAGTAGAAGAAGATTTTCTTTCTTGATCTTTTTTCGATTCTCAAACCATTGGCTTAAATTAGTATTTCAGTAGTACATTTCAGGAACATCTTTGAATCCTTCATATATATTTGATTGATTAACAACATAAAAACCAAGAAAGGGATTGAATAACCAACTTAACTTTTTAACTCCATCAACAAGAAGGGGTTGGGAGCACAATCAAATAATATCTTTCCTGAAATTTACAACATCAAATTCTATGCACATAATGAAACAAATGCTAGTGCGGTCGAGGTGGTTAGGAACATAATCAAATAATATTCGATAATTAGATAATGTGAAAAAAATCAAGTTGAAAGACTCTCAATGATTTGATCGGATATTCTTGAGCATCCTATAAGTCTTCGTCTATATTATGCAATTGGTTGAAATAAAATCCCCTTTTCTGTTCAAAAATCTTTTCAACAGTCGTGATTGCTGAATGAAAGTGTTTGCATTTGACCCCTCAAATATAAAAAAGCAATCTAAATTATTATACCTACCAAGTCAGTTAGTCATATGTTGATTACAGGAGAAGCAGATATATCAATGACTAAAATGTTTTATATATATGGGGGATTCTGTAGTTCTTTTAGGGTATTACACCCTTAATTTAATACCCATCATTAGCTATTTTAAATAATTACATACTCTTGGATTATTTTGAATGTAGCTAACTTATTTTGGAGGTTTCTATATACAAGCTTTTCTTTGAAGATAGAAAACATGATTATTTGTGTTCCTTTTGTTGTGTTCATCTTTTATGTACCTTTACCCAGCCATTTCTACTACTTATTTTATATATTAAATATTCATTATCTGTTATAATTTTTAATCACGGGAAAAATAACAAATGCTTTTTTTTTTCATTTTATTTTTAAATATTTTCTAAGTATGATTTTCTTTAAAAACAATTCTATGTAAGGTAACTATGAAAATTTATCATTCTATTTGTAATTTTCATAAAAAAAACCTGCGATTGATAATATTTTATATATTTAATATTACTTTCTCTAATTGTTTTCTCAACACAAAATCTAGCGAGTGATATACAGTAAGTAACGTGGTGCCTATGTAATTCAAAAAATGAGATAGGACCTTTTGTTGTACTTGAATGTACCTTTCACTAGTTAAAATTAATTTTTTCAAGTATTTTACACTCATTCATATAATTAAGGATGATAAATTTTGAAATACTATTTAGATAATAGATAGTAAATTATGGTAGTTATTTTAAATAGAATTATATTAATACATTAGTTTCTTTATATCGTAAGTACTATTTTATTAATTGTTATAGATTTGTTGATAATATCACAACTAATAAACTCTAATGTAACTTTTCCATTTATTATTTTTTTAATATCGACTATGTATAATTATGCATTAATCTTTAATCAAGTGGATACAATGAATCTGATAGTACCTTTTATATATGAGAGAATATTACTATTTAGAAATCTCATATTATTTTCTTTCATATTTTATAATAATATCATAATATTTATTTCATCACAAAACTTACTATCCTAATATACTTTTATTAAAAAAATTTATTTTGTATACTTTATATAGTTGTGGAAGATACTTTCTGAGTGCTTGGGTATCCAATCAAAAATTCATTTAGAATAAGAGTTTTTCATTAACCAAAATTGATTTCTTCATGGGGTTATAGCCCTATAGTTTTATTTTTTTCATCTTCTTTGTTTAAAAATAAGTTTGATTTGCCCCTGTCAGTCCTGATGGTTTCAATAAATACATTAATTCATCTCTCAATTTTTTGTGAAAATGGAGAAAGGAAGCATGATATAGATAATCGATAGTACCTTTAGTTTAGTATCTAGAAAAATACTAGGGTGGGGCTCTCATAATACTATTTAGATAAAGTATAGTACATTGTAATTATTTTAGATAGTACTATATTGATATTCTAAAAGTATGCTTTTTTACTTTTACATAGTACCATTTGATTATCTAAATACTATTATGTTGACATTTTGAAAGTATGTTATTTCCTTTCATAATTTATAATAATATCATAATATTTATTTCATCAAAAAAGTTTTTATCCTTTTTTCACTAAAAAAAATTATTTTGTAACAATTTAGATAATCAACAGTAATGTTAATTTAGTATCTAGAAAAATACTAGTATGTGTCTCACAATATGCTATTTAGATACAAGGATAGTACATTATAGTTATTTTAGATAACATTATGTTGATATTTTAAAAGTATATCCTTTTTACTTTGTATACTACTATTTAATTATCTTTTAGTACTATTTAGTTGATAATTTCATTATTAGTAATTTACAATGTGTTTTAGATAAATGATAGTACATTGTAGTTATTTTGGATAGTACTATGTTAATATTCTGAAAGTATGTTTTTTTAATTTACATAGTACTATTTGATTATCTTTTAGTACTATTTAGTTGATAATTTCATGATTAGTAATCTCAACGAGTACACATTTTCATTTTTATTTTATTTTATATAAACTATATTTAATTATGTATCAATTTTTTTTATTAAGTTAATGCAACAGATTTGATAATACTTTTTACTATACGAGAGAATACAATTAAATACTTCACAAATCTCAGTAGTACTTTCTTTCATATCCCATAGTACTATATTATTATTTGTATCAAACAACAAAAATTACTATGATAATATCTGTTTCATTACGAAAGATTTTTTTATGATGATACAGTCAATCAATTATTAACTTTAATTTAATATTTCAAAAAAATACTAGGATGGACCTCTCATAATATAATTTACATAAAGAGATAGTACATTATTTTGAATCAGTACTATGTTGATATTTTGATAGTAGGTCTTTTTGTTTCATATAGTACTATTTGATTATCATTAATACTATTTAATTAATAATTTTATGATTAATGACATATAATTTTTTTAATTTTTACATCACCTATATTTAATTATATATCAATTTTTTATTAAATTGATATAATGAATCTGATAGTAACTTTTGCTATATACGAGAATACACTTTAGATATATCATACTGTGCTTTCTTTCATATACTATAGTACTATCGTATTATTTGTTTCAACACTAAAAATTGCTATTAATTAATATCTATTTCATTATGAAAATTTGCTAGTGTTATGATTGGTAACAATTATTTATTTTTAGGAGTGCTAATATGCTGTACATTTATTTTGTTATAATTTTTTAGACTTAATAAATTCGTCAAGTTATTCATTTATAATGTATTTTTTCCTAGATAAATACATATTTTCATTTCAAAGTGTTATGAGAATGTTTCATCATATTAAATTTATTTGATAGATATTTAGAGGTTATTTATTTACCTAGTTTTGAACTATTTATCATTTGTTTAGTTTTAAATTTAATTTTTTTCTTGAAGAAAAGATACGAAGTTGAAAAATGGATAATATAACTTGTTGAACAGGTTACAAGTACATGGTAGAATTGCTATTATGTAGCAATCTTCATCATTGTTCACTTATGTGTTAATCTTTCATTAGATAACTATTGAGGGAATGGTTTCCTCAAAAATATTAAAGGGACTATAGAATTTTTCCCCTTTCTCTCTCTCTCTCTCTGTATATATATATATATATATATATATATATATATATATATATGTATATGATAAAATTTAAACAGAGAATAGATTACCTTTTTTTTTTCAGAGTCAGGGCAGTCTACCGACTCATAATTCAACAATATATGATGATACATACAGATCGCCTACCAAACAAGGGATTGAAGGCAATGAGAGTCAAATATTAGATTTTTGATGATTTGATTGCTCTTATTAGCATATGAGCCAATCACATTGGCATAAACAAATAAAATACTAAAAAATACTTTCTAATATAATTATTAGGATGAGGTGTATTAAGGTTATATGCAAAAGTTCGTATGATTTGTATTCCAACAATATCAGGTTGAATTAGCTATTACAAACTGAAGGAAAAAGTTCAAGTTGTTGCACAACATGTAATAATTCATGACGACTCTATTCCTAAGTGATTTACATACATAAATCAGCCAATAGGTTAAAGATTTGTGTCAAATTAAGGACATAAATATAGTTAGACAAGAAGGAAAGATCCTTGATGGATTTGATCCCTAACTCCTATCTAAAATTTATAAATAGGGGTTTAACCTTACTCGTTTGTATCTTTTACATACTTATTAATACAAAAACACTTTCTCTCTTTGCCCAGTTTATTGTCTATCACTAGGGTTGCCGAAAAAAGTTCTAGCGAACATTAGTTCTGAACTTAGCCAAGAAATTGAACTTTTTACGGTCGACTCTAATCTCTTAGTATTCACTAGAAAAAAGCCATTGGTATTCTTTACTAGCTTGAAATATCTATAATCAAGAGAATCGAATGTGACTCCATAGTTTTTTTTAATAAATAAATCTTAAACCCATACCATTAAATACTTGCAGAGAGTTCATGGTAGAGAGGGGCATTATACCTTACTTCTTTTTTAAAATTTGGATAAATAAAAAAAATAATAATTACATAACCTAAACTTCTTAATTCAAATATATTCCTTATCATTTCACGCGTAATTATTAGATGAACATTAGGAGTGCTTGCATATTCATGAAGAAGTTTATTTTTGACACAGAAAAACCAAGAATATCTTTATAAATATCTTCATCCATATGATGTACCAAACATAGTAAACTCCTCGAGTAATTGATGAGAGTCAGGATGAATATCCCCTTCATGGGCAATCGTACCTGATTCATCATTTTCTCTAATATTCACGAAGGTTTGATATTAGTTTTTTTGATTAAGGTTCACTTTTGACTGTGTTTCGAAGTTACTTTGTTAAGAACCAACTACGACTTTTGAATAGGTCGGTTTATTTGGCAACGATTTATCCAATTATATGTCTTATATCTCACAATTTTTGTCCTCTTCCATAGGCTCTAGACTAGATTGAATTCCTATTAAATTATTTATGGTTAGAGAAGATAATGTATTGTGTGGCACATTAACCACTGTCATAGGTAGAATAACCAAAAGAAAACTGCCTTGCACCTGCTATATACTATTTGGTATTTGTAGGATCACAATTTTGAATTTGTTTTGAGAGGTGCGCTAGTTGATTAGAGTTTTGCTCCTCACAAGACTCATTTTCCTTTGGAATTTCGGTTGAGTTTGTTTCCTTAATTGTAGAAAGATTTGAATTTTATTTTCAAACTCTTTTTTCTTTTTTGTGATGATGTTTCTGGTAGATTAAAAGAACTAATTTGATGCTTCTAGGTTGCATTTGAATATGAACCCATGTTTGTTTTTGTTGGATCGATTTGCCATTATCCACTACCTTGATCATGTCATTTTGATCCAACTTCCTCATCAGTGCTGTGGTTGCCGATTTAACAACCATACACTCAACTATCTCATAGCTAGGGGTGTTCATCCTGACTTGTTGAACCGATCCAATCTGAATCGAAAAAGAGAGTACTTGAATCGCATTTTGAAAGTGGGTCGGGTAGAGGGTTGAGTCATTAGGTTGAGGGTCAAGTAGCGGGTCACATTTTTGTGACTCGTCGGGTACTCAGACCGTTCTATTTTAGTGGTAATTTTGTAAATTTAATTAATAATATTTCACCCGGTTAGAAGTTAATACTTACTAGAGTTATTGGCAGTCTCTTACCTCTTCTTTTTCAATTTTTTGTCTTCCCTTCCTCTTCCTCCTCAATCATCTCTTCCCTTCCTCTTCTTTGCATTCTCATTCCTTACACTCACGTCTGTTGAGATGTATTTTGTGATTTAATTGTTGTTGCTATTGGTCTATTGCTACTTGTTAGTTTGTTGCTATTGAAACGCATTTTGTGACTTAGACTTAATTGTTATTAACTTAATTGTGAAATTAACTTGCCTAATTATCATTATTCAAATTTTTATGTTTTGTTACTAGTGAGAGTCGGGTACCCAGTCAACTCGACCCTCTTTTGCGGGTATCCGGTCAGAATTTTCTTGACCCGGTCAGTGAGGGTCGGGTACTTATTTTAACTCATAGACGGGGTACCCGGTCTATGAACACCTCTATTCATAGCCAAGCTTGGTCCAAACAGTACGATCTCTTGGCAATTCCTCATATGAAATAGGCTGGAAAAAATCAGTGAGAGGAATCTTTCATTCAATTCCTGTCCAAACTCGATCAGGAACTATAGAGGATAGATCTAGCTACTTCTATGCATACCTTAGCAATACCAAGTCGAGAGGGATAGATGTTGAAATATCCATCTTTAAAGGTCTCCCCATAGATAGAGAAAATGAAAAGCGAGATGACTTGTTGAAGAAAAGAATTGACAAATTATCAGAAGTAATCCAAACCAGAACTACTAATGATTCGACATTCAATTTTAAGTATGGACTTCACTTGAATTCCTTCATGTAATAATTAATAAGGATACGACGATTGTCCAAAAGGCCCAAAGAGAAATTCCCCTTGAATCTAATTGTGTAGAAATTGTTACATAAAACTTCTATATATGGTTTATCCCTTATGAATTTTCCCATCAATGCATGTTCAGATGGCTTTTCTAGACACTCAGTTTCCACTTCGATAAAATGAACAATTGTGAGTTCACCCTAGCAAACTTGAAAACATTTGATAGATCTATTTATGTGACATCAAATGGGTGTTATTTACAAGAATATTTGCAAAAGATTTGGACGGTTGCCCCAAGGGCTGAAGCCTGAAGGTTAGCCATGAATGTTTTCTCTGCCAAAATAATCAACAGAGAAACTCCATAGTTAAATAGCTTATTGGTTATCTTTGTTTTAGAAGGATAATTTGATTTTTATAGTTTTTTTAAAACCAAAGTGATGTGAGAACCGAACTCAAATATAAAATCTTGAGGACTAGAGGACCTAAGGGTGATGGGCCGGGGCAGCTGCTCCTTCAAATATTTTGAAAATTATATTCAATTTTACTAAAAATATAGATATTTTGAATAAGGTCATTTAGAAAATTAGATTTCTTCTCTTCAAAATGTTTCTTAATAAAAGGTAAATCCTCCCATCATCCATTTATACATGTATTAGCTTCCTCGTGCTGAATTCCTAGATCAACCGTCTGAGCATGAGTTATTCATAACTTGGATTTTTATTTCAGTGATTAAGGCCAACCCAAACCAAGGGTAGAATACATGCGATCACTATCACCACAAGCCTTGTGTAATATCTGCATAAGTTTGACTATACCTATTGATATTAGGTCTGATGTTTTCCAAACCTTATTTTGATGATGACATGAACACTTAACTCTGTAAAACAAGCTTTTGCAGGAACAGATCTTTCGGACGCACAGAACCGTCCGAACTAGGTCAAAGCTCCTTGGACGCATTGCATCGTCCGAACAAACTAGCAGAAAGAATGGGATCCTACTGCCTTTCCTTCGGACGCTCAGGACCGTTCGAAACCTCTATCGGACGAAGGACCGGACGCATGCATGGACGTCTGAACGAAGCCTCTCAACAAAACTGAAAGACAGATCGGACGCTGCCTCGGACGCATTCAATCTCTCTCGGACGTCCGAAACCCCAACGGCTATTTTTTGTGCATTTATTACTTAGCCGTTAGGAAGTAGTTGAAACCACTATTTATTGCTCTTATAAATAAGTGCTTTAATAACCTGAAAAGATTATCTAATACATTAGTGAATACAAGCCTTAGAAAAGAGTAATTTGAGTGCAAATTGACTATAGTGCTTTGTTGTATTAGTGTGAAGTTGTGAGTGCAAATTCAACTTTGAGTGGAGTGATAATCTTGTATGAAAGTGTGGTTGTAAGTAAGATCCTTGGCTCAACTAAAAGAGTTTTAGTGTGAGCAAGAACTTTCCAACTTTGTAAAGATTATTGGCTCACCAAGTGTGTGAAGCATTCAAAAGATTTGATACTTCAAGCTTGCTAGCTTGGAAGTATTGTTTGTTCAATTTTTCTCTCTTTACTTTACTGTTCTAGTAAATTTATTATATCTGCATTTAAATTAAAAAGCTCACTATTTTCTGAAAGCATAATTTTTAAGAAACCTAATTCACCCCCCTCCCCCTCTTAAGTTGCTTTGGGACCAACAAGGTCATAACTCACAACTATGTAAGGGATTATAGCATTAAGTGCTCTGCAGAGCTAAGTACTACCTCAAAGTAAGGGCATAAGTTATATATAAAGAGCAATCACTAGAATCTCGTACGAGTTATTTCTGCAAACCTACTTACCAAAAAACAAAGGCTTTCATGGGTGGTATATGTAGGAGAAAAGGAATTAGTTATGATTATTAATAACTTAGTTTAAAAATTACCAATAACTTAGTTTAATAATTTTTTGCCGTGCTTTGGTCAAAAAGTTTCTGTATAGGTATGTATACGTACACATATAACTATCCCTGATTAATATAGTAGAATCATTAACTAAAACAAGATATAAGCATAATAGCGCATCTAAAAAACACCACTAAAGTGTCACTAAATCCATGAAAGAAATAATGAAATCCGATCAAATATCTAAATTTAAGGAGTTAGTGATTTGACAAGACTAGTAAGGTGTATGTGTTATGCACGTGTTGACCCATGAATGTTTTTCGTTACACTTTGTAAAACGAATCTCTTACATGAATAATAAATTTCATATGGTAGGCATGGTATATATAAAGAAAAACACCTTATTAGTCCCTCACATTTATTGTTGGTTATATTTTTTTAGTCCTTCCCGCGTAAATTGATGTATTTTCGGCTCTCACAAATTACAAATATATCAGTTTAGTTATTGGATATATACAATTTTGAGCATGTTTTAACTTGAAATAGTCATATGCGTATCACAGATTCCCTTTTTTAAGGACAAATTGGTAACACACAATTTTAAATACTAAAGAATACACTGCCCAAAACCTCTTTCGGTTACCACCCAAAAACCTCTCTCACCACTATCACTATCACCACCACCTCTTTCGGTTACCACCCAAGAACCTCTCTCACCACTATCATTATCACCACCACCACATATCCCTCCGTCACCTCTACCCCCCTTCATCTTGCTGCCACTTCGTGTCCTATTTTCCTTTCCACAACCAGTCTCAAATCCCCACTTTAGTAGTCCAGCCCCTTCCGTGTCTCCTGTAGCCCAAATCCTACTCCCTGTCCTCTAGTAGCCCTTTTCTCTAACAATTCCCCTCCTTACTGTAGCCTAGTTAGCAAATACATTCCCCCTTGGCCCTTACAACCCCATCCTTCCCCTTTACCTGGCAACGCCCTTCGTCTAACCTTTTTCTTTTCTCACTCCACCACACCCTTCTTATCTCACCTCCCTAGATTAGTAACTTAGATGTTTCTTATTTTGATTTTGGATTTAGGTTGTGATGATGATTTTGGGGTAGCGGTGGCGAAAAGGTTTTGGGGTGGGTTATTTAGTATTTAGGAATTGACGAATTGATACTTTTGTTCTTTAAAATTAGAAAAATAGTAAATTCACAAACACTTTTCAATATTTATCTCTCATCTAATATTTAGACTGACCCTACCTCCTACTTTTAGACATTCATCCATTAAAATCAAAACTCTCCCATAAGAGTAATATTTAGTGTTTGTAACTTTGAAAATCACAATCGGAATTATCTCGAAAGACCAAAATGGAGCAATTTACATTTTGAGGGATGAATGCATTATTTTGAATGTGATGAATTAAAAAAAAAATACAAACGTGAAAATCTAAGGGACTATTAAGATGGTTTTTCTTATAATATACATATAGTTTTAATTTTTATTTGTTTAATTATTGTAACATTATTTTATGGATAGAAAAAAAGCAGGTGTTTTGTAATTATATCTCAAGTATTATTAGATTTAGCAAGTAAGGTAATATTAAGAAGCATTGGATATAGAATTATGAATATTAGATAAAGAAAAATTAATCCTAAGAACTAAAATACATTGTTTAATCAACTAAAACAAATATAATTACTTTTCTTGAGACTTAGGAGGATGCAATTATCAACATATAAGTTAAATATAAGCCTATTAATTTAACTTAACCTAAAAAAAATGATTTTCATTCATTTTTGAATATAAACCTATGAATTTCATTAAGGCTATGCTTAGATGGAGGGATTTAGGTGAATTCGGATTTTGAATTTAAATATATCTTATGTTACCTAAACAAGTTAAGAGATTTAGTTGGTGATTTGAAATTAAAAAATAAGTGAGAGTATGATCATTTTAATAGTTAAATAAATGTATTTCAAATTCGCCTAAATTTCATACTATCATTTGAAATCCACTCAATTCAAATCTAACAAATTCAAACAGAACCTAAATCTAACCAAGCATTTATTTTTTTATTTGTGCTTTGGTATGTTATTTTAAATGATGCTATTTTGTACAATTCATTAATTGATACTTTTATAGCAGCTATTGCTCTCTTAGTAGGTGCATTTTTTGCAACTAACGTTTTGTAGTATCTTCTTGAATCTTACATTTTGATTCTTTTTTTTTTTTTTGATGAATCTTTAAAAAATTTTGTCATCTAGATATAGTGCATGTTGTAATTACAAACACATTTAGGTAACTATGTAAGATAAAAACAGATGCCATAGTATCCTCTTACCTTGCATGTATATAGTGAAATTAAGATAAATTGGCTTTAACTCCCTTCCCTTCCATTCTATCACAAAATTTAGTTTGTCGACTAAAAAAAATCATATATCCCTATTTGATAAACTTTTGAGCTCAGAACGAAAAAGCCAAAATTTTTATATACTGTATTTATTTACCTTAACAAATTATTGAAGCATATATACAATGATTTATTGATCTACTCCAACTAATCACTAAAAAATTTAATAATCAACCTACATTTAAGAGCCAAAAATAGAAATGTTATTTGTCTGATTTTAAAACATTTACCACAACCTTATAGTGGAGATGCATAAGACAAAAGTAAGAAAAATTGGGGGAAAAAAGCATTCATATGTACCCATTTCCATGTTTCTTGAATTGCAATGACATAATATTTGGCATCATAGAGGGATAAAACAAATTAAGAAAAAAAAACTTTAAAAACACCCAAAAAAAAAAAAAATTGAAACCAACCTGCAATATAACTTGAATTCAACTTTTTTTTTTCACCATTATAAGCAAAAGGGATCAAAGAAATTCGGTCAAAACAAAGTAAACAAAAAAAAAAAAAAAATTTACCAATAACTGTGTTGTATTAGGAAGTTGAAGGTGTAGGGATCACAATTCTAAGTGAATTCAGTATTAGTTGAAGGCAATTTTTAAAGACACTAAACAGCAATCCTAGGAAATTACCGGTGAATTGAGTAAACTCTTGCTAAAGTCATTTTACCTCATGCAACTAAGCTGTACCCAAAAAAAAAATCAAAATTTTGGACAAATTCAGAAGATGATTTCTTTGCTTACCCTATCCCTGGGTCCCCCTCTATCCTACGTTGGAGAGTGCTTTGGGGTGAAAAATGTGTAATTAAATGGTAATAGCTCTCAAATTGCTTAGAAGAGTCCTAGTTCAATACTAACCGTATGCATATCGATTACAAATTACAGAATTTTCATAACATACTTAGAAGAGTCTTAGTTTAATATTAATAACAACACATTGATTACACTAACTATTAAGAATTGTGCAATTAAGAAAATCTTTTATGTGAAGAAGTGTGCAATTAGAATTTTTGTTTTTTTATTTTCACGTAATTGTCCATCATAAATACATACATGTTCAAGCTTTAATCGTTATCTAATCATGGGTAAATTAGATTGATTAAAAAAAATAAGAAACACTTGAAGAGAAAAACAAACTCACACTTTTATAACAGTATAAATTTTACATTGTAAATTAGTTTTGATAAGTGATGTTGAATTGAGTTATTGTAAAGATTATTAATAAGAAGAATAGGGTCAAAAATTAATTGCTTATTTTTGTGTTTTCAGACCATTCTAATAGAGTTTGGTGTTAGTCATCATCATTTGTAGTTTTCTACCTCGTGATATCCTAGATCTGCCAAGAAACTTTCTTGCATACCTGGGAATTCATACTCTTCATTAATGTTCTATCAGCTTTCCAAATGGCTACCAGAGCTCGAGCCACTGCACTACTTTACTAGAACCAATCAAATTTATTGAACATGAAATGCTATATTTGGATACTAATTACGATTTCTACTTAAAGTAACAATATTTTCACTTGCTGTGGTTGATTGTACAACAACGTATGAAACCTTGGACAATCAACTCACAGTGGATTTCTCCAGGTGAATAAAAGAAAAAAAAAAAAAAAAAAAAGGCAAAGAAATGAAAGAGAATTAATATGCAATCGGATAAAATTTTTGTGGAACAAAATCATCTGACTTCATGAAATTCTTAAAGGTACGTACGTAGTGGTTGTCACACGTTAACTTAGAAGACAATATAACTAAGTCACAACCACATTCTATTTAGTTCCAATCACCATCAATATTGTAACTAAAACACTAAAACCTAAAATCTGATAACTTAATCGCGTATTATGGTTTGTGCATGTATGATGATTAAGACATCATACGAATTAGTTAATAGGTTGGAATACATTAAACTCGACTATTTTTTATTTTTTATTTAAAAAAAAAAAAAACTATGATGAATACGACTCAAATGGCTGCCTGATAATTTTGAAGCCTTGAAATATACAACAGTATCTACTTCCTACGTTATTTAAAAAATTTGTACAAGTTATTGTATATTTATGTGATTTAACTTGTCCTATGTCACAAGTGTCAGAAACGACAAAAGTATATTACAATATGTATAAATCGGACATCAATACAATTAGTACATAAGGTGCCTTTATATAGGCTTACAAGAGAATATAAACATGGTAAATCTTGCTAATCAAGACAATTGGATATATGGTAAGTCTTGCTAATTAAGACAATCAAACTAATAAGGTAATCACCTAATTTAGGGGAGTAATTTAAGTAATTACATCAATCAAATATTTACTTACCATAATATGATACTTCCATATCTTTAACATCCCCTCTCAAACTCAATATGGTTATGAAAAACCAAATTGAGTTTGAGACAAAATTTGAGAATAGAAAATCAAAACCGAATAGACAAAAGAATCAAAAACTAAAACTAAAATGAAATCGAAACCGATCGAAAAGTTGAAAACTGAATCCAAGAGAACCCGAAGGTTAGTAACTGAAAGAATCCGAAAAATCAAAATCGAAAGAACCCGAAAATCGAAAATGAGATAACGAAAAGACTCAAAATCGATAGAACCCGAAGGTTGAAACCAGGAGAACACGAAGGTCGAAAATTAGGAGACCCAAATGTTGAAATCATGAGAATTCGAAGGTTGAAAACAAAGAATCGGAGTAGAATCTGAGTAAAATATATTTACAAACGCTCAAATAAGCGGAAGCTCTAAATATATTTATATGCGGAGGCTCCGATACCATGTTAAGAACAAGAGAGTATATAAAATATGTATAAATCAGATTTCAACATAATTGATACATAATTATATAGGCTTACAAGAGAATATAAATATGGTAAATCTTACTAATCAAGACAATTGGATATATGGTAAGTCTTACTACTCAAGACAATCAAACTAATCAGGTAATCACCTAATTTAGGAGAATAATTCAAGTAATTATATCAATCAAATATTTACATATCATAATATGATAATTCCATATCTTTGACACTCACAACACATTACAGGAATTAGAGTATTAGCTCTTCTAAGCCAGTACGCTATAGGTTAATTCTTTTGTCATACTTTCATATGGATCAATCTTTTATAATTGATAGTGTACGCTGTTTTCATCAAGCATGAATTTAAGCCATAAACTTATGCAGTTAGTGAACGAAAAATTAGTCATTTTCATTTTTTGTTTTGTTGAGAAAAAAAGTTTAGATCAAGGGTAGGTTAATTGTTCTTCTTTCTCTTGAGCCAGGATAAACAACCAACTAGTACATATTTCAACAGCTTATAATGGTATTAGTTACAGATCTCACCAAATTAAGGATATGAGAGTAGCGATAATCAAATCATGAATATTTTTAATGATTTAATTACCTTACTTGCCATGTGAACTAACCTCTTTGGCTGTCATTTTCATTAGTATTTCACTTATATTCATTGTTATAGACTTGAATTTAGTATGTTATTTAATGTAAATTAAAAGTTCTTTAGGAAAGTAAGTCGGTAGAAAGGGGGTGTGATGTAGCACTAATCTGACTCTAATTAGTCATCACTTAACAACAAAATGTCTTGATAAATATTAGTAGATAACGAATTAGGTCAAGTTCGAAGATGATGGTCATATCTATTTGGAAGAATAGTTTGACCATGCATGTGCATATGAGCTAAGCCGTTAGGTAAGCATAAGCATGTGCCAATGCTTGAAGTTTCCAATATTAGGTGCCAAAAAGTTTGTCTGATGGTTTTTTGACAATTCCAATGAACCAATACTCATGCTAGAAAGAAGAATTGGTTAGAAAAATAAAGTGCCCTAACAACTTTAGACGAATCCTAATTAGGCACAAAAATCTAATGAAATCATCTTGTTGTACATGTATACCTGCTGACTTTATCTATTGGTTCCATGAATGTTGAGATTTAGGTGGCGAAGCATATCTTTAAAATCTTCTTGACTTGTTTGATATGAGAATGGCAGATAATCTTGTTTTCTGGACAAGTTGTCCGAGGTAAATCGAACATTATGCATAATTTAACTATTAAGTACTATTTTTTCCAAAAGGGAAGCAGATAGGTGATGTGAAAGAAGCATGCAAGTCCAAGGACAGAAGTAGAGCCAGGAATTTTTTTTTTTAATCTTTTTTTCGTTTTTTTTTGAATTGGAGGAAACAAAAATAGCGCAGGACCTTTAATCCACTTCGTGTACTAATCCCTTGTTTCACTTTTTGCACCGCTATAATGTATTTTGACATGATAATACTTATAAGTCAGACTAACACGTATCAAGTATCGAGATGATGAGACATAAAATTGGTATAGGAAGTGCTAGGAAGTACGGTAGAGGATCTGGAGCGGAGAAAATGCTACTTATATACATAAGGAATTTCAAAAAAATTTGGGGAGTGATTGCCGCCCCTGGCATCACCTTTGCGAGAAATAGCACAGCGGAAATTGATCAATGATTCAGTTAAGAAAAAGATTAAAAAATAAATCTTTAGAAAATATACCCAATTATCCATGCATAGCTGCATGTGTTATTTTATATATATAATATAATCTATATATAAATGCGAGTTATTTCTCCTTCTTTTTTTGTTTATTCTCTTAAAGTATTTCTTCCTTCAAACGATTCTCTCATTTTTTGTAATGTCTAAAATATCCGCCTTTAATGAAATATAATTTATATAAAAAAATAATTAAATTATTCATCTTCTAACTACCTATTTTTTAGTAAACCATCACCTATTTTTAATAATACAATCCTACTCGAGATATATAATCCATTATTATTATTATTTTTCCCACCTAATACACCCTTAATAAAATAATTATATCTAACATGCCCTTCATGAATTATAATTAGCCTATCTAAAATACTCTTTATCTAATATAATAAGACTATCTATCTTTTATAATACTACTATTATTATATATATATATATATATATATATATATTTTAAACTGATATAAAATAATCTTTAGATTTATATGAAAATTTGGGCATAAATGTATTAAGATGGTAAAAAATTTATTTATGTAAAAATAATTTATATTTGATCAAACATAAAATAAAAGTAGTTTTTATAACTTTGATGTATCATTCAAAATTTTCCTTCCTTATGTTAGTATGAAATTTTGGCATAAATACATAATAAGAAGGTATAAAATTTTAAGAGTAGAAAAATTATTTATACTGGAGTAAAAAATAAATAAAAATATTATTTTATAACTGTTATATACGTATATTCAAATTGTTTTATTTTTTTATTCCTAATAAAAACTATCTCTTATAACTATTTTATATATCATTAATTCACAAATAATTATTTTCTTTGCTATAACTGTTTATTCAAGTATACTCTTGTATATTTGTGAATTAGACTCAATTTATATATTTTCATATGCCAATAAAATCTATAACTATATTGAGTAAAAGTATAAAATTTTTGGCTCTATTATAATGTAATTAATCTTGTATTTTTTTTATTACAGTATGAAGTTGTTGTGGTTTCGGATCAATGTATAATAACTAATTAGTTGTTCATCGTAATAGATAAATTAAATTGTTGGATCAACTTTCAAATTTATTCGTGTAATAGATTAAGTTTTCACTTTAACCTTACCTTTGTTATTTTAATATCAAAGTTTTCCTCCAACTTAAAAATCACAAAATTAATAATCGTACAAATAAAAATTTAGTATTTATAAAAGTGAAAAAAAATAATGGAGTATATAACACTATTTTCTTATCTCATTTAAATTTTTATTATGATTAATTTAGATTTGTTTTTCCCTTCCTTACATGAAGAAAAAAATTTAACCAAGTAATGGAACTAAAACTCGGTGTGAAATAGAAAACTCCTAATTTTTAATTAAGATAAAAGTATTTATTAATTTTATATATCTTTAATAGTAATATTTGATTACAAAATCCTTATCTACAAGAATATCATTTTGTAAAATATTGATTTAAGTAATTATTAATGAGATAGAAAATAAATTTTACCCATAATACGATGCAATGCCTAAAAATCTCAAAATAATCATTGTAACAAATACAATAATTCTACGCATAATTTATGATGCTAATATAGAAATTTAAACAAGTGATCTAATTAATATAGAAAAAATACATATTATGCAAATAAATCATAGTATTAAGTACTCTAAATATTTACTGGTATATATTGAAATTTTGGAAACTACAATGCTAATTGTTATAGTACTTGATAAAACAATATTGGTTTGAAATAACTATTGATGTAAAAAAGTTCAACCAATGCATAAATTATTGGAATGACACAAAGAAAAAATAAGTAGGTAAGTAATGTAAAAAATAATATAAATTATACAAATAAAATTATACTATTAATTATTTTAAAATAATTGCAGATATAATTGCGTTACACGTCAACTTTGAAAACTTCAATACAAATTTTACACTATTTAACAAAATAATAAAAATGTAGATTAAATATCTTTGTAAATTGCTTCTATAAGGAATTAATCCGAAAAGTACGCAAAAAATAAAAATAAAATTGACATCTGAGACAGATCTTTAATTTTTTATATATTTAATAAAATTTCATAGTCATATACTATATCAAATATAATTTCAAAGCTTTAAACACGTTTGATACCATTCAGGATGAAGGGAAGAATTTAGAATATCGATGAAATTCTGAAGTAAATGTTATCATAAGGTTAAGAAACATGGAACAATGCCAATATATTTTCTATTTTGATACATAATTTTAATTATGATAGATATTATATAAAAACTACATGTTATTTTGGATATATTTAGGACTACATGTTTTTTAGATAGTTCTGTATATTTTAGAGTAAGATAAAAGATTTTTTTCATTAATGTTTTCTATATTTAAAGCAAGATAAAAAAAAAAAAAAACCCCTTTTATTTTTATCTTTTGACAATGATCTTAATATATTACGTGGTACCTATCTATATTATAGAAAATATATTTGTTTAATTTGTTTAGTTTGATATCTTTCTTGTTTACATTTTATTTATGTTAATTTTTTTCTTATGTTTTGAAATTTGAATTAATCATTTTGTAGTTGTTACCATATATTATTTGATCTCATGTATATATTTTCCCTAATAATAACACATATAGGTTCATCTATATAATTATATTTGATTCTATAATAGTAATTTTATCTTTTAGTAATGATAAAGAATATATATATATATATATATATATATATATATATATATATATATATATGCATCTAAAAAGTTCAATATTATGGAAAAAAATTTATTTTCAAACAATCAAGTTATTGGTGGTGTCGTTATAATAAATTATAATTTGGTAACCTAAAAGAGAAATAGAAATTATTTTAGATCGAAATTAACCATATTTTGTACCATCAATATGAATGAAGAGATCAAATTCAAAATTTTAATAGAATACTAAAACAGATATTATCATAAGTTTTAGAAATATATAAAAAAATACTAACATATGCCCTATATGTATACACATTTACACAGTATGTTAATGATAATTAATTGTTATAGAAATTTATATAACATCCCAATTAAAGTAATGTGTAATTTTGAACATTTGTAGATCTATATTTTTTTTATTAGCATTGCATGTATTTTATAGTAAGATTATGAAAAGATTATTTTTATTAACATTCGGTGTATTTCATAACAACACAAAATAACAAGTTAATATTTTAATTTTTTATAATAATTTTAATATACTATGTGAACTTATCAATAATATAGAGAATATATTAGTTTAATTAGATTTTAAATTTTTATAATAATTTTCTTGATGTATTCGTTCTTCACATATTAGTCAGATTCATTTTTCTTATTTTTTGAAATTATAATTAATTTTTGTAATTACTATCCATAGCATTTGATTTCATGTAAATATTTTTCGCTAATCAAAGAATATGAATACTTCATCTATAAAATGATATTTGGTACTTGATAGTGATTTTGTCTTTTAGTAATGACAAAGTATATATAAATATATTTAAAGAGTTCAATACTATAGAAAATATCTGTATCTTTAACTGATCAAGTAATTAGTAGTGTCGCTATAAGAAATTATTATCTAAGTGTCTATAAGAGAAATAGAAATAAGATGCCAATAATGTCATATGCATATGTTATTCTCATAAAAGAGAAAGTTTGTTCAATTATTTGAGAAGAAATGGAATTTATGTATAATATTGTAACAAATAACAAATAATACTGAAAAAAAAAAAAGAAAGGCGAAAATAATTACGAAAAAAGAGCAAAAATATTAAATATATATTTTAAAATATATACATTTTGTATAAAAAAATTTCAACAAATAAAATATTTACAATTTGTGTTCTATGTGATTATTCACTGATTATTTATTTATTTAAAAAAAAAATCTAACAAATTAGGAATATTACAAGTACGAAGTAGGAGTACGTGCGTTTTTTAATATATATATATATAGACACACTATTAATCAAAAATTTTGTGGGGTGGGGTTTGCGTAAGTAAGAGTGTTAAAAAGTTGTAGTAAGAAGTGCTTGATCCACACAGTCCAATTCATACAAAAAGGATAAGTGCTTGTTCACATAATGACTGTGCTTTACTGGACATGAGCAAGGAAAAAACTTACATAAATTTGATTTTTGATCTTCATCTGTAGCGGTCAAAATTAAATTTTATAAAATCTTACTTACATCATCTTATGTCATAGATTCCATAATATTTAATTTACACCACAAAATCTACAAGTGGAACCAAAAACCAGATCTATCTAAATATTTCTCGCTAAACAAATGTTACAAGCAGCAGCAACCGAGTTGTCCTTTTCTGTGTGCATCTCGATTTGAATGGCATCCACAGGATATTCTCTACATCCAATAATTTAATGAGTGTACCATGTTTCGAAGAACGATTATATACATTCTGAAAAACCAAATTTCAAGTTTCCTAAGAACGTAGTCTACAATATTACTGGTATTTAATACCAATTCGGTAAGTAAAAAGGTGATAAAAATTGGCATAACCCTACATGCAAATCTATTTTGTTGTCATAGGGTTATAAATCGAACAAAACTATTTAATAGTTGAATTAAATTTAGTTAGTTCATTCAAGTTTGATTAGTTAGAAATTAAGCTAAATTTGAACCAGAATTAACAATACTCGTTTGTTAATTTTTATATTCAATTCGAACTCGACTTAATAAATTAAAAATTTTAAATTAATTTATATGTAAAAAATTTAAACTATTCAAGTTAGAATTGGGTTCGATTTGAAAAAAACTTATTTAAATTCGATTCGAGAGATAAATAAATTAAACTTAAATAAAATTAAAAATTTGTTAAAATAATCAAATAAATTTAAATACTAAAATATTCAATTTATTTATATTTATTTATATCCCTACATATCCGCTATAAATTTTCAATTTGCATTTGTCGAATGAGAAAAATTTAGACTTCAAATTGAGGCATTTCCTTAATGATCATATGTTATTCAAACACAATACTAGATTACTAGTTGGTTTTTGCTTTCCCTAGTATACTTCCAAATCGAAAAAAAAAAAAAAACTTGTGGTGGCTCTGTTGTCCGCAAATGCTTTTCGTTATCAGAGCTCAAATAATGGCAGTGAATAGCTGAATACTGAATACTGAATACTGAAGTACTGTGGTGTCAGTGGCAAAGAGTGCCAGTCAGCTTGTCTTATAAAATATCAGCTCCACAGTCCACCCAACAAATGTGGGTGGGGCCCTGAGACAGATAGCCGACAAAGCAGCATATTGTCCTTAAAGCTCAATTATCCTCAAGAAACGAAAACGATTGGCTTCAATATTCTTTCTTTAGTCCCATTTCCAATTTTCTAGTTTCCACCGCCCCAATTATATGTCTTCTGATTTGTACCATTATTATTTGATAGGTTGTTCAATTTAAAATAATTATTGTATTGTGTTTTTGAGATATATCGAATACATGGGATTCAAAGGTAAATAAAAGATATGTTTAAGGATTATTTCAAAATATTATCATTTGAAAAAGAATTTATCCAAACTCTCCAATCTAATAAGAAATCTGAAATTTTCTCACCTTTTTCTTTTGGATTCCACATTTCATGTTGTAACTTGGGGATGATTTGACATTTCTCGATCCCTTGGGTTTGGCATAATTACTCGACTCAATTCTCATCTAATTTTAATAATTACACATGCCTTCTTTAACCCAATAAAATCACTTCAATACCCATAACATATGAATTGCTTGAATAATAATGTGAAAATTAAAATGAAAACAAAAAAGATCCCTTCCCTTCCTAACCTAACAACAGATCGAGAACCTCCACCCTACTTCATTGGTTGAATTAAAGTGAGGGACTCATCCAAACCATCAAACAAGATTACAGCCCTTGATGCAAGTTGGCACATCCTGATTAATTTATCAAGATTAGTGCATTGGAAATGAATTAAAGATGATGATGACAAAAGGGTATTTTTGAGAAACTATAGGGTGATTTTGCTCGCATCATCATTTTCATTTTGGGTGTGTTTTGTTACTTCAAAATTAAAAATATGGAGTGGTAGGTTCAATTATTAAAACTAGAGGGGATCGGTTCTTGCAATTATGCCAAACCTCAAGGATATTGTGAAATTATCCTTTTACGTTATGTCGATGATTATCCTCCGATTAATTTTGGGTATATTGAGGATTATCAACTTTGTTAGGTACGTTATGTCGATGATTATCCTCTTAATTTTGGGTATATTGAGGATTATCAACTTTGTTAGAAGCCACTTCTGTCACTTCTTCTCCATGCAAGTGTCTGTTAAACTTCAATTTGCATTGAAAACCTCTATTGGGATGAAGATTTTGAGTTAATTAATTATCTAACTGTTTAATACACTTTGACAAATATTAAAACTTAATTGGTGACAAAGAGTGTCTAGTCTTCATGTAATTGATTAACAACAGTTTTTCTGCAACTAGATGGAAAAATCTTCACAAGATGAGACTACATAACGAAAAAGTAAGCAACTTGATGTAGAAATGCAAATCCGTTTGGACGATTAGTATTTAAAATATTATTTAAATAATACTGTAATTATTTTTTTGAGATATGATTTATGTGAGACAAAAAAATAATTAAAAAATATATTTAAATTATAATTATAAAATATTATTTAAAAAAGATAACTAATGAAAAATTTACCATCCAAGCAGAAATAATTTCTCCTATAACACCTGTCATGCACACTATATAACTTTCATTGTCGTGTTCTTTTTAACAAGAAAAATCAAATAGAAAGGTTATGTATAGGGGTTGTTTGGTAGACGTATTTGAACCGTTAAGAATGAAAATAAAGGTAACATTGCGCCTATTATTTGTACTTAAGTTTAGAAAGTAGGGAATCAATCTTCACATAAACTAGTAATTTTGAGACACCCTATTATTGTTCTTGTTGTACCATTAAGAATGAGTATAAATACACATTGTGAAAAATAATCACCGATGTATACTACATATCAAATTTTCCAATTATTGAACTTTTTTTTTTCTCTTTCTAAGAAAAATTTGTTCTTGAGATTGAAGTTATTAAGAATGAAAAATAACGGATAAGGTAGAGAAGTAAGGAGTAGTGCAGAGAGTGATATAGGCATTTTCATAGTTTACTAATTATGAACATATTAGCAATAGCTATTAAATTAATATATCAGCTTTCGTACTTCATATATAGATTACTAATATTCCCCTCTATCCTCTTATGTTTAATAATTTGATTGGTGTACTTAAGTACTAACTAGAGAGAATAATAATTCATATCGAAAATTTACTTCAATCTCAAAATCAAATAGTTATAGATGCCCGATGCAATTACAGAAGAACTCGAGTCTCATTTCAACATATGGATCCCTCAAACCAACCAAACAACGTCTAAATTATTACATATGTAAAAGTCTTGGAGCAACGTCTGGATTGCTCAATAGGGGATCATTATGGATAAATTGTTTGCATGCTCATTATTGAAGGAAGTGGGGACATTCTCTCCAATGTGTTCTTTCAGATCGTACAATTTAGTTTGGGTGGCAATTTAGTTGGAGCTCCAAGTGGCTCCAAGTGGGCTTTTTGATCTCTTCTTCTCCTTTCTGTCTAGTCACAAATCAGGAGTCCCAGATACATGGGTTTCCACGTAATTTTTAGAAGTCTTTATCATCACCTAGTTGGACCAAGAATAATTATGTGTTACTCATTCTGTAATATTTAGTGAGAATTATGATTATTAAGATGATTAAAATAATTTTTTTGGATGATTTTTTTATTATTTTTTTAAACAATATTCTGCAATCATTATTCATACACATTTTTTAATTACATTTTAATTTTATATTCATCACATCTAAAAAAGTAACTATAGTATCATTTCAAATAATATTTAAAAAAATATTTTAAATAATAGTTTTTCAAACGATATAAAATATTCACTCTTTACAAATTTTTCCTATACCCACATGTATAACTAGTTAGCAATTGTTATGCTTCCGTCTTTGAGTGCGTTCAATTTCAATTGAATTTGTCAATTCTCTTGCATGAATTGTAACAAGTTGCCTTGAATGGGATTTCATTTTTCAACCACGGGAATCATTTTGCATCACATTTTCCTCCAAAGCAATTTATTTTTACACGTCGCATCTAGGTTCAGGAAATGATTCCTCTTTGGCATTTGTACTTAAATTAGATTCTATAGCAAAATTTCGATTCCAAACCATAAAATATTTTTTTTTCTCCCATTAACGAAACCACGTGGAAGTTTAAAAAAAAAATTCATTATATAGATGGCACACATGGCACTTGATAAGGATTACTCTTGAATAATTAGAGATTTCTGTGAATAATGGTAAAATATCCAATTTACTTCGAAGTCCTTCTAAAATATCCACTATATATTACATTAGTTCAAAAAGGACTATCATTAACTTGTTAATTAACATAGCATTATGTCCGATTTGTTGTCACAAAACCCAACTTGTTGTTTGAGGAGATATCTTTTCAGAAAAGCATATCAACTTGTGGATATATATCTAGTTGTTTTGTATAGTCACTTATAAGATCACAATTTGCTGTGCTATCCTTCACTATTTGAAGTTGAGTTGTTGCTCCTGAAAGAGAATCTTTTGTGCATTTACGTGAACAAATTGCTTGAGAGGAAAGCAATTTTATTGCACAAGGGCAACCAATTGGAGGCATGCATGAGCGTGCTTAATTGGTTTAGAATAATATAATTAGGAGCATGAGAAGAATAACGGCCAATTAGTACATTGAAAGTCAACAAAACTCTGACGATAAGCGTATGAAAATAACACAAAACGGTTGACATTAATCATAAAAAGGCTATTGCATTACACAAAGCGTTATTAAATCATAACTTTCTCATGTATGATCCCATTTCAAAAGCTTTGTTCAATTATACCAGTTCAACATTGTTCATGTTGTCTTAATCTGGTCTTTAACTATCCTTTCCTTGTTTGTTTATTTGTTTGTTTTTTCTTATTTGTTGGGGGAGAGGAGGTTGGCTGGGGCCGTAAGGAGGAGTGGTCAATGACAGATTAAAAGGGCGGGTAGAGATAGCTACTTGAAGATTTTAAATTTTGAAATTTTTACCCTTCAAAATTTTGAAAGTTTTATTTGTATTTATTATAAATTTTACATTTCATTCTTTAAAATAATAAGAGCTTTAAAAACTATATCAATTAATCTCTTACAAATAAATATAATTAAATCTCACCCTTCAAGTAGCAATTCGTGATTTTTACTCTAGTGGTGGGATGCGTGGGGGTACATTGTTTACATTGCATTGTTTTAAATACATTACTTGCTTAAAATTAGAAGATGTGTATAAGATACAGATATAATGTGTATAAGACCAGCCTCACATTTGCTCCTATTGTTGTTGCTAATGCATCCATGTGACTCCCCTGATCATTCCCTTGCCAAATGGGGACCATGGAGCTCTCAAAGGAGGCACTATCTCTTGAAAACTCTCGACAGAGATAAAAAGTTTGAATAGAATTGTCACCCAAAATTGTGCATTCTCTTAATCATATTGATCCTTTCATGATCAACAATTTTGATGCTTGAAATTCATTGCCAATGCATGAACATAGCAGCTGATATAGTTCAAGAATTATGGGCACCCATTGTTTTCTTCTTGAATTTTGTAGCCAACATTTACTCATTAAAAAAACTCGGTTAGTTACTAATTTAATGTTGCTCAGCCATCAGGGGCTCTTCTTGTCTTGCAGTTGGTGGTTTTTTAGGTAAAGTCGGTTAATGATCGATGGAATCTATTAATATATATATTTATCATTAAAAAAATTGATATCATAATGAGAGATGGGAAATCCCATATGCAAAGAAGAAAAAATATTTGACCATATTTCAACTTGCTGCTTATTTAAGCCTTTAAAGAGATTTGTGTTAGTACTAATATATAATAATGGCTCGCGACCTTTTATACTAATTTTCTGTGTCACACTATAAATTTGATATCTATACTCTAACATAATTATATTTATAAGTCACATCACAAAATTAGCATTTAAGACTCTCACAAAAGATTAGTGTAAGAAATGAGATATAAGAGACGCTAACCAGAGTGTAACCGAATGATTACTGTCCTACATTTGTATCACATGATTTTCGAGCATTCCCAGGTGAGACTACACTGAATGGGAGCATTACTACTCGATATAGATCGAATTATGCACATCCCGAAACCCTAAAACTTTTATATACACCTTTTCAGTTAGAAGCTCCACTGAATGATTCAGAAAATAATTTTAACATCTAGAAATCTCCTTGTGGATAATAAAATTCTTTGGGGGAAATATCTAGTCAACAGAGGTTCCAATGAATTGTATTAATGGTCATAGATAATTATTCCAACCACATCAGGGGTCCAAATATTAAATATTCCGCTAATTATTTCATGTCAATATTTTTAAGATGTGCCTTTTTTTTTCAAATTTTCGGTGTATATATTGCTACCAACCGAAGATGGGATCGATCACCCATCAGGTGGAAAAAAAAATTATTAAACATGTTTGGTTTAATTAGTGTAATTTGCATGTGCTAACATGTGTTTGTAACATGCATGGAAGATCTCAAAGGAGCAAATTGATCGATCTTGTCATAATAATTGCCAATGATCAGCCGAGTGCGTTTTTAAAAAAATCTTGATTTTGTTTACTTAATCTTTATTCTCCAATCATGCATTAATTGGTCTCAAAACTATAAAGGGTTTATGGCAGCCAACTTGCATATATAAGAGAGATTCTTGTGAACATGCCATTAATCAAATATATATAATTAATTGTAGGTGATATATATATATATACACATCTTACACAGGATATAATTTTTCAAAGAGTACTCGATCCTTAAATTAATTGCTGTAGATCTTCTTATTGAAAATTCTCTTTGTTTTTATATGCCAAACAAGATCTCATTAACTAGGATTTAGTGTTCTTTCAATGTTTGTTGTTTAGCTCTTAGTGATCTGAATACAAGCATTACAGACAAAGTCGTATTCAACAGGCAACACAAAATTTTGCTTTTTTCTCTGTTGCCAATATCCTGAAATTTATGTATAATATTTTTATTTCAGTACGAGTAGCGAAAATTAGAAGCAATCGCAAAATTCTTTTGCCGGTACTCTTTATAAAATTATTAAATTAATTGCATATTCATAAAGCATGCCATATTGTTTTTTGTTTTCTATCACACAATGTTGGTCCTAAAATTAGGTTGCCTTTCCTAATATTTTTTGGTGGACCAGGTTTAATAAAAATCACAAATATTACAACTTTTTTTTTTTTCACGCATTAATGCTTATACTTTTTATAAATATCACAACTTGCAATTCCGTTCTAAGCTCTTCTACATTATCTAAGGCAGACTGAATCAAAAAGCAAATTTAAGTCAATGAGGGTTAGTTAATATGGTAAGCAAAGCGAACAAGTTAGGTGAAAAGTTCAAAATTCGACTCTCGTTGTTCTCAATTCCATGTTGATGGGCAATTTGTAAGAACTATTGTAAGTCACTAAAATATGCGCTCGTGGCCTGCTCTGGCCCTGAAAAAAGACAGTAACCTACTATTTTCTTAAACTTTTAGGTTGAAAAAAAAAGGAGCAATTTTAAAGTAAAATATTACACAATAACCCTATATATATTTTTTGAAACCACCCATCTTCTACTCTCTAGTGATTCGAGCCCATGACCAATAAATCATACGAAAAATATTTTATCACTTATATTGCACTTCGTTGTCAGCCTATACATTTGTTCATCCTTTTTAGCCTCGATTCTACCACTAAATTACTTGTCCAATTAGCCTAGCTAATAGGGAACGTATGGCATATGTGAACAAATTGAAATTTCTTTAGACTGAGGGAAATTATTAAATTGCTTCCTTTTCTTTCTTGATCGTTCATGTGACCAAATTGCGCGTTCCAATCACCATCCTCATCACAGAGGCCTAATTAAACCAACAAAAATGGCTGTTTGAATTAGAAACCAATCAAACATTAAAAGTCATAATGAGGTATGGCATGGTAGCAATTTGTCCCCATAATATATACAAAACCCTCAAAGTGGTCCATCAGTCGAATGAAAACTTGTCACTAACAAGTGGTGGTTTTCAATATAATAACACTTCTCCTTTTAGGAGGTCAAATGAATTAACAATAAAGCTTATCTAAACAAATGTTATACTGGGAAGTATAATGGCCAAGCAAAAGTTTATAAACTAAAATAATGTCAAAATTACAAGCAATATGTTAAAGATTTTTCATATAAGAATCTTTTATTCCATGGTTACTGGTTAGTTCAAGTAATTTTCCCAATTAGACTAAGAGTTCATTGAAAAATTATCCGAGTTTCTTATTTTTTGAGTGATAAAATTATTACTGATTTTGTTACTCCAAAATAAGTTCAGGAACTTCACTTTGCGTATTATTTTTGCCTATTTTGGGTTGACTAAAACATATTTTGGAGTAGCCTTAACTAAGAACAAAATAATTACCGTTGTTTCAATAAATAGCACAGCCATAGACATAGTTTAACATAATCCTAAGGATTAGAGCATGAAGATGAAACAAATTAGTAAAAAAAAAAAAAGTGCCAGGCTTAGTCCAACCTAAACCTCTTGTCTTTTAATAACAAACTGAAGCAACTATTAATTGAGGAATTAAGAAAAACCTAATGGAGGTCTGATCACCAAGCGCACCTGTATTGTTTAACAAGTGAGCACGTATATAGATTTAGAATGTTTAATTTTATTTTATAAGATGACATCTGACGACAGATGACCAAAAGATCATCTCTATCAAATCAAGGGTTTTTTTTCTTTTACATTTTGGTTATGGGGTATAAAATAAGATCCCTTTTTCTGTGGATTAGAATCATCCATGACATTAAGAAGACTAAGTCCCGTTGTTGGATAACTTTTGTATTATAAAATGTGTAACAAGATGTGGTTTTACTTTATAGCAGCCTTATTATTGGAAGTTGAGAACTCCTTTAGTCAGTGATAAAAATGGTTGGCTGTTTGTATGTTAATCATGTGTGTTCTCTCACTTACAATTAATTTTAAAGGATTTTTTGACTCACTTTCTATATCAATTTCATTTTTTAAAATCTAGATATTTAACACATGTATTCAGACTTATAAACATATTATTATGTAAAGTACGTGTATCAAATATATAAAGTTTTAGACAAGAAAATAGCATTCAAAAAATGAGACAGAAAATCGTGTGCCAAATATGACAAACATTTATAATTTTTCACTACATGTCATAAACTACTATGGAAGAAAGGGGTATTTACAGAAGCACATTTGAAGGTCAACCATGCAGTAGTGGTGTAAATTTTTTAAAAATTGACACCCTGTGTAGACAATTAATCAAATGCCATCAAATAGGGTAGCCACCATTAATACTTGCTTCCCTTTAGAGGAGTCAGTCAATTTTATAATTAAAGTGCTTTTATAATGTTTACTGGAGATGTTAATCTCTTACTTAGGAGTAACCAGGAGTTGATTAGCTTTTAATTTTTTATAAAAGCATGCACCATCTTTTTGTTAAGTTTTAATTAACCACCAAAACTTATCGGTAGGGCCGAAAAGTCCATTTTTCCTGCATTATTTGGCCACTGTGAAGTTCTAGATCTGCATTTTGAGATAATTTATAGTAATTAGAGAAGTTCTTGCCTTAAGTTGGAAACCCACTATATCTTCGCATGTCAACAATATAACCTTTAAACTTTTTGAGCCCCTATTTATTGGAATGGCTTATTTCGTGAAGTCCACTTTTTGTTTGAAATTTCCGTATAATTGGTTAAAAATGTTGGAAAATTGGAAATGCCAAATTTATTGAAGAAGAAAATATATATTTTTTTTAAATTTTTGGGAAATGCCATTCAATTTTTTATTTTGTAGTATTTCATACAACACAGTTTGTTCTGTCCTTCTAAGTTCATAATTAGTTGATGAAATTGACAAAACTTCATCTCGTATAATTATAAGATGGTTGAGTGTGTTGTATTTACTAAAAGTAAGTTTAAATAGCTATTATTTTTAGAGTATTATTTAGATTGGTAATGTAATAATTTTTTTTATGAAATATATATGAGATAAAAAGATAACTAAAAAATGTATCTGAAATGATTATAAAATATTCTTTAAAGAATATGATATACCTTTTAAATATCAATAATTAATTTTCTTGTAGATACAAGTAGATGTCTAGGAGTGTCAATAACGTCATAATTCCTTGAATTCTTATGACATCCTAACTCATTGAATTAAGTTTGCCTCATTAGTTCAACTAAATGAAACAAAAAATAAAAATAATGCATAAAAAAAAAAGAAGAAAAAGAAGAGGAAAGAATTGAACAAGTATGAATATTAAGGACTAATTCCATTTTATACCCCTTAACTTATATTTAATTCTTACTTTATATTTTGACTTTTAGTTTTGGATACTTTGCACTTTCAACTTTTAAATTTGTCCCACTTTAATTCCTTTTTTAACACCATTAAAAAGTTAATGGAATCTTTATTTTTATCCCACAAATATTGTTGTATATCCTGCTGAATTTGTCGTATACATACAAAAAATTTTGTTAATTTTTGAAACGGTATTAAAAAATGACTAAAGTAGAACAAATTTGAGAGTTCAAAATACTAAGTGTCTAAAACTAAAATTTAGAATATAAAGTGAGAATCGGATATAAATTGAGAGGTACAAAATAAAATTAATTCGAATATTAATTTATTCAGAAACAAGATTGACATTGACTTTCCGTTATTATTATATTTACATGGTCATTCTCCACAAGTAGCAAATGTAATAATCCCCCATCTTCGTTTGCTTTAGCTATAGATTCATAGTGAGTCATAGGGCAGCATGGAAAATATGAAAATTAAAGAATATAGGATCAAATTAAAATTTAAAGGGAAGAGGACAATCGATGTTGGGGCTGTTTGTGTGCGGGCATGCGTGTGGGACATTTTGATGTGACCAATATTTAGAGTAGCCAAACAAAATAAACCGCCACGTGTACGAGGGAAAAACCCTTTTAACTTAAGAGGTTTGAACGCGGGAGTTCTATACGAGTAGAATGCACCAATAGTCTCCCACCTATCCTTCCTACCTCTTCCCACAAATAGAATCAAGCTCTATGATTTGCTATGGCTTCACAAAAAAGAAAGAAAAAAAAAAAGTTTGATACTCCAAGAACTCAATGGTAATATTACTGTCGAGCTTGTTAAGGCTCGGATTGAAATGTATTTTTGGGGCAAGTTTTTAAAAAAATATTAGTATAATCCAATTTACTTTATATACTTATAAAGAAAGTTGAATTGTGTCCATCTTGGAACGATTCAAAAATTTGTACTTTACAAAAAAAAATTGTATATATATAATTTGAAAACGTGCTAAGAAACTTTTAAAAGTATTTTTACCAAGAGTGCAAACCAAACACTTTGTATCATTACTTGAAAAAGACTAGTTAAAGGAATTTGATTTAATTTTAAACGGGGAAAAGAACTAAAAGAAATTGACATCCAATCAAATAGGGTAAAGTAATTGAGATCTTATAAGGGACGACAAAGTGCAAGATTGATGAAGAAGTAAGAGAGCAGTTGCTACTTTTTCAATAATTTGGATCGTTCAATCTAAATGGTGTGCAAATTCATGAAATATTAAATACACTTGTTAAGTTCTGCATTATGTCCTACCATGACCTTTTACCTACATTAATCAATTTATCCTAAGACTTCAGTTAGGGGTACAAACATTTAAATATACATCTTAATAAGGCCCAATGACAAAGATCACTTGCATAAGGAAACAAAAGGTTCTGAGAGTTAACTACCTTAGCCTCACTTTTGCATTGATAACATTTTTTAATTCCCCCTTGTACGATTAGATTTTTTATTTTTCCTCCTTTCACATCAAACAAACAAAATGCTAAACTTCTACATGTAATAACATTTAGATGCACATGAATAATTAGAGATTGATTTAGTGGAGCATTTTGCAAGATGTAAAAGATAATTTTATCATTTAGGCGACATATACAAGTATATTATATCAATATGACTGGATGTAAAATTCATATTTGACAAGAAACTAATTGATTTTAATTTTTGTCAAATATGTCTCTGTAATATCAATGTTGCAAAATTTATTGATGTTTGTGTCATATTTGTTGTCCGTAAATTTATATTTAAATTGACTTGTGTAACCTTTAATTCGCAAGAACTAACCATAAGAATATGTTATAGGCAGGTAAAGAGAGCAAGAGGATTCACGTCAAAGGTTGAAGAGACCATGTCCCGCACCCCTACCCCACATAGTCAATGCTATTGGCAATCTTTAGAGTTCTCCCCCCAATTTCAATTTATCTAACACGTGGGCTTCACCTACATATTAGAAGTGGTCTTCCATGCCCACAATTTCCTCTATATATACTCTCCTCTCTCTCACAGCTCTCCCCCCAAAACACAACCAAACAACACCAACACTCTCATTCACTTCACTACTCTCTCCCCCTCAAATCTGAGTAGAAACAAAAGCACCAAAACTCACTAATATAGTCCTCATAGGAAAAGAATTATACCAAGAAGATAGGAAAAAAGCCAATATGGTCTCTCCTTCAATTGCTACAACTACAACTTCATGGGTTTATAAACCCCCCATGATGTTGCCTTCAATGTCAAGAGAAATGGGCTTAGGCAACTCTTCAAGTTCAAATAGGTTACCATTCAAACATCCCAATAGGCAGGACAACATAACTACATTAACTGCTCTTTACAGACACCTTCCATACTCCATTTCCCAAAGCAATCATCATCAACTAAAAATTCTGCCAAAACTTCATATCAAACAGTGTCTCCCACTGTTGCCACCCCATCAAAAACAACTACTACTACCACGACTACTCTATCTCGACCGCGATCATGGTCGCCGTCGCGGTCGCCATCGACCCCACAATGGAACGTACTACAAAGGGCAGCCGCAATGGCCTTAGATGCGGTTGAGAATGCCTTGACAGCGCGGGAATTGGAGCAGCCTTTGCCAAAAACAGCGGACCCCGGAGTCCAAATTTCTGGCAATTTCGCTCCAGTACCGGAACAGCCCGTCCTGCATGCACTTCCGGTGACCGGAGAAATCCCGAAATCAATTCAAGGTGTCTACGTCCGAAACGGTGCTAATCCACTCTTTGAACCCGCCGCCGGTCACCACTTTTTCGACGGAGACGGCATGATCCACGCCGTCCAATTCACAAGCATAGAGAACTGCTCTGCCAGCTATGCCTGCAGGTTCACGGAGACTCAGAGGCTTATCCAAGAAAAATCTCTAGGCCGCCCTGTTTTTCCGAAAGCCATTGGAGAACTCCATGGCCATTCGGGGATAGCAAGGCTAATGCTTTTCTATGCTCGGGGGATATTTGGCCTAATTGATCATAGCCAAGGAACAGGAGTTGCAAACGCAGGCTTAGTTTATTTCAACAACCGATTACTTGCTATGTCCGAAGACGACCTGCCGTATCATGTTAGTATCACTCCTTCAGGGGACTTAGAAACAGTGGAAAGATGCAACTTCAATGGACAGCTTAAGTCTACCATGATAGCTCACCCAAAGCTCGACCCTTTTTCTGGGGAGCTCTTTGGTTTGAGCTATGATGTGATTCAGAAGCCATATTTGAAGTATTTCAGGTTTTCGAAAAATGGGGAGAAGTCGAAAGATATCGAAATCCCAGTCCCTGAACCAACTATGATGCACGATTTCGCGAGGGATCACGGAGAATTTCGTGGTAATCCCTGATCAGCAAGTAGTCTTCAAGATGTCGGAAATGATCCGCGGTGGCTCGCCTGTTGTGTATGAGAAGGAGAAGGTGTCGAGATTCGGTGTGTTGGATAAGTATGCTGAGGATGGTTCGGGGATTAAGTGGGTGGAAGTTCCTGATTGCTTTTGTTTTCATTTATGGAATGCTTGGGAAGAGCCGGAACGTGATGAAATTGTAGTTATTGGATCGTGTATGACTCCAGCTGACTCCATTTTCAACGAATGCGATGAGGAATTGAAGAGTGTTTTATCCGAAATTCGGCTAAATTTGAAGACAGGCAAGTCTACAAGGAGGGCTATAATATCAAATCCTGATGATCAAGTCAATTTGGAGGCCGGAATGGTGAACAGAAACAAGCTTGGGAGAAAAACAAGGTATGCATATTTGGCTATTGCTGAGCCATGGCCTAAAGTTTCCGGTTTCGCTAAGGTGGATCTTTTCACTGGTGAAAAGGAGCCAATGTAAAGAAGTTCATTTATGGAGATGAAAAGTATGGTGGGGAGCCTTTATATCTCCCAAGAGATCCCAATTCTGAAGCTGAAGATGATGGTTATATTTTGGCCTTTGTTCATGATGAGAAAGAATGGAAATCAGAGCTGAAAATTGTGAATGCCATGACTTTGGAATTAGAAGCCTCAGTGGAGTTACCATCTAGAGTTCCATATGGTTTTCATGGCACTTTTATTAGTGCTAAAGACTTGGCAAACCAGGCCTAATTTGATCGAGAGAGCCTGGAATAATTCAAGAAAGCCAATGTCCGATGATGACCGATGTTTCGAAGTCTTTTTTTACATCTTGTAGATTAAATATGAGGCAGATTTACCAGAGGGATGGCTGCAGATACGTCCCCGGAATCTCCCTTGAGAATCCCTTTTTAGGGTGTTGTCCAATTTTTTTTTTTTTTTTTTGGGTGAGAGGTTTGGAGAACCAGCTTGTAGCTTTTGATGTAGTTAGTAATCGAGCTCAGACTGGTCTCTTGTTATTCTTTCACATACAAATTAGCACGAGGAAGTAGTATATACTATTGTACATGTTTCAGCATATGTATCTTCCTCTGTTTATGTTCTGTTTTCTATGTAATTAATGGAGTATGGAGACTACACGATTTCCATTTTCCACTATATTCGCCATTAATTTTTTCTATAATTCTGTTTATGGTGATTTTACGCAAATGTTATTGCCACAGTTGGAATCTTATCATATACAGCAAAATTATAGTAAAATGACCAAATTACGCTTCTCTAGTATGAAGGGAGTAATGGGAACGAGAGTATTTTGATCATTTTACGGGTCTTTTGTTAAATAATAAGATTTTGAAAAATTTTTATTTTAAAATAGAATAATTACATGGAGTAAATCACCTGTTCATTAAAGAATAATGACTTTTTTATTCTTATATAAATAAATTTTTTATTCTACGTACAAAATTTTAATTAATCAAAAAATAATTGCTAAGTATATTAAATAGTTTTAGCTCTAATCAAAGACAAAACTTGTCTGACTGATATTTATAATTGCTGTCTGAGTTGTGTAAATTAACTTCACAGGATCAATTCTAGGCAAATAAAATCTAGGACATACATTGAATGAGCCAATCAGTTTTGTACAAATGAAATCATACAAAAGTGCATGTTTTAGGCTACAATCATGTCGGTATACAACAATTGGTCTTCTTTTCTTTTAAGATATCCCGACAAAAAGTCAACTTTCAATAGTACTTGCCACGGTCAGCAATAAGATGAAAATTTGTGACACAAAATATTCTGTTTCGTACTCTATAAATTAAAAATATCATTGGCTCAAGGTAATTTAAACGTTTTCTTTTTTACTCAATTTGTTAATTTTTCATGCAAATAATTGTGTTGCTTGTGGCAACTGGTGATCTATCAACCTAGGGAATTGGGGCCAGAGTTTGAGGAATCAAACGTCTGGGACATTATTTCTTAAAAAAAAAAAAAAAATTATCTAACCGTCCAAGGTTTAAGCAATTTCTCTCAAAATGTGAATTCCTCTTTCAATTAGCAGAGAGTTAATTTGATTTATTTGATAGATTTGTTGAATGATTAAGAATAGTTATCTATGAACTTCGACTTGGAATTTAGCCATTTACTTCCTTGTTTTTCAATAATAAATAGATTTAACCATTTTAGTACTTTGTTGGTTATATAATGTTGAATTACCATTGTTAACATTCGAAAAAATGAGGAGCTCTATGGTTGAGTCAATCTAATCAACATCCATTGGCATGAGTAACTAGTAAATGCAAATGTTTTCAAGCTTAACGAGACATTTTCAACATTCAATAAAATCTTAAATGCACAAAGTCTTGGTATGGGAGAAAAAATTAGCATTATTGCTGCCTACAAGGATTATGAGACAGAGTTTAATTAATAATGCGATTATGATATATCCATATGCCAAAAATTGTTTGATTTCTTGAGACCCTAAATATCATTTGAAATTTGGAGCTTATTTTATCGTACCAAATGTTCTCCAGATTTGTCTCGAGAAAAATTTAAAATTTTCAATAATGAAGCAAGCATGCTGTACGTGAAGTCTTGCCATTGGTTGAAGGACATTTTTCAATATTGATATATGAACTTTAGGCAATAAGTTAAAGATTGTTTAATTTCTTGGTATAAATTACACAGGCAATGACGTTATTCAGCAGCGATTAGACCCTGAGATTGTTGTCCTCTTTGAAAAATAACGATGTGGCTGAAACTATTGTCCTACGTCTATGTCAATGCTTCATATTCAACCTCAAATGTACTTTTTGCCAGCAAAACATCAATATATATTATCCTATTTCATTCTTCCCTTCAAAAAAATTTATAGTAGCTTTGCTTGTAGCTTTCACAGAGATTTGGAAATTAAAATATAGGCTGCTAATTAGTCTGTAATTCAGTTTCTTACTAATCTTTATAGACTTCTGTTTCCATATATATATATATGTCCAATCCTTTAAAACCATTGCAGTTTTATATTTTCATAGCATTTATATTAGACGTTAAATTTGATAATGAAATGTGGTTCAGGTAGTAAAATTCTTTTCTTATAATTTATTGGCCATTTATTCGAGTTACTAAAGATAGGTGAAGAGGTGGTTTTATATATATATTCACATTAAATTTAACTGTGAAGTCACAAGTGTTTTATATGATTTATAAACCATTATTTTATGCATCAATGTCTGTACAGCAAACTTTTCATATTCTCGTGATGTATTGGCTCCTTCTAATCTTGTTCACAATCATGTAATAAACTATGGTAACATGATCAAGAATGGAAACAGGAAATATTACGCATGACTAGGAGGTGTCTGGCGCCAAACTTTCTTGACCATATCTTTGCCTTTTGAAAAACGAAGATACTGGATTGGTTTAGAATTATGGAATTTTTGTACCTAGAAAAAACAATGATCAAATAATACACCAGATTTGCCGTGAAATAATGAAACTAAGCTACTTGATATTTGAATTGAATTTAATTTGATAAGAACTTATTATGAATTTGATTTGTCACTAATCAATCACTAAACTCGAGTAAGATTTAGTATTTGTTAAATTTTTAATCTCGCTTCAATAAGGTTAAAAGTTTAAATTTATGTATAAAAATTTCATACTATTCAAACTCAATTAGAATATGATTGATAAAAATTCGTTTGAATTCATCTCGAATCATAAACATACCAAATATGAACAGATTTACAAACTCAAAATTAAAATAATGAAACAAATTTGAACACTAGCTTTTCCTTTAATTAGTTTCATTAACCCCCTAGAAATTGAAATGCAATTTATTACTATTTTATATTAAATAATTGCTGGAAAGGGAATATTGACTGAGCATGAACTCACAATCTAAGATGAAAAAATAAATATCCTTGATCACTTAGAATACAAAAAATTTAAAAAAAAATCATTTTATTTGTTATCGGGCAAAATATCACACTTTGAAAAATTCATAAAAGGTGAAGATGTATATACACATTTTTCCTGTTTTGTTCTCATGTCTTTCTCTTGTTGATAATTAAGATACTAAACTGAAAATCTTTTTTCTTTAAAGAGAAAAAGGAGCATTTGTCACGGTTATCAAGCTTTCACTTAAATTGCTTCAAGCAATTATAATATTGCTTTGAGAACAGATAATATAAGTTAGGGAAACTCAAGATTTTTACTTGTAAAAGAAAAAAGATACTCGAACTTTCTAAATTATCGAACCAAAAAAGGAGCATAATTTAACACAAATGAAGATAACTTATTCTTTCATTTGTTTCCTTTTTTATGCTTTTGAGATTGTTTTCATTACGAGTGTCAAATCCTTTTGCCCCTTCGAATTCTTCGTTAGACATTACTTTACTACCATTTGTTTATCCAAGTTTATTATCTTGCTGAAACTCCATCCTAAAATTCATCATGATGCGAGTATTCTTTTCACATCCAAAATGGATAAAATAAATAAATAAAACAAATTCACAGATTATATTAACCTCCTCTAAACTGTGTTGTAATTGTATAATCTTCCTATATATTAGTTTTCAATGATATTTTAAAAAGAAAAATTAGTATTGCTTGTAGTATTTTTTTAGTGGTCTAACCCAAAAGGTGGGCGGTACAAATTAAAGTGATTTTGTTTATTTTAACTTTCGTTCTAAGTTGGTGTATAAAGATATTAAAAAAATTATTAAATTATATTGATTCTATAAAAAGATATGTCAAAATGAATAAATTATTAATTTATATTAACTATTTCTAGTTACATAATCATCACTAAAGGTAAAGTTTAAAAAAATAATATTTTTAAAAATTTTAAAACGAAATATAATTAGACACGTAATAAATTATTTAGAATGATTAATAAAATGAAAAAAAAAAAAAGAAGTAATTTTTTTTTAAAATTCTTGGAGGTGACAAAGTTTGTTTTCATGAAATTCATGAAGAAGTACAATGACAGCTGATTAAGGGACGGCCACGAGGAAGAAACAAAAGCATGGCAGCCTTTAGCTACGTTGTTGTCCTAGTTTTCTTTATGGTGTGTTGCTCACTTCAATAAAAATGTTGATGTGTATGTACCTTTCATTTAGAAAATTTGTATCTCATACAAATTGTTTCTTATAAGAGACAGTCATTTTTTTCTCTTTTAATTTTTAATTTTTTTTTTTATAATTTGCTCAAGCTTCATTTTAACTTGTCGTTTTCTTACCTCAGAAAAATTCCAATATAAACAAAAGAAAAATAATTACAAAGTCGCAAAGATTACTTGTAGGTAAATTAAGTAACAAAATTATATTAAATTATTAACTTCTAATTATAAATATTTTATTATACTTTATTTCTATATTTACGAATTTAATAATACATCAATAATTTTTTTACTTTATTATTTTGTGCTTAGAAATCGAGGTTCTTTCTTTGCATTGACCATCTAGGAACGCTGCATGCCTTTCTATTCTTGCTTGGGACAGTATCATCACCAATAACGGATTACTCAATCTTTTCTTCTGAATATTATTAACGTTTGAAAAATGTGAATCAGACAAAGAACTGAAGAACCCTGTTGGTTCTCAGTTCTGTCATGGATCTCATTGGCCATATTTCAAATGTTGGAGGGGCAAGAAGAAGTCCTCTTTTGAAGCTTTCTCAAAACTATGATTAAAAAAGAAAAATTATTAAAAAATTGAAACAAAATTCCCCACGGTTAAAATATGGAATCTTTTAGAATATTCTTCTTATTATTATTTTGAATAATTATTGTATCGACTTTTGGGATGTGATATATGTGAAATAAAAAAATAATTAAAAAAAGCATAATAAGAAACAATTACAAAATATTATTTAAAAAAATAATTATTAGAAACTATCCAAACATTCTCCAATTTTTGCACTTCAAAGTAATACTACTAATATCATGCAATTGAAGAGTAGACACATATCATGAGTATTATTTTGTGCTTGTGCTTTATTATGTGTATCACTTTTGAATCTCGCAAATAATGGTGGCACTAAATCAGCAAATAAGTAGCTTGTTCGTAATTATTTTCTTTTCTAGACATGGTATTTTTGACGTTTTAGAGCACTCAATTTGTTAATCAATGTAAAAATTCTGTTACTGGCACCTTCTGCCTTTTATAGCAAACCAAATTGAATTGTTAAATAAGCTTGATTATATTTGTTAGAGATATTTCACGCATGTGCTCAGAAACTAGGAGGAAATAGCAGAAAGATTATCCAAATGTTCGATGTGTTAAAATTTTGAAATTCCAAATTACCATTTAGTAGGTGATTAATTGGTTGTAATTAATTTGAAAATGACCCAGAAACCGAGGAGCACTTGTAATTAATTTTTTGTTACAACTATAAAAGAAAAATTATAGCATAATTCCGATTCTAATGCATGGTTTGTACAAAATAAAAATGGATAAAGAGGAAAATATTATATGGATATGAAATGACAAAATTTATTGATATGTCACTAAACTTATTAAAAGGTATGGAAACCCAACAAAATATCTAAAACAAAAGAATTAACAATTAAATATAACTTTATTACATATTAATTTTACTTCACAAATAATCATAAATATTTGATTTTGTAAATTGTTTTTCGAGTGAAAAAGCACATAGCGAATCAGGATTTTACGTTACCTTTTCAGGTTTTATAGAAACTGTCCGCAATTTGACCAAAGACTGGTCCGAGTCAGTTATGTCCCAAACTCTACTATATATTTATATTTTTCTTGTAATTTCTTAAGTATTTTGCTTCTTTACAATAAATCCAATCACATCATTCCCAGACAACACAAGTCACCTTCCACTAGTCACTCCACCGACCATTTCTACCACAATTGACCTGCCATAGTTCATTAATATGCAATTTTGTAAAAGCGGTACTCTATTCTTCTTCTTTTTTCTTTATCTTTTTTTATTTCATTTTTTTTTTCTTTTTGTCTTGATGAATAATGTCCTCCTCCTTTTCTTTCCTCTCCATTATTGTTGAAATATTCAAGAATTGAATATAGTAGTAGATTTTGTCAAGGTCGATGGTCACTTGGCATAGTACAATTTACAATAGATAGATAAAATGTACATAGCAAGAAGGAAAAAAAAGTAATTAATTTACAAAAAACTTGTTAATTTGCTTTCTTTTTTTTTTTCTTGAATGAGTAATTCCCTTCTTTCCACAACAGAACTAGGCCAAAATTTGATTAACACTATATGGTACTAAGATGAAGAAAGATAAAATAACTAAACTTGAGGCATAGATTCAAGTTAAAATAATTCATAATTCTGTTATTATGTAAAGGATTAGAGTAAATTTGCTCCACCTTGAAAATGACATTGAAAATTAAGAAAAAATAAGTTAAGATTAATGAACTAAATTCACTTGCAAAAACTTTCTAAATTCACTTGCCAAAAATTCAAGGCAAGCTACTTTACAAGATGAAGAAGGGTTAGTCTAGTGACAAGACCAATGTTTAACAAAATCATAGCTATGTGGCTGAAAACATTCCATTTCCTGATCTATAATAAAGAGAAAAAGAAAAGCTTTACAGAATGATGTGAGCAATGATGTTTGTGAATTGATTTCCTTTTGAGAAAAGTCCCTTCCCTATTTAAAAGGCGGGTGTTTGCTCCACTACACACAGGCAACCATTCTTGAGCTGCCACATATTGCAAAATCTAGTTAATTGTACAAAGCCCTTGCATGCATAGGCAACTACATCCACCACAAGAATGATGTTAAAAGAAATTGAAAAGTTCCATTCACAAAGTCCTCTTTCGTAATTGGGTTGTTTTCCCTTAACGAACCTTTTGTTAAATAAAAAAATTATCTATCCAAATTATTAAATGAGGGAGTTTGATATAATAATTTATATTTTCTTTTTGAAAATACCAAATCATAAATTTTAGTAAGTATATTATGTGTCCAAAGTTAAATGTCTTTTTATGATTATTGAGGTTATTTGTGAAACATCGACTTTGGGATTTTACTTTAGAATATAGGTTTTACAAAGCAATTCCTTAATTTCTTGAAGAATAAAATTTGAATCGGAAGGAAATATTTGGTATGGGATTTTAGATAAATTCTTTGGGAATATTTTTTGAAACTTAAAAATACAAAAGAAACCTATTTTTATTATTTTCACTTTTTGTCAAGAGGACAAAAATAATTACTCTATAAACGTACGAGAGATTAGTTTGATTTGATGATTTAGATTGTAAATTCTTCATTATCCTCACTAAAAATTTGATACCATGCCATGTCTCCAAAGTTAAGTTGAATTCCTTTTCTATGATTGTGCAGACTATTTATGTGTAATACCAACATTAGACTTACTTCAGAAATATGGTTTCCATTGAAATAAATTTCCTTAATTTACTAGAGAAGTAAAAATTTGAACCACAAAGAAATTATTTGGGAAGGGGTTTTAGAAATTTCTTTAACAATACTTTAGAAATTAAAAAGCTGAAAAATTAAGAAACCTCTTTTTCTTCTTTTCCCTTTTCGTTTCCACTAATCAAGCGTCAAAAGAATTATAACAGTTCTAGAAACATTAGAGAAATTTAAAGGAATAGTATAGCCAAATTCCGCATGTCTTGCTTACTTGAGTTTTAGTTTAAAATTTTAAAATTATATTCTATAAAAATTGTGTATGAAAAGAATGAACTAACAAATATATTTGTGTAATTGGTAAAGATGAACCTTTTAGTTCTATGCCTAGACGATTTGATTTTAGTTACCCTATTAGTTTTAGAAACGCAATCGAACAAACACTTAACTAATCAAATAATAAAAAACGAAAAGAATGTGGATAAAAAAAAGTGAAACTACATTGTTAAGGCTGATATTTGCAAACATGTTCTAAAAATAAATTATTCAAAGATTCCTTCTGATAAGTTTAAAATTGTGTTATATTTTATGTGTCATTTACTACGTTTTTATATGTCATAAGCAATATTTGAGTTATTATTGAACTTAATTTAGTTATTCTTAGTTTTGTAGGGTTAAAGTTAAAAAGAGTGAAAAAAATGAAAAAAGTGAAAGGAAATGCTAAGAGTGAAACATGCATGAGTATGAACCCATTCTCTTTCCAAGACATATTTCGTATTTTAAGCATAACTTTCAAGTTCAAGCTCCGATCGAGTTGATTTAAAATGTGTTAGAAAGCTAAGAGAAAGACTTACAATTTTCGTGTCTTACACTTTTCCAATTTCCAAGAGCGTCAGGGTCAAAATCTAAACCAAAGGTGAAGTACAGTTTAAAGGCCTAGTGCATATGCATTGGGGTTGTGCAGCGCAAGTGCGCCGTGTCCAGAGAGCTCCGTTTCAGAATTGTTTTTGCAACACACATGCGCGTAGTCAGACAGAGCATGTGCGCCTGATACAATGAAGTTACGTGATTTCTAATTTTTGGTAGATCTTTTCATCCGATTGGACTTTTTTTTATATGATTTCATGTTCTTATCTTAAAATAATGATTGTAACCCTAATATGCAATATAAATACCCCATGTAGAATGAGTAGAAGGGGAGGACACGTCTATTCTTCATTTTATCTAGGGTTTTCAGTAGAAAAATTCTTAGTTATTTTTTCATGACACTTAGTGGAGTCTAAACTCTTTTTCTTGATCGAGAAAATTAAAGTCATGGTCAATTATACTATATTGTGAGACTTTTTCTGCTTAAACTTATTCACTTTTATATCAAGTATTGATTATTTTTATGCGATTAATTTTATGATTGTTCTTTTTAACTTGTTATTGCTTCAGAATATTAAGTTATTGAAATTAATCTACTACTAGATTGTTTTAATTACGTGTGCTTAATTCAATCTGTGAAACAACTAAATTTGATAATTGCTCGATTCGTGTTATCGAATTTAGAAAAAACAATCAACTAATTGGAATAACCGTGTGTGTTTTTGTTTAATTAGCTAATTGTTCTTGTTGATTTAAATACTTCTATTAATAATCTTTGTCGCATGTCTGGGTTAAATTAATAGTTAGGGTTAATTGGATCGCGTGTTGAAAATTAACCAACTTTAGAAATAAATAAGAATCAATTTTGAATTGGAATTCGGATTAATTCTTCAATTAGTGTTTGGTATAGAAATACTATGAATTATTTTTGGTGTTAAGGATCGACTAGAAAAATTGTCATGGTGGATATGACCAAGATCAAGATTCTTTTTGAATTAAAATCTCTTCAGTTTACTTTCTTTTCATAGTTCTTAGATTAAAAGTATTCAAAAATCCCCTATTTCTTTTAATTACAAAAATAAATCCCGTTCTCTGTGGGACGACCTTGACTCACTACTACTACACTAATATTGATATTTATTTAATTTTGAGTACTTATGATAGCACTGGCCAAAATTTTGGCGCCTTTGCTGGAGAACGGTTTGAATTATTTTTGTACTATTTATTTTAGTTTTTCTTTTCTTTTATTTTATTATTATTTCTTCCGCTAATTGTGTATGCTAGTGACATGGTCTGCTGGATAAATTGAATTTCAATTTGATTCAAAAATACAAAGAACACTACGCAAATTAGGGAATGAATTATGGGAAAGATAACTAGGGCAAGATCAATTGTTCCATTTCATCTTTGCTGACAATAACAATGCTATAATAGAACAACTAGAAAATACAAGCATGGCGCAAAGGACTCTAAGAGAATTAGCAGCACCTAGCATGGCGCAAAGGACTCTAAGAGAATTAGCAGCACCTAGCATGGCGCAAAGGACTCTAAGAGAATTAGCAGCACCTACCTTAAATCAATAACTTTTGTGCATTACATATCCTGAATTAGATGCAAATGTTATAGTTGAATTAAAATCTGGATTAATCCATCTATTACCTTCCTTCTATGGATTAATAGGTAAAGATTCAAATAAGCATTTTAAGGAGTTCCACGTAGTTTGCACGAGTATGAAACCCACTGGAGTTTCAGAGGAACATATAAATTGAAAACATTTTCATTCTTGCTCAAAGACGAGGCAAAAGATTGGCTGTTTGATTTACTTTCGGGCAACATTACAACCTGGGAGTAGATGAACAGATTATTCTTGGTAAAATATTTTCCAACCTCTCATACTACAAATATCCGGAAAGAAATTCGTGGCATATGGCATCATATATTTAACGATGAGTCCTTGTATGAGTATTGGGAGTACTTTAAAAAGTTGTGTGGAAGTTGTTCACATCATCAAATAAGTGACTCCTTATTAATTCAATATTTTTATAAAGGTTTGTTGCTAAATGAAAGGAACATGGTAGACGCTGCTAGTGGAGGGGCATTAGATAATTTGACTAATGACACTGCTCGTGAACTTATATCAAACATGGTCGTGCGTTCTCAAAAGTTTGGGACACGACATGAACTACTTCTCGAATGTGTTAACGAGATAAATATGTCATCTTCAGAACAACAAATGGCTCGTCTGACTTCTTTTGTATGACAATTGGCTTCATGAACTACGCAGACTGTACAACCTTGCAATATTTGTTCAAACGAGGGACACTCAACAGATTGTATCCCACATTACAAAAGGAATCTCAAGAGCAAGTAAATGCTCTAAGAGGATTTTTAGGCAACCACGAGGAAATTATGATCCCTATTTTAACATGTATAATCTTGGATGGGGAATCATGACTGAGGGATTACACTAATTTGAGATATGGGAATCCAACACAACTACAGCCTCAATAGAATCAGCAGAATTTCCAACCATATAGGCCCCCATTTGCTTAAAGACAACAAGCTAATCCGACTAATCAGACTGGTAAGTCTTTGGAGGAAATGTTAAATGCTTTAACCATTAATACTCTACAATTCCAACATGAAACCAAGTCTAGTATTCAGCAATTGCAGCACCAAATGGGGTGCCATGGCTGCTGCAATCAACCGGTTGGAAGCACAGAGTTCTGGAAAGTTGTCTTCTCAAACAATTGTCAATCCAAAGAAAAACGTGAGTGCAATTATATTGAAAAGTGGCAAGAAGGTTGAGGTGCAACACAAAATGGTTCCTGAACATGTTGAGGCCGAGAAGAACGACGCCAAAGCTAAAAAAAATGTTGTTCCAAGCGAAAAGAAAGGCAATGATAGTGAAGAAAAAGGTAGTCCCGTGTGGCCAGAATATATGCCCAACCCCCATTTCTCGAAATTCATTGAAAGAATTTTCAAAGAAGGATCCTAATAGAGAGTTGTATGATACTTTTTGTAAGTACGAGGTAAATATCCCTTTATAGATCATATAAAACAAATATTTCACTATGCTAAACTTTTGAAGGAATTGTGTTCCCACAAAAGAAAGCAAAAAGAGAATAAAGTTAGAAAGGTAGAGGTTAGGAGAAATGTATCGTCCATCATTCAAAAATCCTTACCTGAAAAGCATAAGGACCCATGTATGTTCTCTGTTCCTTATAAGATAGGAAATATACAATTCGAAAAAGCCATGCTAGACTTAGGTGCATCTATTAACATAATGCCATATTCTGCCTATGATGCATTGAAAATTATATTATTGAATAAAACTGGTATGGTAATTCAGTTGGTTGATAGATTTTTAGCCTATCCTAAGGGAATTGTAGAGGATATCTCAGTTCAAGTGGGAAGTTTAGTTTTTCCTATTGATTTTTATGTTCTAGAAATGGAATAAGGTGATTCTAATAAACTACTCCTATTTTATTAGGAAGACCACTTCTAACTACTTCTCAAACTAAGATAAATGTTCTTAATGGCACTCTTAGCATGGAATTTGGTGATACAAGTGTTAAGTTTAGTATTTGCGATGATATTGAATCTTCTGACCATACTAACTTTGTTTCTGTAATCGACGTGTTTAACCCTCCAATACAGGAAATTCATGGACATAATAAAAATAAGGAGTAGGACGTGAACCATAAAGAACATCTTGAGGAAAAGAATGAGAACTTGTCACTCAGTGCTAATTTGCAATAATCAGTGGTAGAACTGGGAAGTTCTTCCGAGTCGTAGCGAACAAGTAATAGAGGTTCTAATACTTTACCACTTTCTAATGAGAAGTTGATGCTATCTGTTGTGTAGGGAATAATTTTGGATTATAACCGCCTTCCTGGTCACCTTAAATACTTATTTTTGAAAGATAAGGAAAAGGTGATCATCTCAAGTCAACTTAGCAATCTACAGGAAGAGCATTACTTGTTTGGGTCCTGAAAGAACAAAAGAGATTGAATCCATTGTTTATGAAAATAGTAAAACAGGAAATCCTTGGACTCCTCAACATGGGATTTACTTGAATGGTGGAAGAGCATCAAGTTGAGTAAACGACAGTAAACAAAGGCGTTGTAGGGGAGACAACCCATGTTCATTTAAATTATGTTCAGCTATTTAATTTTGCAACTTTATTTTTGTTATTTTTTTTAGGGTTAGCATAGTTTTATTGTGTTGTTAATGTGGAAAATCGACTTCATTTTTAAGCTAAACTGATAAATTGGTCCTTTGAAGATTTTGTGTGTTATATGGGTGAATTAGAGTAGAAAATTTATGTTTTAAAAGTTTCTCTATTCTTTAAAAAAAAATTCTGAAAATTTGTCTCAATGTAGTGCACACATGCCCGCTACATTGCTCGCACATGTGTACGAGGTCGATCCTGCAAAATTTGTTTCTGCTTATAAACCTCGTGCATTTGCATGAGATAGAATGACACACATGTGAACTATTCCCTCTGCTCAGCCTACTTGTTGCAGTGCATGTGTGCGCAACCGTTTATAAGGGTCAAAACCCTTATTCACAATCATAACACACGAACACTTCTACTTCTTTCCTTCCAATTCGCCTCAACCCCCAATATCCCCCACTACTATTTCTTCATCAAATCACTCCAACCTCATCAATTTCACATCCAAGATCTTTCTTTTTCAAAGGATAACTGCATCAAGGTATTTATTTCGTTCAATTTCTTCAATTTTTCATTTGTGGGTTTCAATTTATTATCAAGAATGCTTTGATTTTTTGTGCTTTAATTGATTAAATCCATTATGGATTGAATTTTAAACTTATGATTGAAGTTATTTATGTTTGAATTGTTGATTGAGGAGTGATTTCATGTTAATTGTATACACACAAATTTACTCTTTATCTATGCATGCCATGTGTGCGATAAATTGTTTCAATGAATAAAAATATTAAAACACAAGGCATTGATGCATGAATTCAATTATCTAGAATGATGATTATGCCATGTGATCTCTTTTTGATTAATTTTCTTGCATAAGAATGTTCATGCAGTATATATAACCCTTAGTTTTAGGCACTATTTTTCTTGAATATTATATTGTATATTCTAGGGTTTATGATTTGGGGAGTGGAATTTTATTTAAGTGTGGCTGTATAAGTTAATTGTTGAGAGGCCATGATGCTTATTTATATTTTGTAAGAATGGGAAGATAGGCAAGAAAACAGCTACAAGCAAGAGTGCCAGAGCATTCTCATCATCCGGGTCTTAATGGCCTAGGGTAGTTAGGGGAATGAGGATTTTAACAATAGCAGCCCAACAAAAGTACGACATGGATTTCTCTAAATGGGCTGTAATAAAAGAAAAGGGCATTTAGCTTCTATTAGCAAGGGTGCTCAAGATCAAGTTAACCATTCGTAATCATGGATGGGACCACTTCACTTCAATTTCTATAAATGCAGTTATCCTGGTGATACGTGAATTTTACACATAAATTTCGATCAGTATAGTGACACAAGGGTCTATGTTCAAGGCAAGGAAGTAGATGACTCTGCCAATGAAATTAACAAAATTTTGAAGGTCAATCGGGTACGCAATGATGACTAGCCAAACACCCGAAATACTAACATGGAGTTAAAAGAAATCACAAGTGTTCTTTGTAATGGGGATGTTGAATGGACCTACACAACTGATGGTAACATGGCTAGGCATTTTAATGCTAATACTGTTGACCTCCAATTTTGATTTTCATGATGACAAATGCAATCTAACAATCTGAACTTAAGTTGTGCAGGAATTCTATTTCATCTGCTCATAACAGGGTTTTCGGACGATGCACATCCTCTAAATAGAACAAAGTTGCTCAGACGCAGAACTATGTCCGAATGAAATTATCTAGGATACAACACACCGTCCGAAAGGTTAGGTACAGAGCAAGATTTTGAGGTAGTTACAGCAGACGCGCCTGACTGTTCGAAGAAAATTTTATTGGACGCGCCTGATAAGACTGTCCAAATATAGAGAAAACCTAGATAAGCATTAAACATTTCGGACGCACTACACTGTTCGAGGATCGGACTCATCAATCTACCTGTTTCGGATGAAGGAGCAGACGCAACCTCAGCCGTCAGAACAAAAATTTCAACTCCATGATGTCGCTAATCGGACGCTTGTGAGGACGCTTAATAAAGATTTCAGACATCCGAAACCTATAATGGTTAGTTTCCCAACATTTATTACTTAGAAGTTAGGAAGTGGTTGGGAGCTGATTTATTGCATCTATAAATGCCAACCCATCTGTATTTTAGTACATCAACTTACACATTGAATACAAGCAAGTAAAAAAAGTAATTTGAGTGCAAATTAGCTCTTTAGTAATATTATATTAGTATGTACTTAAGAGTGCTATTCAAAAGCATTGAGTGGAGTGATAATCTTGTACAAAAGTGAGGTTGAGTATAAAATCCTTGACTCAACTAAAGAGAATTAGTGTGAGCAAGAGTGATCCTACTAAGATGATGTGTACATTTGGGATTATTGACTCACCAAATTTGAAGGAGCATCTTAGTAGATTACTACTCCAAACTTGCTAACTTGGGAGTGCTGTTTGTTTAATCTCTCTTTCTTTACTCATTCTATACATTTTGTGCTTAATTGATTATATTGCTATCAACTTACTTGTCAGTGCAAAAGATTTTATTTGTGCATCATTTGCAAATTAATTTTTAAGAAACCTAATTCACTCCTCTTATGTTGCTTTGGGGCCAACAATATGCTTAAACCAACATGGTTTGTTTGGTTTAAATTCCTTTGTGTTCGCTTTCTCCCATTCAACCATTTTGCACATGTTACTATAGAGAGAGCTAAACTCTTGTATTGCATTACTACTGGGAGAGCCATAGATGTTGGTCAGCTTATACGCTAGCAGATATGCTACTCGACCATCAATAAGCAACCTGACTTATGATTTTTCCTTTTGATCACTATTCTATATTTGGAAAGTAGTGTTGTGATTGATTCCAATCAAGATTCCGAAGAAAAGACTTAAGTCTAGGAAGTTAATTGCCATGGAGGGTATGAGAGCCCCAATTAGAAGCACTCGGTCCCATGCCTCTACATCACACGTAGATGAAGCTGCTGATTCAGAAGATGAGTCTGTGCTCGTACCACAACATACTCAAGAATTGCTACATCAAATCCTGCCAAAGCAACAGTGGATAAGTCACCATTTCGACATGTTTATTCAGTACTAGTATACCTGATAGTAAACCATGGAGGCTCGCCAGATCGCAAGGGAGTGGGGAGAGAACCCATCCACATTTCCACTTTTTCCTCCTTTCCCGCAAGATTTGGGGCCGAATGCTCCTTGAGCGTTTATATGTGTTAATGTCCTATGTTTAGAGCCATTTTATCGATCTTTTACTTTTGCAAGTTGATTTCTTGAACAGTTTACTTATTTTTATTTGTTAAACATTTTAGATTTTAATTTTCGTTATGGTATTTTCATTTATTTTTGGTCGTGTATTCCCTTAACGAGAGTAAGTTTTTTTTTTTTATATTTGTAGGATCCTTTTCTATAATATTCCTATTTTCTTATTGCCTCGAGAGAACTATTTGTTTTGCTCTGTTTTGTTTAGCTCATTTGCGACATGGGAATATTTATAACGGATGCTGCTACAACTGCGAATTAAATCCAGAGAAGGTTTTCTTTTTCCCATTTTATGTTTTTATTTTTTGCATTAGGGACAACGCTTATTTTTAGTGTAGGATGGGGGGGGGGAGTTATTTAGATTTTTAAGTTGTTTGGTGTATTTTATTGTATAAGAACACAATATATTTTGACTTTTCTTTTGATCTGAGAGCTTGTCAAAACTTTTGAAGATTTTTGCTGATTAATTGACCATTTTTTAAAATTTTTGAAAATTTTTGTTTAACGTATTGTTTTATTTTTCTCCATAATAAATCTTTAATTGAATCATGCATGAATGAGTAGCCAGTGTTAATATTTTTTATTCATGATTTTCAAAAATTTTTAGCACTGAGCCATAGATTCATTAATTGTTGATTTGGGATATTTAGAGAAATTTATATAAACTCAATTATGTTGCATTCCAAAAACTTACCTTATTACATTTTCGAAATTAATTGTTAGACGACCTGATTTAGTTTTAAAATGAGGGTAGTGCCTTTTTCGTTTGTTGATCCTTTCTAGCAAACAATTTAACAATTTATTTCTAAATACATTATTTGAGCCTTATTCTTGTGAAGAGAAATATCATTCGCCTTTTTTCACTTAAACTCAATTTACCTATCCTTATTAAACTAATATTTCGTTTAATTGTTTTATCCTAAATTTTTCCTTTAAGAGCTTTATGCTACACATTATATGTTAAGGGATATAAGGATGGAAGCTTGTGAGAAATGGGTAGTGGACGTTTATTAAGCAAAATGGGGTATTGAAAAAAACTGTTGAAAAATAAAAATAATAATAGGTAGTGCCTATCATTGATATTGCGTGTTTATATATTGTGGATAGTGCCTATCACTGGTACCCGTATATTGTGAGCGAACATAAAAAAATAAAATATTAATGTGATATATATACGTCAGGAGAGAGGTTGGCATGTTTGACTATGCTTTTTGGTTGTTCAAAATTTTTCATGGGTATTTGTTACTCAAGTGTGGGGTTGTGGATGTATGATGTTTCGCATGTGAAGAGAAGTTTTATTTTAATGTGTGGCCACCATTCTATAAAGCTCTTGTTCTTGTTTGTTATATCCTTTCCCTTCTTTGGCTAAATAACATCCTAACTGACAGTTCAAGCTAAAAGTCTGACCTAATTTAAATAGAATCGGTTATTTAGATTAGTGGAGGAGTGTAAGAAGAGTGAGTTATGGGGTATTCAGAAAAATTTTGAGGGTATTCATGATTTAATCTAAATATTTTTAAATCTAAATTTTTGAATGGCTATACACATATGTACACGAATTTCATGTTTTGGTTTTTATTAGCATTTGAACTCTTGGGTTCTTAGACTACTGTGATTGGTAGATTAATTATTGATTAGTTATGTGGATATTTAAGGGAATATGTTGAGTGTAATTTTGTTATGCTTAAATATTTTAATTTTATATTTGCTCGAGAACAATCAAAAGGCTAAGTATGGGGTAATTTGATGAGTTCATAATTGTACTATATTTTATGTGTCATTTATCACGTTTTTATGTGTTGTAAGCAAGATTTGAGTTATTATTGATTTTAATTTGGTTATTCTTGGTTTATGTAGGGTTAAAGTGAAAAAAGAGGTAAAAAAGATGAAAAAGGTGAAAGGAATGCTAAGGGCGAAACATGCACGAGTATGAAGCCATTTTGGACGTTGTTTCGTATTTTAAGCGTAACTTTCAAGTTCAAGCTCCGATTGAATTGATTTAAAATGTGTTGGAAAGCTAAGAGAGAGATCTACAACTTTTATGTTTTACACTTTCTCAAATTCCAAGAGCATCAGGGATAAAATCTAAATCGAATGTGAAGCACAGTTTGAAGGTCCAGCGCAGGTTGTGCAGTGCAATCTGTGTGCTGTGTCTAGAGAGCTCCATTCCAAAATTGTTTTGCAGCACACATGTGTGCCATCAGGCAGAGCATGTGCACCCGATATAGTGAACTTACATGATTTCTGATTTTTGACAGATTTCTTTGTCCGATTGGATTATTTTTCATATGATTTCACATTCTTATCCTCAGACATTTATTGTAACCCTGGCATTCAATATAAATACCCCATGTAGGGTGAGTAGAAGGGGAGGACACGTCTATTCTTCTTTTTATATAGGGTTTTCAGCAGAGAAATTCTTAGTTATTCTTTCATGGCACTTAGTATCTAAACCCTTTTTTCTTGGTCGAGGGAATTGAAGTCATGGTCAATTCTACTATATTGTGAGACTTTTTGTTCTTGAACTTATTCACTTTTATATCAAGTATTGATTATTTTTCTGCGATTAATTTTATGATTATTTTTTTTTAACTTGTTATTGCTGCAAAATATTAAGTTATTGAAATTAATCTACTGCTAGATTGTTTTAATTGTAGATACAAGAGACGTGTGCTTAATTCAATTTGTGAAGTAACTAAATTTGATAATTACTCGATTCGTGTTATCGAATTTAGGAAAAATAATCAACTAATTAGCATAACCTCGTGTGTTTATGTTTAATTAGCTAATTATTCTTGTTGATTTAACTGCTTCTGTTAATTAATTTTTGGCACATATCTAGGTTAAATTAATGGTTAAGGTTAATTGGATTGTGTGTTGAAAATTAACCAACTTTAGAAAGAAATAAGAATCAACTTTGAATTGAAATTCGGATTAATTCTTTAATTAGTGTTTGATATAGAAATTTAATTATTTTTGGTGTCAAGCATCGACTAGAAAAATTGTTATAGTGGATATGATCGGAACCAAGATTCTTCTTGAATTGAAATCTCTTCAGTTTACTTTCTTTCCGTAGTTTTTAGATTAAAAGTATTCAAAAACCCCACTTTTCTTTTAAGTACAAGAATAAATCAAGTTCTCTGTGAGACGACCTTGATTCACTACTGCTGGATTTAATATTGAGATTTGTTTAATTTTGGATGCCTACGACAACACTGACCACCTTCTGTTATATTATAGATATTACATTAAACAAGAACAGGAAATGAAACTTTTGCGCAAACAATTCTAATTTAATTAATTATTTTGGATTCCTTAAAAGAATCACTCATAATCATAATACAAGTAATGGAAAGGTGCGATTAGTTAGTAGGGAAAAGAAGATAAGAAGGAAATAAAATGAAGAAAGGGGGGATAAATGATTATAATAGAAACAATAGCAAAAATAAAACATTTTTTTTTTTTTGGGAAGGACAATTGTGATTATCAGCTTTAACATATATTTGTCCATACTCTATATCTAATATAAAAATGGTTTTTAAAAAAAAAAAAAAAAACCCTTCCCGCTACCCCACTCAAACTCATGACCAATAAATCATAAGAGAAGCGTTTTACCACCTAAATCGAATATTGTTGTCATATAAGAAATGATTAATATGAAACTTTTAAGTTCTATTTTTATGCGATACAAATTTTATTGCATTAAATTTCCTTATAAGTTTAGGGATATGTTTTAGGAATTAAAAAGAATATTATGAAACAAAATTAACTTGGAGAAGAATTTTACATAACCAGCTATCCTTTGGATTCCTAGGAAAAAGAAAAAGGCCTGCAGTTTTATACAGAAACAAAATAAACATGTATCAATTCTCAAAAAAAAAAAAAAAAAAAAGTACCCAAAAAAAGAAAACAAACAAACAAACGAAGTTTTGACTTAATTTGAAAGTGTTTTACTTAACTTTCAAAGATTAATTACCAATCAAGTAAAATACACTTTAAAGTTTAAAGTAGTTTAAATAGTTCAAATTCAGCGAATTAGTTAACCACGTTGAACAACTCACTTAGTCTCCTTAGTCACCAATTTCAAAGTTGCAACAACAATTTCCTCTCGAGCCGAAACAGGAACAGATGCGAGGCCAATAATCTAGTCAGCTTTTTTTTCTTTTCTTGGGCGAGGCCCTTTTGTTTTTTTTTTTTTTTGGTTTGCTTCTTATTGTTCAATGTGACAGTTGGACTTCAATGGTAGTATAGTATTCCTCCCATCAAGATCAAGGAGACTTAGAAGAATAAAAAGTAATTTAGAAATTTTAAATTAGTCCTAATTAGCTTATTACACAATTAGAAGTTCCTGGAAAGGAAAGATGTCAAACTTTGCATCCTCTTCATTAGTGGTAGATTAATTTATAGCCCTCAAATTCATGATGAAGACACACAAGCATTTCTTCATATAGTAAATTATTATTTTTTTATGTAAAGTAAAGTGTTAGGTTCGATACTTAGATTGCTATTATTTTTTTATGTAGTACGAATCATCACCCAAAAAAAAAAAAAAAAAAAGGCATGTCTTTTCTAATTCAACATTATTTAATGTTGTTTAATCTCGAATCAAATCTATTTGCCAACTTCACAAGCCAATTCGTACAATCCCATCTTCTTTTAGAACTTTGTTAAAGTGTGCTATTTGGAAAAATTTAAACCAAATTCTTGTGGTCTGTATTGAAGCCAAAGTAAACATAGTTAAGTAGGAAATTTGCAGTCATTTTTTTAAAGATTCAATTATTGCCAAAAGTCTATGAACTTTTCAAAAAGTTTGTTTTGATTGATTGGCAATCTTACGAAATCTAAGGGTACATTGAAAATCTTACGTTGATTGGATCTCAATTTATCATCAATGTGACTTCTATTTCTTTATTTTTTCCTCCTTTAATTTTCTTTTCTTGAACATATGTGTTTTAAGCTTATTTCTCAATAGGGTCAGACAAAAATTGCCTCTGGTGGTAAATTTAATTAACCAAATTGTAAAAAGTTTTTAACTTAGATTAGTCGAATCTTAGATGGTTATAACTAAAATTATTGCTCTAATTAGATGTCCTATGAAAAAATATTTGTGACCCCTATTATTTGTTTCCTATTTGTGGAAATTTGCATAGGCAGGTGTCCACAAAACCCTGCTAGATGCCCAAATGCCTGGAGTACTTCATTGTACGAGTGGTTAAGGCCACGCGGCATAGTTGCTATATTTGACAGTGGAGATACAGCATTAAATAACTTAAGAGGAATAGAATATTCCATGCATGATCATCTGTCCTCAAAGCCTATGGAGAATGACGAATAACATGATGCAAACTTTCCATATAAAGAAATATGAATTATTATATTACTTAATTTAATATTTCATTCTTCGTAACTACACAATCTGCACACATGGGAAACTTATGCCTGTTGAATTTAATAGTTATTATGGACTAATAGTATCAAGACAGCACTCAATGAGTTTTTTTTGTTGATTTAGATGACATTTAGTACCAAACTAGTTCAGTTTCTTTAAAAAAAATAAACAAAGAAAAAAAGAAAAAATTATATGTAACTATGAATTTCTATAACTCATTAGATTATATCAATTCTTGCATCATTAATTAAGTAGATTCGCGGTTTACACTAATTGGATCTTTCCCTTGTAGGTGTGTTCCGTGTGTAATTATTAATAAACAGATAATATAGAAAAGATTAATCCTAAAATATATAATTAAAATACTAAAATATATGACTAAAATATGTAGAACTTTCGATGTCAATACCATCTTTTTTGAATTTAAATAGTTATCATACATGCCGGATGTTGCAATGAATAGAATAAGGCATGTCTTAGTTTCCAATATAGACTATATAGTAATGGGCTAATCATATCAAGACAGCAATCAATTCAGTTTGTTTTAAGTAATTATGCATAACAAAAGTCAGCTGTCTTTACTTATGTAATCTTAGTTTTATTATTTAGTCATGCGTGGCTGGTGAAACGTCTATGACTAACTAATCTATATGAATTATTTTCAAAACAACTAGATTCCCATATCAACTCTTGTAAGCTTTGTATATATAGGGATGCTACCCCTAATTAATCCCTATATGATTAGTCCAATGATCAACACAAAATATACAAACATTAATTTAGAGAAATAAAAATTAGAAGTTTGACTAGCTCGATACCATCTAGTTGTCCACCATCTTTCGAGCTTTTTTTTTTAACCAGTATATATATATTCAAGTTTTTTGAAAAATCATGAATAGATGTACTTTTAATTGTCTATACGATTGCAAGCTGAAATATTTGCTCTTCATACTCGACATGAGATCATCTTGAAATTTCAGGGATTTTGTCCCCAATATTTCCAACCATGATCCTATGAGAACAAATAAACATGCCTGTAGCACATAAATATACAAATATTAATAATATTCATGAACGCACAAAAAACACATAGCAATTCGAGAAAATTTCCCAGATTTTGCTCTTTTTAGAAGCTAATTAAAAAAAAAGAAAAAAGAAAAACAACTAAAATGCCAACCGTTGAGATCAAGAATTGAAAATGTCATTATTGTTAGGGTTAATAACACTTTGCCCAGGGGCGGATCCAAGAGTTAAACTTTGGGAGGATAGAAATTATATATACATATTTTTAGAGAAACAGTTTTATAATCTTTGCAAAATTTCACGAGATAAAGTTTATTTTTTTAAAGGGAGTTATTGAAATTTTTAAAAAAATCTCAAGAAAAATAATATATTTTTGAAACTCTTGGGAATAAGACTATTTAAATACATACATAGGAACACTTTTTTATAGTCTCTAAAATTTTTTGGGGTGCAAAGTGTAATTTTTATAATAGTATAATAATAATTTTAAAAAAAATTAAGGGTAGAAAAACATAATTTTGAATATTTTGAGGGGGCCTTCCCCACCCCTATGGTCCGCCTCTGCTTTACCTCCTTGAAATAGGTGAGTAATTACACTTTGTCCTCCTAAACTATAAAAAAATATACTTTGCCCCCATCCACATTATTCATTCTTTAAAAATTTTAACATCAATAAGATAATCTAATTCAATGACTTAAATACCTTTGGCGCTATATTTTGATTTTTTATATATTTAAATTTTGGTAGTGATGTGATAATTATTTAAAAATAATGAAAAATAAACTATATAATAATTTAATATAATCCATATCCTAATATATTTCTTGGTCAAAATTTTAAATTTTTTATTTCATTTTTTATTATTTCAAATTTGAATATTTAATCATAATGGTAGAACAATTCCCAATGGGCTTATTTTCTATTGAAAATTATTCTTTTAAGACATTGTGTGACAATATATTTTTTTGGATAAAACTTTGTGATTTTTTTTATGTCTCTTAACATTTTACAATTTTAGTATTTGGATTAACCTGTGTAAATTGCAATATCAAATATAATGTAGTTCAATATTTTCTCACATTTTTACTCCCTAATTCTTTTGTTATTATATTTTATTATAATAATAATTTTTATTATAATATTAGTTTGTTATTATAGTTTTTTTTAATTCTTTTATAATTATTGAACATGAAAATTAAATATATGAAAAATCAAAATATAATACTAAAGGTATTTCAGTCATTTAACTAGATTATCCTGATATTATAAAATTTTTAAAGGATGAACCATGTGAATGAGGGGGCAAAGTGTAGTTTTTTTATCTGAAGTTTAGGGGAGCAAAGTGTAATTACTTACCGAGTTTAGGGGGCAAAGTGATATTAACCCTTATTGTTATTATTATTTTTGGGTAACAGATGGCATTATTCGATATGCTGCAGGACCATTATTCAATCGGAAACTAGATATAGATTCTCTAACTCTAACACCCAAATAATTGATTCGATATTGGTCCACAAATTCACCTTGTCTTTTTGTGGAATTGGAAAAAAAAAAAAAAAAACATTGTTAAAATGGACGAGATTGATCAATTCAATTTCATTTTCAGCCGAAAATTTTGAGAACACTTTTATCTTTGCAAGAAAAGAAAAAGAAATACTAAGTGAAATGAGGTCCAATGAATCATAACGTGTCAAATGAATAAGAACCAGCCAGACCCCATGAATGAAATGGTGACATGGAAATTCAATAATTATGGGTTCGTCTTTTTAGCAAGCATTATTCCAAGAATTTTTGCACCTTCACCAACAACAATACGTCCAGACTCCTAAAATCAAGTACAAATTTTACATAGGCAGTCATATATAAATTGGTACACAAATTTATTGAGTTATTAATTTCTAATTTTAGATATTTAATCGAATTTCGCCCCTTCTTTCATTTGTAGATATTGTGACATGAGTTTGTCATGTATTGAGTTAGTTAATTGAAGAAAAAACAAATGGTAGTAAAAGGGTTTTCTTTTTTTAAAATATTTTTCGTTTAACAATTTCACAAAATTGGTATTTTTTAAATACTTTTTTTGCCACTTCATTTGTGAATTGAGAGAAGTAGAATAAGAAAAAATTGACAGACGTAGGACACAAATCCAGTCCAAAACATGAGTGATGAAACTAGGTTGGGAAAATTACTTTGTTAAACTGTCTCGATAGACTCTGTTGAACTCACACAAAGGATCGTATAGTTAAAGCATTTGCCACGTTGCTTGACATTATTGCATGCCTCACCCACGACTTTGCCAAACACTACATTTGACTGCCCGCAATATTCACAATCCACCAAAAAGACCCTTTTTATTCTTTTTTTTTTTTTTTTTTTAAAAAAGGAAGATCTCTTACATCAGCTACGTTACAGCTTAATTAACTAACACAAATAATTTTAGTATTGGTTACAATGACCAAAGCAAAATCTTGCCTACTAAAATATCTATATATTTATATATATATATGTTGGGAATGAGAAGGACATGTGCAGCATGAATCAACCTCAACTAGAATATCAAAATTATAGAATGATGTTTGTCATGCAAAATAATATAAGTTATAACGTGGCATCACAAAAACCAGAAATATGGATGACTATATTTGAAATATACCATGATGAAATGCTACAGAAAATAAATAATTAAATAAATAAATAAATAAATGAAGGTACGAAACAACTATACATTAGTGAATGAAGATGAGCCAAAAAAGAGAGAAGAGGACAAATTAATTCTACCTTATTCCATTGTTGTTCCTAAAAAGTTCAATCTTAGAATTCTATAAAATAAAAAATAAAAACAGTCCAAATTTGCCTCGCATGCTCAATCATATATTTCCAACCTAGCAAAATCAGTCAAGAAAGCCATTTAATTTAACACATTCCACATGGGAAGGTAAAAAGCCAACTTGACTATAGAAAAGCAAATTGATGTTTAATTAAGAACCTTTTCTACCTAAAATCAACGAGTAACCAAATGGAGAATACGACCATATAACAAGACGTTCTTGCGAGATAGTAACACAAATCTTTGACATTACGTTCTTTGCATATATTGCATACAGTCACAAGACAAACCATATTAAGATCCTAATTAGTCCAATTACTATGAAGTAAACATACAATTACGACAAACTAATTTTTTTACGGCATTACACTCTATCATGAACTATATTCTCGTTGATTTCTATGTGAATTATATGTTTCTTACAAATTATGCACAAAATTTTTTCCAATCTTTCCCTACTCCTTTTACGTTGATTACTCTCCCCAAAAGCAACTCTTCTTAACCAGTACAGTCATCTTAATACATGACCTAACCACCTTAAAGCTATAAGAATGTATTCTTCTCATCTTCTTACTTATAGGTGTTACTTCAATATTATCCTGAATATACTTATTGCGCATCTTATTTATCCTAGTATACTCACAAATATATTTCAACATTTACATTTTTGCTACTCTTATTTTTTTCTCATACAAGTGCAACACTAGTGAGAAAAAAAGTAGCCTTTTCAGAACAAATTAACCAGGAAAAATCAGAACAAAGTAACCCGTCATACAATCAATTATGATCAAATAATTATGATCAAATTCTCAAGCGTGTCAAACTTCTGCTTTGTTTTGATTGATACCTATAGCAAATTATGTCTATTTTACATCAAAAGCAAGAGGTGAGGCTGACAATGAAAGAAAAATTGTCTGTAATAAGAACAGCCAAAGTCGCATTTACTTAGTAACCTATTCTGAGCATTTCAATGTGAAAGAACAGTAATTACAATAAACCCACATTCCAGCTTTTTCTGCAACTGCTAATAAGGGTAAATTCAGAGAAAACCAATGAGCTCGTCATTTGATGGCCAATAACAGAAAATATAAAACTCCTCAATATATTTGCACCTTTCTTTCAGGCTGAAAATGCTCAAATATAAAATGTCTGTAACCAAAAAGTTATCATAATACTTTCTTCGCAATTTAGGTATCTAACAAAAAGCAATAGGCCAAAAATGGAGCTGGCTAAAACAGGAAAAAAGAAAAAGAACTTCCGGAAGAAAGTAAATCAAGTCTGAACAATGCCATCTAGGACTGGATACTTGGTAGAAAGGAAGACCTTCTTTGCCATTGCTGTGGCAGAATGTTACTGACAAAGCTGCTCAACAGCAGTCACAATTTGTGGCGGTTGAACCACAGTCCATTCCTCTAACGTGCCCGCATAAGGAGTTGGAACATCCTGGGAGGACAGGCAAATAATTGGTGCATCGAGATAATCATGGAAATTCTCATTTATTGCTGCTGTCAAGCTGGCCCCAATACCACCTGTCCGCATGCATTCCTCAACTATGAATTGCATGCACGCGATGAGTTTTCTTCACAGAGTTTCCAATAGTGTAAAGATCAAATGGTTTCAAAGATCTAATATCAATGACCTCAGGATCATAACCTTTATTGACCAGTGTTTTGACGGCTTGCATTACATGGTACCTCATCCTGGAGTAGGTTAGTATTGTTACCTGCTCACCAGGCCTTACCATCTCTGCCTCTTCCAAATTAAGTACATACTCTTCATCGGGAATTCTTTCTTTGAGATTGTAGAGAAGCACATGCTCGAACAGAACCACAGGATTCTCACTACGGATGGCAGCCTTCATCAGGCCCTTTGCATTGTAAGGAGTTGAGCAAGCAACCATCTGGATTATTCACTTGACTGGAAGTAAGACTCAAGCCTCTGTGAGTGCTCCGCCCCAAGTTGGCTGCCCAACGCCTCCTGGCCCCCGTATCACAGCTGGAATGGTGAACTGACCACCAGATGTGTAGTGAAGCATGCCACAATTGTCAGATATCTGGTTGAAAGTATAAGAGCGCCAACAGTAAAAATCCCATATTCATGCCCTCTATGACTGGTCTTAGGCCAGTCATTGCAGCCCCAATAGCCATGCCCGTGAAAGAGTTTTCAGCTATGGGTGTGTCAAGCACCCTAAGATCTCCAAATTTTTGTGCAAGCTCTTTAGTAACCTTGTATGAGCCACCATAGTGGCCCACATCTTCACCCATGACACAAACCCGTGGGTCTCGATCCATTTCTTCCTCCAGTCCTTCTCTAAGGGCTTCAAATAGAAGGAGTTCATGCCTAAAATTTTCAGGGGCAAGGAGGAGACCATTATCGTTATGACTAAAAGAAATAGCTTAAAGAAACTGACAATAGAAAAACATATCTCATGGGGGGAATACAAACTTAGAAGCAATTATTAGATTATATGAAATAATCTTGTATGAACAAAATTGCTTAATCTCATGCTACCCTTATACAAATCACAAAATAGAATGCCAATTAGACATATAAGCCTACCAAAAACAAGATTGTCGATGTTTTCTGAGCCATGTGAATCTGTAAATCTTCTAGTTTTTTCCAATTCTTTTATGATGTACAATTATCCTAAGAGCACAACGAGTTGATTTGGGCTTCTGGTGCTTTTGTTGCGTATAATGTAAAGCCCATAGCAGATCTCAAAAGGGGTGATAGATGGATTGACTGCATTGGACATTTTTAAACAGATGAGGAAATTATCAATATTCAGTGTCAACATATTTCTATAGAACACATCCACCACAAACACTTCTTAACATGGTGTATTTTTAAGCTGCAATTCATGTTCAATCGATATTTTCTCTAAGCTCCAATTCTGTGACTTGTAAATCTAAAGCAATGATATCTTCTGTAATTTTGATTATCCAATCTGTTATCTGAAGCATTATGCTAGTAAGACAATCTTATTCAACAATTTTCTTAACACTCTGCATCCTCTAAGCAATTTGATGTGTTAACAAAGATACACCCAATATCAGAAGCTTTAAACTATGTTGTTCACCCAAATGCGTGACAAGTACCTTGAACCAAATTGCGAGGCAATGATGAAAAACCAACAACTTCAAATCTCATCGTCCAGTCATTTACAAGCTATCCGTGTAATAGTCCTTGCAGTATAATTCAAAATCTTTAACTTGGCCTGAGTCACTAGACTCGCTACTTATATTTCACAGAAACACACAAGAACACAATGGCAGAAATCTAGGATAAAGGAAGGACTACAGGTTCACTCAGCAAACAGGTATGTTTGTTCTTCACAAGTAAAGAATTGACGTTAAACTTACATTGGTCCAAGAAATATCATCTAATAGTTCATGGATAAAGAAAATGAAGATCAGTAATCCCCCGTCCCCGTCCCCGTCCCCCTCCCCCAATCAAAAAAAAAAAAAAAAAAAAACACAAACACAAACACAACAGACACAGCCCTAACCATGTCAAACTAAAGTCTCCACTCTTTGACAGTCAATGATGAGTTTTAAAGTTTTCCAAATCCCATTTATTACCAAGATAGTCATGAAACTGAAATTTCAGATATGCCGTGATTAGTTCTCTAACACTTATTACTATATGATTGAGAAACCAGAGATTTTCATACTTAGCCCTCCTGGTCAATAGTCAGTAGTGTTTGTGCAATGCCTTCTCTATTCAAGGACAAATATACTAAGGAAACAGTAAATTTACATAAGATTACATTCCTTGAAGCAGGCATTGCATAAAACTATAAAGAGGAATCCGCTAAAACTCTTGCAATTTAACCAAGCTATGGAACATTGCATACCAACATACAGAAGGAGGGAGAAAACATTTCACGGTATATAATTGCTTGCTATAGTTATAAATGTCCCATTAGCATCAATTATAAAAATCAGAAATCCTAATTGAATAACTTATCCTTTAGGTTAGGTGATGCAGGATAAATTCTGCTAAAATAGGATAATGATAAGCCAAGAGAATAAAGGTATTGATTAGGATAGGATTTTTGGGGACAAAGATAAGCTAGCTAATTAACTTATCCTGATTAAGTTTTTAGATTAGGATTAGACCTCTATAAATAGTATAATGCATACTGTTTTGTAATTCAGCTTTTGACATTTATGAAATATCGTTTATTTTTTTTAGTTCTACTAGAACTATTTATGGGTGTGTGCTGAATAAGCCCCTATCAAGGTTTTTCTATTGGTTTTTCCTAGAAACCAACACTTTGGTCATGGATCAAAGTAGGTCATGGATCAAAGTAGTCTTACTATTTCTCATGCTTCCGCCGGCATCATTTGGTATCAGAACCAAAAGAAATCCACATGAAATCCACATGGCAACAAGAAGTAGAAGAAGTTAAGGAGCAAGTTGTCCCAAAGGTTTGAACAACTTATGAACCAAGAAACATTGGAGGTTCATGAGGAGATTCAAGCTGGCAGTTTTAATTCTTCAGAAATACCAGAAGGTGTGACGCAGCACAAGCTGTGATCTAGGCCAGTGTTCTAGTAGAACAGATTTTAGGGGCTTAAAATACGCAGTCAAATAGCAACTTTAATGATTAGAGAACACAGGAATAAGAATGTTAGAAATTCTAGACACTGCTGAAAAAACTAGAAAGCTATTTAATGATTAGAGAACACAGGAATAAGAATGTTAGAAATTCTAGACACTGCTGAAAAAACTAGAAATTAAGAGAATAATTGCGAGAAACAGTAGGAATAACTCCTAGGTACCTTCAGGCATCTCACCCAAGGCTAGATTGTATCACTTGAGAACACACCCAAGGCTAGATTGTATCACTTGAGAACACATTAAAGTCTGCTGGATGTTTTATTAAATTGAAACTATATCTTCTCTCTATGGGGAAGGGGAAGTACATTATTTACAGTGAACAAAGACAATCCTACTTCAATCAGGATTCAACTCTTATTCCTTATTCATGATCCTAACTTTAACTCTATTACTAAACCCAATGGAAACAAAGTACATGCTATACAAAATTAATAAAACACTAAAACCAGAATTCCTGCAAAATAGCTAAACTATACCCAAAATACCCCTATCTAAGTAAAATTTACGAAAAAGCATAAACTCCTAGAATCAGATTCCTATTTGAAGAAACTCTATTAAAACTTTATTTCAATTCCCAAAGAGGCTTCTTGTCTTCTAATATGTCAGGGGCTTCTTGTCTTCTAATAAGTCCTTAAAGAATACTTGAAGGCAATTATGAAAATCTTTGATTTTACTCTTTCTTTGACTGCATCAAGGTGGAGAAAATATTTTTGTTTACGACTCTGATATTGATTTGCATAATCATTTGGTGAATTGGGATACACCACCGATATTGATTTGCATAATCATTTGGTGAATTGGGATACACCACTAATCTATGATGTCTATCTAGACAAGGATATTGCTGTTGATCGATATTCTCTTCCTACATCTTTAAAACTTAAAGAGGAAAGGAATTTTCTTCAACTATTTGACAAAAGATTTGAGAGTACAATAGTCACAACTATGATGTGTATGTGGTTGATAATGAAGTTTGGTGATTTGAGCATGCTACGACTATCAAAACAACATTCTTTAAATAACAATTTTCACCAAGTGTTTGATAAAAGTCCAAGGACTGCTGTGGTCGTCAAAAGTAAGAACCTCTCACGTCTTTGATACTAGATGAGACCATGATTGTTGGAAGACTAGTTCTATGTTTGGAGATTCACTTTTGGGCTGTTTAGCGGTGCTCATAGAATCTCCTGAAGTACCCAATGCAGTTTTATCCAGTAGCAGAGTTGGAAGTAAGCTTGAAGCAGCCATTTCGGACCCTAAGAAGACAATAATTACAGTTCACTATTTGCTGATTCTGAAGAAGGGCCATCAGACCAGTGTTTGCATAGTATGTGGTTTTTATAATTGGTAACATGGGGAGGTAGGTTTAGTCAGTACGCATCTTTTGTTTGCGGTACGATGTATTATTCATATACAACTGTGGTACGATGTATTATTCATATACAACTGTGTAGAGCTAGAAAAATTGGGTACATACACATCTAACTTGATTGTTGCTAAAATTATCATGCATACAAGTAATTTATTTACTTAATTGTATTAGAATTTAGTTGTACTATAATTTCACTTATACTAGTTCTAGTTGTATTAGAATTTTAGGAATGTTTGTGTGATTGAGATTCGGAACCTTACAATGTCCATATTGGTAAGCGAACACATTGCGTTTTAGTACAAGCGTACCCATACGGAAATCAGAGGGTGTAATGGCATGTTAACTACGGAAATCAGAGGGTGTCATGGCATGTTAACTAACACTGTCAATGGAAATCCTTTTGATCGTGGCAAGTAAAAATAAAACTTTAGGACAAGTTTTCTCCAACCCAAGAAGAACTCATGCAGGATAAATTCTGCTAAAATAGGGTAATCATAAGCCAACAGGATAAAGATCTTGATTAGGATAGGTTTTTTGGAGATAAAGATAAGATAGCCAATTAACTTATCTCATTAGGTTTTTAGATTAGGATTAGACCTCTATAAATAGTCTAATAGTAGTATACTTTTTTATAATTCAGCTTTTGACATTATGAAAATATAGTTTCTTTTAGTTCTTTTACTAGAACTGTTTAAGGGTGCATGCTGAATAAGCCCCTATCAAGATTTTTTTTACTGGTTTTTCCTAAAAACCAACACTTTGGTCATGGATCAAAGCAATTTTCCTATTTCTCACGCTCCTGCCGTCGTCATTAGGCATGGGACATTGTCTTTCAAGGTATGATACAAGGAAGGGAAAATATATTACTGCAGTTCATACTTGCTCAAAAGTTTAACAGGCATTCATGCATGGCCTCCCTCCCTTTCTCCCTCCCTCCCTCTCTGTCATAAATCATAATTCTAGAGCTTGAATCACAGAACTAAAATTGCTGACCATAACACAGTGTCTGTATTATATGTTTCTGCCACGAATCATAATTGTATGCCTTGCTTGATAAGTTCTAGTATAGTGCAGAAATCCAGTACCAGTTGCAACTGACAAGGAATTGTGTAATTGACACGTTTACGTAGATTTCCATTTGTTAAGCTCTTTAAATAAAAAGCTTTTCTAGTTTGTAATGGGCAAAAAGATGGAGTTTAAGGAGGTCTAAAAAATCAGACGACACTTTCATGAGGGCATCTTTGTAAAATTCAAAACCAGGCACTTGTTTGCCTCCCTCATTCACTATATGCTAATGGCTTGAATAAAAAGTCCAAAATTTATGTGTCACAGCAGTAGCTGCAGCTGTAGGCTTGTAGCAGTAAGAAAGGACAAATATCTATACTTTTGCTGGAAACAAGCTACAAGCAGGTGAGATTTTCGAAAACCATCATATACAAAACAATGTCAAAATAAAAGTTAGGCCTCCCAACACTTGCATTCATCAGACCAAAGTTAACAATAATCCTAAGACATCTCATTCCAAAAACAGCTATATTTTGAAGAAAATAAAAATCAAGATATCCAAACCCATAACAAGAAATAAAAGAAAAAGGGAATCCCACATTGAATGCAATCTCTGAAACAAACATAATTGTGTACAACTCAACTTAAAGACATTAACCAATAGAAATGGTCTACAACCTCTACAGCCGCTGCACAAAATAAAGCAAGAATCATGCACAACAACAATGTTAACACTCATATTTGATTTTTCTGTACACTAGAAACTCAGAACCACCAGATAGAAATCAATACACAAATTAAACAAGTGCAAGGACAAGTGAACTATGTTAAATGAATAATACTGGAAAGGGCACAGAAATTACCCAGCTTTCGAAGCAGCTGAAGCAGCAGAATTCTCACCCTTTGTCTGAACAAAACATGAAAAGAAAAACATGTGTGTGAAAATATTGAAATCAATAGGAATAAGCAGCTAATACTCAACAGGGAAATGGGCACTCACTGCAACTGCTTTGGCAATTAATTTTCCAGCTCTGGAGCTTCCATGAATAGAACCGAAATTCAACCTTGCCTCGGATCGGATCACTGCAAAAAACAGAGCAAAATTAGCAAAAACAAAAAGCAATCAAATCACCAATGATAAATTGCTTGACTAAAAACCATTTTTACATTGCCTAAAAGTTCAATCTTGTATAATGGGATCATGGACCAACTCTTAAATCTTACCCTCAATCGTGTAAAAGAGATAAACTTTGCAACATTGGCCTAATTGGGTCACCAATCCACTACTCAAAACCCAATCTTTTTAACATTTTTCCCAATTCCCTTCTTCTCATTCCATGACTTTTTCTTGAAAATTGAAGAAAAAAAAAAGCCAAAAAAAAAAAGGAGGAAAACAAACCTGGTAGAGAATGCAGAGAAGAAACAAAGAATTTTTGATGATCTGGGAAGGTCCCAGATGCTGCTGGTGATGCAACTCCAATTGTCTGCAACATGGCAGCCATTTCCCTCTGTTCTTTTGTCCAAATATTAATGCAGATTGAGAGAGGAAGATAGAAAAAATGGTGGGGTGTAGATGAGAAGATTTATAAAGATAATAAAATGAAAGGGGAAAAATGAGGAAGGGTGGAAAATGGGGGCGGGGGCGGAGAAACTAAGGAAATGGTGGCGATTTAATTGAAGTGAATAACAAGAAAAGGTGATACTGTGGGCGATGAAAATTGAAAACTGGAAGTGCTTTTCTTTGGATTGACTGAAAGCGTGGTACGAGCTTCTTATTTTTGTCTGAAAACGTGGTACTACTTTGTTAAGTTAAATGAAAACGTGGTGTGTATGTTTTGGTATATGTGAATGTTGAGTGACATGGGACTCTCCGCATTGCAACTAACATTAACCAACTTTTATTGACCAACAGAGTTATCTTCAAACTCTGCACAATGGAAATATATCTTTTATTTCTTTTGATTTTTTCTTTTTTTTGCTACAAAAAAGTTTAGAATTAGAGTAGGTTTTATTTCACTTTGGGAGCAAACATTGTCGTCTATATGTTTTTCAAGGGTTGAAATTAGCAACCATAGACAAGGTATTCGACCTTTACTAATTGAGTTATCGATTATTTCTTGTATTCTATTTTTACTAGTTGAACTACAAACCTGTTAATACTTTTGTGGGTGGCTGAGGATTGGGAAGTTTGAATGTACGAGTTGTATTGTTAGGAATAATATAAGTTGAAGATTTTTGCAATAGTTTGGTTTATCATGTTATATTTGTATAATGTTGAGTAAATTAACATATTTTACAGGGACTATATTAGAAACAAAAAAGATGATTCTTACAAAGAATGCTTGGATGATTATCTCAACAAATTGTCCAAAGTGCTATTCTGCTGGGATTACATAATTATTTCCAAATTATTCTTTAGTTCTATATTTTTACTCGAACTTTTCCCTAAACGTTCGACATCTTCTCTCACAAAAACACAGACAATTTATTTTGGTGGAGATAGCATCAAAAGTCAAAAACTGTACCTATGCTTTGATACAGCTGTGACATACTCATATGAAGCAATACAACCAACAAGAAAATGTAGGTAACTCTTTCATAACAGATTATAATTGTTGCAAGGGTACAACGAATTGATCTTCTTACCGAAACACAACTAAATAGGTCGACAACCTAGAGCCCAAATTGATTGTACTCGCAACTATTAATTAGGTCGACAAACCAGAGTACAAGTTGAAAATCTCCAACAGAGTAATGAGTAAAGACTACTGTAACAGCATATTTGATGCAACTGGCAAGCTCTCCTACAAAAAACCAAACTCAGGGTTGTGTTTTGGGAAGTAAAACTAACTAAATATCTTTAATTAAAAGTCTCTTCCGAACAGAATCCCAAAAATTGAAGCACCTGCATCAGGCAGTTAAAACTTCATATTAGTTGCAAATAATGAACTGCAAGCACAAAAAAGATTCCCACCAAAAAAAAAAAAAAAAATAATAATAATAATAATAATCATAAACAACACTAAATCAAAAAATAGAATGTTATTAGCATTATTATTTTTAAAAATTTGAAGGGTTCTTAGAGAATTTTACCAGGAGATCGAAAAAATATTTGCTGTAGAAATAATTAATCTTCTTCCATGGGCACCTCAGGAATATTTGAGATGAACCTATCTTCTTCAATTGCTTTATTTATAACAGAAACTGGGGTTGGTAATAGGAAGTCAAGGAAATAAAGTTCAAACTGAACTGAAGATAACAATCATTTTACAAGAAATACTCCAAATTCAAAGACTGAAAACATAAATCTGCTGACAACTTTACAGTAAAACCAAAACTAAACAAAATAAGCAAGAACATAACCCAGCAGAAATTAGTATTCCGCAATATTAAGACAATTCAAAGCAACCTCAAAATAATAATTATTTCAAACTTTTCTGTGGGTATAAAGCAGATTCACAGCCAAATGTATAGCTACATAACAAAACTCCAAATTAATTCTAGAGAGACATTGAATATCAAATTAACAAGTAGCAGAAACCAGCAGAATAATCAGCCAGTCGGCTAACTGTAAATGGAGAAACTCCGCCTATAAATGCATGCCAACACAAATGTACCCACACCGGGAAGCAAACAAGCCACATACAATGAACAGAATGTATACCTTTAATATCCCTAGGCAGAAGCACAACATATATTTAAACTCCACCCGTCCGTTTTATGTTCTTCCAAGGAGTAGGTGATTATAAACGTTGATTAGTTAAGCTCATTTTTAAAGTAGACATGGACCAAAAGTCTTGAGACTTCACCAAGAGAAAAGGATATAGATAGACATACGATCATCCTCCTTCTCCCCACGGTTACGGCTATTATTCAACTCTCTCAATATTTCAGGCGTAACCTGCATTTAAGAAGATAAGATGGATTAAAATAACACACTTTCCAACGGGGAAAAAAAATGAAAGGCAATCAAAATGGGGTTAATTGACATACCAAATAATGTCTCTGCTTCTCAACTAGTGTGTTGAGGTTAGCTTTATCCTCCTTCTTCAACTCATTTTTGTACCTATATTTTTTTTCACAGAGATGTTATACGAGAGAAATTAATAAGCAATAACAATTTTGTGTGTATATCAATAAATGTAAATCTATTTATTTAAGATACTCGATACTAGTATGTATTGTTTAAGATTTCTGAGAAGACACCCAAGTGACTACTTTGGCACTGTGAAGTTACCCACATGCAACAAACAAAACAAATATCGGTTGCAAAAAGATCAAAAGAAATGTTAGGACACGGAGTGAGTAAAGGGAGAAAAAAGTAACACGAATATTAGCACATCAATACTGGCTCTATTAGCTGAAGAAATTACCTAACAAGGTCCAGGATCAAATTACTGTTTACATCAAATCTGAAGACCAGTATGCCAAATATTTCCAGCTAAAGTAGTGAGATATCAAATTTTACAAACACAAAAATCAATATCACTGCAACAAAAATAAAGTTGAAAAAAGGAGAAGAAACATAGGAACATTAAACGCAAATTAGTGAAAAACTATCTGCAAATAAGCTACAAACCTTTGAACAAAAGCAAGAAGTGACTGATGCCAAATCACAGGCATTGTCCTCGAGTCTTCACAGAATTTCATGAAATGAGCAACCATTGCATCAAGACAATACTCGATATGGCAAAGCATATTTCTTCTCAATTAATAACTTTATAAAATAACTGCAAGAAAACATTCACTGATAGCTATCACATAAACTGAAATAAGAAATAGTTGCAAGAAAAATGTAGCAACAGAACTTTATGTGCATGTTCTCAATCTATATACAAATAAGTGATAAGCAACAGGATAATCAAATTAGCTAATGACAGTAACAACAGTACTAAAGCAGCACATACCACTGAATCTGACCACAAAAAGTCTCACCAGGACAAGCAAACCAATGAAAACAAAATATATTACAACATACGTGCAAATTCTTGCAGCATGAATTTTTTATGTATTTTTTCAAGTATGTGTATCTCAGTGTACATGTACATGGGCACGAAGGGAGAAAGAGAGGAGGAAAGATAGGAGTGTGACAGAGATTCACAATTCTGGCAATGCCCTGGCAAAATTAGCTAAAAACTTTCTTAGAGCAACTCTCCCATGGGGTTCTCATGTTGTAACTGTAGAGTGACAGTTGAATAAATCAAACAGACCATCGAAAAAACCACCATGAAAGTATAGGTTATATCTTCAATGATCTAATGACCATGTAGATCTTTAAATCTGAAGAAGAAAATGAAATAAATTTGGAATATTGTTAAGCTCAAGAAGGTCAAAAGGGCTGATACCTTGTTGTGCCGCAGTACTCCATCTCCGCCAGCTTCAACAAAGCTACACTGCAGGCCCATTGTAAAACTAGTTATACACTTATACAAGAATTAAAAAAATAACAATACAGAAGGAATTAAGCATTGATGACATGAAAACCAAAATCAACAAAGCACGCATGCATGTACCACCCTCGGTATATTCATATCAGTGAATACTTCCCAAATACAAATGGATGGTATTATGAAGCTGCAATCTCATATGTGTGTGAGAGAGAGAAAGAGAGCGCCAAACAATTGTTGACACTAGTTATGTCTACTTATGCCATCCTTCTTCATATTTTGTTAAGTTATTGAATTGTTAAAAATTCTTTTATGACTTAAGGGTAAAATCTATAGAACGGCAATTAGGCCAGCGTTGCTCTATGGGTTTGAGTGCTGGGCAGTGAATCACACACATGAGCGAAAGATGAGAGTGGTAGAAATGCGAATGTTAAGAGAATGTGTGGGTATACTAATATGGACAAGATACGGAATGAGCATATTCGTGAGAAAATTGGAGTAACATCTATTGATGAGAAGATGAGAAAAACACGCTTAAGGTGGTTAGGTCATGTGTTAACACGACCAGTAGAAGCGCCTGTTAGGTGAGTAGATTTTAGAGAGAGTAGTCAACATAAGAGAGGTAGAGCAAGACTGAAAAAGACTTGGTGGTAACTTGTAGGAAAGATATAGCCCATCTAAGAATTGAGGAGGCTATGGTCCATGACAGAGCGCAATGGTATAGCAAGATTCATGCAGCCGACCCTCCTTAGTGAGATTAAGGGTTGGTTTGTTTGTTTACTGGATTAAAAAAATTTTATCCTGATAGCCTATCCTCGTATCCCAGCCCAAAATCAAAGAAAACAAAATTTGGCTTGCCTCAAATTGAGAGACCACTGAATTGTGTCGGGTACTAAAAGTTAACATACCTAGAATGAAGAGGAGGAATGGAGACCTTCTGAAGAACACTTCCAATTATGACAGCTTCCCTCAGATTACAAGTCCTTGACTAGAAAAAAGGAAATAATGTTTGCTTAAGTATGAATTTTGGAAGTCTTTGGAAATCTAAAAAGTAAATAAGCATACAGGAAATGTACCTCGCACAGTGGAAACAATATTCCCTTATTGAAGGCAGCTGGTTTATACAGGCACTTCTTCAGAGATTGATATAAGGCAAAATGCAGTTTTTTGTTCTTCCGGATATCTTCTCTAACACGTGGCAATAAAACAAGCTTATAAAAGCGTTCTGCCTTCTTCACACCCAAATTGGAAGCAAAAATTCTAGTCGCTTGGAAAATGGCATTTGGTGACCACTTCTCAGGCTCCGTCAAGTACAAAAGACTTCCTCCCAAAATTGGAGTGAAGGAATGTGTTTAAATGCCTTGGGCATTTTGCCTGAAGTATATTTGCTAAGAAGCTTTCCAACACTGCATAGCATTAACCCAAACACAAATAACTCATATAATTTGGATAACATATAATAGGCATGAGCATGTCAGAAAATTTAAGTACCCCTTATATAACTCTATGATGGAATCATCCAATTTTGGCATTGGTCGTGCTTCTGCAAAGACACATTTTAAATGGGTCATGAACAATTTCAAATATATATTCAGTTTCTATATTTTAATGCATCAGATATTTAAATCAGTTAAAACCACAGTTAGAAACCATAATTTCAGCAAAGATACTCCCAAAGCACAAAGAATAAAGAATTTGGTTTTCATAGAAAATCATTATATGAAAAGGCAAGCAGTAGTAAATTTTATCATATTAAATCAAAAGGCATAAAGAAGCTCGCAGAATCAATAGAAAAATAAGAAAATTGACCTGACGATCGAACTTGAGCATCTTTTTCTTTAATCCTCTCAACGATAATATCAGCCAATGTGCGCTGAGGACGACTATCAGCTGACATAAATGCTTGAAGAAGCTTCTAATCATTCTCGTCAATTTGATCCTATTGCATTACCCAAATTAAGAACTGTGCAAAAATACAACACCGAACATAATAATTCCACAGCCCTTGTCCTGCCCCACCATCCTAATCCCCCAACTCGATACAGAAAAAGAATTCCAATTAATGTTCATCTCAGTCCCTAGCCAAAAGAAAAAAAATCCTGAATGCTATCCACAATTAGTTATAGATCCAAATTAGACACTCGTATGCGAAGCTGAAATTTCTAATTATTCTAAAAATAACTACTTCAGAGAATAAAAAAAAAATTACCAATTTCACTATTGCAATTCCTATGCCTAGGTAGAATGTTAGAAAGAAGGGGAAAAAAAAAAAAACAAACTAATATCCGAAAATTCAAACAAAAAAAGGAGCTGACCGACCTCCTCCCAGAGCCACCAAATTGGCTACGAGTTTCAGAAAAGCCTCCAAAATCATCAATATCCTCCTCTTCATCATCCTCTACAACCTTTTTCGGGTCTTCGGAAAAAACCAAATTAGGGTTTTGCTCTCGTGCCTCCTCCTCCTCAATCTCCTTTTGCTGAATCAACGCCTCTTTTAATATCTTCGAGCTAATTCCCAATGAAATAACCTAGACCGAACAAACAGGAAATCAATACGCGATAGCATAGTAGAGAGAGGGTGATAAGGCGACGGCGCCCGGCAGCGTACCTGTTGCTGTTGCTGGTGGAGCTTCGGAGGCTTTGGGCGTTTCCTGGAGGTGGAGGTGGTGGACTTGGACTCGTCATTATCCGCCGACAGGAACGGCTCCGGATTTGTTATTCTGTTGCGCTTCTTCGGCATTTGTTACTGGTGGTTTTGGCGGCCGTGACGGTGGTGGTCGACGGTGGTTTTGGACTGCGATATTTTGCAGCTGATAAACCCTAGCAGTCGTGCATAAACTATAGTGCCAAAAGGTTGTGATACAAATATTAGATTTTCTCTCTCTTTTTTTAGTAAGCCCGTTTTACTTGTTAACGCTTTTGTCAAATGGGTCAAATGCAAATAATGTTCCTGTGTTTAGGTGAATAACTACTTTAAAATTTTTTGCAAAATAGATGAAATCTATTAAAATTGACACGAACTAGCGAATTATCATATATGTCCTTAACTAATTACAGTTTTCTACAAAGTTTTAAGATCAAATTAAAAATAAAAACAAGATCACAGAATGTTGGGATCAAATTTAAAATAGATGGGATCAAATTTAAAATAAAAAATTTTCAAGAAACCCTAGGGAATCATTTTTTCGACTTTAAAAGTTTGTATAGTACAAGTTTTTAAAGAATATGATATTGTACTGTACAAACATTTAAAGTACAAAGAAATTATTCCTAAAAGGAACCGCAGAATTTTCCTTAAAACTTATCTCAAAAACCACTCAATAAAAACCATAAACCATCTCAGAACAACCAAGNCCATAACAGATCCTATCATATTAGAATCGCACATTCATTAATGAAAAATTATTGTGGGAACCGTCAAAAATCCTATATAATTAAATGTCCAAGTATAGAAGGAGATTTGCTACTTTATTACAGTAATTCATATTTGAACCCATTCAACAAAAATCATAAAAAATTAAATCCAACCAATAAAAAAAAGATTCAACTTTAAGAACAACAAATAAATCGATCGGAGTTAAGGGGTAGGGAAAGGGTGATCGAGGCCTAGAGGGGAAGAGTGAGAGAGATCGGGAAGCGTGAGGGTAGGGGTGATTGAACTGGCCATGGGGATGGGCAAGGATGGTTGGCTGCTATAATGGTGGTGGTGGCTAGGATGGGGAAGAAGAGGAGGCGATAGATGGTATGGTGAAAGAGATGGGAAGGATTAGGGTTTCACTTAGGGGTAAAAAAGTAAATTCGTATCTTTTATGATGTTACATTTTTTTAAATAGTCTCAAACGTAGTATAGGCATGTGGTAGATCAAAGTTTTAATAGATTCCATCTATTTTGTAAAAGAAATTTAAAACACAAAGAGGTCAAACACATATGTCATAACCGTAAGGCAGTAAAGTGCTTATTCACCTAACCACAAGGAGATATTTGCATTTTACCCTTATTAAAACTAATTGAGATAGCCGTGCTTCGCATCGTGATTGAATAATAATTCAGTGAAGATCCCAAGAAAATTACATGAAGAATAGATATTATTGCACTTGTATTTAAAGTTGTTTGTTAAACATAATTCTTTCTGGGATTGGAATTAGATATGGATTACAAATATAATACTAATAAAAGTATTTGCGGTTTTGTTTAAAATTGTGTTGGATGATGAAAGTGTGATTTACTTTGTATTAAAGGCGTGTTTCTGGAATAAAACTGAAGAAGGCGTGACTTTGAAAGTAAGAAGGTGTAAAAAATTTCTGGGACAGAGTAATGATTTGGGGGGCTTTTATCTTGTGTAGTTGCTTTTCTCTTTGCTATAGTTGTACGATAAATCATTGCCAAAGGATTGTGATGTTATAAATCTATGTGTTTTGCCATGTAAAAGAAATATTTGTAACTTATTATAAATTATATTCTTGTGAATCTAAGAAGTTTGAGAGGACTTTTTGTTGGGTTTTAGTTTTCAAGTGAATTGAAGTTTATATCTGAATTATGTTGAAAAAAAATCAAGGAAATAGCAAGCCATTAATATCAAAGAAACTTCATTTTTCAGAAGAACAAAATACATTTTTAGTCATTGGTGGAATTGAAACATGTAGAAATGGTTGTGTTTGAAAATCATCTCTGCAGCATCATTTGAACTAAAGTGTTAATTTGTAATGCATTGGATAAAGATTTTCTTTGCATTCTTGCCAAATATTAAGAATTAAATGAATTGCATGGCTGTGGGATGAAAATAAGTAAATCTCCAAGTTGAAGATCATGATCATCAACAAATCTATCCTAATTGTCTGCAAAACATCTTTTTGTAATTCCAATATGATATGTTCAATTCTCCACTTGTTAAAACAACTTATGGAGTTCTACTTTCTTCTAATGCTGCATCCATATATTTAGGAAACTTCTGCAAAAGAACAAATTTTTGTTAAATAATAATATGCAATAGGTGTCCAGAATGAGCATACATTACAATTGATTTTGGAGGAAGTTCTGAACTTGAGTCATATTGTTAATTCTCAAACTACAAAAAAAAAAAAAAAATATTGGAAATGTTAAGTGATTCTTTTTATGTGCCTGGATAATTGTTATTTTATAGCCTGTTTACATCAAACTTTGGCCAATAAGCTATAAATTGGTCTGAATGAATCAATGGAGTTATGTTCTTGAACTTTTTATTACCGTTTTATACTTGGTTGTTGAAGTGTAGAACTAGTAAAAATATTGAAATGATATCCAATGATATTTAAAAAATCTATTGATTCATGAAGAGATATTTAATATAGGAGCCATTCCAGTTTCTGGACCTGCAAAAAGGAAAATAATTTAATCTGTTAGTTTTTGTAAATTGTGTAAGTTGTGTATGCAAAAGAAGAACAATTTTCTTCATTGTTTTGTTCGGAAATTGGAAGCATTGGCAAAGGAATGTCCATGGCATAATGATTCTAGTTTAACATCTAAAAAGCCATTGTATCATATCTAAAATCTCCTCTATTGCGCAGCATTAAAAGTCCTGATGGTTTGATTAAGTTAGTAGCATAAATTGCTTTACATCCTTCTGCAAAATATCTATGATATTAACCTTCCATTGTTTTATTCCATGGTATAATATGCTAATCTATATCTGAACCTATTAGAAAAGTAAAGCTTAGCTGGAATTTCATTCAATATTGTAGTTTGGCTAGTATATATTTTTTAGAAAAAATGATAACCATTAAAGTTTAAAAATAACCTTTTTTTTTTTTTTTTTTTTGTGCAGAATATAACACAGCACCATGATTGTTCATCTACTTGTTCTTTGTTGTCTTCTAGTTCTGATTCTGTTTGTGAAGAGGTAATTAAAAATTGAACAATTTATATATAGTTTTGATTATATGATAAACAAAGTTGGAAAGATTACCTGTAATCTGAAATTTCTTTCTTTTTGTCCTCAGGCATTTCAGCATAACGTTTGCAGTGTAAAATTTGTTGAACCAACTGGTCATTGTTTGACAAATGGCTTGCAATAACAATTCGTGTAGTCGGCGTAAAAAAAAAATATAAATAAGGTTCAATAATAATTATATAAAGAGGTCTAAACATGTTCGAAAAATATAACCAAATGACATAAGCTTAATATCATAAAAAAGTATAATCCTAAAAAAAAGCTTAAATAATATAAGTAGCCAAATTAATAAATCATAATCAATTATAAAATCTAATTAAAACTCAAACAATACCTAAAGATAGAACAAATAGTATGTATATTTTTATCTTATGACAACTATAATGAAGAATAGAGTACACAATAAACAGATCAATAATAATGAACATTAAACAAAGTGAAAAAACAAAAGAAGCAAGGATAAATGTACCTGTTAAATATTCTGAAGAGTAAATAGCAATAGTTTCTTATCTTTAACATGCTAATAAACCTAAAATGTACTTGCATTAGAAGAGAACAGTATGGAAATGATTACAAACATTCAAAGAAGAATAGAAACATTTGTAAATAACTAAACAACAAATAAGTGTGACGTATTCAAAACATGAATAGACAATAAAAGAAAACTAGAAACATAATAACTAAGCTAACAAGATAACTGTAATACCTAACCTTTTTTTTCGTTCATTTTACATATTTTTGTACTTGATCTTATCCTTTTAAATAATCGTTAATGGCCCTTTTAAATATTAAATAATCATTTTACTCTTTTTGAACTTTTTTAAAATATTTGGGTAAAAGTATAATTTATCAAAACTTGAGGGATTAAAGCAAAAATTTTGGAAACTTATTAAGACTTCCTCACGAAGTCATTCTCCAGTACCTTTAATTTGATTCCATCCCGTAAACAAATCTTCAAACACCTTTTTCAAACCTCCTCCAATCCAAATTCTTAAATCTTAGGATTGGTTTATAAATTCTCCCTCCAAATTAAATTTGTGATCCAGAAATACTCGTAGACCTTTAATTCAACTTCACAAGTAAGTTTTACTTCAAGTTTTGTATGGTTCTCATATTAAATTTCAAGTTCCTCAAGAAATTAATTTGTTTAATTTTGTTGTTTGTGGTTTTGATTTTATTACTAAATATGTTTATGAGCTACTGGGACGTGATTTGTGATTTGAAATAACTCTTTAACTATTATTTTTGTGAGATTTGAATGAGAGTTTTAACAATTCTTAACCCTATTATTACCTAATTTGAGAATTTGGGTGATATCCAAAAAGGAACCCCTACCTTGATTTTTATACTAATAGTATACCACTCTCTTGGTTAGGTGATTCAGAGTTAGGATTTTAGACCGTCGAAATTAAGATATGTCTACGAAATCGATTTTCGAGATAAGTAACGTTTACACCTTTTTATCAATATCTTGTATATGGTTGGTTTTGCAACCCTAAAGAATAATTGATATTAAGGTAATTATATTTATTTTAGGTAATGTTTATAAGGTAAGTACGTTTATAATTTATATGCTCGTTATGTAATGTGTTATTTGTTCATTATTGCACTATGTGTTAAAAATGATTACTGTGAAGAGTTCAATGGGTCACTTGAGTGGACTTGGCTATGAGTGAGTGAATGAAATGATATACTGAGTACTCTGTTTTGTAAATGTTATACCCAGTCTATCAGAAAGAAAAGTGATGACACTCCGTTATGCCTTGTCTATTCGGGCGGATAATAGATAGACCTAGATTTAGTACTGGAAGACTTTTGTGAACCTTGAGCTCCTTGATTGATATTTGTATTTTAATTAGTGAAAATGTCTCGTACACTGATTGTACACATGTTATCTATAATTGGGTTTAAATATTATTTACTAAGCACTATGTGCTTACTCCGTTATTGTTTTTCCCTTTTGTTTGCAGTCGCGGGCCAAATAGGAGATGTCAGCAGGTTCTGAAGTCGAGTGCTAACTTGCGAGGGGATTACAGTGCGGACCACAGTTACTGGAGTTAGAGTTTTTCCATCCATCATCTTAGTGTGAGGTTTGTGTTGTGTTTAGGTCTGTGTGCCTAATAACTTATTAGAATTTCTGATTGTCATTTTGTTCGTGGTTTAGTGCTTGTATATAAGTGTGATTTGGTCATCATAGATTGTTATGGACATGGTCGTTGAATATATTTTTGTGATTTTGTTTTGGTTGATCTTGACGTCTAATGATAGGTATTATGATTTGTTTATTGCTCTTGTACTGTGCTTTGCATGCTTGGGGTGATCCCAAAGTGCGGTGTGTCATTGTCCCGTTTTGGGGGCGTGAGAATAACAAAGACAAAACATAAATGTAATCAAACATAATACCAAGCACATGGTATACATAACAAAAGATCAGTTGTACAAAACAGTACGTGACAAAAATAATCGAAATAACTTCTATTAGACAATGGAAGTTAAGACTAAAACTGATGGCATTCATATAAATGAGTCAAAGCAAAAAGAAAAAGACCTTCAAATATTCTTGCAACAATAAATTTAGAGAAAGAATGTTTATGACACCTAAACTTCAACAAAAAGAACACAACAAAAGCTGGAAAGAGAATTAAATTACCAGCAATAAATGCAACAATAAAATTATGAGAAAGAAAGAAGGGAGAGAAAATAAGAAGCTGACTAAAAGAAGAAGCAAAGGCCTCAATTGTTGCAGAGGGCACAATGGATGAGCGTAAACTCTCACAACTGAACATACATCATCACAACCTCTTCAAGTGTACTATATAGTATGCAAAAGATACAACTGATATGAAATATCTGACATACAAATGCAAGAAGACTAAATTATATTTGTGTGAATGTTATTATAGAAGGTTTATAGGTAAAGCAAAAACAAGAAGCAATAATAGTAAAGTTATCGATATAACAGCAACTTTGTTTTACAGTTATAAACATAATTCCTTAAATTCTGCAATAATAAATATACTTAATATCAAATCAAGAGAGCATTGAGCCAAACAACTATTTGATCCTTCTCGTGAATTAGCGGCAGAATTAATGTTTATCCTAATTCGAATTGTATTATATGACTGATAAACTTCGTGATAAATGATGGTGACAAACCAGCAATTAAAAGCCACCTCTCATGATGATGATGTTTATGTTACACCCATTGGTAATTCATGATAACCATTGGTCATTTGTTGCATCTCAATTTGCAGTGATAATAACTAAAGAATAATGATATAACTGAAAGATAAAAAAAAATATATAATAATAAGAGAAGAGAAGAAAGAGAGAAGAATAGAAACGAAGAAAGAAAAAAAAAGAAAAAGAAGAGAAGAAGAGAACTACTGCAAAACCTTCCAAGTACACGTGAGTGGCACAACTAATGTTATTAAAAATGTCACGCAAGAAGTACATGATATTTTTGGCGGGACTACCAAAAGTTGGAGTGGGAGTTGGCTCTTTGTATTAGTATGTTGATGAAATGGGTTAATTTCATTTAGCCCTTTAATGTTTAGGATCACTATCACTTTAGTCCCTAACATTATATTTTAGCACTTAAATCCCTGGATTAACAGTCAAAGATAACGATGTTAATTTTTTTTTTTTATCTAAAATGATATTTTTACCCTTAAATTATTGATGTAAAAAAAAAAAATTTCACGATACCTAAAATATCTTATTTTCTTTTCGTAAATAGAGTTTGATGAAATTTAAGACATAATGATTAATGATATAAAATTATTGAATCTTATCAAGAAAATACAGAAAAGAAATAAATGAATCAAGTAAAAATAAGGGAAAAAAATAAGGGAGAATAAGGTATTTTTGTCAAAAAGGTATGAATGTTGAATTGGATTTAACGGAAGGATTTAAGTGGCTAAAATAATATTGGGGACTAAAGTGATAGTTTCCCTAAACATTAAGGGGGTAAAGTAAAATTAACCCTAAAAAATCAAGTACGTGGTTATATAGTAATAAGAGCAAACTACTTCAAAAAGATCACCAAACTTTACAAAAGTTTGGATTTAGATTACTGAACTATTTTTGTTGCTTATTTGGTCATTCAAATTATGAATTTGTCACGTTCAAATCATTTTGTCTATTTTTGTAGTTAAAGGCTCTGTTTTCTCCATCCTACAATATCTCCTCTTATTCTTCCGCAACTATCGTCACTCTCTTCCACCATCAAACATAACAACATCTTCGCCTCCTCTTCCAAACCCCTCTCCCCAAACCCATTAAGTTATTAACAACTCCACCAATACTCCCTCCACTTTCCCAATCCCCTCAACTATGTTCTTAAGACTTCCTTCGTCTTCTGCACCACCGTCATTAGGGCCACTGTCCTTGGGTTGCACCACCGTCTTGAGGCCGGCAATAGATAGGGAAGATGATCCATCTAAGGATTGAGACTTCGTGGCTTGCCAGTCAACATTAAATTGTAGCTCATTATCTTCCCAATGAGATTATGTTTCTGGACTGATTGCTTACCAAGTGCTGTAATCCCTCAATGAAAATGAAGGGAAAGGGAGAAATTAAAGTAGAAAATTGAAGAATCGAAACCTGAAATTAAGATGCAAAACCTATTTGACTTTGTACCAGTGACATGCAAATATGTTTTGGTTCTCCATCTGGATTTCAAAAGCTTATGTGAAACAAGGTGCTTTTCCTTTAATACTATCTAGTAACTGGAATGATACATGATGACACTCAATGCACCTGGTAGTGGGCAGAAATTAGGGTAGTTCAATTGGCATTGGTAGAGGGATTGGAAGAGGTGGTGGAGCTAGTGGCATTAGAAATTGACGTAGTCTCGATGGAGGATGGATGAAGAAGAACAAAAGAATAGAAATAAAAGATGAAAGAGCAAACTGTATCAATAGTCACTAAATTATTGGCTTATTGCAAATAAGATCATTCAACTATTTTTGTTGTAAGATTGATCACTGAATTATTAAAAACGTAGTTTAGGGTCACTACACAACTTACAAACACAAAATTATGCAACAAGTTAAGATGACAATTTCTTTCATTCTTTAGTACCATTTATTCAATTCAAAAACTTAAATTTTAAACTAAAATCCTAACCTAATTCAAACCAAATTACTCAAAATTAAACTAATTAAAAATCACACCAAAAGAAAACAACAACAACTAAATTAAAGACTTGGGTTGCCTCCTAAGAAGCGCTCTTTTATAGTCACTAGCTTGACTATAGCATGGGCTTCATTCTTGCACAAATTGGACTATTTCTCGTCCGCCTTCAATGATTCCCCCAAAGTAGGGTATGAGCCGATAACCATTAACCTTGAAAACTCCCTCTTTCCCTTTTATTTCTACCGCTCCATGAGAAAAAGTTTGAACCACTTCAAAGGGGCTACTCCATCTTGATTTAAATTTTCCCGGAAATAGTTTGAGCATTGAATTGTAAAGTAGCACCAAATCACCGACTTTAAATTCCTTCCTTAGGATGAGCTTGTCATGCCATGCCTTAGTTTTCTCCTTATAGCTTTACTAGATCAAATAATTTTCAAATGCTTCCTTAAGGAATTCATCCAAATCAAGCATCCTCTTTTCATATGCTTCTTTCAAATCAAAATTCAAGTTCTTTATTGCCCAATATGCTCTATGCTCAAGTTTCATCGGCAAGTGTCATACTTTTTCATACACAATACGGTACGGAGACATGCCTATGGGGATTTTAAATGCCGTCTGATAGGCCTACAATGTGTCATCTAACTTAAGTGTCCAATCCTTCCTAGCATTATTCACCGTCTTCTCTTAAATCCTCTTCAATTCTTGGTTTGAAATCTCAACTTCACCCGATGTTTGAGGATGATAGGCTAAAGCAACTTTGTGTTTCATTCCATACTTTGTCATCAAGGCCACAAAATGTGAATTTTTGAAGTGAGAGCCCCCATCACTAATAATAGCCCGAGGCACTCCAAATCGAAACAAGATGTTCTTTCGAAGGAATTTAGTGACCACTTTGGCCTCATTGGTTGGGGTGGCGATATGAGTTTCAACCCACTTTGACACAATCCACCGTAACCAAAATGTATTTGTTGGAATATGAAACCAGAAAAGGTCCCATAAAATCAATTCCCCATGCATCAAATACCTCAAACTCAATAATGCCATGAAGGGGCATTTCATGTTTCCTTGAAATATTACCTACCCTTTGACATTCATCACACTTGAGCACAAATTTTCGGGAATCCTTGAACATAGTTGGCCAATACAAATCACTTTGAATAACCTTAAAAGCCGTTCATTGAGATCCATGGTGCCCTCCAACCGGAGATGAATGACAATGTCCTAATACATCGGTTACTGCGCATTCCGGAACACATCTCCTTATGACTTGATCATTGCACCTTCGGAATAAATACGGCTCTTCCTAAAAGTAATGTTTAAGTTTCGCAAAGAATTTCCTTTTCTCATTGACATTTAGCATCTTCGGTACTATCCTTGCCACAAGATAATTAACAATATCCGCATACCATGGACTCACTTCCTTCAGTTAATCCTCAAACAATTTCTCAATTGATGATTCTTCATTTATGGCTCTTTCTTCATGATTGACAAGTCTAGATGCTTCAATTCTTGACAAATGGTCGGCTACCATGTTTTCCACAGCCTTTTTGTCCACCACCTCCCAATCAAACTCCTGTAATAAAAGTATCCATCTCAATAAACATGGCTTGGCATCTTGTTTAAAAAATAAATATTTTAATGCGACAATTATCTTTGATCCAATCAAATATGATCTAAACTTATCAAATGCAAAAACTATAGCAAGTAGTTCCTTTTTCATTGTAGAATAATTAAGTTGTGCATCATTTAAGGTCCTACTTGCATAGTAAATGACATGCAACATCTTGTTCGCCTTTTGACATAAAACGACACATATTGCATAATCACTAGCATCACACATAAGCTCAAATATAAGAGACCAATTTGCTGCTACAATGACTGGTGCAATCATAAGATCACATTTTAATTCATTGATGCTTTCAAACAAGAGTCTGATCAAAATGAAAAGGACAATCTTTTTGAAGTAATAAGCTCAAAGGTCTAGCAATATGTGAGAAATTTCTAATGGATCTTCTATAAAAACCCGCATGACTTAAGAAACTCCTTACCCCCTTAACATTAATTGGAGGACGAAACTTTTTAATCACCTCCACTTTTGCCCTATCAACTTCTATTCCCCTTGATGAAACCTTGTGACCCAAAACAATTCCTTTTTTCACCATGAAATGACACTTTTCCCAATTGAGAACCAAATTAGTTTCTGCACACCTTTTCAACACATTGGACAAATTTGCAAGACAATCATGAAATGAGACACCAAATACACTAAAATCATCCATGAAGATCTCTATGCTCTTTTTAACCATGTCATGAAAGATGGTAAACATACAATGTTGAATGTGCTTGGAACATTGTAAAGCCCAAAGGTCATTCTCCTATATGCAAAAGTACCATATGAACACGTAAAAGTTGCTTTATTTTGATCTTCCAGACAAATGGATCGACAATTTGAAGATAACCGGAGTAACCATCAAGGAAACAATAATATGCAAACCAGATAACCTCTCAAGCCTTTGATCAATAAAAGGTAAAGGAAAATGATCCTTTCAGGTGGCCTCATTCAACCTTCGAAAATCAATGTACATACGCCAACCGTAACCAATTTAGAGGAGCTCATTGGTTTCACTTATTATTACGGTAATACCACCATTTTTTGGAACGACTTGAGTGGGACTAACCCACTTACTATCGCTAATAGGGTAAATAATACTGGCTTTCAAAAGCTTGATAACCTCCTTCCTCACAACCTCTTTTAAAGTAGAATTCAATCTCCTTTAAGGTTGCCTTACCGATTATTTCCTTCATTCAACAAGATTTTATGCATGCATATAGAAGGGCTAATTCCCTTAATATCATCAATGGACCAAGCAATGACATCTTTATGGATTTTGAGCACCACAATCAACCTTTCTAGTTGCTCACTTGTCAAAGATGCGTTCACAATCCCTTACAGGGTATGTCTCATTTTCACCAAGATATGCATACATTAAGTGAGTAGAAAGAGGTTTAAGCTTCAACTTGGGGGTTCGTTGGTCGAAGACCCCCCTTTACCTTTTTCTTGATTCTCTTCATCTTCCTTTTGCAATAAAGTATCATTCTCCAAATGAGTCACATTCCGCACCCTTCATCATCATCTTGATTTAGAGCATTTGACTCTATGATCTCTTTCTCCATTGTATTCATACAACAATCATCAATTAGATCATTTACTACATTAATATTCATGACATCTTCAAAAATTGAAGGAAACTTTAATGAATTAAAAACATTAAAGCGAACTTCACCTCGGCCAGCTGAGCTTCTTCTTGAATTTGAAGAACCCTTTGCTCTAGATTTGCGATCTTCTTGTCACGATCTCCGACATCCACATCAAGGGTCTTCTTTTCTAGCTCAGCTTGCAGAAGCTTGTCCCTCACCTCGGTCAGCTCGGCCTTCCACTCATCATATTTTTTGCAGCTCCGCCTCGATATTGCATTTCATCTCGTTGGCGGACGGTAGCAAGAAAAGGTCTCCCAAAAATGATTGGTATCTCTTCATCCTCTTCCATATCAAGCACAATAAAATCGACCGGAAGGTAAAATTTGTCAATTTTCACAATCACATCCTCAATGATACCCTTTGGGAATTTTATGCTACGATCCGCAAGTTGTAATGAGACACTTGTTGGTTTCAATTGTCCTCCATTTAATTTCTTGAATACCGCATAAGGCATGACATTTATTGAAACTCCCAAGTCACACAATGCTCTCCCAAATTGTAAACCCCCAATCTCACAAGGTATGAAAAATGACCCGAGATCCTTGAGCTTCGGTGCTAACCTCTTTGTAAGAAGTGCACTACAATTCTCTATTAAACATAAGATTTCATCCCCATGCAATTTCATTTTTGAAGTAAAGACTTGTTTCATGAATTTAGCATAGGCGGGCATGTTCTTAAGTGCCTCCATGAATGGAATGTTACACAATTTCAAACTTTTTGAAAATCTCAAGAAACTTCTTGAACTTCTTTGCCTTTTCTTCATCCTTTAGCTTTTGAGGAAAGGGCACATTAACGTGCTTCGGCTCATGATATTTTGGATCCTTGCCTTCATTACTTTGTATAGTGGGCATAATAGACTCATTCATCATTTTGTCTTGCCTACTTGAAGACTTCCATTTTTCCTTCTTTTCATCCCCAACTCATTTTTCTCTATTTTTTAACGAATGTCTTCCAACTCTTTCTTCCAACTGCTTACCACTCCTAAGGGTGATGGCCTTGCATTGCTTCTTGGGATTTGGAATGGTATCACTCAGAAGCGCCCCTAGAGATATTTCATTATTCAACATTGCCAATTGCCCCAATTGAATCTTCAAATTCTTCATTGACGTCTTCAAATTCTTATAATCTCTCTTATGTTTTTAATTTTTTCCTTTCCAACTCTCTTCTCAAATACTCGGCTTCTCTTTTCCAACCATCTTCACATAAATTTAGGTTCTCTCTTGGAGCACATTGATCATGATACATAGGTCGGGAAGAATTTGCATATTGGAAATGAGGTCTTGGTTGTCGGTTTTGAAATGAAGGGTTAGGAAAATATTGATATGAGTTGGGTTGGAAATTTCTTTGATGTGGTGGTTGATAAGGTCTAGGTGAGGAACTTGAAATTTGATTGTGTTGGACATTTTGAGGTGGGGAATTTGGTTGGTAAGGAGGATTGGATTGATTGTTTGTGTTGCTTCATGAAAAATTAGGATGATTCCTCCAAGAAGGATTATATGTGTTCCCATAAGCTCCGGATGGGTTCCTTGAAAATGATGATTAATTAGACACTTAATTGAGTTACTCATTGGACCCATAAGGCATCTCACATTGTCCATTTGCATGACTGCCTCCACAAAAATCACATACCATACTTGGTTTGGTTGGAGAAGAAGACATGGCAGTTATACTACTTGGTTTCCCTAAGTTCTCCAACACCTTTGCAACGTTGTTCATTGGGTATGGTCACACTTATGAATATACATTGTTGTGCCAAAAGAGCATCTTGCATGTTCTAATTCAACACTCCACTATTTGCATTAGCTTGATTGGCTTGGTGTTGAGCCACCAGTGGAGTCATCGGTCCATGATATAATGATTGTATGCCATCCTATTGAGCAACTCTTGAGCTACCACCGGAGTCTTGTAAGAGATAGAACCATCGGTGGAGATGTCCACTATGGATTTTGTCTCTTGAATCAAACCATTATAGAAAGTTTGGATTTGAAGCCACAAAGGAATCGCATGGTGAGGACATTTCCTCAGCAATTCCTTGAACCGCTCCTAAGCTTCTCCTAATTTTTCACCAACATCTTGCTTAAAGGATGTAATTTCATTTCTCAATTTGGCGGTTCTTGCAGGTGGAAAATGCTTTGCCAAGAACTCTTGAACAAGTTGATTCCAAGTAGTAAACGTTCCTTGGGCAGGGATTGTAGCCATGATTTTGCCCTATCCTATAGAGAAAAAAGACTGTGTCAAACACCCTCATTCGCATATAATCTGGGTGCACTCCATTGAATTTGAATGTGTCCAAAACTTTCTCAAAGTTCATGAGATGCATGTAGGGATCTTCATTGGGACTACCCCCAAACATGGCATGAGCTTGGAGCATTTGGATCAAGGCGGGCTTAATTTCAAAATTGTTAGCTTGCACGGGTATCCGTGCAATACTAGAGTTCACTCCATCAAAATTTGGCAAGGCATATTCCCTCAATGGCATTCCATTCCCATTCATGCCATTTCCATTCCCATAACCACCTATTCCATTATTTCTAGCAACCTCTTCTTCATCGTTCTCCATGTTCAAATTCCTTTGATTAGCATTTTTCATTTCAATCTTTTCTTACTCTTGTTGTACTCTTCTCAACTTCCGAATTTTCCTTAGCTCTTTTTCCTTTTCCTTGTTCAAGAAAATGAATGGCCCTTTATCTCCTCTTACCATGCACTACAACAAAACCAAAGCAAATAGTCAATTGAAATTAACTAGTGCGAAGTTAATTTCACAAGACAACCAACCAAAATAAACAAAACTAACAACTAAATTAAACTAAAGTGCTTAATCTATACGACCCGTAAAGTGCTTAATATTGCCAAATACCAAGAACAATCCCCGGAAATGGCACCAAAAACTTGATTGCTTTGTTAGGTAAAGTTCAACTTTAAAAGACAACAAGCAATAATTAAACACACCAATTCACTATACTCTACCTAACTTCCGCAAGTATACGGAGTTGATAGTAGTATAGAATGAGTGGGTATCGTTCCCACAAGGATTGTTGGCAAACAATTATCAAGATTTACGGATCTTTGTATAGTTAAGTGATTTCAAACAATGGAAGATAAAGCTACACTACTCAAATCCATAATAAAACTCAAGCAAGCAAAACCTAAATTAAGCTAAATTATCTACTAAAGCAAGTAAATGAAACTAAGCAATTACTTATACTTTTATTGAGAAACTAATTAATCTATTCTAGTAAAAGCAAGTAAAGAAAAATACTTGCACTTAATTCTATTCTAAACTAATTAAAATAGAACTAGAATTAAAGAGCAAGTAAATTAACCCAATAAAAAGACTATAAAAGATACTATAAAGCTAGAAATCACCATTTCTAAATTAGAATTTAAAAGAGTTAAACTTAAAATCTAAATATTTTTGAATTTTTTATGATAATAAAGAAAGCCCACTAAAAATTAACTAGAAATTAATGCAAGGAATTGAGAATTCTTTACTAAAAAGCAATAAATTAACAAGAACCCTAATTTTTCTATGAAACCCTAAAATGAAAGCAAAAAGATTCTCACTGATTTAAACTAGAAAGCAAGTACAAATTATATCTACTTGAAACTAATTATTAACCCACTACAACTATCTAATCAAAATTTAAACTTGCAAAGAAATTAAAACTAGATCTAAAAGATGATTAAAGAGAACTTTTTCATTAAAGAGGAAACTTGAAAGTTAAGCTATCCTAATCTATCCTAAAATTTACTAACTACCTAGTAATCGAACTTACTTGATTCCTACTTACTCTACAATTTCAAAGTAGCTTAAATAGTGGAGTATTACACAAGGCAAAATCAGAAATTGTTTACTGGAAGATTACAAAATTGCCTTTACAACTTAACAGTCCATATCGCGATATGGACTCTAGTTCATTTATGTCATTTTTTGGAGTCCAGATTGCGATTTGGACTCTCTTCCCAACAATTCTTTAATTCTTCTATAATTGCAATTTGGTCCTTGAATTTTTGTTCATTCCAGCTACCAACCTCTAATTTAGACCTGTATAATATTAACACAATTAAGCAATTAATTAAGCTAAAATTTTAATAAAAACTTATCATATTTAACAAGAACAAAAATATAAACACATATGAAAGAAATTAACTAAAACCTTCAATTAATTACCCAAAATTCGGGAATTAAACTATCAAAATACCATAATTTAGAGTATAATAACTCTAGTTTACTAGAGCTATCAGTCACTCCCTTAATTTCTATCAATACGGCTAATCTAGAAATTGATTTTTTAGGGTCAAAATTGTCTAAACATATTATTTGGGTAAAAATTGAAATGCCCTTAGGCACGGCCATACATAACATAGAAATCACACTTAGAAAGGGTGAACAATTAGCTAGAGCAGCTAGTGCTGCCCCACCTATAACCACTTCTAAGCCCCAACCTACCAACCCATCAGTTAAAACCACAGTCCCTACCCACACCACACCAGATCGCCCGTCTCTAGTTCCCATAACCACACTGTCAACTGCCTATGCTATATCAGATCCAGTCCTCCCAGCCCCACAACCATAGATCGTGCCCTGCCACTTTTCCACTACACTATCCCCGTTCCACATCTCCTCAAGAGATCGCTTCAACCACCTCGCAACACCGTTGCTGAGGTCTATTGGTAGCAAACACCAAATAAAGTACCAATTCGTGGATAAATTTTGTCAGAGAGAATTACATAGACTTGGGAGTCTCAACTACTACTATGTTTTCAATGTTGTATTTGGTGACATAAATTCATGCATTAACATCACAATATGCTACTGTATCTCATAATCAAGAGCAAACATCTTTTAATTACTATTTGCTAGCGTCAAAATTTTGTCAAAGAGCAAACATCTTTTAATCCAAATTGCGGCCCATTCTTCCTCGGTCCTATGTGTCTTCTTACAAATGAGGAAGAAGAAGATAAAACTTTTATAATTTCTATTTAATCCCTAACTTCTTTTATTTTTTGTTTAAACCCCTAAGTTTTCTTTTTCTAAAGTCTTTAACAAGTTTACCCCTCAAAAGATAACTATTCACTTGTCATGACAATCCAAGTGGACGGAGTGATCCTAAATCTACATTTTTAATAGTTTAGTGACTGTGTTTGCAAAAAAATAAAAAAAAAGGTTGAATGACCTTATATGCAGCAAGTTAATAATTTGATGACTATCATTGCAATTTGCTCAAGAGGAAAAAGGCAGTTTCTTCCGACAATTTTATCCTTTATAAATTATGTCATGTGGATTGGGCTAAATGGAGCCTTAATGGCAAAAATAAATAGAATGACCTATACATTACATTTTTAAAGGTTGCGTGAATGAATCAGCCACAAAGATAGTTGAGTGATCTAAACCTGTACCTTTGTAAAGTATAGTGACTTTGTGGGCCATTTGCTCTAGTTACAATAAGCTCAATTAATTTTGTTTAACCTCAATTTCGAGATCAAACTCTATTAAGCCTTAATGAACTTACCCTATTCAAATTAGAGCTTGTTAAAATTTGTTGAGATCGAATTTTAACTTGGCTTGAGCTCCACAAACTCAAATCTAGTATTTTTACTCGAGTTGAACTTGATATTTGTATTTTATGTATGGGTAAGTCAAATCAAAAGTACCAAAATTTTTTTAAAAAAGATAAAAAGTAGCAAGAAACAAAAAAAATAAATAAATGATAAAGAGACGACAAGTCCCCAAAGATGGCAAGATTTGTCTAAAAAAGAGAATGAAGTATGGTCCATTGTTGCTTACTCTTAATAAAATTTAGTTTGGGAGTTTAGAGGGAAAAGAAGAGAAGAGAAAATTTAAATTATGATAGAAAAGAAAAGAGAAGAAAATAAATGAAAAGAGGTTTTAATATTGTTTGGGAGTTTAAATGATGGGAAGATTTGAGATATAAAGAGTAAATAAAATTTTGTAGTGAAACGTTTTGAGGGAAAAATAGATTATATTATAATTACTTTAATATTTTTTTTCTTCCCAAAAATGATAATATTTCTATTGAAGAGTGTAAACTATCGGTACAAAGTGAATTAAAGCTTATTCACATAATGTATAGGCTCTAAAAGCCACATGGGAAAGGAGATCTTCCACATTACCTTGAACTTAAGATCGATAGCAAATTTTGATAATCTATTAATTTGTATATTAGTAGATTTTGAAATACAAGAGAAAAAGCACTTTGAAAACATGGCGCATTGCCGGGGAACAATGTGATTTATTTTCATGCTATTGTTTCTATTTTTATTTTCTTTTCTTGTGTTATTAATAAGTTTTTTTGACTAATTGTGTATATCAGTGACACAATCTGCTAGACAAGTTGAATTAACAACCACTTTGTATATTAAATCTACGTAGATTAGAGAAGGATTAAGAGATAGAAAGCTTGGAGAAAATCAACTTTTTGACTTCTTTTTTGTCGAGAATTGAGAAGTATAGAGTGAAACTAGTATGGCGCAAAGAACTCTTCAGGAATTGGCGGCACCATACTTAAATTAACGAAATCTTTGTGTTACTTATCCTGAATTAGATACAAATGTGACTTTTGAGTTAAAATATGGACTAATCCATCTTTTACCTTCTTTTCATGGATTGCTAGATGAGGATCCAAATAAGCATTTAAAGGAGTTCCATGTAATATGTACAAGTATGAGACCCAATGGGGTTTCAGAAGAGCAAATCAAATTAAAGGCATTCCCATTCTCACTCAAAGATGAAGCAAAGGACTAGTTGTTCGATTTACCTTCGACCAGTATTACAACGTGGAGCAGACGAATTGGGGAAGTTATTTTTGGCCAAATATTTTCCAACCTCCCAAGCTGTGAATATAAGGAAAGAAATCTATGGGAAGGCAGTTCAATGATGAGTCCTTATATTAGTATTGGGAACGTTCAAGAAACTCTGTGCAAGCTGTCCTCACCATCAAATTAGTGACTCTTTACTAATTCAGTATTTTCATGAACAGCTATTCGTTAATGAGAGAAATATGATCAACGCCGCTAGTGGAAGAGCGATGGATAATTTGACCATTGAAGCTACCCGTAAACTGATATCAAATATGGTAGCACATTCTCAGAAGTTTGGAACGAGATGTGAACAATCTCTAAAACGTGTTAATGAGGTAAATGTTTCACCTTTTGAACAACAAATGGCAAGTTTAACTTTTTTTTGTCCGTCAATCGGTTTCAGGAACTGTGCAATTGGTGCAAACTTGCAAGATTTGTTCGAACGAGGGACATTCGACAGACATGTGTCCAATGTTGGAAGATGAGTCCCCAGAAGAGGTAAATAGACGCCGCGAGAGGATTTTCAAGGTAACCTTGAGCAAATAATGATCTCTATTCTACTACGTATAATCCTAAATAGAAGATCATCCAAATCTTAGATATGAAAATCTAGCACAGCAGTTCCCTCAATAAAACTAACAAAATTTCCAACCATACAAGCCCTCATTTGCTCAAAGACAACAATCTAATCCTCCTGCTCAATCTGGTAAGTTTTTAGAGGAAATGGTGAATGCTTTGACAACTTATGCGTTGGATTTCAACAGGATACCAAGGTAGTATACAGCAATTGCAAAACCAAATGGGCAAATGGCAACAGAAATTAGCTTGTTGGAAGCTCAGAATTCTAGAAAGTTATCATCTCAAACAATTGTGAACCCTAAAGAAAATGTTAGTGCGATTGTGTTTTGAAATGAAAAGGAGGTTGAGGCACCTAGCAAAGCAGTCTCTAAAACTACTAAGGTTGAGGAGAAGGAGGCCGAAGTTGTGAAAGAAGCAGGTCTAGACAACAAGAGAAGTAAACAAAGGTAAATCAATTATGTGGCCAAAATATAAATCTAAGCCATCATTCCCTGAAGCATTTAAGGAGTTTGTGAAAGAGGATCCCAATAGAGAACTATATGAGACTTTTTGCAAGTATGAGGTAAATATTCCATTACTAGATGCCATTAAACAAATACTTCGTTATGCTAAGTTTTTGAACAAATTGAGTACCGACAAAAGAAAGCAAAAAGAGGAGAAGGTTAAGAAAGTAGAAGTTGGGAGTAATGTTTTTTCCATAATTCAAAAATCCCTTCCTGAAAAGCGCAAGGACCCAGGTATGTTCTCCGTTCCTTGTAAGATAGGAAATACAAGAATTGAAAAAGCCATGTTAGACTTAGGTGCATCTATAAATGTAATGTCATTCTTTGTTTACGATGCATTAAAAATCAGACCTTTGAATAAGACTAGTATGGTAATTCAGTTAGCTGATAGATCTTTGGCCTATCCAAAGAGAATAGTAGAAGATATCTTAATTCAAGTTGGGAGTTTGGTTTTCTCTGCTGACTTTTATGTGCTTGAAATGGAAAAAGATAATTCTACTGCACTTATTTTGCTAGGAAGACCATTTTTAGGTACTTCTCAAACTAAGATAGATGTTTCTAATGGCATGCTTAGCATGAAATTTGATGAAACCAGAGTTAAGTTTAATATTTATGATGATGCAGAATTTTCAGATGATACTTAACTTGTTTCTGTAATTGATGTGCTTAAGCCTTCAATACATGAAATTTTTGTTCCTACAACAACAATTGAGTGGCAGTGGGCAGTGGGCCTAAGTAAACATCTTGAGAAAAATGATTAGAACCTGTCTCCCAGTGACAAGTTGCAACAACCTACGGTAGCACTTGGAAGCTATTCTATGCCTCAACAGATAGGTGAGGTAGATTCTAACGTTTTACCCACTACAACTGAGAATTTTGTGCTATCTATTGTGCAGGAAGCAATTCCAGATTACAATTATCTCCCTGGTCACCTTAAATACTTGTTTTTAGAAGATAAGGAAATGGTGATCATTTCCAGTCAACTTAATGCGGTGCAAGAAGAGGAAGTTGTTCAAGTCTTGAAAGAGCAGAGGAGGTTAAGTCTATCTTTCCTGAGAATGGTGAAGAAAAAGATGCTAGGACTCCTCAACATAGGAGTTACTTGAGAAGAAAGAGCATCAAGTCAAGCCAATGATAACAAATAAAGGCGCTGCATGAAAAGCAACCCACCCCATTTGTATTTGATTCAATTTATTTGTTTTTAGGGTTTTTATAGTGTTATTGTGTTTGTGTCTAAAATCATCTTAATTTACAAGTTAAACGAACTAATTTATTATTTGAAGGTCGTATTGATTGTTAAGGGGTTATAGGAGTAAAAATTTTGTTCTTGAAAGGGTGAATTATGCACATGCACACCATTTGGTGTGTATATGCACAAAATCTAGTAGTTAGAATTCACAAGTAGCATCATGCGCACATGCGCGCTTGAAGCCTCGCGCATGTGATAAGTGAGAAGTTATTGCCTTGTGTGCACATGTGCGCCTAGCAGGCTGCACATATGAGCGCATTACTTTAAAAGGTTAAAACCCTTGTTTGCTAATGAGTTAATTGTGCTAATTTATCATGGATTGGACTTTAAACATGTGTTTTGAGTAATTTGTGAATTAATTGTTGATTGAGAAGTAATTGCATGTTCTTTATATAGAGAAAATTCACTCTTTATTTATGCATGCCAAGTGTTTGATGAATTGTCTCAAAAATCTTAAAACACAAGGCATTGGTGTATGAATTCAATTCCTAGAACATTAATTATGTCTTATGATTCTTCCTTATTCAATTTTAGTGACTAAGCATATTCTAAGAATGTAATTAATTTGTGCACATACCTTAGTTTTGAGACTACCTTATTGAAATTCATCTTGTCAATACTAAGGTTGATTGTTAGTTGGGGGTTGCGAACTTGTATAGTGTGGGTGTTAGATTCCTTATTTGGTTGCTGAGGTTTTTAAGGACATAAATTTTTTTGTAGGAATGGCAAGAACAGAAAAGAAACCGACTATGGCAAAACAACTGGGGCTTCTTCATCATTCGGACGTCAACGCGAACGTGAGAACACACCCAAGAAGAATGCGTTGGTGCAATCAATGTTGTGGCCCAAAATAAATATGAGAAGGATATTTCACAGAGGGCCGTAATCAAAGAGAGAGGTATTCAAGTACCATTGGCCGAAGTCCCGGAGATCAAAACTTCTATACGCACCTGTGGTTGGAATCACTTCACCTCTACTTCTAAGGACACGATACTACTGGTAATGCGTGAATTTTGTGCTAATCTAACCCATTATAGTGACACTAGGGTGTACGCTCGAGGAAAATAGGTGGATATTTCTACCAATGAGATTAATTAGCTTTTGAAGGTCAACCGAGTGCGTAATGATGACTGGCCAACCATTCGTAGTGCTAATATGGAACTCAATGAAATTACAAGCATTCTTTGTATTGGTGACATCGAATGGAACATTTGGTGCTAGAGGTGTTGCGCAACACTTTAATGCCAACAAGATTAAACTGACTTGGTTCGTATGGTTTAAGTTCCTGTGTGCTCGCCTCTTCCAGTCAGCCATCTCACACATGTTACTTTGGAGTGGGCCAAACTCTTGTACTGCATTGCTTCTAGGAAAACAATAGATGTGGGCAATCTTATCTGCCAACAGATTTGTTATTCCACCGTCAACAAGCAATTCTACCTATGGTTTCCCCACTTGATCACGGCTTTGTGTATCGAGGATAGAGTAGTGACTTATACAGTCGAGGAGAAATTAAAGCCCGAAAAGCCGATTTCTATGAATGTATGAGGGCCCCCATTAGTCGCACTTGTTCTCATGATTCTACACATAGGAGGATGCCGAGCCTGAGCCAGAGCCAAGGCGCAATTAAGACAAAAGTTTAGAGTAGATCTTAGCGGAGCAACAGGCTATGCGGCACTAGTTTGACAGTAGATCTAGTATCAGCATGCTTGGCATGTCTCTACTGCAAACTATAGAGGCTTGCCAGCTAGTGCGAGAGCGAGGGGAGGACTCGTCCATGTTTCCACCTTTCCTTAAATTTTCATAGGAATTCTCGCCTAATGCTTCTTCTAACGATGATGCTTGATGCCCTATGAATAGGGACATTTTGATGTTTTTCTTGTTTTAAAGTTGATATGAGACATTCTAGCTATTTTTATTTCTACTTTTGTTTAATATTCGTAGTTGTAATGTTGTTGTTTCTGTGATGTATTACCCTAGGTTTTTTTTCTGACAATTTTGAAATCTTATTCTATGATTATCTTGTTTTTCTTAATTTCTCAACGGGTTTAATGTCTTGTTTTTGTCTGGTGTAACAACGACCTTCAATTCACGTCAATGGACATGTCGGGATATACTGCACGAAACGTACATCACTAACAAAGAAGCATTTCTTTTTCACACTTTATGCCTTTATTTTTGCATTGACTACAATGCTTATTTTAAGTGTGGGGTAGGGAGTTATCTAGTCATTTATAATTATTTGGTGAATAAGTTGTTTATTCTGCTCATTTTTGCCTCAATATTTTAACTTTTCTTTTTATTTGAGAGTTTTTAAAAAAAATTTAAAATTTTATGCTTAGCATGTTTCTTTGATTTTCTGCACAATAAATCTTGAGTTGAACCATTCATGAGTGAGTAGTCGGTGTTAATACTTTTCTTGCATGATTTTTAAAGAATTTCGAGCAGTTAGCCATAAAGTAATTATGTTTGAACACTTAGAGATAATTATGTAGATTCAATTATATTGCATCCCAGAAACTTGCTTTATTACATTTTCAAAGTGAAATTTTTAGACAGCATTGATTTGGTTTAAAGATGAGGGTAGAGCGTTCTTTGATTGCTCGAACCTTTCAAGTCAATCCTTTGAAATTTTTATTTCTAGTGTCCTATTTGAGCCTTACTTTGTTATGAATGGAGAGAAATACCATCGCCTTCTTTCATTTAAACTAATTTTACCTACCTTTATGAACCTAGACAGCAAAATTTCTTTTAATTTTGTATCTAAATTGTCTCTTAAAGGGCTTCATTGCACACATTGATTTGTTAAAGAGACATATGGATAGAAGGTAGTAGAATGAGGGTGGTGATTTGATTAAATGAATGGTGTACATTTATGGGGGCATGAAGAGGGTATTGAAAATGCTTGTATGTTGCATGTTGTGCCTATCACTGATACCTGCATTAATGTGTTTGCAGGCAGTGTCTATCACCAGTATCCGTATTTGGAATCGGACATGAAATAAATATGAAGAATGGTCTGATAAAATGAAAAAAAAAAAAAGGAAATGGAGAAGTTGCTAGAAGGGGACCTTTCTTGCTTATTGTTTGTATAGAATTTTTCATGGTTCATTATTCGAGTGTGGGGTTATGGATGTATGATACTTCATGTATGAAGAGAAGTTTTATTTTAATGTGTGGCCAGCATTACTTTAAATATCTTTTTCTTATTTGTGATATCCTTTCTCTTCTTTGATTAGCCAATACTATAATACTAGTCTAACGTTACAAGAAAAAAAGTCCTACCTAATTTAAATTGAGTCGGTTGTCTAGATTAGTGGAGAGGTGTAAGAAATGTGAGCCATGGGGTGTTTAGAAAAATTTTAAGAGTTAGCATAATTTAATCTAAGTGTTTACAAGCCTAAGTTTTTGAATGGCTACACACATACATACAACTCTCATGTTTTGGTTTTTATTAACATTTGAACTCTTAAGTTCTTAGACTAATCCAAATGGTAGATAGACTCTTGATTATTTATGTGGGTAATTGTTGAAATGTGTTGAGTCATTTTTGGTGAGCTTAATTGTTTTACTTTTATGTTTGCTCAAAAACAATCAAAAGCTAAGTGTGGAGTAAATTGATAAGCTTATAAATGTCTTAAATTTTACGTGTCATTTACCGTAATTTTATGAATTGTAAGCAAGATTTGAGTTAATAATAAACTTAATTTGTCTACTCTTAGTTTTTATAGTGAAGTGAAAAAATATTAAAAATGATGAAAGAGATGAAGAAAAGTTGCAAGAATGAAATGGGCACGAGCATGGGAGCAAATCTAGACACTATTTCATATTTTTAAAACAATTTCCTTGTTTGAGCTTTGTTTGAGTTGATTCAAGATGCATTGGATATCTAAGTGAAAGATCTATAACTTTCATGTTTTGAATTTTTCCAAATTCCATTATCATCGAGGTCAAAATTAAAGCCAAATATGAAGCACAGCTTTTGGAAGTCCAAAAGTTGTCACCTGCACAGTTTCCAAAGAGGATATTCTAAGTTAGGGTTTAGTGCACACATGCTCAAATGGAGCTCAGACAAGATAGTTGTGTTAAAAATACGAAATAGTGTCCAGATTTGCTCCCATACTCGTGCATATTTTAACTTTTCTTCATCTTTTTCATCCTTTTCAATCCTTTTTCACTTCAACCCTGTAGAAACTAAGAATAGCCAAATTAAACTCATTATTAATTCAAATCTCGCTTACAATACATAAAAATACGGTAAACTTAGGTAACACATAAAATTTAAGACATTTATGAGCTTTTCAAAACAACTCACTCATACTTAAATATTCATTAGGACTGGAGCTGAGTTGACATCTTTTGAATTTTTATCATTGAGCTTTTTGATTAACAGTTTGTTGTTGGATTAGATTTCCATCTGCTCATATCCTTCTATCTTGACTTTGATTAGTGCATTTCTGATCTACTTAGCTTTTTCAAGATTGTTATTTTATTTGTTTAAATTTCTTTCTGCCCAAGCTACCAAAATTCTCCCTGACTAGTCCCTTGCGATCATTCCATAGCCAGCATTTCCTTCCTTTAGGTTCCTAATAACTGCCACATTAATCCTAATCATTCCTAGCATTGATGTTCTATCCCTTTGCAGTTCCTCAGCTCTATTTGTTTCTCCAGTGCTCACACTTTGCTCTACCTTCATTACTTCTTTGTATCCTGTCCAGTCATCTATTGCTTATTGCGTGTCATCTATTGCTTATTGCGTGGCATCCATGAAGTTTTTCCTTTCTTCTTTGAATATGCCATTGTTCCTCTTTTTCCAGGTTTGTCAAAAAATGTTGGCGGCTAGACAATTGTATTTTTATCCCCCACTTCTATGATCAACTTCCATTAAATGAGCCCACCACTTCTAAAAATCTCCTATATCCTGTAATAAGCCATCCTACTAGATTAGAGCAGCTTTCCAAACTGTTAGTGTATGCCGTAAAGACAATTTATTTTAGGGACAAATTATACTTTTGTATTATGTATATTTTGTAATATGGCATTTTATCTATTTGATATGATAAAGATTTTTGAATAAAATATATATGAGGAAAATCATAAGTATTTATGATGATGTGATTATCTACGTAGTTATATTTTATTCGTAAATATCTCTAATCGTAGTGTTTTACAATGATAGATTGGCACATAATTGTCTGTCAATGCTTGTTGAGAATAAGTTCATCGGATTGATCCGCTAAGAGTATTCCACACAGATTATTAATCGAATTCTAGTATGATTAATCGCTTTGTGATAGTATTATAATGATCCTTGGATTTGGGGTCATGGGTTTATCTTGATTGTGAATTATTATATTTTGGCTCTAATAGTTCTTACTCTTAATGAGTCACACATACTGTAGAATTCAGGTATAGTGTGAACCATGAAAAGATAAGATATGACCAATATAGGATTCATCACTCCTTATAATGGGAGAGTATATCCCAGTATAGCCACTTTTTAAAATACCATTCGGAAATCTTTGCGCAAAGTGGAAATAGAATGAAGAGTGTCTTAAGTTTTATTTCAAGTGAGTTGTATTGGAAAGAAGTAAATTGATTAATTCAATAAGAGTTGACATTATATCTGTAGTCTCGAATTAATTGGGATATAGTGTGTTGAAAGGATAATAATTACACGGTAACTAAATCACTAATAGGTGAAGTCGAACCAGTTGACATATCTCAACACTTGGGTCGTCATGATTCTTTGCTTGAAGCTAATCTTGATACACAAGTGTGTGTAATTAATTAATTAGTCAATTAATGATAAATTAAAGTTGTTTAATTTATCTAATACTAATTAATTTAGAATTATAATTTATACTTATTGCCAACGTAATTGAGAACCTAATGGGTCGCACACTTTAAGATAATTAATTCGAGATTAAATTGATTATTTGATAAGTATGAGATACTTATGGGTTAATTTATGAGATAAATTAACTTTTTAAACTCAATTATAATAAGTTATAATTTTTAGGAGCTAATATATAATATATTAGAACTTCTAAAGTTTTTATACTTATAGCTATGAACTTAACCCAAACTGATTAGTATTCCTGGGGTTTTAGGCTTATTGTGATTTATTAAACCCAAGTTGAATAGGATAATAGGACTATTGCATATATATACACGGGTAGAATATTTAAAACGTGAAAGTCACGTTTATGGAGGAAAAAGGGTTGTGGAAAGAAAGATAAAATAATTGAGGGGCTAGAACTTTGTGGTTTGGGTCAATTAATCTACTGTGAAGATCCCGTTTTAATTATCTGTGTAGATACCATTAGACGCTGGACACTCATACGGCTTGTGGATTGACATCCTAAATAAATTGGAGATTTTATCACAATTTTAACGTATAATTTCTATACTTTTCTTGTACTACACATAAATTAATCAAGGTGATCTGTGATAAGAAGTAAAACAAATTTTAAATTCTGCTACATTATCTTGTTATTTACTTTCTTACACAAACAAGCTCCACATGCTTACAAAAGAACATTAAATATTCAATGGTTTCCAGTTATTCTACTCATACATCTCATATAGGCCTCCCAAGACCTATTTTTATGAATAAAAGATCCTTGATAGTAAGGGCTATATTTAAACATTTCGAGATGAAATGCTTTATCTTGTGTCTGACGTTCAATTTCCATAAGGCCTTCCATATAGTTTTGGCTTGATTCCCTCTCAACTTTAGGATTAACCCTGGTCATTTTTCTCATTCTTTTGGATTCATGATAACCAAAAATGTACAGCGTAAATGCCTAAGTTTGAAAACTTCCAGAACCAGTATCCCTTTTTTTACAAATGCTAATGGGAAACTTCATTATTTGTACTACATCTTCTTGAGAAAATAACTACTCAGTTAACTCTTTCTTCTATCTTGCACCATGAATTAATTGGTTCACTATGTTGTACTCACAATCTGGTGGTCTTTTTGTTGACATTTTGCCATCTTCCTTAGAATCGATCCATTTGTCCTCCAGATTTTTATTGTCGTTTCTTCTCATATTCTTTTCCTCAATCACCTATCCAACAATGCCCTTGCACTATTAACACTTTACCAAAAACATGAAGAGTTCTCGAAGATTTTAGCTTCGAGAATTGTAGTAGTAGGGAAATACTTGGCTTTTAAGACTCTGCTAACTAATCTCCATAATTGTTTGGCTAATAGAGCTATGTTGAAATATTGTAGATTCCTAAAACCAATCCCTCTTTACTTTTACTGTTTGCTACTTTGCTCTATTTGAGCTGAGTTGCATTCTCCTTTCTCTCTCACTAGATCCTTACCAAAATTTTTCGATTGAGTAGACATGTCCTTGCAAAGTTTTTTGGACACTTTAAAGCATGACATTCAATAGGTAGGCATGGCTAAGATCTCATATTTAATCAAGGTTTCTTTCCCAGAAGAACTGAGAAATTTCCCTTTCCACCCTTAGATTCTCTTAATCACCCTATCTCGTATCAATCCAAAAACTTGGTTCTTGGATCTCCTGATCACTATGGGCAAGCCAAGACATTTCCCTTGAGTCACTTGATTCATATTCCTAAGCACAACGTATATTTCATCTCTTATTCCCCTCTGAGTATTCCTATTGAAGAACATTGAAGATTTATAGAGATACACTAGTTGACTAGTTGCTTATTCATAGATTTGCAAAATGTTTCTCAACTCCGCTGCATTTTCTTTAGTACTTTGCAAAACGTTAGTGAGTCATTTGTAAAAAAGAGACGGGAAATAGGGGTCTATTTCTACATACAACTGATTCTCATGTTGTTCAATCTATACTCTCTGCAAACTTTAGAGAAGCCCCCAACATGCAAAATAAAAAAGTAAAGTAATAGGGGATCACCATGCCTTATCCTTCTGGAAGGCCTGATGTATCCTCTTTTCTCCCCATTGATGTTAAAGGAATAAGTAATTGTATTTGATACATCTCATAATCCAGTTAGTCCTGCTATCACAAAACCTATCTCAACAAACATAACTCTCAGAAAGGTAAGACTCTACCCTATCATAGGCCTTAGCCACATCAACCTTTAAAGCCATGAAACTTGATTTACCTTGTCTTTTGTTTTTCAAATAATGCATGCACCCATGAGGTAGGATTACATTTTCAAGCATTTGTCTTCCAGCCAAAAATTCAAATTGATTTTAACTAATGCAATTACTAAGGACAAGTTTTAGCTTGTTAGCCAACAGTTTTAATTTTGTACAGGTTATTGCAAAGTGCAATAGGCTTGTATTGAGAAAGGTTCACAGGACTCAATCAACTTTAGGGTTAAGACTAATAATTGTTTTGTTAAAGGATTTTAGCAAAAACCAAATGAAAGGAACTCTGAATAGTTTCAACCACATCCAAACTAATGATATGCCAAAATTTTTGGAAGAAAATAGGAACCATACCATTAGGGCTAGATGTTTTATTTGGATTCATTAAGAAAACTGCATTTTTTACATCCTTTTCCTCAAAAGGTTTGATGAGTTGTTCATTCATATGCTTGAAAATCCTACATGGTATCCCTTACAATACTTGGTTGTGATTAGAAGGTGAAGAGGTATTGAAAAGTTTGGCTTAGAACTAGACTACCTCTCAGATTCAATTTCCCTCTCAGATTCATACCAATCCCCATTGGCTTAGATCTTTTTTCTTCTAACTGCTACACTAGCATGAAAAAAGTTAGTGTTTCTATCCCCCTCTTTCAACTATTTACACCTTGCCTTTTGACTCTAGTATAATTCCTCATCTTTGTTGGCCTTGCTCTGCTGGATTTTTACAGTTCAATTATTTTCTCTCTTTTGTCTTGTTCCTGCAGTTATCCAACCTGTGCACCTGCCTTTTGATCAATTGATCCTTTTTTTTCATTTGTGGATAAAGCTTCAGTCTAGTTAAGGAGAGCCATTCTGCATAATTTGATTTTGTTGGAAGTTCTAAACAACTTAGAACCTTGAACATCTTTTTTCTAAGCCTCCTGAATAACTCTTTCCACCTCTTTATATTGTAGCCATCTTATATCAAAGTAGAACATTTTTTCCTTCTGTTTTGGGTTGGATTAATGTTCAGGATCAATATGTTGTGGTCTGAAGATTAAGTGTGCCAGTGGTAGATATTTTCCTTATCAAAGTGAATTCTCCAATAGCATGAACTTAGACCTCTATCTAATCTTTGTTTGACCAGACATTCTTCTTCCCAGTTGTTGCTCCAAGTTCAAGGACTTCTTCAAATCTTAGATCCACTAACTCATTATTAGAATTGAATTCTTTGAACTCTCTGAAAGACTTTGCATTCTTCTCTGGTTCTGCCCCCCATTTTTTCTCATTGGATACTATGCCATTGAAGTCACCCATGATCATCCATTGGTTACCCCACAAAGTATTCTTCGTTGGATAACTTTCCGTTGTTCTTTTCTTATGTTATCAATAGGACTAGCATATATGCAAATCCACTACCAAGTTCTACCATCCAGAGGTGTTATTGTGAAACCAGTACTCATGATTTACATAACTCTAATGTTCTTATTCTAGAAAATGCCAGATTCCCCTGCTTTCCTGGTAGAATCTATCACAAAACACTTTTCAAAATTATTTCTTTTTCTAACCTTATCCAAAAAATGTTTTCTATTTTTAGTTTCACTCAAGAACACCAAGTCTAGGAAGTGGGACTTTATAGCCTCTTTAAGTTGGGAAATTGTTAAGAAGCTCCCAACACCTCGATAATTCCACACTTGAGCTCTTATTTTGGTGTTGGGAACCCATTTGGGCTGACTCCCTTTACATTGAACTCTTGGCTGGTAATCTCCTAGTCTTCATAGTGTTTGATCTTTTTATTGTGACAGTCCTCCTCAACATTCATTTCCTCTTCGTCAACTCTTGTCTAATGCTTTCTTTTGCCTATATGATCCACTAAATTAGGCATATTGGAAACATCACTAAAAGGAATTCTCTTGGGTTTTGTATTCTTCACAGGGTTTAAGCTTGTTTGTTGGGCCTCACTTTTGCTATGATCAACTATGATGTATACTACCACCTCATGTTCATTGTCCTTGCTATCTAGATTCCTTTTCTCATCAACCCCATCTAAACAATCAGTTCCCTAATCAATCTGCCTGGGTGGTGTTGAGGAGGTCATTAGGTTATGTGAACCTTCTGTACTTGTAGCTTGTTCTTGCCATATTCTTGTTTGAACCTGGTTCTCTTAATTGCCTTGTGACTTGGATCTTGTGTCTTCCCTTTCCTTGTTGGTAACCTGATCAAGTGGTAGATCTTTCTCTTTACTGTCACCCTTCTGTTCTAGATATATTTTCCATACTGACCTCCACTCTTGTGATTTCCAAATGTCTTTTGTGCTGGAGAGAATCCCTGTTGATGGAGTCGGTGTCACTTTTCTCTCTCAAAATGTTTCTTGTCAAACTTTCTGGTTCTTTATACTCCTTACATTGGACCTTACCACCATTAGCTTTCATTCAAGACCCACATTAAGGTTTAGACACATGAGTATTGCCTCTGTTTACATAAACTTTTTCTGAGTGTCCAATCACTCTATAACCATAACAAAAATCTAGGCACCTCTTATACTTTAATTTACCCATCTGGTAGCATCTTGGAACTTTGTAATGATAGAGCCGATTTGAAGGGCTGGAAAGCAATTGGAGATGAGAGAAGAAATTTCAAAAGTTAGTTACAGGTAGTTAATTGGGGAATGTAGAATGATGTCGTTGGGTAAGCATTTATTACAATTTAGACAAAATTAGGGTTTGGCTGAATAGTTGGAGAATTGAATTAAATGCAACGGTGTCATTTGGAGAACCCATGATTCACATTTTCTAGCATGGGTTCTAGAAGGACATGTAGATGATGGGGATTGGAAGACTTGAGATTAAGCTTTCTTCTCCATTTATATTCTATTAATTCAATCTATTTCTTTTTCAGACTTTTATAAATTTTGTTGTAACTTTCTCATGAGAAATTGCTAGTTCAGCTATTTCAAAGTCATTTCCTTCATTCTTTACACAATCTGACCCTTTCCATCTTATTCTAATGTCTATTTTATATTTTGTCTGGGAATTAATAAATAAAATCTTCAAATCCAATTTTTTTCGAATTTATTAATTGCTCTGAGATTTAATTTAATTGATTTGAGGGCTGAAACATCACAATTGGTATTAGAGTAGCTCTGATCTGTTTGGGCCACGAATTGTAGTAACAAGGAATAGAGAAATGGATGAGAGTTTGAAGATAGTGGATAGAGAAGTGATGGAGTTGAGTGGAGCAATGAGAGGGATCAACCAAAAAAGTGAAGGCATGGAGAATACATGTAGATTGAGATCACCCTCAATCTTAGAGAATAGGCAAGAAAGCATGGAGAAATCTATGAAGGATTTGGCTGGGAAATATGACCATTTGGTGGCTTATATGGCTCAAATGAACCAGTCTATTCTCAACTTAAGTAAGGAGAAAGGGGTAAGTGAGAGTTGCAAAAGCCCAGATCTAGAAGGGCTTTCAATGGGCAGCAAATTGAGCAATTCATCTAAGGGAACTTATGGAATGATGAATCAAAAAGGGTTTCACAAGGTACCTAAAATAGATTTTCCTGTGTTTGAAAGAGATAACCCAAGAGAATGGTTGAGGAAATCTGAAAGATATTTTTCAGCTGCATGAGGTAGATAATGAATACATGGTTTCTATTGTTGAAATGTACTTAAAGGGAAAAGTAGATGTGTTATTTTAGGGAATCAGAAGAGAAGGGATGATGTGGGAGGAAGTTTAGCTAGAGGTTTGTAGCAAATTTGGAGAAGGTGGGATTGAAGAAGCTATGGAAGAATTTAGTAAGATCATGTTGTCAGATGGGATCTGTTGAAGAATATCAGGAGAAATACGAACTGCTCAAATCCATAGTAATGACTCATCTGCCTCCCATGAATGAATCTTACTATGTGTCAATATTTTTTAGTGGACTTATGGATGAGATAAAAAACATGGTCAAATTAGTGAAACCCCATACCCTGAAAGATGCTATGCAAGAAGCAAGGTTGTAGGAAAAAATAGTCAATGCCATTAAAAAAATTCAAAAAAAGCCCTACCATATTCATCAGCTCAACCAACTTTAATACTTTTCAGAAATCCCAAATTGCTCCTATTTATCCCAATTCTTATATCTTGAGAAAACCCTTGAACCAGAAGTCCAATAACCATAAAGAACATGTTACATCCAAAACATTTACACGGCTTCTTAACACTTTCAAGAGAATTTCCCCAGCTGAGCTTACTGAACAAAAGGCAAAAGGATTGTGTTTCAAATGTGATGAACCTTACACCTTGGGGCATGTGTGCAAGAAGACGCATCTGAATTTCATAAGAGACAGACCATAACTTGGTAGAAGGTGAAGAAAACTTTACTATTGAAGAGGAAGATGAGGAGTTTGTAGAATGTGAAGGGGGAGAAATCATGTAGATATCAATGTAGGCTCTAGTAGGTGGACTTCAGCATCAAACTAATAGGATTAAAGGATCCATCAAAGGGAGAACTGTGTCAATTTTGATTGACTGCGGGAGTACCCACAGTTTTGTAGATGAAAAATTGATCAAGGAAGTGAAATGGTATGTAATTCCAACTGAGCCAATGACTGTATCAGTGGTTAATAGGGAACGATTAGCTTCTAGAGGAGTATGCAAACCTCTTATTTGGAGAATGCAAAAGTATGAGTTTCAACATCTTGTGAGGACACTAAAATTGGGGAGAAGTGATATGGAATTAGGAATGGACTAGTTGGATACCTTCAGTCCAATGCAGATGGATTTCCAGAAGTTAAATATCAGCTTTGAGAAGAATGGAAAAGTCATATTTTTGAATGGTGAGAAAAAAGAACCTCAACTGAAGTTGACCAATACTTAAGGGAAGTAGGATGAGGAAATGGTTGATTTCTTTTGGGGTTACTGCTCAAGTCCAGGCTATTGATGATTCAAATGAAGAAACCACAAATATACCTAAGGAGATTGAAGAGCTACTTAAGGAATTTGAAAGAGTCCTTGCTGAACCTCAAGGCCTTCCACCCAAGAGGTCCCATGATCATCATATTCCACTTAAGGAAGGAGATCAACCCTTCAAGGTAAGACCATATAGATGCCCTTATATTCAGAAGTCTGAGATTGAAAAACTTGTTAAAGAAATGTCGCAACATGGGATAATCCAAAAAAGTAATAGTTCATTTTCCTCTCCTGTATTGTTGGTTAAAAAGAAGGATGGGAGTTGGAGATTTTGTGTGGATTACAGACAATTGAATGAACTCATAAAGGATAAATTTTGAATGCCATTAATTGAAGAATTGATGGGTGTAGTTTTTGGGGCCAAATTTTTTACAAAAATTGATCAAGGGCTGGATATCATCAAATAAGGGTGGCTAAAGGAAGAGGACATTTTTAAAACAGCATTCAAGACTCGTGAAAGGCTTTATGAGTTTAAGGTAATGCCCTTTAGGTTGACTAATGCTCCAGCCACCTTCCAAAGTTTAATGAATGAAGTGTTTAAGGAGCAGTTGAGGAAGTTTGTGTTGGTCTTTTTTTATGATATTTTAATCTACAGCCCAGGTTTGTCCACTCATAAGGCTCATTTGAAGGAAGTTTTGCAACTTTTGGAATCTCACCAACTTTTTGCAAAAAAGAGTAAATGTTCCTTTGGCAAGAAAGAGGTAGAATACTTGGGTCATATCATTTTAGGTGAAGGGGTTTCAGCTGATCCAAAGAATGTGGAGTGCTTGGTGACTTGGCCTAAACCTGAGACATTAAAACAGTTGAGGGGATTCTTGGGTCTAACCGGTTACTATAGAAAGTTTGTGAAGGGGTATGGTTCCATAGTAAAACCTCTAACATATATGCTTAAGAAGGACCTGTTCTAATGCAGTGAAGAATCTGATTCTAGGAAAGCTTTTGAGAAACTCAAAATGTCCATGAGTATCACTCTTGTGTTGGCACTTCCAGATTTCACAAAAACTTTTGTGATTGAATCTAATGCTTGTCAAGGAGGAATTGGGGCTGTATTAATGCAGGAGGAGAGGCCACTAGCTTATCTGAACAAATCTCTGAACACGAGAAATGTGGGACTGTCAATTTATGAAAAAGAATTGTTGGCCTTAGTCACTGTTGAAGGCCATCATTTCTTCATCAAAATTGATCACCAAAGTCTTAAATATTTTCTAGAACAAAGAATAACTTCCCCAATGCAACAGAAATGGCTGACTAAGCTGCTTGGGTTGAGCAATGAAATTCACTACAAGGCTGGAGTTGATAACACAGTAGCTGATTCATTGTCAAGAAGAGGAATGGAGATTGCAAATTGTAAAGATATCACTCAAGTCATTCCAGCATGGATAACGGAGGTAACACAAAGCTATGAGAATGGTTAATTGGCTTAGAAAGTGCTACAAAAGAACTTCTACTCAGTTCTGAAAGAGTAGCAGATTGTATATAAAGGGAGGACCTATGTTGGAAGTCGAGGAGAAGTTAGGGATAAGTTGATCAGGGCCTTTCATGACTCTCAACTTGGTGGACATTCAGGTGTTCAAGCCAGTTTTATGAGGCATAGTTATTAAACCCGACCCAGGAAGAAACCTGGCGAGGAAGGTGGATCAACGAGTTACTGGTTCAACCAGTGGGTCGCTAAAATATTTTTTTTATAAATATATAATATAATTTTAAAGTATTAAATACAAGAAATATGGTAAGAACATTGATAAAAATGTTCTATCAAATTTTTATTTATTGTAAATGAATTTAGATCTTTAAGAAGTATGAAAAATATAGTTAATTATAACTTCTTATACATATTTCATTATAGAATTAGTTATTATAAGATAATAATAGTTTAAAACAACCCACAAGAAATTATACTCTTATTATTTCTTACAGAGTTATTTTGTGATAATAGTTCATTTAACAATAGTAAAATGTTGAGAAACAAATACTAGTAAATGTTGTTGGTACATTTCTTGTCTTAAGGAAATATAACATTAGTGAATGATTTTGGAAATTGTTTTATAAAAACAAAATAACAAATGAATTGTTCTTAAGAATATCATATTACAATTTTACCAAAGTGGAAGAAGAGTTTAATTTATTTATATGATAAAGTTTAATAGAATAAAATAATTAATGGCTCAAAAATTAAACAACTTGAAAAGTTGCCTAGTGGTGTAGTTGTTCTTTCTTTTCCAGGAGGTCCTGTGTTCGAGCCTTGCACCTTGAATTCCAGCCAAAAATTTTACATGATGAGATTATGAGTTGTGATGTGTGCAGAAGATGCAAAGATGAACATGTGCCATATCCAGGTTTGCTATAACCTTTACCAGTACCTCAATATTCATGGTCACATGTGACCATGGATTTCATTGAAGGATTACCTAAATTGGAGGCAAAAGAGGTAATAATGGTAGTGGTGGATAGATTCACCAAGTATGCCCATTTTTTTGGATTATCCCATCCCTACTCAGCAATTTTAGTAGCTAAACTGTTTATGGATAATGTATATAAATTACATGGGCTGCCTTAAGCTATTGTATCTGATAGGGATAGAGTTTTTGTCAGCCAATTTTGGCAAGAATTCTTCAAGTTGATTGGGACAACTGCATTTTAGCACTACGTATCACCTACAAACAGATGGACAAAGTGAGAGACTCAATCAAGTGTTGGAAATGTATTTGAGAAGTATGATTTTCCAAAAGCCAAAGGAATGGCACAAGTGGCTGTCACTGGCTGAATGGTGGTATAGCACAGCTTTCCACTCCTCCATTCAGATGACACCTTTTGAAGCTCTATATGGTATCAGTCCCTCCCCTTCAGTTGGCTCTTGGTCTTTACCTTCAAACAATAGTGGCAGTTGTGGAAGAAGTATTGAGGGAAAGGCAAGAAATGGATAAACTGATCAAAGAAAATTTAGCTACATCAGGCTAATTTTAGAATGAAATACTATACCGATAAGAAAAGAAGTGAAAAGGAGTTCCAGGTTGGAGATTGGGTGTACTTAAAACTTAAACCTTACAGGCAGTTGACTGTGGAAAGGAGGAGTAATGCGAAAGTATCAGCAAAGTATTATGGCCCCTACATAGTCAAAGAAAATGGGTGAGCTGTGGCTTATAGATTGGCCTTGCCATCAAATTCAAGGATACACTTAGTTTTCCATGTTTTAGTTTTGAACAAAAAGATCAGTTAGAAGTATGTGCCTGTTATGGATCTCCCTTTTGTGGCTAAAAAAAAAGAAGAAAAGAAGTATCTAGTTGCTATTTTGGCTATAAGAATTTGTAAAAAGGGTAATATTGCTAGAGTCCAATGGTTGATACAGTGGGAGAAAGGAAATCATGAGAATACAACATGGGAATAGGCAGATCAAGTTGAAAAATTATTCCCAGCTTTCTTCCTTGAGGACAAGGAAGTTATTGAGAGGGGGCAATGTAATGCAGAGAGCCAGTTTGAAGGGCTGGAATGCAATTGGAGAAGAGAGAAGAAATTTCAAAAGTTAGTTTAGGTAGTTAAGTGGGGAATGTAGAATGATGTCGTTGGCTAGGATTTATTGCAATTTTGACAAAATTAGGGTTTGGCTGAATAGTTGGATAATTGAATTAAATGCAACAGTGTCGTTTGGAGAAGCTGCTTCACATTTTCCATCATGGGTTCTAGAAGGGACACATAGCTGATGGGGGTTGGAAGACTTGTGGATTAAGCTTTCTTATCCATTTATATTCTATTAATTCAGTCTATTTCTTTTTTAGACTTTTATAAATTTTGCTGTAACTTTCTCCTAAGAAATTGCTAGTTCAGCTATTTCAAAGTCCTTTCCTTCATTCTTTACACAATCTAGCCTTTTCCATCTTATTCTAATGTCTATTTTATATTTAATGTCTGTGAATTAATCAATAAAATCTTCAAATCCAATTTTTTTGGAATTATTAATTGCTCTAAGATTTCAATTTAATTGATTTGAGGGCCGAAAAATCACAAACTCAACTACCATTCCTCTCAATAGTGGTTGGGTGACATCCACTTCTACCAAGATTTTTATGTGTCTTCGCTCTTTACCCCTATTATATGGAATGACAACATTTTGAATCTTTAGAAACCTTTTCCCAGTTATGTAACTAGTTTCTTTGGAAATCCAATTCAAACGTAAGTTCCAGACTTCTATCCAAAAAGGGGAGCTTTGAAAGGCTTTTCTATCCAGTTCATTGTCTTCTATCCATTTTTGGATAGCTAACAACTGGTTATTAAAAATACAATGTCTTCCAGTTGGCACTCGTTCTAGATCTTCCCGGAGTCCAAAACTAAGTTGATATAGGTTGGCCTTCAATTCTGTAACCTTGAAATTCTTGGGATAACCCAAACTTGTATGGTTAAATTTCTGATACACACAAAGTTAGACAGTTATCCTCTATAACTTTAACTATCAAGATCCATATTTCTTGGGTCGAGAGACGAAGATCTTTTCATAATCTCTTCCAACTCTTCAGCCATAACAATTTTGGAAGGGACACCAAGTGTCTGAACCCAAGGATAGAAGTAGCTAACCCAAGCTTTAAGAAGTTTTAGATGTAAAAAAAAAATAGTTTTAACAGTTAAAGAAGACAAAAGACAGAATCAAAAAGAAAAAAAAAAGTACATGCACAAACTGCAAGTAAAAAGAAAGCAGTTACCAACGATCTAACAGAAGATAGGCAAAAAGAGGTAAATTAGATTAGGTTTGAAGCATTGAAATATCACATTTTCTTCCTCGTGGTCGACAATTCCTTTCCCCTAAGTGGATTTGGGTTTTTAGGGTTCATTTGGCTCATGGGATGGACACAGAATTAGATAACTAATCAGGTATTAACAATGGATGTCATCACACATAACTATTAAAGGAAATTCTATAGTCCATTTTAGGAGATCATTCACTTATGCTTTAAGGAATTATATAGTACAACACTATGTGTTTTAAAAATTTGTACTGTACTGTTCATCTAAGTCCTTAAAACCAAGGGAGTAGTTCTCTCAACGGGACTGTAGAATTCCCCACTAATTTAATACCGTACTTAAAGGATAAAATAATTCTACGACAAAGGTGATATTATTTCTCCGCTGATGACTCGCTCGTTGGATAATAAAATTTTAAACAAATATACCCTTGTCTAAATAAATTCAAGCTAATTTGGATAATGAGGGAGATGAAACTGCAAAAATTAATGAAGATATTATTGACACTATAGGAACATCTACTATATAGAATTTGTGGAGAGAAAATTTAACTTTATATATGTATAATGAATGGAGAGACATCTTAGGATATGTTTTGAGATTATATTTTTTTATTTATTATTTTGGTATAATATTTATTCTTGGCATGTTAATTTATATTTGTGTGGATGATTATCAAATTATAGTATCATATTGCTGATTATTTATTTTTCTGTAGTTTGTTTCTCTAATGATAAAACATTTTTATATATTGTTTATATAATTCTTGAATTTAGATTTTTAGCATATTACATTTACTAAAGTACTTCAGAAAATAGAAATAACATTACAAGTTTGTGGATATTTTTATCAATTAAAAAGTAATCTGGTCTAATCCTATCTCCAACTAAATGCAGGATAGTACTATTTTAAAGATATCTCATGAAAGTCAATATGAACCAAATATTGGATGACAAGAACTATTAGTTCGGAGATAACTCAATCTAGGATAACTCATTCGAGGATGAGATATCCCATCTCATTCAATCTGTGAACCAAACGGAATGTACTGCCATTACCATTCTAACATAGGATCTGAAGTATTAAATTGAGTTATGTTCTTGTAATTTGAATCAGACATGGAAGTAAGGGTTTTGAATCAGATATTGTAATTTGAATCAGACATGGAAGTGGGTTTTGTAATTTGAATTAGACATGAGCATTTTGGTGTAATGTTTAGTTTTAGTGTAATTATTTTTATTTTTGGTTTAGATTCTACATTGTTATTTTCATATTTGTAAGTTTCCACTGCTAAAAGTTTTCATTCCCCACTCTATTAATGTGTAACTTCCATCAACTTACCACAAACTTGCACACACATAGCCCTAATCTAATTTGTATTTTAGTGTTTGTTCTTTTATAGAAATTTTAATATAATTTTACATATACATCAGGCAGGCATGCCAATAGGACTAATATTAATTACTACTTTATATAACATATGAGCATTTAGTTTAGTTTTGGTATAATTTATAATTAATTTAGTAGATTTTTTACTAATTCCTTCTTATAACTTCTCTTGACCATTACCAAATAACTTTTTTTTTAACTTCCAACCTCCTTTAAAAAACCATTATCTTTTTAATTTGATTTTATTTATATATATATTTTTTAAATTGCACACACATAGATTATGTTAGTAGTAATTTATAAAGCTTCCCACAATTTTGGTCATTTTTCCCAATTTAGAAGGAAACAAATTTTACATTGCAGTATACAAGATCAAATCTTTTGCTTTCTCCCATAAAAATTCTCTAAAATGAATAGGATAGAAAATTCAACTATCCCTTACTTTTTTTTTTTTTATTTATTTGCAATAATATGCTAACACATTTCTAACTACTATTTTATCTCATATGTATCACATCCTAAAAGTTACTTACTTTTTTTTTTTTATTTGCAATAATTTGCTAACACATTTCTAACTACTATTTTATCTCATATATATCACATCCTAAAAGTTACTATTTTGCTTATTCCAAACATATTCCAAAAAATAATTCTCAACTGGAGCTTTTATTTGTCACAAACATAACCTAATTACTGGAAAATTCTATAATACCGTTAAGTACCATATCATTATTTTTTAAACATTTACACAATATAACACTATGTCATTTAAATGCTTAAAGCATTAAAATACAATGGTATAATATCCTAATTAGACCATAAAATTCACTTATTATTTTTCCATTAATCTTTTGGTTATATCAAATAGTTGATTGTTCCTTATCTATGGGGATCATGCGCTCGCTAGTGCGAAGCATTTCGTTGAAAGGTGTGTAAAAGGAAATTATCTGCAACAAGTTATAGAATACAAGTCCTTTGCTAAAAGCCTAAACTGTTATTGCACAATTGCCTTTTGGCTGTCGTTGGTTTGTGAAACACTTCTTGCCCAAAACAAGAAAATCTTAGTGTAGTTGCATTGCATTTTCCATTTAGATAAAAAAAATTCCTTAAGTAGCACCGTCTCAACACCCCTACACCCACCCCCCTCTTCCGGTTAGCCTCTTAGTTAGCAGCATGCAAAAATTATTTTGGTTCAAACTGTTATTGCACAATTGCCTTTTGTTGTTCTCTACACTATTATTAAGCCTGTGAGACAAAAGGCAAGCATGCCACGGTTAGAAATGCAGCCCAGCGATTTGCACAGAAAACCAGAGAACAAACAGATATTTGGCGGATAATCTGAGTTGAAGATACGTGCGAGCCATTACTTCCAGTTTCTGACTTGAGGTGACCTGTGCATCTTTTACTCGAAAAGGTTAATCAATATTTGCAATTGATTGAAATTAGTACTATTTCATTATCGATACACAGTTAAATAACCAGATCATTATGTTTAGCATTGATGCACATATTTTTCATTGCTCGAACGAATGATAATATGTTTTTCTGCAAATTTGATGACGGAATATATGCTATCATTTACTCAAGAGGGAAGAAGCACTTCATTAAACAGATGAAGCAAACTTCACAGTAATGAATTTACATTGGATCATAAATGACTGTCTGTTGATGCATATTCAGAAGATAGAGCGGGGGGCTCATACATTGCCCAGATGTTTTCCACAGTGCATAGTATGCCAGTCAGAAAAAACCAATTATGGACAAAAAGAAGTCCTGCAACCTCTTCATACACGTGGAGCTCAAACATTTGATGCTACTATCTACCTGAGTCAGCTGAAGTTCCGAGAAATAACCTGCAGTAAAGTGACCAGTTATCTTGATTAGATAATTACCAGGTGTGGATCTAAGATGAAAGGATGATGCATACGTTTAATGGTTGCCCTAGAATGTCCTTACCTCAAAAAGCACCTGAAACAATATTTGTAAGCATGAACCACTTTCAAAATCTAAAAGCCTCCGAGAAGGAAACTAAATATTTAAATTGCCTATTACATTTAACCTAGAAATTGTAAATTGTTCCATGCTTCTATTTTTGCATGCACAAGTATTGAGATACTGAAGTTCAAATAAAGATCGTCATGCTAACTAGTATTTATAAAAATGTATATACAGATATATACATGTGTTGCTCGTGCAGTCATCCAGAAATATCTAATTTTTAAGATCACGGAAAAGAGCAACCAAGTACCAGCCTTTTCCAGGTTAAAAGTATTCTTCTTTTTCTCTCTTTTCACGTCCTATTTGTATGTACGCATATAAGTCTTGTGCATTCAACCACTGGGAGAACTTTAACTTTTCATTATTTTGTAAATTTCCTTGGGCTGGAATTCTTTTCCTTATTATTATTATTGTTAATCCATCAACAAGCACTATGAAACAGTTGGCATTTCCAAGTTCCATGAGAAGAACAAATTCTTGTGTCAACACACTAATTTGGATATAATTCACTTGATTCATAGTCCAAGAATGTTCTTTACATATAACTTACACTGGACTATTAAAAAAGATGATATCACAAATTGTGGTCCTAACCCTAAACCTGCTTACCTTTAGCAGTATAAGACATTGGCTAGTGCAGAATTATTATATGGTCATGGGATAAAATATTTCTCCTATAAGGTGTTTCAAGAAAAATGTTCTCAAATACCAAGAATGTTTTGTAGAATGATTAAGAATTAGTAAACAATGATATTTTCATTGAACCAGTGGAGAAAGAGAGAAAAGAGAATATTTTCAACCAAAAAATTCTTCCACGAAATAAGGCCCTTGAGCTGAGAAGAATTTACTTGCCTCAGATATTAAGGGCTTGGCATTCTCTTCCCATCCTGTTGCCCACTTTGCAGAAGATGCCTTCGCTAGTACCCCTTCCTTCAATGAACTCAATGCATCACATTCATTTGGAAAACCTTTGAATAGCATTGCATAATATCATCCGTCTCAAAATGAATATAGCCAAAAAAAAAAAACCCCACAAATATTGATAATGGCACAGAATTTTACAATACAGCCTATTTTGTGTTTTTTTTCCCTCTCATCATTGTAAACCCAGCATGTGCAATTCCCAAATCGGGTTTCCTATGAGGTATGTCAATTGTCATGCACGTCCCTGACACACTATTGCTACTAATTTGTATTTATAATACTAAAATATGGCATAAAAATAATTGAATTACTAGTTTAGTTGTGAATAACCACCTCAACTGGCTAAACTGAATAACAAACCAAAGGAACTCGTAATGCCACTCACTCCTTGCTAAGCCTAGCCTCACATATCATAGCACGTCTTAAAGCCATTAAAAAATGGAGCTTACCATGAGTTGATCAGCAAGTTCAGAAGATGATGAAAAGAGTAGACCGGTTCTATCTACTTCAACAAGCTCCTCGATGCTGTTTAAACAAAATTACAGAACTAACAGATAAATACTCGCTGTAAACATAAATAATGAAACACACAAATAGAACGAAACATCTTACCAAGAATATGAGACAGCGGAAACCGGTAATCCACAGCCAAACATATCCACAACCTAAAAGAATCATACTTCTAGGATGAGATTGAGCTACACTGCTATGAACTCTTAATGTACAACAATCATGTATCATGAATATATATACCTTCATAGGGAGATCTAACCCCGACGAGGAAGTATGCAGACAAACACCAAGGTCTGCAGATCCTGTATCAAGAGAGGAATGAGCAGTTAGATACTCGACTGTAGAATGATTGGGAGCAAAATACTTCTAACAGCTTACCAAGAAGCAATGGATAATCCTCTGCTGGCAACCACATAGTACGAAATGCTACTCGCTTTAGTTTCAATTTCTTTATCTTCTGTTCATATTTCTCCTTCTCAGGTCCCTTACCTTCAGTGTGTCAGAAACACAAATGAAACTTGAAGTGACCAACAAAAACTTCACTCAACAGTAGATCAACAAATTTGAAATCATACGCTAACAGTCATTACCAGTAATTATTAATAACAATCTTGGGTACAAAAATTGCTTCCCGCTAGAAATTTCATCCCACAGAATTTCCTCCCCACTCAAGTCATCCTCATTTAATAGTCCTGCAACCCGTCTATCATACATAAGTGCTGCCTCCAAAAGAATGCTAAAGTCTTCATCTGGAGTCCTGAAAAAAAAGAAGCAATATTATATTTATATTAACATTTAAATGTGCTACAATTTGATTATTCATCAGGCCAACAGACATCATCCCTATTGCCTATAAACTTAGATTGTTATGTTTGATCTATTACCCACTAATTCTGTATTAGGGATAATGGAGAAAAGAAAAGCTCCAAAATCACCATGCCATACTGCATCTCGTGCCAAAAAAAATTGACAACTGTCATGGAAACGCAACACAGATTGTATTAAATATAACTGACAATTGGTCATCTGAGCTTTTTCATTCTTATCTTTCTTTCTGGTTTCAAAGTTCACAAAACAAGTGGTAGCAGTATTCCTATTATCAGGAATTCATTGGAAATCATCAATGTTTCTGTCTTCACCAAAAGTTTGATCTCAAATTAACAGTATTCATTAATGTGGTGACTGTTTCCAGGGAACTGAAGCCATAATTTCACTTCAAATAGTTTCATAAGCTCCCAAGACATTGTAAAATGACAGACACATGAAAGTAACAAGTATTTGATTTACTGACTTACTTGAAGGAAAATGCATCAACAGCTTACCAACTTGTGCTGCTTACAATGACGGCTGGTCTGTCCTGCTTCATAGATATCTTTGTACCAGACTGAGTTGTAAATAAGGTAGAATTGGGATCAGTGTCACCAAATACTGTCATTCCTGCCATTTTTATGAGAAAAACATGATCAATATTTACTCTTTCAGCAGCAACTAAAAGATGAATTGCACAACAAAAAGTGTTTCTATTACCTTCATAGCTTATGCAATCTTGAAGTCCATATGGCCGACTAAGACTTTTAGCGATCCTACAAAATAACTACAACCCACAGTTGAGTTTTAACATTCTCAAGTCAATATAGTGGAACAGTCCAAAGCAACAAAAAACAGTTCATTGTACCTCATGCTTCTCCTGAATGGAAGCAGGTCGAAAAAATTCAGGAGGTTGATCATAAAGAACAGTTGCTCTGAAAAATAAAAACACAAAAGGATAGAGGACCAGTTGTTGGAACTAACCCAATGTAGTAAATCAGAAGCAATGTAAAGCAGAAGAGAGTTCATACTCTTACTTAATCCCCCAGTTCTGATCCAATTCATGTTGCATAGCCTTTGTCACACAAAAGGCACCATTAGCCATTGTAGGCCAAAATGCTTTTCAATCCTATATATGTTTTGACATTATAACTCACCACTGAAGAAAATCCCTAATTAGACCAAAAAAAAAAAGAAGTAAAATGACATCCTACCGTACCAACGATATATACATCTTGTCACAAAACCGCTGCTCCTCCCAAGAGTCAATGAAAGTAGTGTGTAGCCAAAATTATGCCAATCTACCACGAAAGCAGAATGTCTCAGCCAGCTAGCCCATTTTACAGCTACTAAAGTAGGAACTGATGGAGGATTCTGCAAATACAAAACCATGTAACTGATTATGACTGCAGCTCAAGATCAGATGCAAAGTAATAGTTAGGACACTACACTAAAAAAAATCGATTGATAAACAGGTCTAGTTAACCAGAAATAAGTACGTTGACCATGAATTACCACAAATTTTGGGAAGTGGTCTACAACCCCGGATAGTAGCACCTCAATGAGAAATCTAGATCTCATTCATTTTAGAAAAACTTAGTTGCAACTTGATGCAAGTGAAACACATTTGCGAAGCTATAGATGTATGAACATGGAGAATTTCCGACTCGATAAAATCAAAATTTTCATTTGCTCAACTATTGTCCAACTTTTTTTCTCAGATCTTTCATGTTACAGGAAGCAAAAGTTATTTCAACACAAGTGCAGCAATATAGACCGAAAATTGGAAGTCTTGCAATCTGATATGGCTAGTCAATTTGACAGACTTGAGCCTTTATTGTTGGGAAGACCACCACTTGACAGAGGTTCAAACTCAAGGCCAGCCTACCCTTGAGAAGGTGTTAAGCCTAATCTGCCTCCTCAAAACTAAGTCGTCGACGATAAAATTATGGTTGTCCATCAAGAATTCAGCAAGGAGGTCATAATCACAATGAAGAATGAATGCATCCAAAAGAAAATCTAAATTTAGATCTTGTCAAATCAAAGTTGGATCAAGTTCAAGAACAAAGTAGGAATTTTCTGTTTATTTCCCTTCAACGATCAACTTTGTTGTTGAAGAGTTTCACAACATTCAGCCCATGAAGTCCGAGATAATTCTGTTTCTAGCTCAAGTACATGGCAAGATAAGTTTTTGGAATTGCAACTATCTTTCTAAGTCATGGACAACATATCAAACCTTTGATATGCAATCTTTATCCTGCAATTCATTGAAAGTCGAGGTCGAGTTTTTTTAACCAAGGGTGAATGATGCAGTCAATAATGAGTTCAAGAAAGTCTAAATTTAATGATTTTCAGGATTTTCAGGGTAGAATTAGAATTCTAAGTTTTAGTTAGTTTATTGTCGATAAATACTCTTGTTACAGGGAGTAATTTGACACAGAATGATGAATTAAAGATTTGAGTTTTTTGGTTTAGTTTATTTTGTTCTTCTCTCCTAGATTTCCTTCTCTTTTCTGATTTCCCCCTAATATACTGTTCACGGATATTGTTCACAGCCTTGAAATAGTCCTGAATCCCCTCTATTCTTCCGCTCAAACTGGTAGAAAAGATCACCCCAATCTTGTGCTACATCAAACATGTAGCAAGATAGATCTACAAAATCAACGTATATAATACAAATATTTTACGCACATAAAAAGGCAAACCAAGGTTTTTAGGCACTTAGGATAATTAGCCTTAAAAACTAATTAGATCCACATATTTCCGCTATAAAGCACTTTAATTGTTGGCATAGACTCTTCTTCAAAACTTTGTGTTAGAAACAAAATTGTACAATAAAGCAGAGGCAGATCTTCGTCCCGAGTTATGCATCGCAAGTTGTACAAATTCTTTGTTGTCCTTCGGAGACACAATCAACTAATAGACCAAGAATTTGTAATCAAGCAAAAAAAGTCAATATTTCCTATGACCAAGTAGAATTCTATTTGTATCAAGATATAGGAAGTACATAGTTTTTCTTTTATATTGGTCAAAGGCTCAATTCAGAGAATTAATCCAACACTGAACAAGTGATTTACCATCCAGACAAGGGACAATAAACAATTAATGTATGTACCGTAAACAGAGCCTCAATGGCAACCGATGTTAAATGACCAAACTCACCTGGACTAGGAAAACATCGGGGGCGGGTATTTTAAAGCAAAGGTACCAAAGAAGCATAAGAAACTGAACTAGTGACTTGAGCATAAGCACGAAAGAGGGCCGAAGTATCTTAGGTAAACTTGGAGGTACAAATGGCCACTGTGTCTGCAGAACTCAAAACATAACAGAGTAAATAAATAGTATAAATATTCCACTTGAGAAATTCTAATTGTAGGTTTCAAGATCTCGAAGTATCTATCTCACAGCCGTACCATCCTGTGGAGATGTATGCATTGGTGCTTTAACAAAGCAGAGTGTGGATCGGAACCTAACCAGAATCAAAGTTACAAAATAAAACAAGAAATAAGAACCTCAAGTGCTTGAAAATTAAGGGTACGTCCACAATAAAGAGCCCTTTTTTCTGCTGTGAAAAACATTTTGATCCTGATAGAAATCTCGACAGTTCACGTCACATAACAAAAATTAGAAATATGAATGTTTTGACCCGATTGGGAATGTACATGACATAATTGGAATCACACCTATAAGGTTCTACAATCCCGTTAGGAAACTATCCCGTTGTGCATTAACACTCGTACAACACAAGTTAATAAAACACAAAGGATTGTATTGTTCAAGTCCTTAAAGCACAACGGGATTGACTCCCTAAAGAGACTATAGAATTTCCTAAAATTATTACAGTTCCGTCCCAAACAAGAGCAGTCCGTTGCAACAAACGGAAATGTTGTCTGTACCATAGAATTCCCTGGAGAATAACAGAGCACGAAGATATGTTGCAGACAAATGCTTACCTCCATAGGCAACAATATCCACTTCTAAGCCAGCCTGCCCAAAAGTAAAAATATATTTGGAATATATAAATATCATATCATATCATACGAGTAACAAATGAGGCTACAGTCCATACAGTTTAACTTGCAGCTAGCTTTGGAATGTGATGCTAAAATCATCAAATACGAAATCAAAAAAATATATATACAATTCACATTAACTTAAAAAAGAACAGCTTCAGTGACTGTACCGCGATTTTCCGTATCTTTAATTTTTACTTACACAACTCGGTAAAATTGGTAATAATAAATAGTTTAAGGGGTACATTGCGTATGAAATTCTTAAATGAACCCAGTCCAAAATATTATTCCTTGAACCTCATGGTACAGATTAATACAGCAAGAATAAATACGATTTAAAAGAACAAAATGGCCACTGCAAGCGATACGGTCACTGCAACGGCGTGATTCGAGTTTGTGTACAAAGATATACCTGGCGAGCTAGGGAAAGGGCGTGATATTGCATACGGGGACTGCGGCCAATGTCGCCGAGAACCACCACGGCTGCTCGGCCGCTCCTCCCGATCTTTGTTTTATTTGTATCTACTAGTAGTAAATTTAATTTAATATTCTCATAAATTAACAAGATAAAGTATCCGGTAAAATGACTACTAGCAAAATACCGGTTATGCAATATTTAAAAAAAAAAAAAAAACACCTGACATTTCCTTCGACTTGCTTTTTAAGAACAAACGCGAAGTTTTAGATTTCTGGGGGTTGGTAGAGGAAGGTGGAAGTGGTGGTGGAGCCGCGGAGTAGTCCGTCGTAGGGTGGTGGGGCTGTATAACGCTGGTCGTCGGAGATTGGACTGTTATAACCGGGAAGGAGAAAATTAAAGGAGTGTCGAACCGACGGCGTTTTGACGTTTTGAGAAAATTAGAGATAAGACTTTGTTAGGGTTAGTGTAGCATTCCTCTCAAGTTTCATTGCAAGAGCCTCCGCTTAGATTTGAATAATTGCACATAACTACCTTCATTTTAGGCACGAAAGGACAATAATATATCATGAAAAATGGATACCAATTTTTGACTGCTATTGGCAATAGGTCTGAAAAAATATCTAAAAATATCAAATTTAGATATTTGTACCCTGTCGAAGTAAGGAACCATGGCATGTATGTTTGGAATAGATTCTATTTTGAGATAGTTATCTCGTTGAAAAGTTCTATTCATTTGCCCTTTCTCAATGAATTTCTTTAGACAAAAACTCCATTTTTTCCTCTTTTCGGATGGTAAAATTTATCAGAACATGGAGTGTGAATCAAACCCATGTTTGAATTGAAATTGCGATATCTGATGCAAGTTCTTTCCTTCTGAATCAGATAGATTCATATCTGAAAGAGGTTGACAATAAGTTTTATAGGATTGACTACCAATTCCAAAAGAACTGGAGTTACATCTCTTTTCCATTTCTATTCAAGAGTTCTTATGTGTTTCCACGACCCCGAAAAATGGACAAATTAATAGCCTTCATAGTTACTTTAACAATTATTTTATATTTATTTTTAAAAAAAATATGGTTAGACAAGGGTTAAATGTAGTTTGCACCCTTAAACTATTATTCTTTGTACTTGACTCTAGAAAGTATCAATTTGAAGGCTTCAAACTTACAAATTTTCCTACTTCGCATGAATATTATTAGCTGTAACATTTTGAGGGTTTGGCTTCAACTGCCAAGGGGAAAGACAGAATATCCTCGCACAAAACACTTTTCTACCTTCACACGTACAAGCCTAACACATCTGTGCTTCTCACATCACTTACCATCACCATCTGCTCTTTTTCTCTCTGAAATATCTGTTATACTGGGACAATCCCACAAGCACCAATATTGGGACAATCCCACAAGCACCAACACAAAGAAACACAAGTACACAATGAATTAATTCACCAACATCATGCTTCACTCTCACTATTTTTCTTCTCTGAAAACATATAGCATACACATGGCTATGTGATGTCCAATGGTCTAATATTGCATAATTTTTTCTTTTCTTTTTTTCTAGAGTTGGTTTGAAAATTTTTGGGGTAAGATGGTAAGAAAATCAAGCAAATGGACCATTTTTCTTTTATTAATGCATGCTACCTGCTTGGTAAAATTCCCCGATGAAGTTCATACGTTCTTATAACCTGATGGTCTATGGATTTTTTTGGACTGTATGGTGCTATATCAAAGTTCTTATTCCCAGTTCAAACTTAACCCTCAAAGTATCAATTTTAGCAAATTGATACCTCAAACTTGTAAAACTTTGCACAATGCATTGACAACATTAATACCTGTGAGGATGACCAAAGGAATTACGATGGGCATTTGTTAGATTACCAACTTTCCAAATTACCTTTTGAAGGCAGGCCAAAACATCATAAGACAAAAATCAGTCACCGCTCTTTCTGCTTTTTTAGGATTTTCTGTCACGTCCCAAAATCAAGACTACGATATGCCTCCGTACCACAAAATAAAACTCTAACATACTAGGCTACAGTATCCAAGCCAAAACTTAAATCACAAATAATAATCATTGCCATTAAAATTAGTACCAATATTGTCTTGAACGAAACCAAACTAAAGCATTTATTTAAAAAGAAAGAACAAATGTACTAATAAAAGAAATAAGTCTAATATGGCACATAGGCTTTATGCAATTCAATAATTAGTACTATACAAAAGCAGGTCAATCTATCACAGTCCCTACATATCGAGATCCATACCATCCTGAACCCTGTAGTACGAGTGATCCACCCCAATATCATCATAAGTGTCCTCATTCTCAACGGTTGCAAAAATGTTGAACAAAAATAATAGGGTGAGCAAAGAACCCAATATCGTCATAAGTGTCTTCATTCTCAACGGTTGCAAAAAATATTGAAAAAAAATAATAGGGTGAGCAAAAATATTTGCTCAGCAAGTAGGTCCTATTTCCTTTTATTGGATTAAGCAGTTTACATATATAACAATAATCACATGTACCCCGGCAATAAACACATGCAATCAGCCATTAATACGTATAGCATTCATGTAACACAGATATTCTATAGTAACAATAATAATCAACCATTCATTTTGCTCAAGTACTCCTATCGACTATTGGATATCCAGGTCTAACTATTAGGAACTCGCTAGACAAGGGCCAGTGTCAAGGTTAGCTTTTCGCGGTAGAGTTTCAGGTATCAGTTCAGTTCAGTACACTAACAATGATGAGAATTAATTCTCATCGAATCAACCCATGATACTTTTGAGCCATTACATGCAGTCCATACATATTCTTTCACACACTTTTACAAATACTACATGCATTAACATTCAATCAATAAAGCATATAACATTTATAATATACTCAATCCTGATTTAGTACAAGAAAGTACAATAAGTCAAGAAAGTTATTAACGAGTATTTTGAAAATGATAAAAGGAAATAAGCACCAGTTACCTTGAAATCATGTGCAAATTAAATATCATAGCCTAAGAATTCCTGCCCACATCATCGTTTAGGCCTAAAATAATAAAATATTATAACTTAATCCGATTACTAAAATAATATTAATCAATTACCAATAAAAAAAATTAATCCTCGGCCGATTCTGATTTCCTGAACTGAACTCTTATTCTACGATCAAATAGTTTAAAACCCCTAACATCAATGTTCTACTACAAAGAAAAAAAATCCCTTCCATTACTTTATTATTCCACCATAATCATTATTCAATCATCATCCCAATTATTTATTCTTTTAACCTTTTTTTTTTAGCCATTAAATTGACTGCAACAGGCATCCATACTACTGGAAATCAAATTAATAGGTTCATGTCTCTTTTGTTTCTCCAACCATTAACCACAAACACACACAACAATGTACGATTCTAACCCCGATTCCATGTTTCTTCTACTTATTTCATTTTTCATTTTTTTAAATTTTCAGTCAATTGAAGACTCACGGACTAGTTAGTACAAAATTCTAAAGGCATGAATATAAGTTTTATACACGCGTTAACACTATGAACAACTACTAAATTAAAATACAAAACTTACTTTTCTCTATCTTTCTTAAATAGCTTCTCTTCCCTTAATTTGCTTCTAATGACTTCTTGACCTAATTCCCAATTGGTTAGAGTTAGAAAACATCATATTTTAATAACCTTAAATAAAGTAATACCCCACTAACATCAGTTATTAAGAGACTTATAGAAATTGTTATAATAGTCCATTTTGTTAATTAAGTTAGTCATTATTTCCCTAAAATTTCGTTTAGGCATTAATAGAACTTCTTAAAAGGCCCCAAATAATTGTTGAGTTTCACATTCAACCCTCCTTATTAATTGTTTCATCCTCGAAACTAAACGTAGGTACCTTGGTCTTCGAATGAGAAAGGGTATTGGTTGCGCATATCCTCTTTAATCTCCCATGTAGCTTCCCTCTTTGAGTGATTAGACCATTGTATTTTCACAAACAGTATGGTCCTCCTTCTTAGCACTTGATCCTTCCGATCTCCTCATAGGATAACCCTCCTTTATTACTTATTATTGTCTTGTACTCTATCACATGAGTCGGGTTGGACACATACTTCCATAATTGGGATACATAGAACACATTATGTACCCTAGAGAGTTTGGGAGGTAAAGCCAACTGATAAGCCAAATTCCCTATCTTCTTCAAGATTTCAAAAGGCCCCACGTACTTGGGATTCAAATTTCCACTCTCCTAAATCTCACAACTTTTTTGGTTGGTGACACTTGCAAAAACACCTTGTCCCCTATATGGAACTCTAGAGGTCTCCTTTCCATATTAGCCCAACTCTTCTGCCTATCATGTGCTATTTCCAACCTTTCCCAAACTATGATAATCTTTTCACAATAGTGTTCTGTATTAACTCTGGCCTAATCAATTTCCTTTCTTCGACCTTGTCCTAGTACAACTGTGATCTGTATTTCCTGCCATATAGTGCCTCATAAGAGGACATCCCGATACTACTATGGTGGCTATTGTTATAAGAGAATTCCATAAGCATCAGATGTTCGTCCCAATTTTCTTTATAGTCAATGACACATGCTCGTAACATATCCTTCAATGTTTGAACGATTCTCTTAGACTGACTATTAGTTTGAGATGGTAAGTAGTACTGAACCTAACTTCCGTTCCTATTGTTGTCTGATAAGTTGTCTAGAACGGAGAAACAAACCTCGGGTCCCTATCTAAAATGATGCTCACGATACCCCGTATAGTTTCACCATACAACTCCACTAACTTCTCCATTGAAGCAATGACACGCATAGGTAGAAAGTGTGGTGATTTTATGAGTCGATCCATAATTTACCCACACATAGTCATTACCCAGTTTTGACTTAGGTTGACCTATCTGGCACAAAATCCATAGCGATGTGTTCCCATTTTCATTCCAATATCTCCAAAGGTTTAAGAAGCCGACTCAGTTTTTGATATTCCACTTTTACCTATTGACACACCATGCATCTCGATACAAAATTTGCTATCTCTCTCTTCCTGCCATTCTACCAGTAGTTTTGTTTCAAATCTTTGTACATCTTTTTGCTACCCGAATGTATTGAAAATTTAGAATTATGAGCTTCACTCATTAGTTTCTTTCTCTACTCTACATCATTGGACACAACAAAATTGTCCTGACATCTACAAGTTGTTATCATCTCTGATTTGAAATTCTCCCGATTTACCATGACTCATCTTGTCTCTGATTCTTACACATTCTACATCCTCCAATTGAATGCTTTAATCTGCTCAATAAGAGTTGGTTGAGTAGCCAAGGCTGCTAGAATGTTGTTTGTGGATTCAATAACATATTCATTTTCTCGAACTGTTTTGCTAACAAAGCTGCCATAGAGCCTATTGACATTCGACTCAGTGCATCAGCCACCTTATTTACTTTTCCAGGGTGATTGCTAATTTTTAGGTCATAATCCTTCAATAGTTCAAGCCATCTTCTCTACCTCATATTCAGCTTTGTTTGAGTGAAGAGATACTTTAAACTTTGATGATCTTTGAATATTTCGCATTGCTCACCATACAAGTAGTGCCTCCAAAATTTCTGTGCAAAAACCACTACTGCCAATTCTAGATCATGAGTAAGATAATTCTGCAAATAAGGTTTCAACTACCTTGAAGCATATGCAATGACATTTCCATTCTGCATCAAAATACAACCCTTCAATGAATCACTGTATATGACAAACCCGTCTGACCTCAAGGGTAATATCAGCACTAGTGCAGATTCTAGCCTCTTCTTTAATTCTTCAGAATGATTGACACTCATGAGTATATTCAAATTAGCCTTTTTTTGAGTAAGGCGAGTCAATGGAATAGCTAACAAGTAAAACCCTTTCACAAATTTTTGATAATAGCCAAATTCTACTCCTAAGACACTTCGCACCTCCGACACATTAATTGGTCGAGGACAATCAATAATAGCCTCAATGTTCTTGGGGTCAATAGCAATGCCACTTTCTAATATGACATGCCTCAAAAAAGCCACACTTTTTAGCCAAAACTCGCATTTGCTGAGTTTAGCAAACAACTTCTGCTCCTTTAATATCTGAAGGACCACTCTTAAGTGCTCCTGACGCTCCTCTTTGTTGGTAGATATGTTGGTCCCAAAAGCAATCTAAGAGGGGGGGTGAATTAGGTTGTCTCTAAAAACAATCTTTTTTATGTGCTTAATAGAAATTCAAACTTTATGCACCAAATAAAAACTTAAGCACAAATGAATACAATAGATATTCAACAATTTAAGCTTAAAGAACAACTAAGAATATTGAGATTAAGAGAATCAAACCAAACTCCCTAGCTTCTCAAGCTTGGAGCTAACAACTACAAAGAGCTTCTTACAAGACAACTACCAAGTTCACAACTTGAAGTTTTTTCAGCCACTAAAAGTCTCTTCAAAGTAGGTGAGACAATAACCTCTTGTACACAAATGAGGATCACTCTTGCTCACACTAATTTCCTTTAGTTGAGCCAAGAGTTTTACACTCACAACCTCCCTTTGTTACAATTGTTATCTATCCACTCTCACACTTGAAGAACTCTTATACTTCTAAGCTCTTTTCACACTACCTACACTATTACAACACTTGTACCCACTATTTCTCCCAAATAGCTCAAGAATTGTTTGTAATCAATGTAGAAGTCTCTATTTAATTAATTCAGACCTAGGGGTATTTATAGTTGCCAAATATATGCTTCCACCAACTTCCCAACGGCTATTTTTTGTTTACTGGAAAACTATCCGTTGGACCTTTCGAACGGCCGATGCAGCAAGAGTGCGTCTGAATAAACTAGCCATTGGACCGTTCGGACGGCCGCTACTAAATCCTGCATCCGACACTGCGTCCGTTCTCTGAGGGTATTCGTTCGGACGTCCGAGGGGATGCGTCCGAACATGTGTCCGATCGAAGCAAAGTCTTCTGAAAATATGTTCGGATGCTGTTCTTCGTCCGAGACTTCTCTGAGGGTATTCGTTCGGACGTCCGAGGATGCGTCCGAACATGCGTCCGATCGAAGCAAAATCTTCTGGAAATATGTTCGGACGCTGTTCTTCGTCCGAGACTTGCTTCAAATTCTTTGTGTCGGACGATTACCATCGTCCGAAGCTCTTGTGGTTGTTTTGTTCCGACGATCATTTGCGTCCGAAACTACCTATTTTTCTGCACACTTGTTATCAAACCATTAGTAAGATTTGGTCGTCATCAAAACATGATTAACATAACTGGGGTTCAACAAGATATACTAAGATGTCATCTACAAACACTATCACAAACTTGTCCAATTGCGGTTTGAACATCCTGTTCATTAAATCTCTAAAGGCAGTAAGTGCATTAGTTAAACCAAAAGGCATAACGAAAAACTCATAATGGCCATACTTGGTTCTGAATGGCACTTTTTAGAATATCTTCTGCCTTGATTTTTAACTCGTGATATCCCGATCTCAAGTCTATATTTGAGAACACTGATGGACCCTTTAATTGGTCAAACAAGTCATCAATTCGAGGTAAGAGATACTTGTTCTTGATTGTAACCATGTTCAACTCCTGATAGTCAATGCACAATCTCATGCTACCATTCTTCTTTTTCGCGAATAGCATAGGAGCTCTCCAGGGTGACACACTAGGCCAAATAAACTTCCTATCCAACAATCCCTGTAGTTGTTCCTTTAATTCCTTGAGTTCAGTTGGTGCCATATGATAAGGGGCTTTTTGAGATTGGTGCCACTCCTGGAAGGAGATTGATTTCAAATTCTACCTCACAATCTAGTGGTATTCTTGGCAATTCCATAGGAAATACATCTAAAAAGTCCTTCACTATAGGGATTTCCTCTAGTTTCGACCCTTCCTTCTTAGTATCTACTATATAAGATAGAAAAGCCTCATACCCTTTCTATAACTGCCTTTCATGCTTGCATGGCTGGAAATAATGAAGTCTTTTGTTTAACTTTCTTTCCTGTACAACCTTGATACACAAACTCTTATGCCTCATACCCTTTCTATAATGCCTTTCTTATCCCTACCATCTACATGCGTATAATTGTGCCCTTTTTCATAGCTAAAGTCTTTACTAATTCTTTGGCAAAATATGTTGGTCTATTAGAAACAATTAGAGGATAGCTAGTCCATTCCCAAAATTACATCAAAGTCAGACATGGAAATCTGCACTATGTTGCACCAAATTGTCATTCATGCATAGACACCCTACAATTTTGAAAAACCCACCTAGATTTCAAAATTTTATCCCCAAGTGTACCTACTTTATATGGCTCATCAAGCCAATTAGGTTTCATATCTAATTTTCGGACATACTTTCTAGATATGAACAAATGAGTAGCACCACAATCAAATGGGACAAAAGCAGGTACATTATTATCAATGAATTGCCTACCACAACCTCATTAGGACCCTTCTACATCAGTCTGCTTTATAGCATAAATGCAAGCATTAGGTACATTGGCTCCTCCTTCATTGCTTTCTTTTTGTTTAGTGCTCTGACCTCTATTTGGCTTCTTTAATGGGCAGTTATTTAACTTGTGATCAAACTTCCCGCATGCAAGGCAAGCCCTCATCTTCCACTTGCATTCACCCGGATAGTGGTAGTGACAGTAACCACTTTCCTTAATCACACGAACTGCAGTATTAGAGACAGGTGGTGGTTCATCTCTCTTTGTTATAATATGAGAAAGTCTTGCAATAGCAAGGGCATAATTGGGCCTAAATAGTGTTGTGGGTTAGAAACCCCTGCCCTGAGGTACCATCGCCTCACCATCTATGGCTGAGGCGGCACAAACATCCCTCTTCCATTTCCCATGAAAAGTGCATTTCGCTTCAACTGGGATTCAACTACCATAGTTGCCTTTAGAACTTGCTGATACCTGGTGATCAACTGCTACAATCTATGACTGTATCTCAGCTTAAGCAGACCATCATGGAAGAAATTGATTTGTTTAGCCTCATTGCCTATAACGGCCAGAGCATAGCACCCTAAAGTAGGAAATCAATTAGTATACTAGGCAACAGACATCCCAGGTGTCTTCCTGAATGAAGCCTACTCTCTCTTCTTGTTAGCTTGAAGAAAATGTGGGAAGTAGTGCTCCAGAAATGAGTACCTAAAGTCATCCAAAGATACGAGCCGCCCATTTGACGGCAAAGCAGGCGACACTGCCTTCCACCATTTGGATGCCTCACCAATTAGAAAAGGCTTGACAACCTGATGTTTTAGATCATCAAGCACCTGTAGCATTTCCAACAACTCCTCAACCTCTGTCAACCACTTGTCAGCTTTCTTAGGATCGTCCTCTCCATCAAAAGTTGGTATATGCATCTTCTTCATTAATACAAATTAATCCTCCAAGTCCTTAACCCTACATGGTGATTGGAAAGGATACGACAAATTAGTAGCAGTCTATAAAGTATTGAAAGCGTATTTGAGCCATGGTAGAAGCCATTGAAGTAACCTCAACCTGTTGGGATTTGCTCTTCGAGCTTCCCGTTCATGCTGTCTTTAGGCTACTCTCTTAGAATCTCCCAATAATTCCCCTATAGGGACATTCATCTCAACATTCTCCTCATTTTCGTCGTTCACATCATACTACCCTCTCTTTATTTCACTCAAGTTCTTCTTCACTGTGGTTTCCTCATGCGATACAAGAATTTGCTTTCCCTTATCCTTCCTTGGTGCCATAATCTTACATACAAAGTAGTGGTAAGTAACAGAAACAAAATCACATTAAGCACATATACATATAACAATAAATCACTAGACCGATTACACGCAAATCCACCTATCACTACCCCTGTATCAAAGTCAAAAGAAAAACAATGATGCTCAACATGGGTTGGCCATCCCCATATCATGTATCACAAGTAATTCCCTTACCTTTAATACAATCCTAGGTAATCATTTAACTTAGTCGAACTTAGATCGAAAACCTGTCTAGGATCTGACACCACTAAATGTTATAACCCAAAATTAAGACTTCAACTCATAGCACCACAGGATAAAACCCTGACATGCTAGGCTCCAATATCCAAGCCAAACTTAAACCACAAATAATAGTCATTGCCATTAAAGAAAGTACCAATATTATCTTGAAACAAAACCAAACTAAAACATCTATTTGAAAAGAAAGAACAAATGTACTAATAAAAGAAACAAGTCTAATATGGCACACAAGCCTTATGTAATTCAATAACTAGTACTAGACAAAAGCAGGTCAATCTATCACAGTCTCCATTCATCGGGATTCAGACTATGCTGAACCCCGTAAAATGAGTAATCCACCCCAACATCATCACAAGTGTCATCATTCTCAACAGCTGCAAAAATGTTTGAAAAAATAATAGGGTGAGCAAAAAATATTTGCTCAGCAAGTGGGTCCCCTTTCTTTCTATTGGATTGAACAGTTTACATATATAACAATAATCATATGCAGTCAGGCAATAAACACACGCAATCAGTTATTAATATGTATAGTATTCATATAACATAGATATTCTACAGTAAAAGTAATAATCAACTATTTATTTTGCTTAAGGTTATATACGTCTATCGACTACTGGATATCCAGGTATAACTATTAGGAACCCGCTAGACAAGGGCCAATGTCAAGGTTAGCTTTTCCTGGCTGAGCTCGGGTATCAGTTCAGTTCAGTACAATAACAGTGATGAGAACTAGTTCTCACCGAATCAACCCATGATAACTTTGAGCCATTACACGCAGTCTATACACATTCTTTCACACACTTTTATATATACTACATGCATTAATATTCATACAACAAAGCATGCAAGATTTATAACATACTCACTCCTCATTTAGTACAAGAAAGAACAATAAGTCAAGAAAATTATTAACGAGTATTTTCAAAATGATAAAGGAAATAAGCACCACTTACCTTAATATCATGTGCAAATTAAATATCTGAGCCTAAGAACTCACACCCACATCGTCGTTTAGGCCTAAAAAAATAAAATATTATAACTTAACTAATTTCTAAAATAATATTAATCGATTACCAATTAAACAAATAAATCCACAACCGGTTCTAATTTCCTGAACTGAACTCCTATTCTATGATCAAATAGTTTTAAGAAACCCCTAACATCAACATTCTATTGCAAAGAAAAAAAAAACTCATCCTTATTACCCACTACCAACCATTACTTTAATATTTCCCCATAGTTATCATTCAATCATTATTCCAATTTTTTATTCTTTTACCTCTTTTTTTAAGCCATTAAATTGATTGCAAAGGCATCCATACTTCTAGGAATTAATTGACAGGTTCGTGTCTCTTTTATTTCTCCAAACATTAACCACAAACACAAGCAACATTGTGCGACTCTAACCCGATTCCATGTTTCTTCTCCTTATTTCATTTTTCTTTTTTTCTTAATTTTTAGTCAATTGAAAACTCACAGACTAGTTAGTACAAAATTCTGAAGACGATGAATACAAGGTTTATACACACATTAACACTAGGAACAGCCAATAAATTAAAATACAAAACTTACCTTTCTCTATCTTTCTTAAATAGCATTCTCTTCCCTTAATTTGCTTCTACTGACTTCTTGCCCTAATTTTAGTTGGTTAGAGTTGGAAAACATCGTATTATAATAACCCTATGTACTACCCCATTAACATCAGTTGTTAAGAGAGAGTTATAGAAATTGCTAGAGTAGTCCCACTTGTTAATTAATTAGTTATTATTTCCCTAAAATTTCATTTAGGCATTAATAGAACTTCTTAAATTATAATTAGACCCCAGATAATTGTTGGGTTTCACATTTTCAATGGCAAAAAATGTTGCTCTTCAACTCGCCGCCAGTCCTATAGCTTTGTCTTAGTGTAGTTGAAACTTTGGAGAAAACGGATATTAGCCCCATAGAGAAACCTGTTAATACTATTCAATTCTTGGTTGTTGATATTTTTGAGAAGGCCAATTTGCAATCAACTCCATAGGATAGTTTTAACCTCTCTTCCCATCCCTTTTTGCTATAACCTTCCACAATCTACCCCTCTTCCTTCCCTACCTGTACTTCCTCTACCCTTCTTTACTCTTCCATCTTCAAATCTTCTGTCGTTCCCTTCCTCTTGCCTTCCCCTTCTATCACTCTGATCTCTCTCTTAACCTCTATCCCTGTAATTAGTAATTCCCTCTTTTGTCTCTCTATCTCTTTTTCTCTTTACCTTCTTCTTTCTGATGACCTTTGCTCTTCCAACGGCCCAAACCAAGAACATCTTCTACTCCATCTAACTACTGTGTTTTTTTTTTTGGTTTAATAAATTTAAAAAATGATAGAATTAAAAACTAAAACATACCATCCTCTCCTTCCATGCCTTAATGACTTTCCCTCTTCTGATAAGGCTATAACCTGTTATCCAAAAGTTGCAATTGATGATTTAAATTGTTACAGTTATTGTGGCAGATTTAAGTATGATTTTTTTTGTTTCTTTTTCCCTTTATGTGTTACTTTTTTTGTGCAATTGGTTTTGCTAGACTATGGAAGATTTATGACTTGGTTTGAGCTGATATTAAGTTTTTGAGTTTGCAAGAAGCTTCGGGTGGTTGTTATGTTGTCGGATTTAATGGATTTTTAGGTGTTGGGGCAGGTACGTGAAAGACTTGAAAAAGGTGGTTAGCGATGGTGATTGTGTGGGATATAGGATGCGGAAGAATGTGAGGCAGAAAATAATTTCCAAAAAGAACTCCAAAGGGGTATGGTAAGATATTCACATGTTTTGATGTCCACCTCAATACTGTGGGATGATTTTGTTGCTTGAAAGTTTAAAATACAAGAGGTAGGTGTAATTTTTATACTTGAGGGGAGATTTCTATAATTATACTAAATCACAAGAAAGGAATGTGAAATTATCCCATTTTATTTTTGGGTAAAATTTTTGGTGAATATTATTGGTAGTATAATTTCATCAGGAATCAAATTCTGTGCGAATGATTTTAATCTCAAAATCTCTTATTCTTAAGAAAAATATTTGGTAATATAGTTAGCTTTAATGGCTTTCTTTTTCTTTATTTTTTCGTATATCATAGTTGTATTTTAGGGGTAGAGCAAATGGTTTGCTAAAATATAAACGAGAGTCAAATATGATAAAAAAAATTTCTTCTACTTTTTTTTTTATGAGAAGGAAAACATGATATAAAATAAAGATCCAGAATATAAACTTAAGAAATTACAGTCATCTTAGGGAAACAAACTCCCTTTAAGCCTTCTAAAAAAAGGGGAAACACCAATTCAGGAGGATAGCATCCTCGTTTTTTGCTTATGTGTCAGCATATCTATTTGCTTGTATCTAGTTATGCTTCAAGAAAATTGATAACCCTAGAAAATTAGGGTTATTTATATTCTTTTTTGAATGGTTTTTGCACCAATTTTGGCGACTCCATGATTTATGTGATTGTTTTTGTTTATTTTTATCTCTATATATCACTGAGTATTTTGTTTAGTATTTGAGTGATTATTTATTGTTAATCATCCTTATATTAATGAGTATTAGTGTCTAGATTTATATTTAGATTTTGTTTTTAGAGTTTTACCTAGTTCCGGAAAGAACTTAGGTTATTGTGCATTTTTGTTCAATTTGGTTCTAGTATTGTGAGTATTTTATTCAGTGTTGTGGTGTTATTTTAATGTTTTTGTTCTGGGGTCGCATGAAAAAAGAAGGCTCATCAATTGAATATCGATCAAAGATTTACGGGGCACATCGGTGAAACGACGTAGGTTGTCAGGGAGAGCTCGCCCAAGGCAAGCTGCAACAGCACAAGATCTCACCTTAGGGGAGCTTGGGCAATAGAGGGTTCACCTAAGGCGACTGTTTGGGAAAAAAATGACTTTTGACTTTTTGGGCCTATTTTTTAATGGTAAACATTTCCTTTTGGCCCCATACCCAGCTATTTCCTAGCCAGTTTTCTCTCTTTTCTCCTTCCCACTTAGGGAGGAATTTCTACTTCTTGATTCTTGTTTCAAGGTCTTTCATAGTATAATCTTGGATTTTGATGCTAAAGACTTGTTTTTTGAATTTTTAAGTACTTCCTTAATAATTTATTTACTTGTTTTCATGATTAATTACATACTTTCTAGGGTTTACAAATTTTCCATACCTTCAATTCAATGTTTCCAATTTACAGCTTTCGTAGATTAATGAGTAGAGTGGTTTACTAGCTTTTAATGTTTTGTTTTGTGTTATTTCTTGCAATTATTCTAATTTGTTATGGTTAAGGTTGGGTGATGCTATCATGATTAATTTGATAGATTAAATGGTAAAATTGATAATTAGACAATTTTAATGAACTAGAAGGATAATTCGGGGAATTGATCACTCTCTTGATTAATTGTTAACTCAACGGGAAACGGAAGTGGAACCACCATTTCAGACCTATTAGCATAGTTATTAAACCCAGTCCAAGAAGGAACCCAATGAGGAAGCTGGATCAATAGGTTACTGATTCAACCGGCAAATTACTGGTTTAATCGATGGGTCACTCAAATATATAATATTTTATTAATATATAGTACCTGCAAATTACTAAATACAAGATTTTTTTTTTTCAAAAAATAACCTACAAGATATATATAGTGAAAATATTGATAAAATTATATTTTATTGAATTTAAAATAATTCATTACTTTAAAGAAATTTATAAAATAGAAAAAATAGTTAACTTTAAATTATTGTATATACATAATTGAAAATTATTGACTATAAGAGACGTATACATACATAAAATGATATTCAAACGACAAGAAATTAACTTTTTAAATATTTCTTAGATGGTTACTAATTAGTGTATAATGGTACTTTATCAGATTAGCATGGCCCCTGCGCAAGGATGATATGCACAAATCGAGAAATGGATAATGGTACTTTATTATATTTTAGATAGATACGTGAATTTGTACAATCAAATGTATAACATCTTATTTCATTAATTTAATTTAGATGGTTGTTTATTATAACAATATATTTTAATATTTATTTTGATTTTTTGCCACTTTTAAAATGAAATAGCTGTAAAATCATATTAAGAACAAGGTTGTTCTTGTGGAAAACAATATGATAATTGATGTCCAATATAAGTCTAAAAGGAAACTTAATTTCTTTCTTATAATTTTTAATTTTATTTGTAAAAATTGTTTTATGGATGATTAAATTTGACAATTTATATTTACTGAAGAATATATGCATACTCTTTTCACATGAAAAGTTAAAAAGGAGTTATTGCATAGAGTAGAGTTTGAAGAGTAAATATATAAAAAAAAGCCATAAAACAAATATAAGCTTACATGTTTAGGTGGTAAAACCTTTTTCTCTCTCTAAAATGTCTGTGGTTCAAAACTTATCAATTACAATTTATTTTTCCTCAAAGAAACAAACCAGCCGATTTTTCTAAACCCAGCGGGATTCTCGAGTTTACCGGATGAACTGGCCGGTTCCTTTTCTGTCTGGTCATTGGAACAATTCAGCCTGGTCTCAAAGCTGGTTCATTGAGTTTAGGGGTTGAACTGCCGGATCAGAAAAGTCGGGTTTAATGACTATGTCTATTAGTAATTGGACTATGTTTAATTTATGATCTAACATACTAAATTATCTAGTTGGTCACTTAGAATTCTATACAGCAAATAGTCAATTTGGTTAGTTTTAGGTGGTAGGAGAAATCCTCATCTAGACTAGTTGGATTAAATAGCATATTGACACGAGAAATTGAGATTAGATGAACAATAAGAATTGACTTGTAATTAGCTAATTGAATTAATTAATTAAACCTGTGAATTGGTTAGTCTTACTCTAATCCACCATTTTCACTAGTTTAAGTCTTCAATTTTAGTTAGTTAACTCTCTTCCGTTGTTAATTTTTCAAATAGAGTTTGAACCAAAGAATCGATACTTGCTAAGGCAATCCTTGTAGTTTCGACCCCTACTCCTTCTACATACTATTTGACCCCGTAAACTTTCGGTACATTATATACTGTGATTATAAATTTTATTACTAGATATTTTACGTATCTAGTTTTTGACGCCATTGCAAGGGATTAGTTTTTTAGCAATATCGGTATAATTTGACAATAATACTACTTTGAAGTGTAACTTGTGTTTTATTTATGTGTTCTTCGTATTTTAAAAAACCAAAAAAGAATTTTTCTTTTTGTGGTTTGTGTCTCTTTTATTGAAAAATCCAAAAAAAAAAATCTCTTTTGAGTAGATAGTTTAGGCTAGCTACTAGTCTAACCTTCCCTATTTTCCCTTTTTGTGTGTTTTTGAGTTTTTTATTTTACTGTCAACATTGTAAGATTATGTAAAATATGAATTGGAATCAATCATGCCAAAAATATTATCATCCTTATAATTATGGAAGTATGACCAATGAGTATGGTTCTTATAATGTCCCTTCCTATCCTTGTAATTATGACATGGGATGATATAACCATCCAAATATGTTTTCAAACTACCAAGAATACCTGTATTCTTTTTCTACATACCAAGAGTCTACATATGGACAAAGTGAGTCTCTAAGAGTGAGTAAAATTTCTTACTCTTGTTTATATCGATGAAAGCTAACAAAGATATGGACGACCTCACACATGAGGTACGATTGGAAAGACTAATGATCACCTTTATAGAGGAGATAGCATACCTATGAACGTCTAGATGAATCCATAAAGAATATAAGAGTTCATTGTACCAGGATCATAATATGTGTTCAAACCGGGCCATCCTATACTAGTTAGGAAGCTACATCAACTCAAGAGGTAGATTCAAAGAAAAGATTGGAAAGGATGTTGATCGCTTGTATGAAGAGACTAGCTGAGTCTTTTGAGTGCCAAAATGAATCCATAATGAGATTAATAGACCAACCTTCTGACATCACAAGTTAGGACCTAAAACCCAAGGGACTTTTACACTGCTCCTGTTGAGCGGGAAGATAGCCACTTTAAAGGAAAGTTAGAAATGACCAGGTCATCGGGCTTGTGCAATGAAAAAAGAACCAAAGGATTGCTTACGTTACTTGATCACACATTACAAAGATGTGCAATCAACAGTGTGTTCGTGAAGAAAGAGTCGATTCAAAAGATGAAAAATGAAAGTATCTACTAGAAGGAGTTAGAAAGCTGATGAATATTTATGCTAAAGTTTCATCTAACCGTGGAAAATTTGGATACATAAAGCATTGGAATACATTTACCAAGGATTTTGACATCCTAAGCAAACCTCCTTGACTTTACTAAGGAAGTGTCTATTTAGTTATGCTTTTATTTATACTTTATATGTTTTAGTTTAAGAATCTAGTGGGATAATAAAGACTCTAAGCCTCGTGAGTAATTTGATTTATGTGTGTTTATGTTGTAAGTTGCTTTTGGTTATACTTGAATGAACTTGTTTAGCTAATGATAGTAATGATGCATTATATTATTTCCCGTAATTGTGATTGTGATATGAAATATATAGATAAACTTGAAATTGTTTTGCTAATTTGTTGTGGTACTCTAGTTGTGGGTATACTATCCTTGCTATTGTTTAAGTAATGTGATTAGAATTTTATGAATGTTTGATATAGAGTTGGATAATCTTGGTTGTTGAGTATTTTTTAAATCAATTATGTGCAAAGCTAACTCGGGGATATCAATTGGGCATTTTTAATCTTTATTTTGTGATAAACCTGTTACTATAGTTAATGACATTTAGTTTTAATTGAATTGTTGATTCCTCCCAGTCCCAGTGACTCCTACTTAGAATAGCCATATTGGATGAAAAAGAAAAATAATTTATAGGACTCATGTTTTTCATTGAAACATGCATTAATATGATTCATATAAAATTACTCATTGCTTAGTAGTATCTTGAGCTCATTATTGATGAAATCCATAATTGAATGTAAAACTAAAGTTTTAAGTTCAATGTAGATTATTGATGGCATTACCATTTATAGGTATGCAAATTATTCCTTATCTCATAGAGCTTTATTTATCCAAGTATAGTTAAAAGTGGCTCACTAGTGTCGTGTTGTCTAGGCTAGGGTGCATTTGGTTTTAGTGAGTCATTTTATGTTCTGTTCATGCAATGGTTTGAATATGTTTCAATTAGTACTTTGTATAAAATAGTTAGGATGTATAGGATGCTTTGGTTGGTGATCCCGTTGATTTATGAATTTATTGTTGAGAGTACAATCAAAGAGTGAAGTGAAGACATGTGAATTTAGAAATTAAATAAAGTGTTATTCATTCTTATGAGTAATTATCTGATGATGACTTGCGATTTGTTTTAACTCGTGACATTGGTTGGGGGCAGTGTGTAGCTTTCATATTCGTGAAATATGAGCGAATTTTGGATCTTGGAAATGATCTAGGCCTTCTTTGAACCATTTGTGCCTAAATTGCCTACATTATGTGAATTGTATCCCTAGTATCCCTAGTTAAGCCCAATTGACCTATTTTCTTAGTTAACTACATAATTTAGCAAATTCACCTTCTTTTGTTTATCTTCTTTTGAACTCATCTCTTAGAATTGTTGATCTTTGGATTCGTTTGGTTCACGGACTGGATGAGTAAATGGATGGGATGCCTCATTCTTGGATGAGTCATCCATGGGTTAATACTATCTATTGTCCTGTGTTTGGTAGATGCTGAGTTTTATGAGGTATCTTAAAAATATTTCTATCTTACATTTGGTTGGAGTTCGGATTAGACTGGATTAATATTTTACTGATGTAAATACCCCCAAACTAGCATCTTCATTTGTTAATCAAATAATTATTACTATAAAAATAATTTCGTGAATGTAATATGCCAAAAATGCTATAAGTATATAAGTTACTATCAAAAAATATATAAAAATATAAAAACTATTTACTTAACTCAATACTTGTGTTAAGAAATTAGTTCTACATTTAATATTATTTTTTTGGGCAAAATGTAGCTTATTGTGATAGGAAAAATAAGTATGAAAGATATGTAAGAGAATAGGATGACCATTTCCACTGATTCTTGTAAAACTCTACCAAGAATTTACTTGTTGCTAAACTGGCACAGTTGAACTTCCAAAAAAGAAAAAAAAGAAAAGCAAAACCTTCTAATCTTCTAAAAGTGTAATGCATCTTAATGATGCATTCAATTTTTTGATCATTAGAATTTTGTATTCCAGTTCCCTTTTTTCAAAAAGTCCAAGTACACTATTATAATTTACCCTTTCCTCTTCATCAAACAATAGGAGAAAAAAATGACAAGACAAAAGAGAGACTCTTTGAGACATAGAAATACAACAAGAAAAAATAGGGGAAGGAAATGGGGAAAAAAACTACATCAAAAAGGAAAAACAAATAGATAAGTCAAAAGGTCATGAAGAGAATCAAGAGATGATGTAAGTGAATGGAATGGAGACAAGAGATAACGGCTTGAGTAGGGGAGATTGTGGAAACTAGAAGACGATAGAAAGATTAGGTCATTTGATAGTGTTAGGTATTTTATGAGGGCTAAATTTGTCCAAAATTTTATTATCTTTTTTATGTCTCATCCCTGGATAATTAATACCACCACCTCAGCCCCATGGTATTATTTTTATCCCATATAGTTCCAGGGGATTATTTCGGTTAGATGGGATAGTGGTCAAATGCTTAAAAATGAACCAAATATGGGATGACATAGGATTAGTCATCTAGTCCCATGTCATCTCTTGAACCAAATGGGCCCTTTGAGTTCATCAATGTCGTGATTTGTCATGTGCATGATGGGTTTCAGAGTTGTGTTTTGTGTTATTGATGGGGAGATGTATAAAATTTGACTTCAACATTTGTTAATAATCCTCTATTGTGAGTTCATTATGTTCATATTTAAAAAAAAAAAGAAAGAAAAGGAAAAAAAAAAGAAGATTGTCGAAAAATGTGAAAAACCAAAAAATGCAATGTTTAATGCAATAACAAATGTGTATTTTGCTTTCAAGTATGTATCGGTTGATTTATACGAGTTTTGAGACCTTGTACATGGGACCATGGATTGAGATTTCTAGTTAACAAGTCTAAGGTGATCTGAGTTACTTATATCCATATTTATCTTATCTTGTCGCTTAACATATGTTATAAGGATTTAAAAAGTCCTAAATGATCCTTGAATTAAGCTTATTTGTACTAGTAAGGTTGGGTTAAACCTTTGCTTTTAACTTTTATATCATTCATTAAGCTTTGTAATTAATATGGTCTTGTCCAGATAAGTGGAGTGGATTAATATTTGTTCTTGTTCTTTGTGGATAATTGAAAGTAACATTTTCATAGTGATAGGGAATCATTATTCAACTTGTTCTATGGATTTGAATGATTCTTTTATTCTCTTATATTACAATTAATTGTTAGCACCATTGCCAATTATGTGGAGTCAGTTATTTATATGTTTGTTTTGTGTTTCCTCAGTTATTTAATTGTTTTGTGTTTCCTTAGCATTTAGGTTCATGTTCATGGCTTATGTTTAGAATTTTACCTAGTTCCAGCAAGAATTAGGGTTTTTGTGCATTTTTGTTCATCTTTGCTTCAAGTGTTGTGAGTGATTTAGTGTTATTTTAATGTTAAATCACATATATTAATGTATGTTGTTTTTATTCTAGAATCATTTGGAAAAAGAAACGACACATCAATCAAATGTTGGACGAACATTTACTGAGCAAAACGGTGAAATAGTACAAACTGTCACGGAAAGCTTCCCCAAGGTGAGTTGCAACAACACAAGAGCTCGCCCAGTTAGTAAGGGTTTGCTTGAGGCGAGCTGTGTCACGAAGTGACTTTTAACTTTTTGGGCCTATTTTTCATGGGTAAATATGTCTAAGAACAGGCCTTAAACCTATTATAAATACATGTTTTAGAACTAATCAGCAGCCATTTCCTAGCAGACTTTTCCCCTCTTTTTTCTACCCTACTTGGGAAAAAATTTCTAGTTCTTGATTCTTGTTTCAATGTCTTTTATGGTGTAATTGGATTTTGATGTTAAAGATTGGTTCTTTGAATTAGTAAGTACTTCCTTGATTATTTACTTACTTGTTTTGATTGTTTACATGCTTTCTACGATTTACGAATTTTATCCATACCTTCAATTCAATCGCTTCCAATTTACAACTTTCACAAATTAATGAGTAGAGTGGTTTACTAGTTTTCAATATTTTGTTTTTGTGTTATTTCTTATAATTATGTTCTAATTTGTCGTGATTACATTTGGGTGATACCAATTCCATGTGGTAATTATTAATTTAGTATATTAAGTGGTAAAATTGATAATTGAACAGTTCCAATGGACTAGAATGATAATTAGAAGAATTGATCGCTCTCTTGATTAATTAATAAATCGATACAATAAGAAATAGAACCACCATTCAGACCTATTACTAATTGGACTACGTTTGATTTATGATCGTAATAAACTAAATTATCTAGTTAATCACTTAGAATTACATAAGGCAACTGATCAATCTGGTTAGCTCTAGGTGGTAGGAGGAATTTTTATTTAAATCCATTGGATTGAACGGCCTATTGACACGAGGAATCAAGATTAGGTTAATAATAAGAATTTACCTCTAATTGCCTAATTGAATCAACTATTGAATTAAAGGAATTAGTCAAACCTGTGAGTTGGTTAGTTTAACCCTAATCTACCATTTTCACTAATTTATTAAGTCTTCAATTTTAATTAGTTAACTCTCTTTTGTTGTCGATTTTTCAAATAGCGTTTGAGTAAAAAAAAAACCAGTACTTGCTAAACTATTTCTTATGGTTTCAACCTATTCCTGTTATATGTTATTTGATCATGTACACTTATGGTGCGTTATTTAATCAATAGGAGAGTTAGATGATTATAAATTTTATAATTAGATATTTTAAATATAAAAAATCCACTAGAATGCGGTCCGGAGATCCCTCCAATCATAAAGAACGGGGGAAAACTCATGAGCATCATCGCAACCATTTTTAGTAAGAGAGACGATTAATGCATAATTTAGCTCAAATCTGACATTAGATAAGGAATTGAAGTGCCCACTAGAACCAACTCTTTAGCGTTGAACCATTAGCTTTCCAGAATACTATATCGTTTACTTTAGTTCACGAAATGTTTCTTAGAGAGAGTCATCACATGGAAATGTTACTAGGAAGAAAATTAAGTGTTCAATCAATTCTTAGGAACTATCAGGGGGAAAATGTGTCCCTGAAATTAGGCTCAAAACAAGAGAGATCAAAGATTAAAAACATTGAGTAATTTCCTATGCTTCTGATCTACCATTTCCACATTAACATTCATCGACCAATAGGGATTGACTCAAATAGTAAGTATAAAGATTAAATCAACTGTTAAGATATGCTACTGTTGAAATACGTGCCCGTGACTTACTCAAACCCTCCAGAAAGAGGATTACTTACCTCCTCCTAAGCTTTCTATCACCACCAAAAAAAAAAAAAATTGGAAAAACCATTATTGACAAAGAGAAGTTCTGCTCATTGCTGAATGATATATCACAGAGAAAAATTTCTGAAACTGTGTTTGTTTTGAAATCGTTTTTTTCGATGCCGATTGAAATTGGAATTTCCGACAGGGAGGAACTCGCATTCAGCAAATGCGAGTTCAGTGAAGAGGCTCACATTTACTGAATTGGGCTCAAGGGAAATTAAAATTGTCAAATTTTTATAAAAAAAAAAATTTCATGACCTCACATTCAGTGAATGTGAGGTCTAACATTTTTTTTTTTTTTTTTAAATTCTGAAGAATGAAGACAATTAGACCTGCAAGAACCAAAGGTAGCACGAACCTTGAACTCCTTGAGAATTTAGTCGTCTTAGGGGGGACAATTAAACCTGCAAGAACCACAGGCAGCACGAACCACAGTCAACATTTTTTCTCGCATTTAGTGAATGCGAGGTCATGAAATTATTATTATTATTTTTTAATTTTGACAATTTTAATTTCCCTTGAGCTCGCATTCGAGCTTACTGAACTCGCATTTGCTGAATGCGAATTCCTCCCTATCGGAAACTCCAATTCCAATCGGCATCGTAAAAAAACGATTTTCAAAACAAGTACAGTTTGAGAAATTTCTCATATCAGAGAAGAATGTACATAATTAGTTCTTGAGGCCATTTAGGGAATGAGTATGCTGTTCCATCATTACTCAAAAGCTTTAACATTAGCATAATGTAGATTGTAGTAGACTCATTTAAAGACAAATGAGTTCTCCAAGAAAAGGGATGCTCTTGAAAGCACAAATGTAATCATTCAAATTGTACAATGAAGTTTAGATTGCTCCAAGTTTAGGCACCATTCAAAGCTTTGGTGCTGGAAGAAGGCGTGGAGCATCCCACTCGGTGTCAATGTGATTGCGAGTGATCTCTGAAAGTGACCGACAACCACTCAATGCCATGGTTAGCTCAAATTCTTCACGCAGCATGTGAAGTACTTTTCTAACTCCAGCTTCTCCTTCTGCAGCCAGTGAGAAAACCACAGGTCTTCCAATCTGTAATCCAGAAGCCGACACATAATCACTTGTATGGTTGTAGCAAAGGAAACAAGGAAAGGTAGCAATACAAGCAGATTACAATGGAACAGTTCATCCATTTGGACACAATGAGGTCAGTATCACCATTAAGAAAAATTGCACCACAAGACAGCATACACTAAGGGCTTGTTCTCAGCTGCTTGTAGCTTTTTTCTGAAATTGAAAAATAGCTTTTTAAAAAGAATTTGCTGATGGAAACCAAAATACTGTTTTGTTTTTCATGTTTAGAAAAGTTAAGGTTGTTTACAAAAGCAACTCTGTACTTGCATTTTTAAAAGTATTTTTTCATTTTCAAAAAAAGCAGCACGCAATTGAGAACAGTGCCTAAGTTTTTCTAGCTTATTGAACTTACGAATATGCCAGAAGCTCCAAGGGCCAAGGCTTTGAAGACATCAGTGCCACGACAAACCCCTCCATCCAAGAACACTGGCACACGACCTTGTGCAGCTTTCACAACCTGCATTTTTCGCAGCACAGAAAAATTGTACCAAAGCATCAGCAAAACTTTCAGGTTGGAAGAGACATGGTACATTTACCGGGTTCTTGGATTTAGAGATACGATAAGCCATGAATAAAGTTGGGTACCTCTTCCAAAGCCATAATAGTCTGATGCAGGGACATAATCAAGTTGACGAGCACCATGATTGGATACAATGATTCCAGCTGCACCATTCTGAATAGCTATTCTAGCTGCAAGAATTGTTCCATCATCAATTTATAGCTACGAAAACCAGAGGGTCAGAGAGAGAATTTTGAAAAGGTCCACAGCTCTTAGGTCTTACTATCCTCAGCAGTGAGTACACCCTTCACAAGGATGGGCAATGTAGTTATAGTCTGGAGCCACTTCACATCCTGTTCGCATTGAGAAAGAAACTGTTAAGATTGACTTCTCTAAAGAGTAAGCTAAACTAATAGGAATGCTCTTTCATTTTTCTTATTTGTTTCCAATTTCAAACTTCTCTTGAAGATTTGTTATTCCATGTTACTTTGAGTACAGTCAACATAATATGAAATGTGAGCAATTGGAAATCATACAAGTGATCATTTTATTTCAATTAGATTTATCCTTTCAAAATGAGTGTGATAAATATCCACATCACTTTGAAAATATTAATAAGATATGATAAGACATGAAAAATGGTTTTTTAAGGCTTTTAAACTTTCAGAAATATCCATGCAATTATGAAATGCGGCTACTATACCTTCCAACTCAGAGTGCGATCAATCTGACCAGCAACATATGAAGCTAATCCAGAATCATTTGCCTGCATACAAGAAGGACAAGCAAACTTGTTGTAAACACCTCAAAAATCTAAACATTTATATGGTTCATTAATTTTTTGCAGCTTACTCCGTCCATCTTGCCAAGATCTAAGCCCTCAAAGTTCTTCAATGTCAAAAATGGTGGCAAAGTAAAGCTGTAACAGATCCAGTCAAAATTATTCATCAGAGATAGTCATCCAAACCTCTAGAACATTACTGTGAAAGTTAAAATGCTTGAACAGTACTAAAGCACAACATAATTCAATAGGTCTAACATATATGATTGTGTAGGAATTGAAACACACCGGTTCTTAATATCAGCTTCTCTGCGTCCCAGCCTTGGTGTGTCGACAGTTCTAAGGGCTATAGCCTTGAAACCAGCCCTTTCAGCTCTTCTCACAAGCTGAGCAACAACATTCCTGTCTCTGTAGACCTGAATATCATAGGTATGAAATTTGTCATATAGGTCAACGATGACGATGTGTCAAGAGCCAGAACAGCAAAAAAAAAATCGTATGAATTGCAACTTCAATCTTACATAAAGTTGGAAAAACCGGATGCCTGGTCCTGTTGAAGCAACCTCTTCAACACTGGAAGTAGCCCATGATGATAATGTCTGAAACCACCAGCATGTCATGCATTAATAACTGGATCAAAACTACAATTCTTTTTACTATTTAGCTCCAAATTTGGTTTTTTTTAGAAGTGCTTTATCAAGCCACACTATCTGAGAAATCTTGCTATTTTCTCACATCAAGTATGATAACTCTTGGCTTGTTGGAGAGTAGATACTGCTAACAAATGTTACTCTATGATTTTAACATGACAAGTCCAAATATTCTTTCAAAAGATTCAATCTGATGATTTTGACAAGGATAGATACTTAACCATAATTGTTCCTGCAGCTGATGCAGCTCTTGCAGTTGCATATTCACCTGCATAGAATTAGTCCATGTCAGCTTCAAGAACTTTAACGGGCATTTTTTATATGAAGAATTGCACCGCTTTACATCATCTATTTGTTTGAAACTAGAATGCGTTGATGCCTATATATAACTATCAAATAACAGCCTACTAATTAAGATACTGAGTTTTGATGGCCACAACCAGCCAGGTATTTCTTTTCAACACAAGCACAAAATGAAGACACAAGGCAAGCTCAACTTCGAGTTAAGCAAGTCCAAATAAACTTGGCAATCGTGATTCGGTTTAAGCATAAAATCCTATTTAAACAATTTGACAACATCACCATAAGGTACTTGAAACCGTGTTTAAAAATTATTGTAAAATTGTCCTCAATCTTGCAAGAGGTCCTAAAATGAACAACACGTTGATTTGGAATTTTGGATCTAAAGCAAGTCAATTACATAAAAGAGACTATAGTTTACTATTTATACAACGTTATTGGTTGCTAACAAAATTTTCTATCCAAGGTTGCAATATCTTACCTTCAGGGTGAGCCATTTTCTGCATGGCAGTTGGGGCAATCATGATAGGCATTGAAATTTTAAATCCCAAGACAGTGGTGCTCATGTCAATCTTGCTCACATCAATCAGAATCCTTGGCCTAAACCTGTACATATGATTTCAATTAAGCAGCATAGTTAGAAAAGAATAAAAAAAAGTCAAATCAGAACATATTATTGAAGGATTACTGAACCCTTGTTGTGGATTCAAGTACTTAAAAAAATAAGCAATAGCTTACAAAATTCTTGAGAAAGCATTTCTATTTTCTGCAAGACTCCACTCATCCTCTGCACCTGATGCATAGTAGTCATATACCATCTTTGGCAACTTTTGCTTGGCAATTGCCTGATATTCCATGACATTTGTAATCTCCCCCATCTCTACAGAAAATTCTCTAAACTTCTCCTCCTCCTAAAATCCTGATTTGATAACAAGAAACACAAAAACCAGAACCAGATTACAAAATTGTCTTATTTAATACTCTGCAGTCACAATCTTCTTCAAAACCATATATTTCTTAATCCATTTAAGGTAACATTTGACATACAAAAATCCCTTTTCTGAGACATCCAAAATCTGATAACTTAAAAGGGCACATGCATAATCATATATGTATCATTTCTCCGTAGAAACTCTCAAGAAACAGTCTCAAGGATTGATCAAGAAACTAACCAAAATGGGAAGTTCAGAAGCCAAGATAGTTATGCAATAAAAGAATCTTGGATTGGTTGATCAAATAAGTATGTTAGAGCAAATAAAGAGAGAAATCAGATAAACAAAGAGCACAGAGAGAGAGAGAAAGGCATAGACTGACCTTAAGTTTGCAATACTAAGTGAGAAGAGTGCATGCAGAGGGAAACCACAAGTAGAGAAGTGAAGATAAACTTACTAAAGAGAAAAAATAAAGTTTAATAATATAAAGGACAGAAATTGAAACTAAATAATGATAATTTATGATAAGAAAGTGATAAAATAAAAGAGTTTTGAGATGAAGACAAAATGGATTGGGGGTCATGAAGAGAGAGGCACAAATTTGAGGATTAGTATTTGGAGGTGAGCATTTTAAACCACATCCGAACAGAGGGGGCAAATGGTTGGCTCTATACCACATGGCTCTTGTGTGTTTCAGAGTCTTTTCTTCATTATCATGTCCCATACACAAAAAAAAAAAAAAAAAAAAAAAAAAAAAATTTTGCATCTAGTAGAAAACTAATTCTTTAGATATATAGTAGATGAGAACAGATTAAAAAAATGCATAATATTTTGTACGGCTTTTGATATAATATTGTGTCATTATCCGCTCTAGTGTTAAGTATTAATACATCACTATCTTCCTTTCTTGTCTATATATGGTTAAATTCTCTATTTCAAAAAGTAGGGATAACATTTCAATAATGAAGAGAATGGTGGTCATAGGGGCCTGTTAGTCCTTGTCTTCTAAAAAAACTAGAGGACTTTCCTTGGTACACTTGAACTAACAACTAGATTTAGGCTCAATAATTAAGTTTTCGCTAGAAGTACTTTGGTGCCCTTTCAATTTGTGGGTTTAGGATTGAAGGTTGAATTTGATAGGATGAAGGAAAATTATAAGTTTCTCCCTAGGCATGAGTGCCGACCTGAATGCTTATGGGCACCAGCACAGAGAGATAGTGTGCATAAATAAAGCTTTTATGGAAACAATTACATCTGAAAGGGAAAATTTTGTATAGTTCCGGTTCATGATAGATGAGATGATTTTCTTAGTTTATATTCATTTATATTATTTTGAAAATTTTTATTTTTAATGAGTTAGAGTGACATGAATGAATGTAAATAAAAAAATCAATCCTACCTACTGTAAACTGATTTCGTATAAAAATTTCTTGGTTGGGCAGTTTCTTAAGACACGTCCTTTGTTTAAGATCGAAATTCGTAGAGACATGTCATGTTTGGACAAGCTTGCATTTTGGGTATAAACTAGGCTTTGTATGCGGCGTTTTAACAAGTTCAAATTCTGCTCCCAAAACAAAAAGGGTTCAAATTCAATACATTCAAAATTTTAGATATTCAAGCCAAATTCGGTCCACCAAAACGGAAAACGTTAAACTCATTCTCGACTCAATTAGTTAATCGGGTTTTAGGTCAAATTCGAGTAAACCCAAACTTACTTGTGTATTTTAGATTTTGTACTTTAATTTTCTATTAATATTTACTAACCAAATAAATTATCATATTTTATATATTATAATTATTCAACATTATATTGCACACTATATTCTATATACGATCACATAATATATACATCAAGAATAAAAATATCTACAAATTTTTATTTGATCATATTAAGTTTTATAATAAAAATATTATATAACATATACATCAGAGAATGTAACAATGTAGCAATGCCATTTAACAAAATCATATATCTATATTGCTTGGGATATTATTAAGTAATTTTAAGTATTTCAATATATACATATGCATAAAATTCACAAAAAGACACACACACAGTAGAAATGCCAAAAATAGGAATATTTTGAAAGATGAACATATTCCTACCCAAATATTGTAGATTGTGACTACAAACACTTAATCTCTGAGCAGCAAAAGATACCCTTTCCCAGTGAGAACATATACATTCAAGTTTTGTATCCCTATGAGTTAGACAAAGTTTGAAAACTTTACGCCAACTGATAAAGCAATAGAAAAAATGAGTGTTCAATGGTTTCATCAATACTTCTGCAAAAAACACATTCGCATCTAACTGAATACCCCATTACCTCATTTTATTTTTAGTTGGGAGCCGTATCTTACATAACAACGGACTTGGCTCCTTTTCAATACACTTTCTTTCCATTTTTTCCTCAGTACCTATTTAGATGTTTGACATATGTACTAGTTAATTATGAATAGTTTAGATTAGTGTTCTCTAATCAAGTCTATTTAGCCTTAGTTAGAGAGTGATTTCATCCAACTCTAACTAAGAAAAGATGCTAAAATTTCTCTGCTTTTTTACTTTACTAAAATATTTTAACATTTTGTTTGATCATTTAGTTAATTATGCTAAAATACTCTCTAATTATAATTAAGAAATCGTATTTTTATGATCAAGATACACAAAAATGTTGTACTCTCTCCTTCATCCGAATATTCTATTTTTACTCTCTTTTACTCCTCTTCCTTCTTTTTCTCCTTTATGTGGTTGTATGGTGATACACAATTACCAAGCTCATAGAAAAAATTTAATAATTTAATCTAGAATAATACATAAATTATAAATGTAATTTTCTAAAGTGGAATGGAATATTAATAATTTTTTTTATCGGAAGCAATTTTTGTCTAAATTTCGTATTCTGGAATAAGATGAAAGAGAATCAGATATTATGGCAATTAATAAGATTTCTTAACTGGTTGATAGAAAAATCAGGAAAGTTTTTTTGAATTTAACTAAATTGTTGAAGAGATTGGTTAAACACAACAATCTGGGCCATCCATGACTAAATGGGACACATGTTAAATATCTGAATATGTATTGAGAGAAAATGGAGAGAGGGTGATTGAAGAGTAGTTTAATCCCATAACAACCACCAAGACAATGAAAGAAAATCTTGGGATCGATCATTTTTTCCCAGACCAATAGATACCAATCCACCTTATTTCTTGGAGCTCTTAAATCCTTCATTAATTATTTATTTTTTTACTGTGAAAGATTCTGAGCTGTTGCTAAAACAAATTGTATAGCCAGTAAACTCTGATACCTGCCTTTTCCATCCCAAACAAACTGTCTAACAAATTACTGAGCCAAAGACATTACTTATAATGAATTGGTTAGTTATAATGAATTGGACTAAGATTAGAAAAATCCAAACTTGATTTACATTGAAATCGGATCTAAAATTTACTTTCAACGTCAAACTTAACCCAGCCTTATAATAGACCCAAATTTAGGGTATCAGTCGTATCGTATCATGAATAATCATATTATAATAGTGTTCGAATCATAAAACTTAACCTTAACCCTACTTAATTAATAATTATGTTATGTGATTGTGTGTTGTCTGACTTGTTTAGTAGGTTTACTGTTGACGGTACTAAATTGAAGCAATAAAATAATTTAATATAAATACTATTGATTCCTTCTTAAAATTTTACACGAGTACAAAAATTTCTCTTACTATTTCAAAGTTATTGTGATCTTAATTATTTTGAATTTTATATAATGTCACATAAAAAAAAAGATCTTACATTTATAATGTACATTTATGACTATCAAGATCTAACTTTAAAATTCTTGCAAAATAGAGGATTTCAATGCAAACAATTAATAGAAAAACAATTTATATATGAAGATTAGTTGCAATATAATTCTAGAGATATTTTACAATATTTTCATATTTTATTCCATAGGATTAAATAAATGTGTCAAACGTATTGATCCGTTTATTCTTATTTTGATCCATGTATACCCTCGGGTTTTAAATGTATCATGTCATAATAGTGTTCGCATCCTGAAATACAATCTTAACTTCCTAGTTTTCATTATTTTTGTGTCATGTTTATATCGTGTCAAAAATTAACACGTTTACTTGGATCCAATTTTAACGTGTCAAACTCGGGTCACCCACCTTAATTGACATTCCAACTTGCATTGATTTTCATTGGGTTTTTAGTAGAAATTAGCACTATTGTACTAATAATTTCCTTCTCAAAAATAGTTATACTATTAATTGTTTCTTTTTAACAATTATATAAGAAAGAAATGAAATATAAGTTCTAAGTTAGCCATTTGGTATTGTCCAATGACATCGTAGGGAGAGTTTTGCAGACTAGGATATTTAATTGGATAAAAAAATGACTTCTTATGTCCGTAATTTGAAGAACCGGTAATGATTTTTGTTGGCCCTTTTTCTGTCTATTTGCTGCCCTTTTGCTTCTACAAATGTCTAATATTTGGCTTTTACCTTATATTTGATTAAAAGACAAAATAAATCTTCTATATATATATATATTATAGTGTCTAACTGTTTTGGATTTTTTGGTTATTAGACTAAAATTATGTATTGGAATCAACAATTTTTTTTTGAAAATTTAAATGATTACCTAGAATTGTATTTTGTTTATGATTCCTATTTAGAGTAGGTTGTCTGTCAATTTTTTTGTGTGCTAGATTTGATATTTAATTTAAATAAAATTCATCTCCACCGTTAGATTGTGTTTTAACAGTAATTAATTGAAATTTAAGAAACTAATCATTTTGCACTTTCCAATAGCTTCACCCGCACTCAAAAAATATCTCCCAATTCCCTCAGTTGTTTGTACTACTCTAACCACCCCACCTACTATACGATTAACCAACAGATCATCTTCCTCTCTTTCTTTCATTTCTTTCTATCCATTTTTCCCTTCCTATTATGATCTTTCTTCAATTTTTTTTAGTCAAGCTTTCTACCTTTTATCCGATAAAACACACACATACACACACTTACACAAACACAATTTTGTTGAAATTTTTTACCAATCTTTATAACTAATTTTTCGATCATCGTATTTTTGTTCTTCCTTTCCTCTTATGGGTTTTGATACTTAGCATTATATGATTAAATGTGTTTATGTAAAAGATGGCCAGTATATTTGGGAGATTTATCAATGTTTACGTGAACTAGAGAATCATGTGATTTCATGGTTCTCATAGCATCCAATTTATTGATCAAAATTAATTATCTAGCTTTTCATCAGGAAATTTTTTTATAAAAGTTTATTTCTTTTGCTTTTATTTTTATTTTTATCTGATTTTCTATTTATATTTTGTTGGCTTTTTAGTATGCATGGTTTTCTTTTGATTTGTTTTCTATATTGTGTGTTAATTTAGCATTTACAAAACAAATTTGGAAGCTTTTTGTGTTTAACCACGTGATCGATGCTTGGATTCTTTTTGACTAATTAAATGGGAGATTCTAATTGTTTAATTTGATTTTAAACTTAATCAGACCATTTTTTTTGGTTCTTTAAATTGGATTTTCTGGTCACCAGTATAAACATAAAACCTACAACTTTTTCACGTTTTGTGCGTTCGATGATTTTTTTTTTTTTGATTTAAATATTTCATAAAATTTGATCTTTATTTACATGTGGTATTTCATTATTTTCTTTTGTCTTGCTTTTTTTAATTTTTTTACAGGGGCTCCTCTCTTAGGAGAAGTAAAGGGAAAAGGAAAAAATTTTAGTCTATGGAGGAGATCATTAGGGGATTTGAATGAGTTCTCATTCTTTATCAATGAATAATTACTAATAGACATCATCATTGAATGCATTAGTAGTAAGGGTTTTGATTTATTTTATGTGGGTTTTGGAAAAAAAAAAAAAAAACAAAGAAGAGAGAGTGGATATTCTTTTGAATAAATCATGAAGATTTTATTGTAAAAAATTGTATAAATTAAAGAGGTTAGAGTTTGGAACTGTGGACAATATAAATATATCCAGGAATAGATAGTGAAATAGGAAGACATCAATGCCATTTTTATTTTACTGTTGGTTATTTTGGACTCACTCTATCTTATTGTACATGTTTTTGGATTCCTTTGGATGCTTATCAACTACCATTGCTTCATTTTTGTTTTGTGTAATAAAGATGTGCTTTAATTTTCTCACTTGGATTATGCCATGTAATATCTTCCTCTTACCTAGTAACAATGTTTAGAATAGTCTAGGACTCTAGGGGGGTTGTTCTTTAAATACTATACATTTACATAGACAAAAGTTGGTGCATACTTTTTTCTTTTTAGTTAATTTATAATTCTATTGTTTGGGAATGTAAAATTAAATTATATGATTAGGAATACAAGTAAGATATTAAATTTAATAATTACGATTGAATTGTATGAGTACGTATCCAATCTAGAGCATTTCTTTTACTCTTAAAGAACAAAAATCAAAAAGGAACTTTCCTAGACTCCAAATGCTTAGAGGGTATAATTTCTTTTTTTTTTTTAAATCATCTCTTTAGAGATAAATTTAGCTCTTTTTGGTTGCAATATTTCTATCCTTTTATGTGGCTAGAGAACTTATATATTTAAAGGAAGGCAAGGAAGCCCTTATCATGTTTTGATTATTTTGACTCTATACAGTTGCATTGGTTAATGTGAAATTTAGATTTTTATAATGCATCTTATAGAAATTAATTATTTGGAATTGATGGTTTCTAATTTATTTTTTATAGGTATTTCTTGGCTCAAAGGAAAGTATTAACCTTGTATCTGATTAATGGAATTTGTCATTGTTGCTAATTTTGAAAATTGAGATTCTACACTTGCTAGCTAGCTAACGTTACCATTCATTCCATCTGAAACGAAAGACACATGTAGACTTTTATGCATTTACTTGGCATTTTATACAAGTACCTCCCATTTTATTTTATTTTTATTTTTTTAAAAACTCATCCCTCCCCCTTACTCTATAGTGATTTGAACCCATGACCAATAAATCATAGGAGAAGCGTCTTACTACCTAAATAATACTTCGTAGAAACGTTAATTGTCAAAAATTTTAACATGACCTTTTAACCACCCAGACATATGAGTAGGTGTAAGTGCCTCCTATTTTATTTCTAATCCATGATAAGGTTAAAATAAATACTAATTATAGCAAAAAATAGCAGGAACGATACTAATAGTCCATTTATATATAACATAGCTATTATCTTTTTGGTGGAGACAATTATATCAAATCAATAGACTGAAATTTTACATTTTTTCTGTCAAAGGACAGATACTCATTAACAAGTTATTGATATACTTAAAGATGTACTCATGATATGGTATCTCTTAACGCAATTTAGAGGATCCCTTAGCAATGTTATACTAGACTGCATGCTTAAACTTATTTTAGTCGAACTATCTCCTAACTATTGCTTTCTTTCCAAAAGTGACGAAGTGTGCATTCCCTATTTCAACCTAGAAGTTCTTTAAGTTTCAATAGTAGTTCGCAACTTATAAGTTCCGAAGGCTTTCTTCCATAATGCCTGCATTTTTTCTGTACAATTTGACATTTCTTGAAATGCTCATTACTATCTACTTTTGTTGATCAATTACCATTTTACACTTTCTAGTTTTTCATTCTATTTTGGGGATGTCAAGTGAGATAATATTAAAATTGAGGAACTAAGATCAATTTGGTGTACCTTAAACCCTAAAGTAGGCACTACAACTCTTCTTAAGGTCATTTTGTTAGCCTAAATTACTACTTCAAATTTCGTTTGCCTTCCCTTAAAATCTCAGGTAAAAATCTTGTGAAACAAGAGGAAATTGAAGATTTAGAAGCTTAATTGATATAAACTTCCATCAATCACGATGTGTGTAAGAGTTTTTAAGTGATTTACACTTGGAGAAGTAGGATAGGGTTTTAAGTTATTCCATGAATCCTAAGTGCCCAAAACTTATTGTTTGTGAATGTTTCTTGTTGTCGAATTATTCTTGTACATGTTTAGCCTTGAATTATGGTTGCAACAGTTCTCAAACTTGTTGTCGAATTATTCTTGTAAAACGCAGGTTTAGCCTTGAATTACGGTTGGAACCAGTTCTCAAACACTAGAATTGAGGGTGCATGGATTGGGATGAATTTCAAGTTTGGGCTTTTAGTGTTAAAATTTCTTTTGCATGCCTAGAACTTTCTCAACTTGCTTGTACATGTTTTAGCTCATGTATTGAACATTTGGGAAGATTTTTGAACCCTAAAATGATCTGCCTCGTGGTCAGATTGATTAACCAACTAACTTGTTCTATTCTTCCAAAAAAACCATAAATGTCACGTCATTCATCACTTTAGTATATTTTTTAATGTCTTGCGTTTGACCTTGAATTCCATATTTAAGTTTTTGGTTTGCATGTTTCTTGGTTCCATAATGTACTCTAAACTTGCTTTAATATGTGGTGTTGCCCTCCCAGGCTTTTAGGTCAAGGAAGTAAGGTCTCCGACTGAGAGAAGTTGGGATTCTAAGGGGGTGAATTGCAAGGAAGTAGCTCTTACACCTTTTTATTGATTGTATTGTACTACTGTATGATTGATTGAAAAACCACGTCTAATTCAAAATCAAGTCAATTGTGGATGATTTTATGAATGTTTGTACATATATGTGCAAGCTATGCTTAACTTTGAAATGTGTCATGCCTAATATTGCCTATATATCACTCCGTGTAAATGAATGATTAAGGTAAGCTTTGTGAATCGTATAATTGGACACAATTCTACTTTGTGTTGTATGACAACAAAGGTGCAATTTACTTGTGTTATGATAATACAAAAGCACAAATTGTAGAAGCATGGCATTAGTACCATTTGTGCACCAGCATTGAAACGTAGATTGTAGTTTATCTAGAATAGGCGTAGAAAAGCTAGGAAATCTACACAGTTGATACACAAGGTTTGCTAAGCATTTCTTTGGTATGTAAAACATTTAAATGCATGTCTTAAGTCAAGTAAAAAGTTGCACTGGTTATTATCAGTGCTTTAACATTGTAACCATATGAACTGCTCAGTTAGGATGAATATGAATAATGATGCATGAAAGTACATATGGGGGGGGGGGGTATGCAGATTGATGACTGATGACTTGACTTGACTCAATACCATGATATTCTGTGACTTAACTTGAGCTTAATACAACAATAGTGCATGAAATGACTTAAGCTCAATGCCACGATATGCTATAACTTGACTTGAGCTCATTAATGCGATATTTCATGACTGGACTTGAACTTAATAATATAATAGTTCGATGAATGAGTTTATCTCAATATCATGTTATCAACCCTTGTATTACGTGAAAGAATTGGGATTAATATATGTTTGTTACAGGCTATCTATTACTTGCACATAATGCATATTTTGATCATGGTATATCATACTTATATGAAAATAAATGACAAAATGGTGCATTAGTTTTATGTCTTACATTCAGTAGTAATGTTTATGTGTTATTTAGTGGACAATATTTTGCTCATCTGATTTATTGATATTGTTTTGTAACTGAGGGTACACCAATAGTGCTTGTTGATCTTGATTAAGATATAGTGGACCTAAGTAGGAAGGGACTTTGGTATGGGCTTAGCTATTGAAGAAAGGGTATGTTATTAGTATGAGATTTTAACAATTTTTTGTCCTACGTATTGAACATCTTGTTTGATATTTTGAACTTCCTGCCCTCTTGTTGCATATAAGAATTTCTTACCCTAGTTAAATTGTATAATATTGTTTGGTTTATTGATATTTGAAAAAGTTTAGTGGTTTACTGATATTTGAAAAAGTTTATTAAGATTATGGTTATCAGGTACTCAAAGTACTGCGGTTTGCATACTTGGAAAATTCCAAGGTGCAATGTGTCGTTGTTCTGACTTTGAGGCGTGACATTTTTTGTTGAAAAACCATTAAAATTGCCATTAGAGAAATTCCAAGATCAGATGCCATCCCTGCCATAAAGCCCATAGTCCTGCTACAGTTCTTGTCACAACACCTAATATTAATTGCAAATCCCATGAGTCAAATATGTAGAGGCCCTAAACATTTTTAGGCCTAAACTATAGCCTTTGTGTAAAGCCAATGTTTTATATGAACCAAATTAAATTTTAGGGTATTAGTGACTAACTTAGCAAATTAGGGGATTTATGTTGTAATTTGCCTAAAGTTTAATTGTAATTATTTGTTAGGAGTTACCTTTTCAAGACATTACGTTACTTCACCTTTGGGATTTAGGACAAGTAAAATAACACCAAGAACAAGGAGAAAATTTATTGGAAAAGGTGACCAAGAGAAACATCTATTAGAGCAAGAGGTAATCATGTAAACACATTTCAGCATATGAATATGGGCCGAATAATTCATCTAGTTACCTATGAATATGAATCATTATTTGTGAACTGACAAGACTGCTTAGTATTTTAGGTATATGCAGGTATATGTAGGTATATGGATAGGGGATTCAATCCATTAACAACTTTAGTTATAATTATTCCTTGAATTTCAGAAACCCTCTATCACTCCAATCCTTCAATGAAAAATTAAAGAAACAGACCAAGATCATCCTTTGCTAGAGCCATTTTATCCAACCTCAAGATAAAACTTGAATATTTACTTCTAATATGAAATTGATGACTCTGTAAGAAAAGATATGGAATAATAATCAGCTCCCAAGGTACTAGTATTTAAGATGGTCTTTGGATATGCCCAAAGAAATATCTTTGGTCCTTGGGTTGTTTACAGTTTTATCAAAACTCAAGCACAAGCTACAAAATTCAAATATATAAAACCATAATGCAAGTACAAACTAAAACAAAATATGATACACTCCTTTCCCTATATTCTTTTTGTCATTCTTCTATACTTGTCAAATTAAGGGTGTTTGATTCATGATTGGGAATTGGAATAGCAATCATATTCATACTTAAATACTAATCACTATATTTGGCCAATATCATTATATATGAACTGTGAAGGGGAGGAAGGGAGGAAGGAGAAAGGAAGGAAGAGGGACTGCAAGAAGAAAAGATAGGAGGAGAGGGAGAAAGAGTTTGGGTAGGAAAGGAAGGAGAAAAGATCAATAAATTTTTCCCCATATTTGGGAATAGGAACAAAACTCCCGATTCACTTAGATACAGGGAATGGCTAATTTTTTGGATATGATCCAAAATTTCAATTCCCATACTAATTGCCAAACAATAAGTATGAGTTTGACTCTCATTCTTAATTTCTATACTCTCCAACCAAGCACGTAATTAATAAACTATTTATTATATTTCATTTAGTATTCAAAGAAATGATTGACATAAACTTCCCAACTTCGAGTCCACCTATAAGGCAGGAAATCACATGTGACGCCTCTTTTCAAGGGTAAAAATGCGATATTGAAGCCAAAGGAGACAATACATCATATCAGCCAACAATAAATTCTATCATTGACATTTGTCATCATCAATGTATGCTTGTCATTTCAAAATTACCTATATAAATTTAATTGTGAAGGTAGAGTAAGGTTATTGAAGGAAGAATAGTGACATGAAAAATAATTTGAAAAGTGAATGCAATTCCAAACGACACAAAAATTTTTAATGATTACAAAGTAAATACCAAAAGTGGGACTTCTATTTTGTATATAGTTAGAGGTTAGAACTTAAATTTATATGTTTAAATTAACTCTAATAAATTTCTTCAACATGCATACCTACATTTATTACAACTTACACCTAGCTGTGTCAATAGGCGTAGGTAGTTCCCTTAAATATAAATGGTTGAATTTCAAGTAGATACGAGATGGCTGACTTTGGGCCTAAACTTTGAGGTTGTTTAAAATAAGAGCAAGTCTTGGGCCAAGTTATGCTCTGCCTAACTTGACCCATCTAATGTTATATTAAATATTATTTTTTATATATTTAATGCATTCATTTGGTTAATGAAAGAAATATTATGAAATAATTATACGTTGAAAGCAATAGTTATATTTTGATGCATAATGAATTAAAATTATATCATCTGTATTAATATATTTTTATCCTATTTTACTTATATGATTTTTAAAATATAATTTGAAAATAGAATCATATAAATTTTCAACAATTCGGGTCGGCCAATATTAGCCCGAACCCATATAAATGAATGAGTTGGCTCAAGTTCAACATTTGTGAGATCTTAAATGGTCGAACTCAAAAACTCATGCCTCTTTATTTGGATGGTCTCAGCTTGCCAAAACCCGACTTACTAGCCCGAGTGACAAGTCTAATTATATCATGGGTCAAAATATAATCATACAACATGAGTAAATGATATTAACGGTACCCAAACTTTTTATAGAATTGAATACCGGCACCCAATTTTTTAATTGTCACTTTAGTGCTCCCAAGTTCTCAATTTGTGTCTAATAAATATTCTTATCCAATTTCGATGTTTTCAAAGTGAGTCTCACGTGCCATGCATATGGTAACTCGCCAATGATGATATTGGAATGCAAAACATGTGAAACGATATTGTTTCAGTATAAACATATTTATAAAACAAAAAATCCATCAAATTATGGTAAAAATGTGATTTTTCTCCACATAGAATGTATACCATAAAAGGAAATAACCTATTATTATCATAATTTGATAGATCTCTTTATTTTATAAATCTTCTTGTACTGCAACAATGTCATTTCATATATTTTATGTTCTAAAATTACCCTTGGAGAATTGTCATGTTTGCAGCATGCAAGGCTCTGTTCCATCCTCAAACTATTGAAATTGGATAAAAGTATATACTACACAAATTGAGAAGTTAGGAATACCAAAGTGACATAATTAAAAGATTGTGTGCCAATATTTAATTTTGTTAAAAGTTTAAATACCATTACTGTCATTTATTCTATAAAACCAACACATATGCACATGATAGGTACTACCACTCCTTTAGTGGTGGAAAGTTTAGGGTAGGACAGTTTACACTTTTTTTTTTTAGAATTCGGGTAGACCATTAACGTATAATGAAGCGGCTTTAAAGTAATACTCAAAGACATTTACTAAATAGGGAACAATAATCTAATTTAAAAATTTTCTTTGTGATTTGGCTGCCATCTAATAAACGAACCTCTTGGTTAGTACTATTCCACAAGAAAAGAAAGAAACTAGAAGAAACCCAACATCAAGAAGGCAGCTAAGTCCAATTGTCCAATTAAGAAGAAAAGTAGAAAATAAACAAAAACTACACACCAAAACCAAACCCTTCTATCACCACACTCTCCATCTGGCCATTTTTGTTAGAGACATTTACTTGTTTTCCCAAGCAAAAATAGAAAAGCGAAACCATTTCCCTTTTTCTCTCCCTTATTAGGTTGTAGTTTTGAGGCGAGTGAATTTCATTTTTCAATGAATCTTCTTTCATAAAAATGGCAGATCCATCCAAAAAAGCTCTCAGCAGTGAGTTGGTGACCTTCACTTATATTCTTCTTTATATTGCACTCTCCAGTGGCCAGATCTTCTTTAACAAGGTTCAGTTTTCCTTGCTTCCTTCTTCTTGATTCTTGCACAAAATTAGTATATTGATTTATGTTCTTGAATTACATTATTATTCTTTCTTTTTCATTTCGGGTATTTTTGCTTGTCAATATTGTGGATTGCCCAAAAAAATTGGGGAAGATTAATGGAGAACTTTGTTTCTAGGAAGTTAAATATTTGGTTGAAACTGAAAAGGATTGTTTTTAATTTCAGTAATTAACAAAGTTTAGCTGAATAAAATGTGGCATCAATATATTTGTTAATGTCGGCTTTCAATGTTTTCTTTAGAGAGAAATTATATTAGAGTTATTAGGAGATTAATCTGGATGAGACCAGTGTTAGAATGATATTCTTAAAACAATTTAGCAATGATTGGAAATTTTATGCTTTCGGATCAATTCAAGTTTATGTGGCATTGTTTCTTAGTGTGTCATGCGTAAGATAATCGGGATAGGTGAATTGCATTATGGAAGTTAGTCTTTAGGTTGGGAAATTGTTAAGGAGATGGTGATGTTGGTAACAAATAGAAAATTGTGTAAAAAATCCCTGCATTCTTGTCATTCAGGCTGCTTGTGGGATCTAGTATGATATTGTGTCATGGTAACTTTATGATGTTACCAATCTAAGGATATATTTGAGCCCTTAAATGAATGAGCATAGAGTTTCTTGCAGCAAATCATGTTGAATATCTGTCTGAGACATCTGATATTGTAGCTGCCCTCTTCTAAAATATTGGTTTCAGAAAACATATTTGATAAATTTCCTTGGACTATATTAGAATCTCTACCTGGTTGGACAATAGTTAAGAAGAATCAGAAATAAGCAACTAAGGGCAATTTCACTTCTTTACTGATCATTTGATAAGGACAAGATTCATGTAGTATGATTGGTGATTTTATTACATTCTGTATGCTTGTACTCAAAAGGGTTATTGGTAGGATAAGAGGGTGTAGATTTTATTGTGTTCATACTATTATGTTTTGGGATTCTTTTATGGATATTAAGGTGCAGATCTTGTAAGGCTAGCAAGGATTGTGATGACACTTGCTTTGTGCTATATTGAGCTTAAAAGTTGCAGATATTCTTTATATTCTTATTAACTTGTGATTTTGCTTGTAATTTGTGTACTAGATGGAGATGTTTGTTGGTTTTAGGAGCAGATGTTTGAGATGCTACAACCACCTGGAGTAGCAATTTGGTGTATTCTGTGAGAAGTTTCTTAGCACATACCATGATACTGGGTTTTAATAATTTAAATGTTTTGTGGCTTAAGGTTTGAGATTTGTTGAAATTTAATTATACTCTGGTACATTTTATGCCTGACTGTCAATGTGCGACTTTGTTGCTTTTATAGACCATTGATTTTCGGGTGTTTCTAAAATTATCATTTTTTTTACTTAGTTATATATGTTTGGAATTAGAGGAGTCTGATGAAATCTTAAAAGGAAGTTGTTCTAGCTCTTTTGCAATAGTAATGTTGCTTTGCTGCATTCTAAGTTGTTGGAGAGTTTGATTTTATTTGTACTGGATTTTTAACAAAAAATTTGTGCACTCGGGTGGGTTTTGTCCTCAAAGGAAATAAACTTCCCATATCCCCTTGGATCGACTCTGCTTCACATGGTCTTCTCTTCTGTCTTATGCTTTGTGCTTACAAAAGTTCTCAAGGTATGTCAGTTGGCTTTCTAATCTGGATATTTCCGTCAATCCTGTCAATGTGCAAATTGTACATTCAATTTATATGTTTTTTTGTAGATTATAAGAATTGAGGAAGTGATGACTCCTGAGATGTGAGTACTCTCTTATCCAATGATTTAAATTAAAGGGCCGCTTTGCCCAATTTTGCTGTAAGACATTGGTTCTTGTGGATAAGGGATCCTACCAAAGAACTTATATATACTTAAAAATAATTTCATTTTTGTTGTTATTCTTTCTTCTCCTACCTCAAGATATAAGATCATGTCTTTGTGATAATTGTAAGTATTGCCATATGGGTCTTGTCCACATCATCTTTACCTGTCATTTAGTTTACCATTTATTTTGCTTCTTTCTTGATCTGGTTATGATAATTCCTTGTCCTCTACTTTTGGATCTGCAGATAGATTACGTCAGTCATACCAAAGGAGGTATTGGTGCAATGTTCGCTATGATACTTTGGTTAGTAAACACCACTTACCTTTATATATCTGTTGCATTTGCTTAGATGTTGAAAGCAATCAGTAAGTACCACATCTTCTTATTGATCTTATGTATGGGCTTTGAGATAGATGTTATAGTAACCAATTCATATAACTCTGGCTTTCAAATCCTTCGGAAGTTGTCATGCTCAAATAATTCTTTGTTTCTAGAGTTGAGAAGACTTGACAACTTGAATTATGTTGTGATAAACTATTTTCCTATTTTTGGTTACTGATATTGGTATATACAACTCTTCTGATATCTGCAGTGCCAGCTGCTATTTTCATTCTTAGAATAGTAGCTAGACTGGAAATGATGAGTTATCGGACGCTTTTGATTATGTTAGTAATCAATTTTGGCATATTAGTGGCTTCTTATGGTGAAATAGATATCAACTGGGTTGGTGTTGTTTATCAAATGGGTGTTGCTGTTGGAGAGGCTTTGAGGCTTATTTTGAACATGAAGATTCTAGTGAAAAGGATGGGTATCAAACTAAATCCTATATCAGTTATGTACTATGTCAGCCCATGTAGGCATGTATTCGTATATAAAATGACTATGATCCATGATTATTTCTTTGTTCTACTCTAGACAAAATGCTACCAATTTAACAAAGAACTTGGTTTGCCGTGCAGTGCTCTTTGCCTCTTTATTCCCTAGATATTTTTAGAGAAGCCAAAGAAGGATGAAGAGGGGACTTGGAATTTCCCACCCCTTATATTGACTCTTAATTCTCTTTGTACCTTTGCTCTCAATCTTTCAATTTTTCTTCTAATCTCACACACAAGTGTTCTTACTATTCGAGTGGCTGGCGTTGTCAAAGATTAGGGGTTGTCCAACTATCAGCAAATCTTTTTGCTGATACAAAGCTGACACTTATCAATCTGTTTGGTTACACTATTGGTAATTTTCTCAAATTTGGATTTTACAATTCTTATGAAAATTTAGTTTTAGATTGAGTAAAGATGCTTGTTGTTCGTGTACTCATCACTTTAGTGTATTTGCTAAAGTTGTGCAATTCTTTTAAATTGTCATTTAGGTTTAGTTGAAAACATTAGTATGTGTTCACAAATCACAACATGGTAAGATGGCAGGCTGAGAATATGAGATGCTCTAATTATTTTGCATGTCTAATCTGTAGAACTAATTCATAAAGAATATCATTTACTTTCTGCTTCATATACACCAGTATTAAAATGCACGAATGTGTGGAGAGCAACTATTGCTCTTAGGTTTTTAGTGCTGTTGTCTTGTCAGACTTATTTTCATGATTTATTTGCCCTAATTTTTTTTGGCCACATATCGGTATCTACTTTTTCTTTGAGGGCAAAGGGAATTGGGTTGGGCAAACCAATTTTTATTTTTTACCTTGGTTAACCCTGCAAAATATCTAGGAAGGCAGGTTGTTATGGTCTAGGAGATGCCATTGGTCTAAGGACTCCTTGGCCATTTGCTCTTCTATTCAAATTGGAGTCAGAAACCTAGCTCCATAACGTTCTGATTTGGTTGACTGAAAGATATTGTATTAACTTAATAGCACTCTGTCACTCTTTGCAGGTATAGTTGGTGTAGTTGCCTATAATAATCACAAGTTAAAGAAGGAAGCTACCCGAGTCGGCTCAAATGAGTCCCAACCAGCTCAATTAATTCCATTAGTGTCTTCCTCATCTTCCAATGATGAGTACATGGATAATAATATCAGGCGTGCAATTTATTCTGACATTGTAAGTATAACATTTTTTTTACATGTCCTAACACGACCTCATTTTTGTGGTTCCTTCTTCCATCTCTGCACCATGTCGCAAACAATTGCACACAAGTTTGTTCTGGGAGAAGCTACTTTGCTTCGTTGTGCAGTTGGTCAAATAAAGCTTGATCTATTCTAAGTGTTGCAACTGGTTCTGAACGGCTGGTTTTCTTGACAGTCGGGGGAAGAATGATTCAAGGAAGTTGCAAGTGTTGAGTTAGTAACATCCAACCTTAGTTTTTACACTAAGAAGGCTGGAAATGCCTGGGCGAATTTTTTTTTTCTTGAACATTTTTAATTATACATATCTTTCTCTTTTTTTCTTGTTCCGCACCCACTTTTGATTTTGATACATGATGAACTGAGATATACCATCTTTCTGTACTACTAAAATAGGCTGATACAAATCATTAGATATATTTTGGTCTTCAAGTTCCATGTGAAGACATTGAGGTTAATTAGATGCTTGCAAATGTCTATAACAAGTAAAAGTCGGGATAGATTTGATCTTTCCATCAATGTCATTCTACTACATTCGCAACTAAAGGGGTAGGGGCAATAAATGAACATAAACAAGTTGAATATTTTAGTGTTTAAATTTATTTGATTATTTTAATAAATTTAAAATTTTGTTCAAATTTGACTTATTTATCTTTCGAGTTGAATATAAACGAGTTTTTATCGAGTCAACTCGTGTTGAGTAGCATGATTTTTACATATAAATTTATAATGTGTAGTTTTATTTTTTATTTTTTAAGGGTCAACGAAACGGGCTAACCCTTTTTGGGCTCTAAAAAGTCTAGATATTCATACAGGTCTTACCAATCTGGGTTAAGAGTGGCATATTTAGCCAACTGACTCTTTTTATAATTTTTTAAATAATTTTTAACTTATTGAGTCAAGTTTGTAAAAAATTAACAAATGCTAAATTTTTCTCAAACATGACTTGATTATTGACGAAACTTGAACGATCATGCCAAATTTGATTTGAGTATCGAGTAGTTTGAATTTATTTATTTGAAAAAAAAAATGAAGGGATGAAAAGAAGGGAAAGAAAAAGAGATAAGATATCTTAGTCAGATAGAGATAAGATTACTATTGTATCTTATAATTATTTAGTACTAGACTAGACTTTACCTCTTTTTTTTTGCTACTAGCTTATGACTGAAATTCAAGTCAGCCAAATTTGTAAAAATTTTAAAATCCTAGAATCAACATCATAATTATGATTTAATAATATGCCATTTGCCAAGATGTTTAGTAAGGAAATGGCAAATTTTACCATCCCTTATACTTTAAGAACTTGTACGGTATAATATCATATATTTTTTAAAAATTGTACTATACCAGCTTTAAAACTAGTGGGATGGTTCACTCACGAAACTGTAGAACTCTCTGTTGGTGCTTATTAATTGTCCCATGTGGAAGCTTTGTGATTTGTATAAAATCTTCATTTAATTACTCACCCTAAATGTTTACCTATAAATTTTGTGGTAAGCATTATCTTTCTCAATTTAGAGAACACTGAACAGTTTTTTTAAAAGCTATTTATAACTGTTTTAAAATTTAAAAATCACTTGTTTAAAGAATTTGTAAACAAAAATTGAATTTTTTTTTATTTTCCATATTTTGATAAGTTAAAAATGATTTTTGAAAGTAACTCCATACCTGTTTTTCTCAAAGTACCTTTTTTAAACTTTTAAAAAAAAAAATGGCTATATTTTTTCATGATTAGTTGAGAACAAGGGCTTAAGATTTTATTCACAAGAATTTTAGACTATCATTATTTGCAAATTTTTGTTGATGAACAAAATTAATTAATTTTGTAGTATTGGATGTGACGCCCCAACCGGACCCCAATTTAAATATCTATTCGAATGTTTACCTAACTCTCGGTAGGGCTCAAGTACACTTGTAAATAAATTTCAAACTTATATCTCAAATAAACCAATAAATATATCACAAATTTATATACATGAATCACAATTTAAATAAAATTAAATGGTCCTTTAAATAGTATAAATCCAAATGACAATTTTCCCCATACTTCCGTTGCGCTACTCTCATCAATATCTTGAACTCGTAGTCGGCACTTCAAAATAAATTTTTATAGAGAAAACATATGAGCTAATAAGCTCAGTGGTTTTATAATATTGGCATAAAAAGAAATATTTTTAAAGGAAAACATTCTTTTCCAATAGTAGTGGGTGAAAATCAGTACATTTCAAGGAAAATGTCCTTTTACAATTATCGCTATTTGCATTAAATAACAAGACAATATCAAAGTTCGTAAGATTTAACAAAAATAATTAACAGTTAGCACAATCACAATTAATACAATCAGTTGCCATTATGCCACACTTTTAATCTTGGAAGTATACCAATTCACTTTACCAAGCTTATGTCCCCTTGTTGTGTGCATGACTTGAAGTTACCTCATCACTCTATAACAATATATGGCCAAAATCAATTTAGATATCTGGAATATCTAAAACACTTCACTTATTTCACACCGAATAAGATTAAACCTCCTAACCTCAATGGATGCAGAATGTGTCGGAGTGGATTCCAGGTCAATCATTGGCACAATGCCTTCCCGATAACCCTTGACCACAATTGACTGGACCCCACTATAATTCACTCAATTAAAAAATTATACGAACTCTAGAGGTGTCTCACGACTTTAATTGTCGTAGCACTTAATTCGTATAACTTCCAGTGAATTCACATGCACAATTAAACAATACGTATGCGCATATCAATGGCATTTCTCAATATAATAACAATAATTAAACAAATATATGTTACATATACAAAAATTTCAAACAAGATTCCACATAAATGAATAATTACATTACCAAGTTTATATCTCAATAAAATAATACATTGAATAATTTTAAAACACTCTTAAAAGGAATACGATTGGTCTTCAATATTTCAAATCCTCAAGTTCTTCTAAAGGAATTTTATATAATTTATAAGGAAAATAACACAATGAATAACAATTTTAAAACACTCTTAAAATGAGAACAATTAACACTTAATTTTTCAAAACCTTGAGCATAATGGTAGACATTTAATAGAATACTATAATATTTATCAAAACATATAATAGACAAACTAAATAGAATATACTTTCAAAAATACGCTACCAAATGAACAACAGTTGACATTAAGAATTCATTCCATTTAATTATTGGGAAACAATTTGAAAAAATATACTACCATTGTTGATCAATTTAGTAATATTCAATTTAGATAGTATCTTATAAAATATGTATATTTTACCTGGAATATACAAGGCAAAACATTTCATACTCTGTATCATTAGAAACTAGATTCAAAATAATATAATTTTTATATAGAATATTTTCTTTAGTTCTTGCTCAAAATATTCCAAAAAGTGACCTCATTGTACAGAAACAATACCAGTCCCAGAATCTTATATCCAGATTTGACAAGGCTTACTAAAATCATTATATATTGAGTTATATAACTCCAAAAATCATGCCCTTTGTATTGTTAGAAACTTAACTTGATATACAAAAATTCTGATGAAGGAAGATTTCTCATACTAAAAATATAAAGTCCTTAAAAATGATCACAAAATTAGATTACCATCACTATCATCTCTATAAATTTTTTAAATTGACACTATTGACCAAAATAGTTACAACTTGGGATATATAATTCATATCTTTATGATCTTTATAGAAACAGAAACTAGATTCAATGAACTAAAACTCTTGCGAAGATCATATTTTTCATATAACACCTCTAAATATCTCAAAATTGCTAATCTTAAAAGTAGAACATCACGACTGTCAATGGGGAATTTTAGATTTGATAATGTTTACCAAAATTATCATAATCTATAATATATAATTCACATCACTATGATTTTTATAGATATGGAAACTAGAATCAACGAACTAAAACTTTTATGAAGGACTCATTGTGAAATTCAAATCATAACCTATTAAATTATAGCTTCGAAACCAGTACACTAACAAACCAAATCTGTCCATATATAATCTCCCAAGCTGATTTTTTTAGCCAAATTTCAAGATTTTCTGATATTTATAGAAAAGGAATCAGGGAAATATATTTATACCATTTTGAAGTATACGAGTCTAGTTTCAAACGCAACAAACGACACTTAATTTTGAGTTTTCTACACCAAGATACACACAATTTCCTAAAGTTGATCAGTGTTGTCTGCAACTGTGTCAGCTATGGGTTTTGTGACTTTTTTTGATCTATTAGTTTTAGATAACATTAAATATCTTATACAATCATGAAGATAACATTAAATCTCTTATCCCTAGTAAGATTATATGACTTACAATTAAAAATCCCATTAAAAGAAACTGAATTTTACAGCCACATATATGTTTCAAAACTATGAAGTATCAAAATTTTCTATAATAGATAATAGATTTTTTTTTTTTTAAATATAGAACTCATAAAACACAATCAAACTCAAAAAAAAAAAACTATCAATTGACATCAACAAAAGATATTAAACAAAATCTAGATGTGTATAAGAGATTTCAGTATATTTAGGAATAAAATTATCAAAATAAATAATAAATTTTCAAGCAAAAAAAAAAAAAAGATGAAGAACCCCAGTTATGTTAATCATGTTTTGATGATGACCAAATCATGCTAATGGTTTAAAGACAAGTGTGCAGAAAAACAGGGAGGTTCGGACGCAAATGATCGTCCGAACAAAACAACCACACAGAGCTTCGGACGATGGTAATCGTCCGAGTCAAAGGATTTGATGAAGCCTCGGACGAAGCGAACAGCGTCCGATAAATTTCCAGAAGACTCCTCGGACGAAGAACAGCGTCCGATAAATTTCCAGTAGACTTCGCTTCTATCGGACGCATGTTCGGACGCATCCTCGGACGTCCGAACGAACACCCTCAGAGAACGGACGCAGTGTCGGACGCAGTACTCAGCAGCGGCCATCCGAAAGGTCCAACGGCTAGTCTGTTCGGACGCACTCTTGCTGGCATCGGCCGTCCGAAGGTCCAACGGCTAGTTTTCCAGTAGACAGAAAATAGCCGTTGGGAAGTTGTTGAAAGCAGATTTTTGGCAACTATAAATACCCCAAGGTCTGAATTAAGTAATATGAAGACTACATTCAATACAAACACTTGTAAGAGCTATTTGAGGAGAAATAGGCTAAAATATTGTGGGTTGTATTGGTTTGAGAAGTCTAGCTTTCTTGGCTCAACTAGTGGGAATTAGTGTGAGCAAGAATAGACTAGTGAGTGATCTTCAAGTGTAAGAGTGGAGGGAGTAACAAGTGTACAAAAGTGAGGTTGTAGTGTAAAACCCTTTGGCTCAACTAGAGGAACTTAGTTGGTGCAAGGGTGAGCCTACTTTGTGTACAAGAAGGTTATTGCCTCACCTTCTTTGAAGAGGCACTACTAGTGGATGTACTCCAAGCTTGAGAAGCTTGGGAGTTTGGTTTGATATTCTTTATCTCATTCTTATTTGTTCTTTAAGCTTAAACTGTTGAATATCTATTATATTCATTTGTGCTTAAGTATTCATTTGTTGCATAAAGTTTTTATTATCATTAAGCACTTAAAAAGGTTTGTCTTTAGTGATAACCTAATTCACCCCCCCTCTTAGGTTGCATTTGGGGCCAACAATTGGTATCAGAGCATTGGTCTCTTTATTCTTGCTTAAATTGCATTAGAGTAAAGATCATGGCAACCAATAATACTCTGTTTTTAGAGGGGCATTCTATCACTAGACCTCCCATGTTTAATGGCATTAATTTTGTTTTTTGGAGGGATGAGAATGAAAATTTTTGTTCAATCTATTAATATTGAATTATGGTATATTATTTATGAAGGTCCTATTGAGGCAAATATTTTTGATGAAAATACTAATAGATTAAGGCCTAAAACCAGATTTGAGTTAAATGCACAAGATAAAATAAATTTATCTTTAAATGCTAAAGCTATTAATATTTTGTACAATGCTTTGGATGCAGATGAGTTTTCTAAAGTAAAAGGTTGCATATCGGCCAAGGAGATATGGGACAAATTGAAAGAAATCCATGAAGGAAGTGAAGATATTAGAGAGCAAAAGAAGTCACTTCTTGTGGCTAAATATGAATCCTTCAAAATGGAACCTCATGAGAACATTGACAAGATGTATTTGAGGTTCAATGATATGGTAAAGGACTTGGAAGATTTGGGTAAAGAATATTCCTTGGGTGAAAAGAATAGAAAAATTTTGAATGCTTTACCTAAGGAATGGGAACCTAAATCCATTGCCATAGAAGAGTCTAAAAGTCAAATTTAAATTCTATGCCTATTGATTCTTTGATCAATTCTCTAACCTCATTTGAATTGAAGTTGAAAAACAAGCTACAAGATGAGGAGGCAAAGGGAAAAAGAAGCATAGCATTTAAAGCTTCATCAAAAGGGAGAAAAGACTCAAGGAAGCCTCACTTCAACAACTTCCAAATCACTTGGGATGATTGCAATTCGGATGGAGAAGTTGAAGAAGAATATGAGGAGGCTCAAATGGCTTTTATGGCACTTGGCGATAATGAGGTAACCTCTAGTTGTGATGATTCATGCAATAATGATGATGATGATGTTGAATCATTTATTTTTAAAATGCATGAATGTTTGAAAGAATCATATGCTAAGAACAAAGAGTTAAAAATTAAAGTTAATACTTTATTGAGTGCCAACTCAAAACTTGTGCATAAAAATAATTCTTTGACAAAAGAAAATGATGTTTTGAAAGAAAATGTGTTGGAAAAACCAAGATCATGGAAGAACAAGCTCTTTCATTAAAGAAGAGATTAGATGATCTTGATGTTACTTTGAAAACAAAGAAAGAAAATGTTTTCGAAAAGAAAAGAACTAGAAATATGTTCTTGAACAAAAATTTTATCACCTTTAGAAAAAATGATTTATGCTTTGTTAAATCTAAATCTTCTTTTTATGGCAATAAGAACATTACTTGTAAGCATTGTCATCAACACGGCCATATAAAGAAAAATTGTTATGTTAAAAGAAATGAAAAATTAGGAATAAATTCTATTTGGGTGATTAAGCATGATACTAATCCAATTGGACCCAAGAAAGTTTGGGTACCAAAAGTTGTTGCTTAACTTTGTATGTAGGTATGCTTGGAGTGCACCAAGGAATTCAAGATAAATTATCTATGAAGAGTGCTCAAGGCATATGAGCTAAGATCATATTGAAATGGGTAACATCTAAAGTTTTGTGTGCTTTCATTTATCAAGTTGAACTATGTTCTCTTGAATATTACTCATCTATATGGAATCAAATATGCTTAGAATGCTAGGATACTTGTATCCCCAAATTTTGACTATAATAAGTCACTACTTGCAAAAGAAAGGGGGAGCATTCGTGTTTTTATGGATGTGTTTCTACAAAAATATCATCACACATGCTTCACTGTTCAAGGGGGAGAATAAACTTAGGGGGAGCTTTAACTGCATTATTCTTTTTTATGTTTTGATAATGCCAAAGGGGGAGAAATAATGGACTAATGGACAAATTCTCTTGTGTAGTTTTTTGAATTGTCCAATTGATTTGTCATCATCAAAAGGGAGATTGAAGAACCCTAGTTATGTTAATCATGTTTTGATGATGACCAAATCATGCTAAAAACAGGGAGGTTCGGACGCAAATGATCATTATAACATAACAACCACACAGAGCTTCGGACGATGGTAATCGTCCGACACAAAGAATTTGAAACAAGCCTCGGACGAAGAACAGCGTCCGATAAATTTCCAGAAGACTTGCCTCGGACGAAGAACAGCGTCCGATAAATTTCCAGTAGACTTCGCTTCTATCGGACGCATGTTCGGACGCATCCTCGGACGTCCGAACGAACACCCTCAGTTTTTCTGCACACTTGTCTTCAAACCATTAGTATGATTTGGTCACTCATCAAAACATCGGCCGTCCGAAAGGTCCAACGGCTAGTTTTCCAGTAGACAGAAAATAGCCGTTGGGAAGTTGTTGAAAGCAGATTTTTGGCAACTATAAATACCCCAAGGTCTGAATTAAGTAATATGAGAACTACATTCAATACAAACACTTGTAAGAGCTATTTGAGGAGAAATAGGCTAAAATATTGTGGGTTGTATTGGTTTGAGAAGTCTAGCTTTCTTGGCTCAACTAGTGGGAATTAGTGTGAGCAAGAATAGACTAGTGAGTGATCTTCAAGTGTAAGAGTGGAGGCAATAACCTTCTTGTACACAAAGTAGGCTCACCCTTGCACCAACTAAGTTCCTCTAGTTGAGCCAAAGGGTTTTACACTACAACCTCACTTTTGTACACTTAATGGACTAATGGACAAATTCTCTTGTGTAGTTTTTTGAATTGTCCAATTGATTTGTCATCATCAAAAAGGGGGAGATTGAAGAACCCCAGTTATGTTAATCATGTTTTGATGATGACCAAATCATGCTAATGGTTTAAAGACAAGTGTGCAGAAAAACAGGGAGGTTCGGACGCAAATGATCGTCCGAACAAAACAACCACACAGAGCTTCGGACGATGGTAATCGTCCGACACAAAGAATTTGAAACAAGCCTCGGACGAAGAACAGCGTCCGATAAATTTCCAGAAGACTCCTCGGACGAAGAACAGCGTCCGATAAATTTCCAGTAGACTTCGCTTCTATCGGACGCATGTTCGGACGCATCCTCGGACGTCCGAACGAACACCCTCAGAGAACGGACGCAGTGTCGGACGCAGGGCTCAGCAGCCCAACGGCTAGTCTGTTCGGACGCACTCTTGCTGGCATCGGCTCCAAGCTAATTCCAACGGCTAGTTGGGAGTTCAGTAGACAGAAAATAGCCGTTGGGAAGTTGTTGAAAGCAGATTTTTGGCAACTATAAATACCCCAAGGTCTGAATTAAGTAATATGAAGACTACATTCAATACAAACACTTGTAAGAGCTATTTGAGGAGAAATAGGCTAAAATATTGTGGGTTGTATTGGTTTGAGAAGTCTAGCTTTCTTGGCTCAACTAGTGGGAATTAGTGTGAGCAAGAATAGACTAGTGAGTGATCTTCAAGTGTAAGAGTGGAGGGATAACAAGTGTACAAAAGTGAGGTTGTAGTGTAAAACCCTTTGGCTCAACTAGAGGAACTTAGTTGGTGCAAGGGTGAGCCTACTTTGTGTACAAGAAGGTTATTGCCTCACCTTCTTTGAAGAGGCACTACTAGTGGATGTACTCCAAGCTTGAGAAGCTTGGGAGTTTGGTTTGATAATTCTTTATCTCATTCTTATTTGTTCTTTAAGCTTAAACTGTTGAATATCTATTATATTCATTTGTGCTTAAGTATTCATTTGTTGCATAAAGTTTTTATTATCATTAAGCACTTAAAAAGGTTTGTCTTTAGTGATAACCTAATTCACCCCCCCTCTTAGGTTGCATTTGGGGCCAACAATAGAAACTCATCTCAAGATAGAGATGTGTTGCACCTGTTAAGCATATGACACTCAAGAAAATCATTGTCTTTTTCTGATTTTAAGGATAGAAATTAAAAGGAAGAGAATGAAGAAGAATTATCTATATCTATACTATTTTATATATTCGAGTTGTTTCTCTTAATTTTTGTTTTTTCTCTTTTTTGTAATGCATAAACTACCCACATTTAATTTCCAATAGAAAACATATATAAGTGTTTCTCCCATTTTTCGTAATGTCTAAAATACCTAACCGTAATGAAATATAATTTCCAATTTTTAATAGGAAAACATAAATAAATTATATTAAGTCATTATCTATTCTACCTATTTTTTATTTTTAAGGATACAACCCCCTATTTTGGCATAAATACATAATAAGATGGAAGATTTTTATTTGTATAAAAATATTTATTATAATTAAAATTTCAAAAAATAAAAAAATGAATCTAATTAAAATGTAAAGATTAAATTAATCAAACAAAAATTATGTCTTATGTATATGAAATTAAACATATTAAATTAATATACTCTCCATATTGTGGATAGATATCACATAGTATATTAAATTCATTATAAAAAAATCAAAACAATAATTTATTCTTCTTTCTTACTTTAAAATCCATTGAATGTTTATAAAAACATCCTTTATCTTGCTCTAAATGCACAAAATGTTAATGAATGAAATAAGTTTGTTCTTCCTTAATTTATTACAAAATTTGGGCATAAATACGTAATAAGAATGTATATAATTTTAAGAGTAGAAAAATCATTTACATTTAAACAAAGAATAAAATAAAAACACTATATTTTATTATAACTATTATATATGTTCAAATTGTTTCTATTTTTTATTCATAATAAAAATAATCTTTTATAACTATTATAAATATTCCAAATTCACTACAATTATTTTTTTTCTCTAATTGTTCATTCAAATATACCAAGTTTGGAAAATTTAATTAGATCCTTCCTCTCTGCGTGCATTATATATAGGGTTAATTACACTTTGCCTCTTTATTAGTGTCATTGACAGTTAAATACCTAACATTATCTTTTGATCATTACAGTTAGATGTATTTGTTACTTCAACTAAACATGTTGACCGTTTTACTCCTATTGTATTCTAGTATTTTTTTTAATTTAGTTTTGTCTAATGAATAAATTTTTCATAAGAATATTTGATTCATGTAGAGTTTGATGAAAAGATGCATTAAAATTGAATTTGACATTTTTACTTGCCTTTATGGCCAGGATTAATTGAAAAAGATGACAGATCTAGCTGACATTATTTTTTAAGCACAACTTTTTTTAACTAACGGTCAACTATAAATTGTTTTACGACTTTTGATTAGAATGACTTCTTTAACTTGAAATTTTTTTTAACGGAAGAGATATACCCATAAGTATAGAATTTTTGAATATTTTACAACTTAAAAATCTAAATTAATAATTATACAAATAAAAAATTAAAATTTATATAAATTAAAAAAATAGTAGAATATATAACACTATTTTCTTATTTCTTTATGATTAACTTATATTCATTTTTCCCTGCCCTACATGAAGAGAAGAAAATTAACTAATCAACGAAAATACAAAAGTAAAGTTCATAAACAAAATAGAAAACTCACAATGTTTAATTGAGATAAAAGTATTTGTTAATTTTGTATCTTTTTAATAGTATTTCGATTACTAAATCTTTATCTTTAATAACATCATTTTGTAGACTATTAGTTTAGAAGAACTATTGATAAGTTACAAAATAAGTTTAACTTATGATACAATGCATATGTCCAAAATATTCTAAAATATTAAATGTAAATATACTCTAATTATATTTCACTCAAGATAGTTGCACGCATTTATTGAGTTTAAATTTTAAATTCAGAAACTATAATACCATTTGTTACAGTATATGATAAAACAACAAAGAAATATTAGTTTAGCGTAACTATTGATAAGGTAAAAAAATTTCAACCAATTATATGATTCATATATGCCCAAAATAGTTTAGAATAATTTTTGCAAGATCTATAAGAATATTAAATATAAATTGTAAGAATGACAATATAGAAAAAAATAAGCGAGTAAGTATTGTAAAAGACAACATAAATTATTCAAATATAATCGAACTATTAAATACTTTAAAATAATTGTAGATATAGATTGATTTTGTATGTCAATTTTGGAAATTACAATGCAATTCTTCACTATTTAACAAAACAGTAAAGAGGTAGATTAAATATCTTGATAAATAATAAAAGGAATTTATCAAAATTGTACAAAAAATAAAAAATAAATCCATACACTTTTATTAGCCTTCATTTTGTTTATATATTTAATAAATGCAAGGAAATTTTAATTTCATACTAAAATACTATATCGAAGTACAATTTTGGAGTTAAGCACATTCGATACCATTCAGAATAAATAGAAGAGTCCAGAATATTAATATTATCATAGTGTTAAGAAACGAAAAATACCAATATATTCTCTATCTGGATACATACTTAATTTACACAAATTTGTTAAAAAAATTATTAAAATAGAAATTATAGAAACATATTGTTTTGGATGTCTTTAGAACTACCTAGAGTTTTTCATTCAAATTGTGTGCATTTTAGAGTAATATAAAATATTTTTTCATTAATTTTCTGTACATTGTAGAATAATTAAGATAAAAGACTAAATTTTTATTTTTATCTTTTGTTTATGATCTAAATATGTTATGTGATACCGATCCATATTATACAAAACACATTAGTTTAATTTGTTGATTTTCTTATACGAGAAATATAATTTTTGTTTGATATCTTTGTTCTTTACATTTAGTTTTATTTTTTCTTATATTTTTTAAAAGATTATAATTAATCATTTTGTAATTATTACTATATATTATTTAATTTCCTGTAAATATTTTCATTAATAAAAGAATTTTGACACGCTTCATTTGTTAAATTATTTTTGATACTTGATAGTGATTTTATCCTTTACTAATGATAAAAAAAATAGAAAGATTTATCTCAAAAAAGTTCAATATTATGGAAATAGTTTATCTATAATTGATCAAGTTATTAGTGGTGTCGTTATCAGAAATTATAGCCTAGAAGCCTAAAAGAAAAATAAAAACTATTTTAGATCGGAGTTAACTATATTTTATGCCATTAAATATGAATGAAGAGTTTAGAGCATTAATTGAGTATTAAAGTAAATGTTATCATAACTTTTAAGAGACATAACAAATAATTAACAATATATTCTCTATATTTATACATATTTTACATAATATGTAAGCTAAAAATTAATTGCGATACAAATATATATAAAATCTCACTTAAAGTAATAATGTGTAATTTTGGGTACCTTTATAACTACAATTTCATTAGCATTTCGTGAATTGTAAGTAAGATAAATGATTGTTTTATTTAATGTTTATTGCATTTTAGTGCAAGACAAAAGAACAATTTATTGTTTCAATTTTTTTTTATAATGATTTAATATACTATATAATAAAAAAATAATATGCTATATAATACTTATCTATAATATGGAGAATAGATTAGTTTGATTAGTTTAGTTATCCTATACATAAGACATAATTTTTGTTTGATGCTATGTTCTTTACATTTTAACTAGAATCATGTTCTTTCTTATTTTTTCAAAAATTCTTTAATCAATTTTTGTAATTATTGTCTATATATTATTTGATTACCTGTAAATACTTTTGCTACTAATAGAATTTCAAAATACTTTATCTATAAAATCATGTTTGATACTTGATAATGATTTTATCTTTTTTTGTAATGACATAGAATATGCAGATATATTTAAAAAGTTCAATATTATGAAAAATATCTTAATCTTTAATTGATTTAATTAATAAGTGGTTACGCTATATGAAATTATAACCTAAACAAAAAAAAGTAATTATAATACGTTGTTCTCACAAAATAGAATTTTTTTTTAATATTTTAAGAAAAAAATAAAATTTATATATAATGTTGTAATAAATAATAAACAATATTGAAATAAAATAAAATAGGTAAAAATAATTTCAATGAAAAGAGCAATATTAAAAAACAGATTTAAAATATATAAATCTTATATAAAAAATTTAACAAGTAAAATTTTATACTTGGTTATCATTTACTGATTATTCATTTATTTTTTAAAAAATAAAAATTTTCAATAAATTAGAATTGTTACACGTACAAAGTACGTATATTTTTATAGACTTTTATAGAAAATTTTAGATGATAGAATTAATCCAAGTGGCTAAATACTCTTTACACTCGTCTAAAACTTCCCATGCAGCCTTTGATTGATAAAAACCTTTTTTTGTCCTTTTTTTTTTTATAAAAAAAAAAATCAATAATTGAAATCTTAAATCCACGAATTCTTAGCTATTTTAAAATAGGAAATGATTAAAGTTTGAAATCATATTTGATCCCATAACTTTTTATAATTTTACTCAAATTTGATTTATAAATTTTTAGACCCAATCAAATCCTTAAAAAAAATTATTTGAAATATAATTTACTAAGAAAATTCAATCTATGAAATCCGAGATCTCACATTTGAAATATCTAATACATTCTCATCCGGGCTCAAACAACATGATACATGAAATTATCATGAAAGAAGACGCCAACTGGATTCTTTTCTTTTCTTTTCTTTTCTTTTTTCTTCCTCAAAAGAATAATAGAGAAAATTTTATTTTAAAACAAGAATCGAATTTACTTCTATTTTGAGAATTCCAATTATTACGAAAGATAATTTAACGTCATTCTAGTTTTTTCCCATTTTAATGTAAGCCTTCCCATTTAATGAATTTTATCCAACTTCTTGATTTTCATTTTTTGGGGTCAAAAATGAAAAAAAAGAAAGCAAAGAAGGAACTATTAAGTCCACTTAAACACAATTTCAGAAATGGTATTTCTATGGCCCCATATTTTCTGACCAAAATTAATTCCCAAATTTCATAAATTACAAAAAATAACAAATGTTTTACACATCATCTAAACTTTTTTTTTTTTCCTTTTTCTACAAACGAGTTTAGATGCATGAGGAGTTTTTATTGTCCGCAATGAAAATATTATATTTGTATAGATATTTAATTTAAATTAAAATTTTTATTCTACACAAGAAGATTTAGATACATTACATATGTTTTTTTGGTAAGACACTTGTCATAAATTTAAATCTACTTGTCTGAAATTAAGAAAAGAAATAAATAAAAATAAGAAAACACCCAATTTCTCTCCCGCCTGGGTTGGGTTCAGTGGGGACTTTTCCAGTTTCCTCCTCTTCTCTCTCTCTAAACACTTTCCCTGCCCAAAAATTCCACCGTTTTCAATAAATAATTATCCCCCCATATCTCCAATAAATCACAATATAAAACTCTAAAATCCCCAAATTATTTACTACTTCAAAAAAAAAAAAAAAAATTCATTAAATTCAGTTTTCAAGTTTTGATGCGATCGCTGTGTGGCGTGGTGGCGCCAACCGATGTGGCGGCTGCGGCGGCGGGAGTGGAAGCAGTGGCGGAGGAATCAGCAGGTCGTTAATGGCCGTACTGCAAATGACGTGGCAGCAGAGCTCTCTCAACCAAAAACGCAAGTCAGGTCCACCTCTAGGGCTTAAAAACCTCGGCAATACTTGCTATCTAAACTCCGTTCTTCAGTGCCTCACCTACACCCCTCCCCTTGCCAATTTCTGCCTCAAATTCCAGCACTCTTCTTCTTGTAAGTGTCTTTTTTACGTATCTATACACTAATTTTATGAGTTAATTTTGTGTATTTTCGTCAAATTCGACCGGAATTCGACCAGCAATTAGTATATGTGTAATTTTTTAGGAGTTTAAGAATTTATGTGTATGTATGATTCTTTGTGTTAATTATAATTGTGTATGTTTATTCGAATTTGACCTCCGAATTATATTCAGTTGGATATGTCTTGGAAATTTAGGAATTTACGTCTATGTTTGATTTATGTGTCAATTTTGTGTATATTTGTTTGATTCGACTGCAAATTGTGCTGATTTTTTGTGTCTTGCAACCAATATTTGTGTTTTTATGGGTAATATTATAAATTTTAAGAATTTATATATATTGATGATTTTTTGTGTCTAATATTGTACTAAAATGTAAGAGTTTATATCCATTTAAAGGTTCCAATTGGAATATATTATTCTCCAAATAATATTTTGAAAGATTCTTTTTGAACCTCCTTTTTATGTTCAGTATATCATATCCCAAAAAGTTGGTACAGTAATTATTCCAAATAATATCTCAATAATGGCTGTAGAAATGGAGTTTCTTTGAATTTGAGTTCTGGATTATGTTAAGTGTCATGTTGCTGGCAGTGAAGGGGACTTGGGGGCTATTATTTAAAAAGATAGTTTTGAAATGTTCTAATTGGTACGTTGGGAAAAAGAAGGAAAGGGAGGGAAAATCAGGAAATAAACAAAACGGGGGAGTTTTGAGTGGTTACGTGGTCATTTTATTAAGTAGAAGAGGGAAAGAGGAATTAGGGATTTGGGGGTGGCATTCAAGTAGATTTAATGAAATTCGGTGATGGGCACGTGAGATGGCGTGAGGCAATGGTGTGATGGGCACGTAAATGGTGTCGTTTGAGAAGGAGGCTGCTCAACAGAATTTGTCCTTTTTGGTCATGTGACGCCTGCGATGGAAAGTGAGGATTTGGAGAATATTCTCTTTCCTACAGCTATTTTACCAGACTGTGTTTTCAGTTTTGATAATTATTGCTTGTGATTTAGCTCATTTTAGCTTCCTTTTCATTTATTCCTTCAATATCTATCATCTTCTTGATCTCATCCATGTAATTCTCACTCTCTTTTAGTTCCAGTTTTGTAGTGCTCATCAATGGAGGTTTTGAGATCAATAAGAATTTCCAGTCATATCCAATTAATTTGTCATTTTAATATTGAGTTTAATCTATTAATATTTGGCTTGAATTGAGTAAGTTTGTGATATTAAGTTGAGTTCTGGTGCTTTGTGTGGTATTTGTTTAATGTAATTATTTGAAGAATAGAGTTTTTATTTAGGTATCAGTGTATGTGTTAGTTGTTCGGATTTGACTGTGGAATCATGTTGAATTGAGTTCTTGTGTTTTCTAACTAGTATTTGTTTGTAGTTTGTTAAAAATTCGAGGATTTATGTCTTTGTATGATTTGTACGTGTCCATTAACGGGGGTGTAATTTGTTGGGGGAAATGTAGGTGATTCAGCAGGGACAGCGTCAGAGAAGAAGAGAGAGTGTCCATTTTGTATATTAGAGAAAAGGATTGCACGGTCTCTGAGTATAGATTCGGCTTTAGATACACCATTGAAAATAAATAGCTGTTTAAGGATTTTTGCAGAGCATTTTAGGCATGGAAGGCAAGAGGATGCACATGAATTTTTCCGCGTTATGTGATCGATGCATGTCACAACACATGTTTGAGGCTGAAAAAACTGCAGTTGCAGCGAAGGAAAGGTGGGAATGGTCGGGAGAGTGAGAGTGGGAATGGGAATACGATAGTTAAAGAGATATTTGGAGGTGCTCTACAGAACCAAGTAAAGTGTTTGTCCTGTGGGGCAGAGTCGAATAAGGTGGATGATATCATGGATATCAGCCTCGACATTTTGCATAGTGGGTCTCTCAAAGATGCTTTGCAGAAGTTTTTCCAGCCTGAGATTTTGGATGGCAGTAACAAATACAAGTGTGATAAGTAAGTACTTCCCATTTTTTTTTTCATTACTTATGAATAGTTAATGCCCATGTGCGCACAATGTACTTTATATTTTTGTTTACTAGAGTGTGGATTGAAGGCTTATTTTTGTTTCAGTTGCAAGAAATTGGTGGCAGCACGGAAGCAAATGTCTATACTTCAAGCGCCAAATGTTCTTGTAATCCAGCTCAAGGTAGTTTGATATTAGTTGGCCTTGTCATGTTGGCATTTTGATAATAGATGTGTGCTTTTTGTGACCTACAATGTCATTATTTAAATTTGGCAGAGGTTTGAGGGCATTTTTGGCAGGAAGCTTGACAAGCCCATAGCTTTTGGGGAGGTTTTAGTGCTTTCCAGCTACATGTACAAAGGAAGCCAGGTGCACTTTCTCTTCATTGATGATGTGATGAATTTTAATAATTTCTGGCTACATGACTAAGAAAGCTTAATATGATAAGTTTCGCTTCATTTAATTTGAGAGAATAATTTTTTCTCAAGTAGAACTTACTTTTTTGTGGGAAATATCGTGGAGTAAAGAAAATACTGTAAACAGCTCTTCCTATCTGGAGAAGTCTCCACCTGTATGGCTCAGCAGCTTTCATTGGGGAAAAGTGCAAGTCTGGGTTGAGTTTTTCTTATTATTGTGCCCATGAAACTGGAAATTGATCAGCTTGACTGAAGGTGTAGGATTCAAACGATAAACACTCCGTTTATGGCGTGCAACTCACTTATCTTGTAAATATCAAATAAAAGAAAGAAAAAACTTGACTACTGCCCATTGTCTTCAATACTGCATGCCTCCCATCCTTACTATACTCATAATTGGATACGCGACAACTAATCAAGCTTTATATTATGCTTCCAAGGTGGACACCCAGCCTGGTCCTTCCGTGCCCACAAGGTGGATGAGTATCACTGGCATATTGTGGTCCTAGGGCCATTAGTAAGATAACTCTGGAGTTTGGTGTGAAAATCTTCTTGCAAGATGGAGTAGATGAGGCAAGTGAGGCTGGAAAGGTGGCCACAAGGGATTTCCTCTAACGATGAATAAGCAGTGTATTCATTATTTTGGGGAAGAGCAACCTTTAACTCCAAGTAGTTTTTGTCGAAGTTCCAAGTCCTCAATAGAGAAAAACACGTGGACCAGAAAATCGATTTAGCCCAGCCATCATCCATGGACGAGAATCGCCTAATACAACATCTTTAACGTAATTTATCAGCCAACAAACCCAAAACTCATTTTCTTATTACTTTAAGCTTTGACTGGTTGATGCTTTAATTAAGTTTCTTTATGTGGCTTCCCATGCAATCTGGACCTGTGCAGATGAACACGAATTTCTATTTTTGATACTTGTCAAAAAGGAAAACTAGGTGCTTTTATTATTTCAGAAAGAGGTAGTCCAATACTAATTTTGCTGTTTTTGGTTACTCTGATTTGGTCTTGTATTCCATGGCGAATTCTTTGAACAGTTCTGCATCCAGTTTCTAGTTCATTTAGTTGCCTATTGCGCGATCCAAAATGATGTTCGAGTTGTTGTGTTACAAGTCATATTTCTGTGGTTTGCCAATTCGGGAACAACTTAACCATCAGTTAACCAGTTAGGCAGTTTGAGAGTGGTTAACTATTTAAGTATAATGGATCTCTTGAAGAAGGGGAATGCAAAACCTTAATATTACTCCAGGCAGAGACTGCATGTATATCTTGAATATCCTGGAAGAATGCATCTTTCTCTATATCATGCAATCTTTGACTTATCTTTTCTTGTCTGTGTTTTCAAGTTAGATTTCGTATTTGCATTGATCAATATTTTGGTTTCTTTTGCTTGTTACAGGATCTGCATCCAGAGTACAGACTTTGTGGTACCATTGTGCATTCAGGCTTCTCACCGGATACTGGACACTATTATGCATATATAAAGGTATTACATGCTTCCTTATATTAGTGAAACATGATTTTCTTAAATTACAAGGCCTGATCATGTGGGGCATTGCAATATTGGTACTGATATCTATGAACACTGGATAAACAGGATGCTATGTCCCGCTGGTATTGCTGTAACGACGCTTCTGTTACACTTTCGAGCTTGCAGGAGGTTCTGTCAGAGAAGGTTTATATTCTTTTCTTCACCCGTTCTAAGCAAAGGCAGCCACTTGTCAAGACGGGTTCGCTAGCCAATGGATTTAAGTGCCATCAGTCAAATGGCATTGATTAGCTAAAGCATCAAAGTACCATCAGTCAAATGGCATTGATGCCAATGGATCAAAGTGCCGTCCGTCAAATGGCAGTGGTGCCAATGGGCCAAAATGCAGTCAGTCAAATGGCAGTGAGGCCAATGGGTCAAAGGACCATCAACCAAATGGCAGTGATGCCAATGGGTCAAGGGGCCATCAGTCAAATGGTACTGATGCCAGTGGGTCAAAGGGCCATCAGTCAAATGGCTGTGATGCATCCAAAATCTTGAACTCGGGTCAATCAGAAAAATTGGACGCAAAACATGTTTCTGACCAGCATTTGCAGACTAATGATCTTATGACACCAAAAGTTGATAAGGTGCCTTCTGGTCTTCCAAGGAAATTGAGTGTCTCTGAAAATTCTGATACCAGAAAATATCCAGTCAATGGTGGTATTAAAATAATTATTCATAAAAAGGAATCTGTTGAGAAAACTTCCAAGCCTACATCTTCAACTGATCCTAAGAACAACCAAAACAATCTCTATGTGCTAACTTTGACAGATAGAAATGGTGTTAGCAAAGTGAGACCTGATGATGCCTTTGACACTGCCAAGAGCAGATCTTCTTTTACAGTAGCAAACGGTAACTGTAAAATTCAGAATGTCAATGGTGATTCCTTAGAGGAAGATCGTCATGAAGACCATGCCAGGAGAGATAACATGGTAATAGGAAGAACTCCTAACTATAAGGTGGAATGTAATCAAGATGTTAAAACCCATTCTGATTGCTCGTTGAAGAGAAAATCACAGGACAAAGATCCTTGCGTTTTGCTTGCCAAAGATGCTAAATCTCGCGCCAAAGTGGAAGAGTTCAAGAAAGTGTAAGTTCTACATTAAATAAGCTTATACAATTTTGGTTTTTATGTAAATATTTTCTTGGGAAATTCTGTTAATGAAATGTCAAACCTTTTTCTATGTCTGCTACATACATGTGCATGTTGCAAATACTTTGGTAGGCATGAATGCGGATAGAGTTTTGTCCTACAAGTTTATTCATGAGTAGAATGATTGCAAGATAGAATGACTTTTCATAAGGTTGCTTCAGTCTGATTCATGATTATGATTCTATATGATCTCAATTTGCTTTCTTATACAACTAACATTCTAAGTTGTTTGCCTCCTTTTTGCTTGATAAATTATTGCATGTGCACTTTTAGTTGTATCATGCTTATTTCTGTCTGTCACTGTGTGTGTCTCTCTCTGTGTGTCTGTGTGTGTGTGTGTGTGCGCATTTGTTGTTCATGTTCGTCTCTGACTCAACAGCCATCACAATCTTTTTAAATGATATGGTGACAGTTATGGGGGATAGAGTCATTGCTTTTCCTCGCATTACTAAGAAGAAACTTGCATATTCATGGCTTTTTCTGTAGATAATTATGGGGTTTGGAAAGATAGTGCCTTTAGACTAGAAGTATTTAAGTCGAGAAGTGCTTTTGAAGATAATTGCTTAAGCTTAAAGCACTTTTAATAATAAACATTTCTGCCTAAAGAAGCACTTAGTTAAAGTTGGATATTCTTCATTCGCAAAGTGCATTCACAACCATGCATTACTTTCTCAAAATAACTATATGAATCCTCATAAACTCTTTATCCTTCTAATGATTATTATGGATCTGATGCCTGTTTTATGTTGCAGCATTGAGAAAGAGGCCTCATTAGTTCTGGCGTCATGTGGTTGGTCGGATGAAGTTCACAATTTCATGCGTTCTAGGAAAAAGTTGTGTGTGGGACAACCGACATATGATGCATCAAATGTCAACCAAGTGAAGTAAGTTTCTTGAGTAAGATGCAGAATAATGGTATACTTTCAGAGATCTGAATTGTTATTTAAACCAGGTTTTGTAACCTGGATTTGGTTGTTATTTACAGACAAATTGATTGAAATTGCTAGAATATGATTGAATTTGTTGGTAATTTTTAGTGATTCTGATTTGATTGTGTTCAAAGTCCAAACAAATGGATCGTTTGTTGCTCGAGGTTTACCATCATGCTTTTACGTCTGTATTTTCCTGACGTTATATAGCTATTATATGAAGTCCAGTGACTGCACACCCTCAAAAGCCCCTTACACACCCCAAGAGACAAAAATCCTCATTTGCCTATCCGATGCTTCTATGCCTAAACTATCCTCATTACCCACCCACCACCCACCACGCTAATTTTGTCTCCCATATTAGTGTGATATTTTTCTTCACCCGTCATCTCATTATCACCACCATGTAGATCAGGCGTCATCCCATCATCGCCAGTTGCCACCACCAGCAGAATGGAGAAGAAGAATGCACTTTTTGTTAAAAAGTCAGTTATGATATAACAAAAACTTACCTTAAAAAAAGATATAACAAAAACTTATAATAAGTTGGTAGAAAGAACATACAAGAGTGTTTAGATACTCATGTATTTGTGTTTGTATTTGTTTTTGCTGTCGACTTGTTGGGGCATGTAGAAGGGAGGGGGTCACTTGTTAGAGACGGTGCTGAGGGAGGAGGTGATTGGGGCTGGAGAAACAGTATTGTTTACAAGGGGGTCTGAGAGAGGGGGAGAGAAGATGGATGTTGGGGAAACAGGACGGTGGAGTGGCTCGAGAATAGGGCAATTAGTGGGTTAGGGGGAGGAGAATCAGGAGTTTGGTGATTGGGATGAGTCATGCAGATGAATGATGGCTGGTAGGTGCTGGGTGGGTCATGGAATGAGGGTAGGTTAGGTATAGAAAATGGGATAGTGCACATGATGGTTTTTTAGTCTTTTTGCTTGGAAAAAAATGGTAAGGGTTCGTAAGAGGCTATTGAAGGTGCAAATATTGCGGGCCTTGTATAAAATGTTGGAAACTGTTAGTTGAATACCTCATTTAAAGAATAAAGCAGTTTGTTTTATGGTTTCAGAAAGAATCTCATCCCATAAAAAAGTCCCGCTTGACATTTTAGATTAAGAAGAATAATATGTAACAGATACTATATTAATACAAGTAGATGTGACAAAGTAATTTCAGCTGCTGGTGATACTGTAGCTTGTTTTCTAAGTATTTGCTTAAGCATGCATCTCTGGTGAAAACAGCCTAATAATCCCCTTTAAGTTTCTTATGATGATTTTTTTTTTTTAGATGCAAATGATAACTTATGTTTATCTGTAATGCACACATACATGTGATAGCTTCTCAGTAGTCCTAAACCTTCATTTATTGAATGTTTCTATGATATGGGAAATTTGATTTGACCTCAATATACATTCTATACATCAGTTTTGCTCTTCGTATTTATTTTTAACTTCAGCTCATATTGAGTCCATGTTTATGTCATACAGGAGGTTGTTGATAAAAGATGCCAAATCAACTTTTATTTCAAAAATTCCTGAGTCATTGAAGGAAAGGCTTATTGAACATCTAGTTTTATTCAGCAAAGGGAAAGAACCATCTGTACATGAGCAGTCTAGCAAGGTATGCATTCAAGAAAGACAATTAAGTTCACAAGATTTAGAGTGCTCTGCACAGAAGAAATGAGATATAGTTGGTCGTTGCATTTAATCTTTCTTGCTTTTCTAAAATGAAAGAGATAGTTGGTCCTTGCCTTTAATCTCTTTTTCTAAAATGAACCTTACCATTGCCTTTGATCTCTTTTTCTAAAATGAACCTTATTCTAAAACGAACCTTATTTAATAATGTTATATTCTACCTTTGGCAGCTGAAGTTGGCAGAAGATACCTTATCTCTATTTCATCAGTAGCAGAAGTCGCTCTCATCACATCTCTAATATTGTTTGAATTCTGTAAGTTGTCAATTAAAATGATTCTAGATGAACGTCCAGTCAAGTATGAAGCATACAAGTTGAGTCCGGATATCACCTTAAATTTTCTCCTCCTGGGTGATGCAATATGTGGTTTGATAGAGGATGAGTCAAATGATATCCATATTGTATGATATCCTTTTTGATCGTCTCTGTAGCATAGAATCCCCATTTTATGGATGCATTTCAATTTTCCCATCAAAATGTGGCCGGAGTGAATTATTGGATCTGCAATTGAGTATCATAACTAAGATCATAGGAAAGTACATCTTTTTCCTAACATTTGTATTAATCCTGCTACTTTCCTTCTGGATTAGCACATTTTGTTTCTCTATGAGGCGTTCTTGTAAATTGTAATAGATACATTGGGCATAACCAATTTATATCAACCATTTCAAGGTTCTCTGATTGATTTGTAAAATTCGAATGGTAGACCGAAGTTATTGCATTAAATATTACACACATAGCTGCACTAAAATGATTGGAACAGCCTTAGTGATGATTTCTGGTTCTGTTGGATTTCTGGTCCAGCTTTGTTCAGGGAGTTGGCTGTTATCTAAGGGAGGAAACTTTGAATAGCAAATGGGTCCTATTTATAAGCAAATCTCTCAAGACAAGCCCGTCTGAGTTCCTTAATAATTGTTAAGTAAATTATGTTGTCTTGGAAGACAGAAGAGTCGACTTTAGAAGTTGGTTTAGTTGATTTGCTTTGACAACGCAAGTAGGTAAATACAAATTAGGTGGATACGTTCCACCATGGATTGCTAGACTGATTCTGCAAATAAGTTGATGGTTGGTGTATTTTATCATTTACTTATTCGATCTTCCAACCCCTTTTTTATCCATTTCTTTTTTTGTTAGAGAAAGTCTCATTTTATATGCGTGCTTTTGTGCACTCTTGCCATTAAGGCATTAGCAAGAAAAGGGTCTAAAGCTATACAATTTTGCCAGATGAAAATTCGGACCAAGTATCAGGGAATTTATTTGGTTTAGAACAATTACTAATAATGTTTACTAGTTGTTCCTGATGTGAGAGGTAAAATCTTTGCAGATCCTTCACTCCTAAGAGATACCTTCTATTGGTTTAGGCATATATGGTTTAGGCATATACATTAATCGGTCAAGACCAAAATAAAATTTTTCATAAAGAATAGAACAAGTATATGATTTTCTTCAAATGGAATTTTCCTAAAGATGTAAAAGAACTTTTGATAACATATCACAAAGCAAAAATTTATGTAGATATAACTTGTGACCTCACATATAATTAAACTCTTTGTTGTATCGATTTAACTTACACTACAAAGTCTATTGGTAAGACAAAAAATTCCTATTTATGCAAGTTTCAGGGAAAGAACCAAGCCAATTTAAACATCTACTTCAATGGAAACTGCAAAAAAGTCGTGCTTAATGCGTTAGCTCTTTTGCAATCGCACACCTAAGGCGGCCACAAATTAAGAAAGTAAGCAGTCAAAGGTCCCTGAAGTTGAAAGTTGAAACTTCCCCCCGATTCATTGAATCACTCATTTCCATGAAAGATCATAACTTCACAAGTTCCTATAAATACCATCTCGATGTTGTTTGTATATATTCCCTCAGTCACCACCTCAAAATTAGTCACCTTCTCTCTCTATTTTTTCTTTTTTGCCAAGCCTTGAGTTTGACTAACAGAACTTGTAAGAATGACTGGTGAAGTGATTCTGCTGGACTATAGATTTAGTCCTCCAACTATGAGGGTTAGAGTTGCACTGAAAGAAAAGGGCATAGCCTATGAGTCCAAAGAACAAGATCTCTTCAATAAGAGTTCATTGCTCCTAGAAATGAACCCTGTCCATAAGCAGGTTCCTGTGTTGATTCACAATGGGAAGCCGATTTGTGAATCCCTCATCATTGTTGAATACATTGATGAAGTCTGGAATGACAAATCCCCTTTACTACCTAGTGATCCTTATGCTCGAGCTCAAGCAAGGTTCTGGGCAGATTTCGTAGACAAGAAAGTAAGAATAACTGTCGTTCATATATACGTTTTGCCTCTTGATTGTGAAATTGAAAGGAATCATTTATCAATTATGTACGCCAAATTCTAAAAGGAGGCCCTGTACTGAAAATTCGAATATTAATTCGATACACGACACTATGCAGTGCCATTCTTTACTCTCTTACTAAGTGTAATATCTCAATGATACTAAACTAATGCTACCTATAGAACTATATGACATGTTCTTTTGCACGTGACATAGGTCTTATCCTTGAACAAATTTTACATTGACAAACACAAAATTATTGAATATCTTGTTAATTAAAAAAGATAGGGTGATTTTATGTATGTATCTTACATTTGGCATATATGTGGTGTGCAATATACAGGCATATCCTGCAGGGAAAGCATTGTGGAAGACCAAGGGGGAACCCCATGCAGAAGCAAAGAAAGAACTGATAAGCAGCCTTAAAGTGTTGGAAACAGAGCTTGGAGACAAAACTTACTTTGGGGGAGAGTCTTTTGGTATCATTGATATTGCACTCATACCCTGCTGCATCTTGTTTCACACATTTGAGAAATTTGGAACCTTCAGTGCCAATGATGTGTGTCCTAAACTTATTACATGGGGAGAAAGGTGCTTAAAGAGGGAAAGTGTTTCCACAGGTCTGCCTAGTCAGTCTGAAGCTTGTGACTTTATCTCGGGGCTGGTAAAACGGATTGGAATTGAGTGAATCATTTGATTAGAAAGAAGTATCTTTATTCTGTTGTATTTTTCTTATGGAACAAAGAAAGCTAGGTATGCCTAGAGTTGCTGAATCTTTTTTTTTTTTTTTTTCCTCTGGTTCCTCTTGGAAGATTGATTTGAGACTTTCTCAATCAATCTGTCAAGGTGGTATTGTTTCCCTTCGAAGTTTATAATAAGTGAAATAATGCAGGCTTGCAAGTTTAAGAAGAATTAATAAAAATACTTCCTTGGGGATATCATAGAGTTACTATTGTCCTAAGCAATTAATTTGTGTTGATAACGTCATGTTTTCAACTTTCATGTAAGTGGTAGACGGACTAGAATAAGAATTGAGATAATAAATTTACCTATACAACCAATGTTTGTACCAAAAAAAATAATAATAAAAAAAACCATAATATTACAATGATGGAGCAATACAAATGACTTTGAAAGCGCTTTACATTGTCAATTTTCTTAAGATTGAATTTGTCATTAACATTTTGTTATGCACTAGAGTCGTACAGATTAACCTTTAGATATAATAGACTTTAGTGATTAACTGTATTTTGTTTAATAGAATTAATTAACATCAAAGTACTATGCACTCAAGTGTTTGATAAATTTCTCTTATTTTTATAGGAGAAACAAGAAAAACAATAGAATTATTATTTTTAGGAACAGTCTTCTTTTCTATAACTTAATTACAAGATTGTTATTTATGGAGTTATACATGTTTATTCAATATAACACATAACTATATTCATCCACAACTTTTGTGAATAGATATATCAATTAAAATTAGTGTATTTTTTCTTGTTTTAAAATTTTCCAACAATCCTCTGTACCCATTTTCAAAATAGTGTGCCTTGATAAATTGGATATTAGTGAAGAATGGTTCTTGTTATTTATTGATCTTTCAACAAGTTTGAACAATTCGGTACACATAATAATGTTTGAATTAATCACAAGCCTATGATTAATAAGTTGTATCTACTTCACACATTAATTTTTGTGATTTGATTTAGGAAAAAAAATATAATTTTAGTCCTCAGAATTTGGGACATGGTTCATCTTGATTCCAAAGTTTCATGTAAAATACATTTAGTTCTTAAACTTTTTAATTTCTACCAATTTAGCAAAAGTTTTAAAATTCCATCAATTACGAACATAAAAAGTCATGTGCAAAGCAGGTGACTGTTAAATTTCAAGTTCTAAATATGAAAAAAATATAATTTTAGCCCTCAAAATTTGGATCATGATTTATTTTAGTCCCTAAAGTTCCAAATAAACCGCATTTAATCCTTAAACTTTTTAATTTCTACTAATTTAAGACAAATTTGAGAATTTTGTCAATTATTGAAGGAAAAAGGCACGTGCATTGTACGTGACTGTTAAATCTATCTTAGGATATAACACTTCTCAATCGATTTTAACTCATTTAACAATATTTTTCACTTTTTCGTCTGACTATCAATGCCTAACTATTCACCATTCTTATCTATATTATAACACTTCTCAATCAATTTTGACCCATTTAGTGACGGATTTACCAACGGATTTTTAGATAAACAATTTACCTACGAATTTTCCAATGAAATCCATGTGTTATCTACCATCGAAAAATGTCTCGCTGGTAAAATATAACAACGCTTATACCAACGGATTTTAGCGACTGATTTTTCTGTTGGCAAATTGGTTAATAAATTTGGTTCTGAGACATTATGAAAATCTTAAATTATATATATATATATAGCTAATTTTAGTAACCGAAAATTTCGTTGCTAGGAGTAATAGTTGCGAAAAAAAAATCCGTGAGTGATTAATATTTTAAAATATTTAATTTTTTTTTCATTGCTAGTTTTAAAATATTATAAAAGAGGTTGCTTATGTGCACTTGAAGTACAACTTTGAACTAATATATTAATCATTTAATCTTGTTCAACATTTGTAACTAAATATTGATCTTTCATTTACTACACTAAATTGGGCAAATATTCCAGAAATTAACCTCAATAAATGAGTCTCATTATACTATAAGAGTGAATTATTGTTGTTTTATTATACCTTAAAGAATAATCTTAAATTAAATTATTATTGTAATTTATTAATGAATATTATTGTGTGCTATCATTATCCTTTTTTTTTTTAATATAACTTTTTCAACACTAGATTAAATGGGTTAAAATTGGTTGAGAGGTGTTATAACCAATCTAGATTTAACAGTCACGTTTATCGGAATTATTATAATATAGACAAGAATGGTGAATGGTTAAGCGTTGATAGTCAAAGGAAAAAGTAGAAAAATTGTTAAATAAGTTGAAACTGGTTGGGAAGTATTGTATCTCAAGATAGATTTAACAGTTTAGTGAAATGTACTTGACTTTTTTCGTCTGTAATTTACAAAATTTCAAATTTATCTTAAATTGGAAGAAATTAAAAAGTTTGAAGATTAAATGCGTTTTGTATAGAAATTTGAGGACTAAACTAGACCATGACTCAAACTGTGAGGGCAAAGCACGCAACTTTCTCCGTTTGTAATTGGTAGAATTTTTAAATTTGTCCTAAATTGGTTAAAATCAGAAAGCTTGAAGACTAAATATGTTTTGTCTAAAACTTTGTAGATAGATAGGAGCAAGATGGACCACGACTCAAATTTTGACAGCTAAAATTATGTTTTTTCATTTGATTTACTTGGTTTTCATTAACATTATTCTAGCCATGTTCCTATCTCCTGCTAATGATCGATATAAGAGCAAATCCTCAAACTCCTAAAAGTAACCGCACTTCACACTCACATAAGTCGATGCCATCAAAAAGTATTTTCATAGTTAACACTTTGATTAAACACTAGTCTATTAAAATTATATTGCTTATTCTCATCTAGCTTACGAAAACCACGTACTTGTAAAAAAATATAGTGGTATAGTGCTTTCAATTTTGTTTATAGTTATAGTGTACTTTGACAATTTAAATTAAAATTTGACGTTGCATCAAGCGTAACATAAAGTTCCACTATTAGTGATTTTATAGCATGGATTTACCCTATTCTGTTTCAAACACACAGGATCTCATGTAAGATTTTTTGTCATGAATCAACCCAATTCGGTTATGTTCTAAAAAACTAGTAGTCATCGTTTGATGCATATTAATTAATAATTGTTTTATATATCTAACTAAATTTAAAATAAAAGAAAAATAAAAATACATTACTTGTCTTGACTTTCTATTATAAATTCGAATATAAGATCTTCAAAGCATACTTCTGTATTACAATAGTATATTGGAATTGGCATAGACACCAACATTTAGGAATTGGCATGTACACCAATAGAATTGAATAGCTTAACCATTCCCTATTTTAATTTGAAGAAGTCAATTATGTTAGTCAATCTTTGATGGAATCAATTATGAATGTATATATTTTTTATATCTTTAAGAATAACATCCCTATTAAACGTAAAGATCAATCCACTGATGAATACATGTATCTTAAAAAAATGTGTCCTTTCATAAGATCAAATTTCAATTTATCCTGTAGCCCCTAAACTTTCATTTTTATGAACTTTTTGCTATCAAACTATTAAAATTATCGAATTATCCTAATTTAAAATGTAATTTTGGCCGTTCTATCAAATTCATTGCCTTAAACCTAATAACACGAGGGACAAATTTATCATTTCTTGATTTTTGTTTTATTTTATTATCATCATGTTTTTCAATAAAATGATGCAGTTCAATTTATTTCTTCCTTGAATGATGTAGTTTATGGGAATTCACTTCCCTAGTTTCCTTCTCTCATAAAACATACATTCCACATACTACAAAATCTAACCCTTTGCCCTTTAATTGAAGGCCGTTGCCACAAGCACAATTACTTGACAGACATTACAAAGACGACGTCTGATAATGCTTACTTATTCGTTCAAAAGCCGAAAAATGAAATCAACCAAAACAAATTCAATTATGGCCAATATTTAATGTACATAATCACAAAAGTTAACTTGTGGAAGCAATTGACCCATACTTCGTCCAAGAAACATGAGGATTATGGGGAGAGAGAACGGGAAGAGAGTTGCGAGGAAGAGAGAGATAGATAGGGCTACAGGAAGGTGGAAGAGAAGGGGTTAATTGGACATTCGTTGGAGAGACTCTTATAGGTGGAAAGATGCAGAAGGGCCACGAGAAGATGGAGCGGTTGAGGGCTGCAGTGAAGGAAAAGAGTTTACGTGACTTATGGAAATATTTACATGGATTGAATCTATAAGATAATGTTATTGACCCATTGATTCAGAAAGCTCTACATCATCCACTTGTGGTGATGTGATGTGAGATGATGTAAAAATTTCTCAATTAAGGTGCTATAAATTCAATTTATATAAAATTTTTTCATGATTTAGTATATGTATTGTATGTATTGGATTTGTTTTGTTAATGGGGGAAAATGAGTAATTCTAAAGTAAGGGCTTTCAAAAATACCCGCTAATCAAAAAAATTGATAAAATTAATTTATTTCAAACCACAAAATTAGGAAAAGTGGACCAATTATAGAATGTGGTTCAGTATTTAAATTGATTCGTATTAAAAGGTAGTTTTGTATTGAGAAAACAAGCAATACTGCATACCTTTAGTCAAAAAAGTTAGGAGATATTTTCTTGCATTCAATCTATTGAAGCATTTGTTTGTTTGTGTAGTAGTAGGTATAGGGATGGCTACTTGCAAAAATTTTAAGTGATTTTCAGCAGCAAAATTTGACTATGTGATGCATATGATGTAAACCCCGTTGTATGCAGAAATTAAGTTTTTTGTGCTGGTACTTTATTGTAAAAACAAAATTCTTGTCTAGTTAGAAATCTTATTTATTTTATGGTAATTGCCTTGGATTAATTTGTTGCGTAAATACATTTTGTTTTTACAAAACAAGTCTTTTACCAATTAATTGATAATTTTTATAATTAAAAATTGTACAAAATTTCAGCCATCTCTAGTTACCAAATATGTATAGGAATTGTATGAATTTTAGCTAATTTTTAGGAATCATAAGTTGAAAATTTTTTGGAGTAAAAATATGTATAAGTGAAAATCGTCAAAATAGTCCCTCAATTTTTGCACTTTAGCCAGAATAGTCCCTCAACTTTCTTTTTAGCCAAAATAGTCCTTCAACTTTTTATTTTAGCCAGAATAGTCCTTTAACTTTTATTTTTTAGCCAAAAAAGTCCTTTTATGGTGTAGTCACCATAATTTTTTTTTTTTTTATAAATTTCACATGAAAGGACTATCTTGGCTAAAAAATAAAAGTTGGAGGACCATTTTGGCTACAAAAAAAGTTGAGGGACTATTTTGGCTAAAGTGCAAAAGTTGAGGGACTATTTTGGCAATTTTCCCTATGTATAAATAGGAAACTTTATAGGCAAATAGTTATTTTTGCTAGTTGAAATTTTAAAATTTAGAAAGAGGAATTTTTGTGCATACTAGAAGTACGTCATGTATTAAATCGAGTATGAGTTTTCAATCAAAACTTTCGATTATTTCATTTTTTTTGTATGTATTTTTTGTACATGAGATATCATGTCTGAACTTGTGTTTGTTTATTAATTATTATTTGATAAATTTAATTTCATGTTAAAAGTTGAGATTTCATTCAAAGTATAAGAATTTATTTATGTATTTGTTTTACAAATAGCATTATGCATTTATTTTGAACAGTTAAAATCAGAATTTTCGAAAAAAAAAAAGGAAAAAAAAAGGAGAAGAGATCGGCTACTGCTGTGGCTAGCTGCTCCGCTGCTGATTGGTGCTGTTGGTATCAGCAGTGGTGAGCATGGTTGTTAAAATCGCGATCCTGGATCGTAGGATCGTACGATCCTACGATCCTACAATGCCAAAACGACTCGGATCGTTACTAGAATCGAAATTTTTGTAGAATCGGGTAGGATCGTAGGATCGTATGGTAGGATCGTAGGATCGTACGATCCTACCCAATCCCACGATCCTACGAAAAATAATATTTTAGGCCTTCTAAACTTTTGGGTTTTATTTGATTTATGTTCTAAAAGAGATAAATTTGTTTTGTAACCTATTTGCATTAGCCCTACTGCCAAATTCCTTTTTCAAAGTCTAAACTCCAAACACTATGCTTGTGAGTATTGCAAAATTTCCTTGTCAAAAATGGAAATTTTCCAATTATATCTTCGAAAACTTAGTAGATATTTTATCCTTTTAATTGGATGGATATAATATGATATGGTGTAAAATAAATAAAACTACAACTGAGTTGAACTCAGACATCATTTACTTGCTGTATCTGGGACAGCTCTTAAGATGTAGTTTAAATCTCTTAAAATGTGACGTATATAAAATATTAAAAAAAATGAAATTTAAACATATTTAGAGAACGTGATTAAGAAATCTACCCTACAAATTTTGTTATAAAAATGATGTATTAGTATATTAGTTAGTGCTATTGGTTATTTTAATTTTTTTCTTGAACTTTTATCTTCTTATGATTAATGTTATCCCATTTTAAGAGACAGATAAAGGTAAATTCTACTTGATTTTGTAAATTTTTTACCGCTGATCTCTTATACACATCTAGATGTGTATAAGAGACATCTAATCCTCATACAAGCAGTCTGACTCAAGATTAATCTAATCTTTTATCTTTTAAGATAAATCCAAAGTTGTGATACTTCTTGAGATCTTCTCCGAGTTTCATGTTGATTAACAAATATGTTCTATAATTTGATAAGCATTTTTGTCTCCTAACTTATTCTAAAATATTATCTATTTGGACAGTTATTAATTAATTAGGATATTATTCTAAATGTTATTTGGAAAAAGTACTGTAACATCTATTTTTATGTGATGTATGCGAGAATTGTAAATTTTTAGTTTGAAAATCTTGTAGAACAAATAGAGATTCTGTTATTAAATTTATTTCTTTCCGACTTCACTACTTCCATTTTCTTAGACAATTCATGAAATAGGTTAAAATGATATATTTTTATACTTAATTTACAAATTATATAATTTTTATTATGGTTTTTGTTATTTATTAGTTTAAAAATAATTTATTTTGTTATTTTAGATACTTTTTGTAGGATCTTATGATTCTACGATTCGATCCTACGATCCGATTCTGACAGAAGCAAATCGATCCTACGTAGAATCCCGATTTTACAAACTATGGTGGTGAGGTGATGGCGTGCTGTTTGTGGATAAAAAAATATTAGAAAGAAGAGATAAGGGAGAAGAAAGAGAAAGAAGGAGAAGGGCAAAAAGACAAAAGAGTAGGAGAGAGAAGGTGTGTTGACTAGGAGAAGGAAAAAATAAATTAAAAAGGAGAGAGACGAGAGTTGACGGGGAATTGGGTGCAGAAAGTTTTAAAAAGTTTGGGTTAATTACATAATAGGTCCCTTAGGCCCCTGACGTGTACTAGTTTAGGATAAATTACATGGTAAGCTCCTTAGATTTCTCAGATTTAGGTTTTGGATAGAAAATTTAAATACTTATTTATAAGTAATTAGATGGTACTAAGGAACTATTTTTATAATAACTTATTGAATACTTTTGTAGTATTAGTAAAATATTTTAACTGTTATGCTTTTATATAATTAATAAGAATATATATTTTAGTATGAACATGATTAAATATTTTTAGAATCTGAATAATATTACTGAAAGTATGATAGTCTATATACGAATCAAGAGTTTAGTTAATATTTGATAATTTTTATTTAGAAAATTAGTCAGTTCCTTACTATGATTTTTGTATTACTTCAAGGTAAGTGGTTACTACCCCTTCGTATTTTTGAAAAATAGTTTGTCTAAAATATTATTTTTTAGAAACATGTTATGTTAATTATTAAACTTGGATCTTACAGGGATATTGTCTAATTCTTTAGGTAGAAATCAATTTAGAGTAAACAAGTAATAAGAAAGCTCGCAAAACCACTACACTCTACCTCACTTTCGCAAGTATACAGAGTTGGTAGTAGTATAGGATGAGTAGGTATCGTCCCACAAGGATTGTTGGAAAGTAATTACCAAGTTTTGTGAGTCTTTGTGTAGTTAAGCAAGATTAAACAATGGATGGTGAAATTACCCTACTAAAAATTACAATTAAATGCAAGCAATTAAAACCTAATTTTAAATTAGATTATCTACTAAAGCAAGTAAATGAACTTAATAATTACGAAATTGAGAAACTACTTAATCAATTTTAGTAAAAGCAAGTGAGATAAAGAAAGCAATTAATTTTAATCTAAACTAATTGAAATAGGACTAAAATTAAAGAGCAAGTAAATTAACCCAATAAAATCTCCATAAAAAGACATTGCAAAACTAGAAATTACTAATCCTAAACTAGAAATTGGAAGAGTTGAACTTGAAATAAAAATATTTTTGGATTTTTGGTGAAAATAAAGAAAGCCCACTAAAAATTAACTAGAAATTAATGCAAGGAATTAAGGATTTTTAACTAAAAGGTAAGAAATCAACAAGATGTTAATTTTTCTATAAAAACCTCGATTTCAAGCAAAGATGTTTTTAAGAGACAAACTAAAGAAAGCAAGTAAAAATTATATCTACTTGATACTAATGAAAAGCCCAGTAGAATTATCTAATCAAAATTTAAACTTGCTAAGAAATAAAAACTAAATCTAAGAGACAATTAAAGAAAAATTTCTATTTAAGAAGAAGTTTGATGTTTAAGATATCCTAAAACTATCCTAACACTTACTAACTATCTACTACTAATCCTACTTCCCTACAATTATTTTTAAAAGTAGCTTAAATAGTACAAAGCAAAATTAGAAACTAGTTCCTAGACTATTACAAAATTGCCCCTATTACTTAACTATCTGTGAGTCGAGATCGCGATTTGGAATTATCGAGATCGCGATCTTGATTCGCTAGTGTTTTAAGTGATTTATAGAGTCGAGATCGTGATCTCGACTCTCTTCCCAGAAACCCCTTTTTCTTTGATAATTACACTTTGGTCCCTTGAACTTGTTTAATCCAGTTTCGAACTTCTAACTTTGACCTGCACAAAATTAACATAATAAAACAATTAATTAAGCTAAATTTTTAATAAAAATTTAACGTATTCAACAAAAACAAAAGTGTAAATGCATATGAAAGGAACTAACTTAAACCTATAATTAATTACTCAAAATTCGAGATTTTATACTATCAAAATGCTACAATTTAGAGTAGAATATCTCTAGTATACTAGAGTAGTCCCTAGAGCAAAACAAAAACTAAAAGGAACCTACTAACACTAAAACACATAATCACCACTAAAATTGACGTGACACTTGATGAATCGTGGATGTACTTAGAACAATTAAAAAGTCTCTCAAGAAACGTTCAATACTATATGATATGTGAAGTATCTAAGTGATTCAATCCAAAATTGAAATTTTGTTCTACATAGAAGCACACATTCATTCACTACACAAGATTTCACATGAACAAGCATTACCATTCTCAAAAAGAGTTACAAAAGTTTTATTTCTTTCCATTTAAAACATCATTATTTCTCAAATCACAAATATTATGAAGTTAGTCAAATATCTCGACTAGGCATCATGAAAGTAGAAATTCAATTAGGAATCAACTTAAATGCAAATGTCATACATTTTGGGAATAGACTTCTGACCAGGAATAAGTAATATGAGATCAATGATAAGTATTACAAATATTTACTCCTTAACTTATTGGTCTATTAAAATGAAATTTCTAATGTGCTTAATTCGGAGAAACAACATGGGTACATGTCGGAATCCCGTACTCGCCTTATTACTACTCTAATGGCTTATTTCGGAGAAACAACATGGGTACATGTCGGAATCCCGTACTAACCTTATTCCTATATTTTTTTTTCACTTGGTCCTAAACCAAGAAAAAGGAGTGAAATGTACCTAAAATTAATCTCGAATATCAATTATTCACAAGTTAGAAGAACATTCCCTATGGAAACACACCAAATATCCCAAAATTCATTCTATTTCATTTAACTCATTTATTTCCAAAAGATAGATTATCAACCAAATAATATAAGTGATTTGATCAGAAACAACATTTCAAATAAATTTTTCTAAATTTATTTACTTCTTTTTGAAAAATAGTAATGCCAAGTTTATGAAATCTTTATGTTGCAAACGAACTACTCACTCACACAAAAATTTGTGGAATGACTCAATCAAATATTTTCACCATAGAGTATTGAATGTCAAAATTCATCATCATTGTCAGTACCCAATTGATCAATTTGCATCCATTATAGATCAAGTGACAAAAATATGTACAAAAATAACCATTCGCAACACGAAAGAAAATAAACACCCCCAAACTTGTCCTTGATGTTTTCCAAACCTTAGTTTGATGATGACATAAACACTTAACTTTGTAAACAAGTTTTTGTAGGACTGTTATCTGTTTTGCTAGAGACAGGGCTTTCGGACGCACTTAACACTCCGAACTAGGTCTAAACTTCTCGGACGCATTGCACCGTCCTAACAATTAGACAGAAAGAAATGGGATTCTACTGCTTCTCTTTTCAGACGAACATGACCGTCCGAAACTTCTATGGACGAAGGAAAGGACGCATGCACAGACGTCTGAACGAAGCTCTTCAACAACTGTATAAAGATCGGACGCTGTGTCGGACGCATCCAAAATATTTCGGACGTCCGAAGCCCCAACAGCTACTTTTTGTGCATTTATTATTTAGCCGTTAGGAAGTAGTTGCAACCTCTAACTTTATTGCTCTTATAAATAGCTGCTTTGACATTAAGTAAAAATGATCTAATACATTGAATACAAGCCTTAGAAAAGAGTAATTTGAGTACAAATTGACTATAGTACCTTGTTGTATTAGTGTGCAGTTGTGAGTGTAATTCAACTTTGAGTGGAGTGATAATCTTGTATGAAAGTGTGGTTGTAAGTAAGATTCTTGGCTCAACTAAAAGAGTTTTAGTGTGAGCAAGAACTTCCCAACTTTGTAAAGATTATTGGCTCACCAAGTGTGTGAAGCATTCTAGTGATTGAATACTTCAAGCTTACTAGCTTGGAAGTATTGGTTGTTTAATTTTTCTCTCTTTACCTCACAGTTCTATTAATTTTATTATATCAGCATTCAATTTGAAAATCTCAATATTTCTGAAAATATTTTTTTTAACAAACTTAATTCACCCCCACTCTTAGGTTGCTTTGGGACCAACAGTCCTTTTATTCCAATTGATGAATAAATCAAACTTTTGTCTAAGATGACTGTGTGTTAAAACTTTGTAAAATATGCATATATCAGTAAAGGTGGTGTTAGGTACTTGCTCACTCACCCCATTTCTTGACAATTTTGCAGAGCTAGAGAATTTTTAGGATACACAAGTTTATTTGCACCAAGGTCTTGAAGCATACCAATTAGGAGTAGTTCGAGACTGAATAAATTAGATGTGCTTAGTTTAGTTTATTTAATATGAACTGTATAAAGCTTTAAGATTTATGAATTGACTTAGTTTATATTAGTTTTCCGCATTAGTGAGACAACAACAATTATTGTTTATGTTACGAACTTTGTTATTATTTAATTGAGAATTATGTTTGATTCGAACCTTGTGCCTTTGAGATATAAATTTTTAGGGTACGACAGCTATCAATTGTCGATGTACACAGACACAGGGCGTGACACATGAATTCTCTTCAGATTCATGTGTTAAAATGCACCAAAACTTCAAGCATGGCTGAGCATTAAATGGATGAAGAAAATTATTGTTCATGCTGTCAGGGAGTTTCACTATTATAAATAAGGCTTCATTTTTTCAGCTTCGATCATCCAAACTCAAGTTTCAGAGTTTAATCCCAAGTTCAAGTATCTTAGCAGTCTGAGGTATTCAAGTTATAAGCTTTAAAGTTATAACTGAGTGTTTAAGTTTTAGTATCCAGTGAAACTTTAGTATTTGCTCAAATAAAGAATTGTATTATTTGTGAGTGTTATTATTGTGTGTCACTACTTTAATATTCAATTTGATTATTTTCTCTATTTGAGAATTTAATTTTGGATCGGATATCCAACAAACTGGTATCAGAACGAGTTTATCGTGAACTCGTTCTTGTTGAGTCTTTATTTGCAGGTATATTATTCTCTAGAAGGATAGTTAAATACTGTGAATTTTCATATTACTCACAGGTTGTAGTTTGAACCATAGAAAGTTGATTATGGTGAAGGTTTCTATCTTAGTGGGAAACATTGATAAATGAAGTATGAATTTCAACAATTACTATTCTTAAGGAGTACTCGTATGAAGTTCTACCTACTCGGATAAGACTTGTAGATTATTGTCGGTGGAGATGATACAACACTACTAGCAGAGGCAGAGCCACTTAAGAAGTGAAAAGTTAAAGCCAGCAAAGTTATGAATGCTCTAGCAATGATTGTAGAAGATGATTTGTTGCAATGAATAAAAGACGCGAAGACATCGAAAGAGGCATGGGACACTATTTCATCATTGTTTGCAAAGACCAGTGATGCAAAGCTCCAAAAGCTCGAGAATGATGTTATTGTCTATTTCACAGCAAAATATGACAGTAGGTCAATATTTCTCCAGGGTTAAATCAATTTGCGATAAAATATCCAAATTGGATCCTAAAAATGCAATAAGAGAAACAATGACGAGGAGAATTATTGTCTGTGGTTTAAGGTCAAAATACAAAGGCCTTATCATTGCTACCCGAGGATATACCAAGGAACCAACTCTAGCAAAGTTGGAAAGTTTACTTGCCAGTGAGGAAGCTTTAGACAGTTCTATGTCTAAAGTGTCTAATAATAACGAAGAAAAGGCACTCTTTACAAAAGAAAAGGAGGCAAGAAAAAGTAGTGGACGAGCACCAATCAAGGGGCAGTTGGCCAAAGCCAAGGTATAGATGGCCAAGATAGAAGGCATCAAAGGTCACAAGGCAACCAAAGATGGTGTAATGACAACTACTACAATTGTGGTAAGAAAGGACATCACATCAAATTGTACAGGTCAAAACCAATTGAAGTTAATGCTGCCACATCTTCCCAAAATGTTAATGAACTTAATGAAGATTGGGATGTACAAGTATCATTTGCAGTTGAAGAGAGTGCATTTTCTTGCACTATTGATCAAAAAGAAGAGTTAGCTCTTACAACGGTGAGTACCAATCCTGTCAATTATAATGTTAATTGGATTATTGACTCCAGGTGCTCTAATCACATGACCGGAGACAAAAGAAAGCTAACAAACTTGACAGAGTATAAAGGTGGTCGAATGGTGTTTCTAAGATATAGCTTACAATTTCAAGTTACCAATCACTCACATTGGTAATGCGACTATATTACCTAGATACAACTCCCACCAGGTAGAGTTGCAACATACCTACCATGTGCCTAGAATGAAAAAGAATTTGTTGTCAATTTCTCTATTAACAGCTTCCGACAATTTTGTATTATTTGAACTTGCTAATGCCAGGGTGTTTCAAAATGAAAAGATAACAAGTATACCAATAATGCAAGACAAACGGTTGGAGACAGTGAATGTGATGTCTGCACAAGAAGCCTATGCTGATAAGGTAAGAAAGAATGAGATAGCTGATCTTTGGCATGCCATATTAGGGCATGTGAGTTACCACAAGTTGAAGATCATGATGATGAAGTTGATGCTAAAGGGACTTCCTCAGTTAGATGTCAGAGATGACATTGTGTGTGTGCAGGTCGCCAGTATAGAAAGTTCATCGTTTCCATATGAAGAGTCAAAGTTTAGAGCCAAGGTGCTCTAGAGCTAGTTCAGCAACTCAGACATATTTGGTTGAGTGAAGAAGCCATCAATAAGTGGTATAAGATATATGATTACCTTTGTTCATGATTTTTCTAGATTTGTTTGTATTGACTTCATGAAGGAAAGTCCGAAGCGTTGGACAAATTCAAAGAATTGAACTCGTCCAAATGGGCCTGCAAGATTAAGACTCATCCAAATGGATCAGTTAAGAGATACAAGGCATGTCTCACGGCTTGTGGATTTTCGTACAGGTATGGGCTAGAGTATGATGAAACGTTTAATCCAGTGGCAAAGTTGACCACCGTCAAGTCTTATCAACACTTGTAGCTAGTAAGTTATGGAAGCTCTAGTAGATAGATGTCAAGAATGCTTTGTTACATAGAGAGCTTGATCAAGACATCTACATGGAGCAGCTATAGGGGTTTGAAGATATGGTCTAACCAGATTATGATTGTAAGTTGAAAAAGGCTTTATATGGATTAAAGTAGGCACCAAGAGCATGGTATGTCAAGATAGCTGAATTCTTACTTCAAAGTGGATATGTTGTGGCACTAGCAGCTTCCATCTTGTTTGTGAAAGCTACTAAAGGAAGGTTAGCTATTGTTCTTATGTATGTTGATGATCTCATCATTATAGGTAATGATGAAGACAAGATTTGCCAGACCAGAGCAAACTTGTCTATACATTTTTAGATGCAAGAACTTGGAGAGTTAAAGCACTTTCTTGGTCTTGCAATTGATAGGACTAATGAATGCTTATTCTTGTGCCAAAAGAAGTATGCTAAAGATTTTTTTTAGAGAAATTTGGCATGCTTGATTGTAAGCCAATTTCAACTCCAATGAAGGTAATGCCAGATATTGTTTTGTTAAGGTCAAAGACCTTGGAGATACTACCATGTACAGCTAATTGGTAGGTAGTTTAATCTATCTCACTTTGACTAGAACTGACATATCATATACAGTTGAGTTCGTGAATTTATTTATGTAGAATCCAAACAAGCAACACGTGGAAGCTGTACATCGGATCCTCAAATATGCCAAAGGACCATTAATTATGGTTTGTTCTATAAGAAAAGAGAAGAATATAGAGTGGTAGGATATTGTGATGCAGATTATGCCGGGGATAATGACACATGAAGGTCAACCACATATTATGTGTTTAACCTTGGATTGACAACAATTTCATGGTGTAGTAAGAGACAACCAATTGTGTCGTTGTCAAGTATAGAAGTAGAGTATAGAGCAGCTGCTTTAGCAGCACAAGAGAACACGTGGTTAGTGCAACTTATGAAAGATTTATGTTAACTGATTGATGACCCGGTTCAACTATATTATGACAACTAGTCAACGATATACATGGTAGATAATCCAGTTTTTCATGCAAGGACAAAGCACATTGAGGTACATTATCACTTTGTTCGTGAAAAGCTGTTACAGGTGAAATTGATTTAAAATATGTCAACAAAGATGATCAAGTTGCTACATATTCACTAAAAGTTTGGCTATTTCCAAGTTCTTAAAATTATGCTCGTAGCATGATTACAAGAAAAGTCAATGTTGAGAGAAAGTATCGAGAAAACAGGCAACACTACATGGTTTTAGTCAACAAAGTTGGGAGATGTTTTCTTGCATTATTTAAGCCTTTGTTTGCTTGTGTAGTAGTAGACATGGGGATGGCTAGTTGCAAAATCTTTAAGTGATTTCCAGTGGCAAAATTTGACCATTTGATGCACATAATTTCTCTTCGGATTCATGCGTGAAATGCACCAAAACTTCAAACATGACTAAGCATTAAATAGATGAAAAAATTGTTGTCCATTATTGGAGAGTTTCACTACTGTAAATAAGGTTTCATTTCTTTAGTTTCAATCATCCAAACTCAAGTTTCAGAGTCTAAATCCCAAATTCAAGTGTCTTAGTAGTTTAAAGTGTTCAAGTTATAAGCTTAAAGTTTATAATTGAGTGTTTAAGTTTTAGTGTGCAGTAAAACTTCAATATCTGCTCAAATAAAGAATTGTATCGTTTCTAAGTGTTATAAGATTGCTATTGTCGGTCACTATTTAATGTTAATATATTTGTATTAAAAAAATTTGTGTCATCAATTTGATTATTTTCTCTATTTGAGAACTTAATTTTAGGCACGATATCCAACATTTTGTACTTTACCCACTAGGACTAACACAACTACCAAGTATTACAATCCCACTCAACACCATGTCTCTCTCAATTTCCCAATCGTTTCCTCCACCCTTTTCTCAAACTCCCATCAGATTCCCTATCCTTATTTGCCTCTGTCTCTTAGACTCTTAATCACCTCAAGTCAGTGGCTAACTATCTCTCTCCATCGCTAGACATTCTCTCCCAGTTGTTCTCAAACTTACCCAATATTCTATAGCTTCAAAGGCGGATTTAGGAGGGGTGGTTGGGGGCCACTGCCTCCCAAAATTCTAGAAATTATAAATTTTACCCTTTAAAAATTTAAAAAATTAATTTGTATTCTTATAAAATTTATATTTCGCCCCTCTAAATTTTTGAGAAAAATATAAATTAGCCAGCAACTTTAATAATTATGTGGCTATTAAGTCTTACCCCCTCAATGTACAATTCCTATATCCGCCCCTGTATAGCTTCGGTAACCAATCATGCCATCGTCAATTATGCCGATCTTCAGGTGGATTTGTGTAGATATTTGTAAAGTTTTTTTTTTCTTTTTTTTTTAAATTTATGGGTTGTGTTGTTTTTATTTTTTTCTTTCTCCATGCAATCTAGGGAAAGGATGTTTCAGTTGATTTGTGTTCATAATTTGCAACCAAAAAAAAAAAAAATCCATATCAAGAGTTAGCTTAGAATTTTTTATTGTGCTATATCCGTTTGATTATTATTTCTACAATCAAGAGTGAATTCAGAATTTTTTAAGTTGATTTTTGTGGATGATGTAATTCTTTTTCAAAAATAACTTTAAGGATCATGTATGGCACGGTTCTCAAACTATTTTTTCAATAAATTGATTATCCAGCTATATATAAACCGAATACGATTTAATTTTTTTATTTGAATCAATAAGACCGGTTCAGAGCTAGTTATATGTGTTTATGGACTGGAACCAAGTTCGTGAACACTTTTATTCTAAACTACGCAATTTTGATAATTTTTTTTTAGAAAAAAAAAACTTAATAAACTAAGTATTTTTCGGTGGAAAAATGATGAAAATAAAATAAAATAATTAAAGAACATTAAGAAGTTTACAACTTTTACGACCAAAAATTTGATAATTTTATAGTTTGACGACCAAAAATTTACAACTTTAAAGTTCAGGGCCTACGAGTTAGTTGAGTTGTTTGTTAAAAATCACTCTTTAGTTTGTGTCTTTGATTGAAACAACAATTTTTTAACTTTATTAATTTACTTCTTTTTAAGTAAAGATACATCTATTTATTTTAAAAGCCACCACTATAACTAATATAAGTGTCATTTCAAAGGAACATACATCTTTTAAACAAAAAGGCTCATATCTTGTACTTTTTTCCCCCTTGTTTTATACCTTTTATGTTAATTTTAGATGTCATATAGACAAAATTAGTTATCTAAACATTTACTTACATATATTCTAACTATTCTTATCTAATATCTTTCATCAAGTGTACCCGTCATCTATTGTAAATTGAATAAATTAAACCATAAGATTTTATGTTTACATATGATACCAAATTTTTAGATATCTTAACATTCCCCTTCAATTTAATACGGTAAATTAAGTTTGATACAAAACTTAAGAACGAAGAGAAGTAAAACCGAGACAACCAGACATCAATTGAATCAAGAATCAAATGGACCAAGAGAACAAAGAGATGATCTGAAAGGATTTAAATAACACGTAATATCTTATACTGGAGATAACCTAGTACGATGATTTCCTTAAAGTTGAAAACGAATTCGAAGGTTCAACTATTCATAAATTGGCTAAAGAAAAGCCGATAAGTGGCAGGACGAAATCAAGAGTGAAAAAAACAATAGAAAGAAGTCACAATCCAAGAACCAACTGAAAATTAGAATTGAAGCAATCCACAAATTGGTAAAAACCAATTGAACTAATCTAAAGATTGAAAATTAAGAATTATAACAAAGTATATTTTGAGACCCCAAGATAAGGTTGGGATACCATGTTAGGAACAATAGAATAACTTCATATTTCGAGACCCCAAGATAAGGTTTAGATACCATGTTAGAAACAATAGAATATCTACAAATTATGTATATTAGGCCTAATTACAAATGTGCATAGAGAGTCTTTGTATAGACTTACATAAAAATATTTCAAGTAACTTATACGTATGGTGTAATTATCTAATCTTGAGAAGCAATTAAGTTAATTACATATCAATCACATATTTATATCTCATAACATATTTCAATATCTTAACAGTAGCTAGTCTTTGTCCCTTATTTGATTCTTCTAAACAATATATTTTGTATTTAATTAAAGGTAAATTACCATAAACCTCCAACTGCTGTAACTCTTAGACTTTTAACCTCTATATGTTTTGGAAAATTATCTTAAACCATTATGTATTTTGGACTAAACGGTGACATGAATGATGAAAATAATTCAAACTAACAGAATTTATTGAAATTACTTATATCATCTAAACTCGGATGGGTCTCTTCAGATTTATTTTAAAGAAAATATGAGTCTCTTCACCCTTTACACCTAACATCACGTACCCCACCACCCCAACAACAACCACCGTCTGCAACCCTTCTTCTTTTCTCCCCTTCCTTCATTAGCCACCCTCCCTTCTTTCCCATTTTTCCTCCCTTCCCCCACTCTTTCTTTATCTCTCTCTCTCTCCCCCTTTTCCCTTCCCCATCACTTAAAAGCTTTAAGTGTTTTTTTCTTAAATAAATTTTTTATTCATGGATGACCTAAAATGATTTAATAAAAGGGGCAATTTAGTCATTAAATATTAGATATTTAGAGGGAAAATAAATTTTTGTGTTCAATACTCGTACTCAGGGCGTGTGGATATTAAAAACTGTTAATTTGGATGAATTCTATCCACTTTACCTTTTGGACCAAAAGACATGGGGGGTTTAAAATAAATTTTCAAAATATAGAGGAGTTATGGGTCAGAAAGCCATATCATGTAGAGTTTTACGGTATTTTACCCTTAATTTAAATATATGCATACATACACTGGCTTTAACTTTGTGATGAATAAATCAAAACAATGTTACCAACTCTGATCAAGAATGAGGAATTGGATGGCAAAGGTTATTGCTAAACTAGATGAACCCGATAGAATGATGGATTTTAGTACATCGATCAAGTCTAGAAACATAAGAGAGACTAGTTCAGAAGTTGGTTTAGCACATTTTTCTTTGAAAACTTAACTGAGTAATGGAAATGTATATATTAAAATGGGTAAATGTTTAGGTATACCTGCGCCTCCTGGAGGAAAGACAAGCAAATGAACAGGTCCGTATATGTTTTCGATTACTATTACTTATTCATCATTTGCCAACTTCTTTTTTATCCTTTTTTTTTTCCCTTGTTTATCAAACTTTTGCAAGCAATGGTAGAATACACATCTAGATGTGTGACAATATATCTGAACCGGTCAATTGCCCCTCAAAGCTTTGAAACTAAATAAAATAGGTATGCAGAAATTTTAAGAATTTTGTCCTCTATTTGCACTCTTAAATTTGTCAATTTTTTATTTTTCTTTATATTGTCCTATTAAAAATTTGAAGTTCCTAGATCATATAATTGAAAATGGGAAAATATTTAGGTAGATCCGATCTTTGACTCTATTTGTAGACCATGTGATGTGGATTAAATTTAAAAGAATAATTGACTTCAACTGATGTAAGTAAAATTTTATAAGATTTAATTATAACTATAAGGTCTAGAGGTGGAGTCCATGACTATCTACCTCAGTATTTTCCTAAAAAATAATGACATATTCAAAATCAAAATAAGTATCACTTGGAAACAAAACTGTCAAAGACTTTTGAAATTTAGAACATAAAATGGATATATAATTTCATTTTAAAATTCATTTTCAAGTAAATGTTGATAAAAATTAAGCATTGTATGTGTATGTGTGAGACTGTGTATGTGTCACAAGGGAAAGGAAACCTTCCATTTAGTATCCTTACAAAAGCTTAATTAAAAAGTAACCAACCTATAACTAATCTTATATTACCAGATCCTTTAACAAAAGAAAAGGAACAATGGGAGAAATATTTCTTAAGGTCAAGAATATAAGTTAACAGGACTCCCTATTCAACATCCTCAACTTTGTTTTGATTAATCATCTAAACCAAAGAAAGAGTATCACTTAAAAATTTCACAGAACAGCAAAGTTCTTCACGAGCAATTTGCATTGCATATCTTAGAGCTTCTGCTCTGCAATTTTAACATTGAAACACAGTCATCCTCTTCTTAGCCCATGCACCCAAAAGTTAGCTATCAAAATTTCTTGCCACAATACCAAGTGTGACTTTTTCAGATTGATGATGAATAGTAGAATCTAAGTTCAACTTTATGATTTTAGGAGGAGGACAAGTCCAGACTTCTAAACGATCAACCTGAGGAGGAGGAGAAGAAGCTAGCAGCAAGAGAACAAATCTCTTAAACTTTCAACAACTCAGAATGTGTAAGAGTTACCACGTCGTAATTAGAAATTCACACATGATCAAAAAATCATTTATTCCTTGATTTCCAGACATTCCACAACAAAAAAGAAGTGAAAGAAGGTGTTGCACTCAAATCAGTAGTCATAGACAAAGTTATCAGAGCATTCCACCGACTCCAAAAGTTGGTTTGAAACTTATGCAACTTAGGCTAAAGAACAAGGAAGATTTTCCAAGTCATTTGAGAGTGAAAACAATTAAAAAAGAGATGTTTCAAAGATTCTTCACCTTACAAAATTAGTGAATTGAACGACAAGGACTAGACTCTTCTCCATTAATTAAAAAGAAATTTTCTCTAATACATTTTACAAAAATATTAATTTTAAATTATTTTTTAAAAATTACAACCGTATAAGATATAATTTATTTTATATGTTTGCTATACATTAAATTTAAAAACAAATAGAATAAATTTTTTCTGCTTTGATTAAAAGTTTAAATTTTTGTTTTGATTTTGATCCATTTTACACTATCTATATATTTCGGGCAAATTAAGTGATGAAATATTTTTAATATATTTGGTTTAAAAATATGTTGATCTACTCATCAAAATAAAATTATTGATATAGTTTGATAATTTTTAAGAATTATTGTTGTTTAACATAAATGATCATTGAAGGAAATTAGGGGAAAATGTAATAAGAGGATTCCAATCCGAACGGCAATTTCCTTAATTTAATATATATTTTTTCTTTTTCACTCATGCTATTAATAGGATAGGAGTGTAAAACTGCATTGTTCCAGTGTTCGAGATGATAAAGCCTCCGTTTGGATTGAAGGTTTTTATTACAACCAAATAAACAAACTAAATAGGTGCGGTTGCAAAAATGCTATTTTGTCATTGTACTCTGTCATATTCTTTTTAATTCCTAAATCGATTATATCTTTCTTACAAATCATTCATCAAGTCTTTTTTTTGATTTTTTCATTATATGTATCTTTCAACTATTCTCTCTAAAATCTACTCATGTGACACACGTATCTATTAGTTATCGACATAATCAATAGATGCTATTTCAATTTTATCACAAATATACTCATTAAATATTCTGTCCATTCTGATATACTCACACTTCTATCTTTACATTTCTTCTAATTCACCCTTAAGTTTGAAACGAATCTTACAGTCGCATAATATTTTATACCATTCTCTATTTCATCCAATCTGATTGTTCACATTTCACTTTATACCACCGTCACTATAATATTCAGAGACTAAATATTTATTACCCTTTGTCTCCATAAAAAAAAAAATGTTCGAACTTTCCCAACCTATCTTTGCAAAAAACCTAAAACTGCCTTTTCATGTCGATTGGATCCAAGAGCGGCGTTTGTGTATAGAGTTTTTGGCTCAGTGCAACGCCACCAAGGCCAAAGAATCCAATCCAGCTTGCCAAGTCCAAGTTGAGGGCCTGACTGACGACGAGCCTCCTCAAATCACCGTCAGACTTTCGTCAACAGAGTTGAGGAGAAATTCGACGCCACCTCCACTCCTGCACAGACCAACCGCACCATGATTCTCGAGGAGTGTCAGTCCTGTGAGACCGAGAAAATTTTCCGGGAGGCTGGGGAGAAGTGGCCTGTGATTATTCCCGAGGAAGAGCACAACCAACCCTTCCATGGTTCTAAGGTAGTTTCTTTTTTCATTTTTCTTTTGCTCTTTAAATCTCTGCATCCCTTTGCTGCTGTAATTCATCCACAATCTTTACACCTCTTCTGATGATGGTGAGAAAGGGAAATTTCTTTTTTTCTTTTTGGTTTTACAATAGACTGATGCGTTAATTTTTTTTATTTATTATTTATTTGGCAAGTCGTTTTGTGGAAACGCATATGGGATATCAAGAATTAGGGGTTGGTTTGTTGCTGACAGTAATTCCGCAACTATTTCAACAAGCTTTGTTTCATGGTTTTGTAATCAATGGTGGAATAACAAAATTGATCTTTAAGCACCAGGTAGTGCTATTACTTCCATTAATTTTTCTGAGTCTTTCATATTTTTATCTTTAATGCATGTTTGATCTTTAAGAATTGTAGTTACCTGCTATATAAAACTTCAAATACTAAGCTTCTTTTGACTTTGCTATTTCCCTCGAGTATATCAGGTAAATGTGGCTTAATTGTAGGTTTGTCTCTATTTCTATTACTGATCTTAAAGTGGCTAATAGATTTCTAATGATACATAAATATAACCAATAGTAGATTGCTTCTGTACATTTTTAATTGAAGGTCTTGTGTTGCATTCTAGCTATTGGACTACTAATTGAATATTGACGTACGAATTTGATCATAACTGAACTGTGCTAGTGTGTCCCTTCGGCCATGGGGTCTTAATGTAAAGAAATTATGTCCTTTATAAACTAAATGTGTTTGTGGAAATACAAGTTATAAATGCCTATAAAATTTTGAAAAATTCTATAGTCTCGTTGAGGGAACCATCCCGTTGAGCTTTAAACGGCTTGTACAGTATAGTAGCATGTGCTTGAAAAACTTGTCTTGTACAAGCTCTTAAAGCCAACGGGATGGTTGCCTCAACGGGACCTTAGGTCCCATAAAATTTTAATTGTATTTGTCTTATTTGTCTTAAATAATGTACACTCATGTTCTTGTATTTGATACTTTATTCTGGTTGTGAGTTCCTGTGCCTATTGCTTCCTTAGATTGATTTCTTCGTTTGCTTCTGAAATCTTTATCTACACTTTGTAGACAACCTTAACACAAAGTTGAATAGATCCACACTTCAAAACCCATGGTTGTCTTTTGTGTTTCATATTCTAGAGCTTTTAGTGCGTGCTTTCGTCATTGATGTATTGCATTTAAGCTGAATGGTATTTGTTTCATTAACTCAGCAGAGGCATTGCTTTTATCTTTATCTTTTTATTTTTGCAAGTTACAGGTGTGGGTTATCTATTTGATTGTAGTTTTACCAAGTATTGCTGGTTCTTAACCACTAATTGATTATTGGTCATTCTTTTGAAATGGTTGATATTTGTGGGACTTTTTCAAATTAGTCTTAAAGCTTTTATTTTTGCTTATTGGTTGAAATGTGTGTGTATTTGTTATTATTTTGCACTTCTAATACATATTTGGGGTAAGATTCTTTAGGAGGTGTTCTAAGAATTCAGTGTTATCAATATGATTACGCATAAGCATTTTATGCAACAAAAGGAATAGGAATATATATTTTGCATTCTCATTAACACAAGTGGGTGTCTAATGCAGTAGAGAAACTAGAAAAATTTGATTTCTTTGCCACTTTATATTGGGATATTACGTAGAGTAGTTTGATGACCATAATCAGAAATGCTTACTACAAACATTTTGTTTGTTAAACTATGGACAAATTTCACAAAAATTTGGCAAGACTTGTTTCTAAGGTAATAAGATATCTGGAATTGCCTCTTATAAGAAGAATGTCTACCTTTTAACTGGTTCATTACATTTCTTGATGAATATAGATAATTTTCTCTATTGTACATCCTTTATCGGACTCAATTGTTTTTATTTTTATTTTTATTTTTAAACCTCTAAAACTTTAGAACTCAGCTCAATTGACTATGTCAAAAGGTCACTCACCTGGTGCACGAAATACAGAATGGTAATAGCAAAATGTAATTTGGAAAGCGTAGTGATTTCAAAGTAAGAGCTGGTTGGAAATCCTGTCTAGTTAGCCCCCTCTTCCTTGCATGTAGTTTTCTACTTTTGCTTTTTGTTGCATGTAATGCGGATGTTCAGTTACTTTTATGATTGCCTATTTGCATAGTTTACCTTATTCATGATATTTTTCAACTGTAAATTAGTCCATTTAAACTGCAGTTCTACATTGTCATGCATTTCTTCTTGGTTTTGTATTACAGGTAGTGATTAGACTTTTGGACTGTTTTTGGCTTGTAGAAGTGGATTTCCGTGATAGTGACATCATCTATCTCAAGTACTCCCTTCGTCCCATTTTATTTGGCACCTTGGTCAATCTGACACACAGTTTAAGAGAAATTGATGTTTGACCAACTAATAACACACTTTTTCCATTATTGTCCCCATATTCAAATTCAAAATTTGTTAGTTGATGTTAGAGTTTCAAAATTTGAAATGGTGTGTGAGTAATTAATGCTCTAACATGACTTTAATGTCATTTTTAGGGATTTGTATGAAGGGTAAAATAGGTAAATTAGCCTTTGTTTAGTTTCCTTTTTAAGGAGTGACAAATAATTTGGGTACAAATAAAAATAGAGAGAGTGACTAATAAAATGGGACGGAGGGAGTACCATTTAACATGTCAACCTTTTTTAGCATTGCGAATCATAGAATGAAAACTCATCCTTTTGGTGGCTTAATCAGTATATGTATAGGGATAGGGTATGTGTCTAGGGAAAAAGACCTATCTTTATATGTGTTTAGGAGTGTACTAGTTCTATTTTATGTAAAGGTTTAACAAAGTTAGCTTTATAGTTTGAGTTGGGATGTTTGTGGATTAATGATTATTGGATACTTTTGGATGATATTTTGCTGGAATGTTATTGAAACTTCTTTGGGTCAATGCAAATTATACATGGGACATATTTCAAATTTTGGATTTGAAAATTGAAAGTATAAGTCTTACACGAGTAACAGGAAGCATGTGTGACTACTTGTCAGAAAAGTAGCAGGCATAAATAATAATTATGGTGAAATTAAATGTTATTCATAGAGTGACGATGGTCACTTCAATGTTGTCACCAAAAGTTTCTAGTTAAATAATATACAGTGGTTTTTCGTGATGAAAGTATTTTTACTAATGTCACAAAAGGTTCTTCTTTAGCTAATAAGTGATTTTTATTGACGACTTCACTTTTAGTGACGACATTTCACTCTTTGGTGACGATAACTCGTCACAAAAAATGAACATTTCCTGATCGTGATAGTCATCACTATAACCTTTTGTGACCAATGATCATTGTTGCTAGGGAAACCTTTGCCGACAGTGCATAGGTGGCACGTGACTTTTTCATGACAACATCCTCGTTAGGGAAAGTTATCGTGACTATAAGGCCTACTTATCCTGACGAAATTTGCTGTCACTAAAACCTCTTTTTTTTGTAGTGAAATTTCATATATTCTATTTTTGATCTATTAAGTCTAAAACCTTTTGACTCAAATGCCTTTCTCCAAACCTCCCATTTAGCATTAACCCTTTTTTTTGCTCATCTATTAAAATAATATCGTCTGCAAACAACATACATCATGGTATTTTTTTTATTTTGTATGTACCTTATAAGATCATTCTGACCAATACAAACAAATAAGGCGTTAAAGTTGAATCTTGGTGTAAACTCATATTTATAGGAAACTTTCGCGTCAATCCTCCTAGTGTCTTAACACTTGTAACCACAGCCCTATGCATGTCATTTATTGATTTTATATATGCTACTCTGATTCCTCTTTTTTTTAAAACTCTCCACATAACATGTCTAAGGACTCTATTATATACTTTTTCAAGATAATAAAATATTGTCACGTGCAAATCTTTTTTCTTATCATGGTATCTTTCAATAAGTCTCTTTCAAAGATGTATGGTTTTAGTAGTCAATCTCCCTGGCATAAAACTAAATTGGTTATTTGATACTTTAGTCTCGTTTTTTAATTTTCTTCTATCACCCTCTCCCAAAATTTCATCGTATTACTTATTAATTTTAATACCTCTGCAATTCGCACAATTTTATATATTCCCTTTGTTATTTAATATGGGTATAAGATTACTCTTCTTTCATTGGTCGGATAACTTTCTACTCTTCAATATTTTATTAAAAAGATTAGTAAGCCAACTTATGTCTTTTTTTCCCATGCATTTTTATACTTCAATTGGAATATCATTAGGGTCAATTGCTTTTCCTTTCTTCATCTTCTTCAAAACCTCTTCTACCTCTGAGATCTGAATCCTTCGATAATACATTACCTTTCTATACTTTTCAGATTTATCTAATTCTCTCAAAATGATATCATTGTCATTGACTTCATGATCTGAATAGTTGATGAAAGTACATCTCCAGCCTTTTCCTAATTTCCTCATTTCGTACTAGCACTTTATTATTTTCATCCGTAATGCACATGACTTGGGTTAAGTCCTTCGTCCCATTGACTCTTGTTTTAGCAATTTTATAAATATCTCGCTCCCCTTCTTTAGGTTTTAATGTTTGGTAAAATTATTCAAAAATTTTATTCCTCGCTTTTGGTAAAATTATTCAAAAATCCTATTCCTCGCTTTACTTACAGTCTTTTCTGTCTCCTTTTTAGCAAGTTTATATTTCTTAATATTTTCTTCACTAATACAATTATATAAAGTCTTATAGTTAGTTCTCTTAATTTTGTTTTTGGTTTTATGTTGTACACCTTCATCCCACCATCAAGGTCCCTCATTCATGGGGTATAACTTCTTGAGTTTCCAAGTATTTTCTTTGCCATTCTCCTCACTCTAGTTGCTATGTTATTCTATAAAGTGTCAGATTTTTCTTGTAAGTTCCAAGATATATTTTGCCCTAACAAATCTTTCCTAAAATTTTCTTCTTTTTCCTTCTTTGAATTCTTCCACTTAATTCTAGGTAATTTAGGTAGGTTCATTCTCTTGATATGATATTTAAGTTTCAAGTTTACCATCAAAAGCTTATATTGTAAGGTTAAATTTTTTTTTCGGGTATAATTTTATAATATCTATAAGCCCTTCTATCTCTATTTCTCGTAAAGAAAAAGTCAAGGTTTTTTATTATTTTTTAGGAAGTTTATATTTCTTAATATTTTCTTCACTAATACAATTATATAAAGTCTTATAGTTAGTTCTCTTAATTTTGTTTTTCGTTTTATGTTGTACACCTTCATCCCACCATCAAGGTCTGTCTCATTCATAGATGTTATAACTTCTTGAGTTTCCAAGTATTTTCTTTGCCATTCTCCTCATTCTAGTTGCTATGTTATTCTATAAAGTGTTAAATTTTTCTTGTAAGTTCCAAATATTTTGCCCTAACAAATCTTTCCTAAAAGAACTAATTTTCTTCTTTTTCCTTCTTTGAATTCTTCCACTTAATTCTAGGTAATCTAGGTAGGTTCATTCTCTTGATATGATATTTAAGTTTTAAGTTTATCATCAAAAGCTTATATTGTAAGGTTAAATTTTTTTTCGGGTATAATTTTATAATATCTATAAGCCCTTATATCTCTATTTTTCGTAAAGAAAAAGTCAAGGTTTTTTATTATTTTTTAAATATTATTTTTTCATCATTACTTAAATACGTTTTTTAAATTCTTTTTATGTCACATATATCATATCTCTCAAAAAATTATTACATTATTTACTCCAAATTATATTTTGAATAATATATATATCCTAAATGGGAAATATTTTGATCTCCCCTGTGATGTAGATTAAATGTTATGGAATTTATGACATCAGCTGATGTAAGAAAGATTTTATAAGATTTAATCTTGACCGTAAAGTTTACAGGTAGGGTAAAAAATCGGGTCTATGTAAATATTTTCCATCCTAAATAAGAATTATATCAAACAGAGCCAAATTTATCTTCAAATAGAAAATTTCCCTAAAGATGTAAAAGTGAAGAACTTTCTGACATTATATTAGAAAGAGTCAAGCCAACTTCTTAACAAACAATAAATAATCCGCAGCTCTTAGCTCAGCGCATAGCTAATGCTGCTAGAAATTATAAGGGTAAGCGGTGAGAAGTCCGCATTATGCAAGTGCCTAGCAAGAAACTACTTTGGAAATTATTCATTGCTTTTGAAAAATAAAACTAATAAATTTCTTATAAATACCTTCTCAGCATTGCTTTCCTTCACTCAAAAATTGCCTAAAAAATTACATTCCTACCGAACCACTTGAATTTTTTTTTCCTAAGGATGAGTGCTACTGATGAAGTGATTCTGCTGGACTTAAAGTTCAGTCCTTTTGGTTTGAGGGTTCGTATTGCATTGAAAGAAAAGGGCATAGCCTACGATTACAGAAATGAACCCTGTCCATAAGATGATTCCTGTGTTGATTCACACATGGGAGGCCAATTTGTGAATCCCTCGTCATTGTTGAATACATTGATGAAGTCTGGAACGACAAATCTCCTTTACTGCCCAGTGATCCTTATAACCGATCTCATGCAAGGTTCTGGGCTGATTACATAAATAAGAAGGTAAGAACAATTGTGTCATTCGTATGTTTTGCCTCATCTTGTTTTGGGAAATATTGCTGTTCTCTCTTGTATGTAATACATGTACGATTATCAAATATGTCACTTTATTAAAAACATAATGATGTATATGTACACTACATACATAGTACTGGTATGCACGAATATGTTGTACTCTCTAGTATGATAGTATATATTACTATTACACAATACGTTGCTTGTTAAAAATATATAATATATATTTGCAATAGACACATGATACGCGGTATCAATATACATGAATTGGTAGGTAATTTACAGTGTTGCTTATTAAATTACATAACTATGATTCAATAAAGAAACTCCTGTTAATAAAAAATAGGTTAGTTTAGTTTTACATAAAATTCACTACAAGAGGAGTAATGGTGACCAACAAATTAAGCCATAAAAACTAGTCTTCTTTGTAACCTTCAAGTAGGAATGTGTAGAAAGTTACAATACTAGTTTGTGACTTGAAAAAAAAAAGTCACCATTATTTGTACCTTGAGATTATAGTTTTTATAAGTCACAAAATTTAGAAACTTATCTTTTATGACCATTATAAAATTACAAGTTACAAAAAAATGCTTTTCTTGTAGTGCCTTGTTTGTTTTTGACTATGTATATATTGACTACTGAATTATATACCTGAGTATGAAATAGTAAATATGGAATTTTTTTATCACATTATAACATATGGGTCTAGCTAGTCTAACCATCTGGCACATATGTTGTATGTAATGTAATACAGATTTATATTTTAGCGACAAAATTGTGGAAGACTAAAGGGGATGCCCATGCAGAAGCAAAGAAAGGATTGATAAGCAGCTTTAAACTATTGGAAGCAGAGCTTGCTCGAGACAAACCATACTTTGGGGGAAGGACTTTTGGCATCCCAGATATTGCCCTTATACCCTTCTACAGCTAGTTTTACACGTTGGAGAAATTTGGAAATTTAAGTATGAATGATGAGTTTCCTAAACTGGTTACATGGGGAGAAAGGTGCATGAAGAGGGAAAGTGTTTCCACAAGTCTGCCTAATCAGTATGAGACTCGTGACTTCATTTTGGGACTACGAAAGAAGCTTGGAATCATTGATTAATTGGAAGGAACATCATAGAAAGTCAGTGCAACTATCAAACATGTCTAATAATTGTTTCTTAATTAATATGTACTTTTCATTTGGAGTAGGGGCCCATATTTATGAAAAATGAGGGTCATTTTATTAAAAAAAAGATAAGCCCTCCACTCGAAATAAAGAGTTCTCACTAGTTAAGAAGCAATTAGTATGTTTAATAATTGTTATTTACTAAAATAAAAATTTCCAAACTTCATTTTGGGCTATTGTATTTTAATTTTGACTTTGTCATTTATAGAAAGAAATAAAATAATGCCGGCTTGCTGTAGGATTAAGAAGAATAAAAGTTGCTTCGGGATGTAAACGAGTAACTGTTATCCATGTTTTGTTTTGAAGAGCACATGCGCTCAATTTCCAAGGACCCTGTTTTTTTTTTTTTTTTTTCTTCCCCTTTTGTAGGAAGCAATTTTTGATGACTTGTATTAAGTATTAGTAATTTAGTACTATTATAATTAATATAAAAAATATATAATATTTTATTTAATTTATGAGTTTGTGATTTTTCAATAAAACTAAACACATTTATATTTTACTATTGTAATATGTAGTGTGTTTCTACATAGTATAATTTTTATTCAATTGACACGCAAGCATATCAATGTGTGTACTTATTTTACATTTTAATTTTTTTTTGATTTATGAGGTTAAGTACACAAATTATTATATATTGCGTATAATTAATTAAAATATTACTACTATTTAGAAACACTTTATTTCTGTCTCTTATACACTTATATAAAGATGTGTATAAGAGAACTTTTTTTGTTCACAAGTTTGTAGTTTCCAAAATATAATGCTAAACATATTTATTTTATTAAATATATTTTTTGTGTATTCTAATTTTTTTCAAGAAAACAAAGATAAAACTCAATAACACGCGGACACATTTTTGCAAATTAGTTGATAAAAAGAATTTTGTTAGATGGTACCAAGTAAAATTATTAAAAAGCTTAGGTCAGGTTTTTTGAAATTATCATTGCTTTTTGTTATTTGTATTAAAATAAAAAGATATAAAGTCATTCATATCGAAATTGGTCCTTAAACCAAATTTAAAAGTTGGAGGTACTAAATAATATTAACATAAATTTCATAAAAAAATTCTAAAATTAATGTCTCTTATACACATCTAGATGGTAGACTTGAGAGTTGAGATGCACAATAATTAAGTTGAAAAGTTTTTTATTAGAAAGTACAAACATTTGTACTACTTTCAGTAAACCACAAAGGGAAAATCGCCAAAATAGTCCCTTGTATAATATTCAACTTTTTTACTTTAGCCAAAATAGTCCCTCAACTTTTTTTGTAGCCAGAATAGTCCTTCAACTTTTTTTTTAGCCAGAATAGTCCTTTAACTTTTATTTTTTAGCCAGAATAGTCCTTTAACTTTTTTTTTTTAGCCAAAAAAGTCCTTTTATGGTGTAGTCACCATAATATATATATTTTTTTTATAAATTTCACATAAAAGGACTATCTTGGCTAAAAAAAAAAAGTTGGAGGACCATTCTGACTACAAAAAAAGTTGAGGGACTATTTTGGCTAAAGTAAAAAAATTGAGGGACTATTTTGGCAAATTTCCCAACCACAAATTCATGGGCTACAATACAAATGACTAAGATTCTCTATAATACTCCCGTAGGCGTATAGAGTAAGCTACTTCTTGTCTATTTGTGCAATTAAAAGCAGCAAATACAGACACTGGCTTTATGTTTGTGGTGAGGAAATAAAAAAACAAAAAGGCAACCAGCTTAATTTGACCAAGAATGAGGACTTGGAATGTTAATGACAAATGTCCCCGGTAAACCAGATGAACGCGAACGCAATTAATAGATTCATATACTTGAGTTATGATTCAATACTACTTGTGATTCAGAAAACATTTGCACATTCATACTGATGAAATTTGGACTTTTTGTGGAAGATAATTTTGTTTGGGAAATATTTAATAGACCGGTATTGCTCCTGCTTGTAAATTCAATAGTATAAATTAAATTTTATAAAATAAATAAAATAAAATAAAATTTAATTTGGACTACAAAATTTATAAATGAAATCCAAAATTGTGTATCTTTAAGTATTTTCAAATTTGATTTGCTGCATTCTTTTCTCACAAAATGGCGAAGGAAAGGTTTTCTTTTCCGGGTATTAACTAACTTCATTGACAAAAATGTTCTACTTTTGACCAAATTCTTTGTCTCTGTCATTTGTTTCTTTTGACCAAAGTCATTGTTGCCTATGTGAATTATGATACAAGCTTATACATTTGCCCATTGGAAGCATCATGTGAGTGCTAAATCTGTGTCCTAAAAATTTACATGAAATTATTTTAACTGACATCCTTATGCCATCTTATGAAAAGAAGAAGGAATATTTGAGAAAAAAATCATTGTGAAAGATTAGCACTACGTACAATTGTATGCATACAATAAAGAAGAGATGGGATTTGCACTTATACAAGTCCAATTTATGGGGATATTGGTACTTGGTAGCTTAGTTAATTGTGTGGTCCAATTTATTGTAGGGAGAGCTTTTGGACAAGTCGATAGATCTTTGGATTTGTGGACATAAGATTTCTCCCATATATGTATGATCTAAATTCTAACAACGATTTAGAATTTTTGACTTTTAGATATTTCGAGATATAATGGAGCACTCACAACTGCATTTAAGGGTGTTATCTTAATACGTCGATGTGAAAAATTCGTTAGATCGGTTCATTTTAAATCGTAAAAATAAAATTTTCGAATTAGTTAATATTACCGTATAACAGGTGGTAAATTTGTGACATACTCGATTCATATACATGAGTAATTATATAATTTTGTATATTGTGACCTAATATTAATGGTCTTTTCTCTTCTCCTTTCCCTTTATAGGGATATTTGTATAATTCATAGTCTTTTTATTTTTTAAAATTTGACACTAAAAATGTAATAGTTATATCGGATTGATTTTCTGATTATCCAATCTACTTTTAATGGATGCTCATTACCTTTTCCCGTCTATATATAACCGAGTCAGGTCGAATCGAATAATGATCATATGGATCGAGTACTCGACTTATGAATAACCTTAACTACAATATGCAAAACTAAGTACTAGGGGCATAGAAGAGGTTGGCATCAATATTTTTTTTTTTCATTACATTTATCCCATATTTGGTACACGGAAATGATCTGGAATAGAAAGAGATTTCCAACTTATCTTTTTCGTTATCTATTTAGTATGACACTTCTAAATTACAAACTCTATTATACCAGGAATGACCATTCCAACTAAATCCTGAAAAGCTCTGTCTCTGATTTTAATTTTAACTTTGAAAGAGAAAATTATGCGATGTCAACTTTATCCCCTCATTTTAAATTTTTAAATCCAAGTATAGTACTACAAGAAAACATAACTACATGTAAAATAAATAAATATATAAATAAATAAAAAGCATTTTAGACGCCATATATTATTATTATTATTATTATTAACTACATAGCTATCTTATTGTCATAAATATAAACCTTTTTAAATAATTGTGATATTATAATTATAGTTATTACTATTTAATATGTATTCGAATGCCAAAAAAATAAAATTACTGAGTGTTTTTTAAAATTTATAAGAGAACACAAAATATTTAAAGTTTCTCACACCGATAAAAATTTTAATAACATGAATTAAAAATAAATTAAAAATTTGTTATATTTATAAAAAAATCAAAGGTATGTAAGTCAAATTAATATAAAATTATTTCCATTTTGACATCAAAAAATTATTATACCAAATGGTAGGGAATAAAAAAAGAACACTCATCATGCACCTCTATTATGCCCTTGATCACCAGACAAATAATGGGAATAAAAATTCTTACCTATTTCGGGTTGAAACAAATTCTTCCTGAAATGACCTTTCCATTTCAAGTCATTTCCACGTACCAGATGTGGGGTTAAGGTTAGATTATGAAGATATAGAAAGACAGGACTAGAGAAATGGCTTAAGGCTTCTCCCTCTCTCACCTCTCTCACCTCTCTCTTATTAGTTTTAAGACAAATTCTTGCTTGCATCGGATCTTTACTCTGTACCATAAATTCAATGGTAATGTCGCTTATTCATGACTAAGAAGTTTATGCACTATATTTAGAATCGAATCGAAACAAGAATTTTTCATAGTTTTAAAATATAAAGGTGGAGACTTTGGAGAACAAAAGTGGGGTTGGCATCGATTAAGAGGTAAAAATTGAATACTGGGATGTGTAAATGATACAACATTAATTTAAAAAATTAATTACGTACTAGTACACGATTCCATAAATGTACAGGTCGGTATAGTAGTATAAAGAAGCACATAGCTCGAATACTTAAGTCAATGTTCAAATATATTTGCAATATAGACTTCAAGTTACTCAACCTGTAGCTATTATCTAGTTAATAATCATGTAACTATTATCGAGTTAACAAGAAAAGTTGGTATAAGATACTGATATTGTCACGGGGATAAAACATGTTCTTTGTTAAATTTTCTTATATAATATTTTCTGTGTTGTATTAACTGTGATCAGATGATGTCCAGCAAATGGCTATTTATTTGTTTTCATCCTTTTGCAGTAGTGCCATTTTTTAGTTCTTGGGCACTAATTCATAGTGCCTATGTAAATATAAATTGTTTTTTTTGCCTAATTTATTTTGTCATAATTTGACTTTTATAGTTAAACAGATCAATTTTATAATAAAAAAATTATATAGATTTATTTGATTTTTTTTATAAGATAATTTTCATCAGAAGTGAAATTTTTATCAAATACTACCATGTAAAAACTTTAAATCATTTAAAAAAAGTTACTAAATCTATAAAAAGATTGAGCAATGAAAAAAGTCATTACAACTTAAAATCATTAAAAAAAAGTCGCTAAATCTATATAAAACTTAAAATCATTAAACTTGAGTTGTTGACCAAAAAAGCCAAACGTGACCAATTATTTGGGACAGAGGGAGTGGAATCAAACAGTTGCTCATAATAATCAAATGAAGGTCATGCGTAGGTACTTAATTACTTAGAAACTGAAATAAAAAAAAAATTCTTCTTGTTGTACTTGCCAAATATTTTTTCACCATTAGAAAGTGAGTCAGAAATCAAAATCAAGTAAAATTATCTCTAACTTGCTTAGCAATATTGAAGAACTGTGCAAAGATCGCAGTTCTGCAATGAACATAGATCATTGAATGCTTGAGAGTATAATGATCTCGTTTATGAACTTCATAAATTCAGAGTATTATTCCTTGGTAGGAAAATGTTAGGTCCAATTAATGGTAAATAAGGATTTATATTCTAGGACTAAACTATATTAATTAGGTAGACCGGTACGTGAAATAAATGTATGGATCACATACGTTGCCAGGGTTTACATTTGTTTCACGTTGTACCAACGATCGGGTCTAAACTTTTCTTACATCCTAATTGCCAAGCTTAAAACTTCCGCTTGACCATTGAACAGAATCTTGAAGTTTAAGAGCAAAATTTAAAAACAAGAATAACAAGACTGATTGCTTCATTACTAGTTTAGCTTATATAAGGACTTTCATCTCAAGTTAAAGAGCAAATATTAGTGACTAAATTAAGTGAAACCAATAAACGAAATCCCTCCAAGGAAAAAGAATGATGTCCACAAAATAAATCTTTGGTAAAATATGCCATAATCTTCTTTATAAGGTACCTAAACCAGAAAATGAAATAATTCTAAATGAAGGTGGCACAATGGGATCTAGACATATTTGACTTTCGATTATTCAAAAGAAAAATATAAAACTCGTGAATTTTGTAACAAATCAATCCATTATTTTTTCATTCACAACTTTTGCTTAGATTTTTACAAATATTGTATACATAGCATCACTATTCTGAATCGGAAGAAGAAAGTATTGAACACAGAAGGCATCAACTACACATAGGAATAGCCATTAGTCAATGAAGCTACGTATACATATATATTTTTTTCCTAGGCATCAAGCTTATTCAATGTAACATTAAAGAGTAGTTATAGATAATTCAAGAAAAGACATAAATATCTCTTGGCTGCGTACTCAAGTGTCCATAACACACAATGTTCAAACAGAATACTAAGTGGATTCATTTTTGCAATTAATTCCACTCTAATATTCACAAACACACAGTCACACAGTCCCTTCCTCACACACAGCCAAACGCAAACACAAACAAATATAAGATGCACACGTACACACGTGAACATAAATATTTCATTCGTTTCAAAATAACTCTCGATTTAGACAAATTTTTTATACCAAATTATCTGTCGCGTTAGAAAATCAAGGAAATATTCAGTGATATTTTCATCAACTTTTATCCTTACTACTAGATTAATAAAGTGAGGATTATGCATTTAGATATTAATGTAAAAGGGTAATTAGACACTTTGAACTGTTTTTTTATAAAATTGATGCAATTTAATAACTTTCTTAGTTTGTATGCACTAACTAAAAATGATAGTTATTATAAAATGAGGAGTAACAAAATAATTGTTGGTCATCGTTCATTATTGTTTTGTCCAATTTATCAAATAAAAAATATCAAATAGAATTGATATTCATTTTTAATTCAATTTAGAGATGATGATAGGAATTTTGGAACCTTTTGACTATTAATTGGTTTAAAGAATATATTAATCCATAGTTATCGATTATGTTCCATGATATAGATGTATTTCTTTCAATTCTATATATCTCCAAAAATCCTAATTCAAATGATTGCAATTAGTTATTTCTTTAATTTTGAGTCCTTAGGCCAATGTATCTTTGCTTTTCTCTTTTTTATTTGCTATTGAATTCTTTCAGAATCTTTCAATTCTGCAAGTTTACAAACAGTAAATCACTTTCTATACTTGACACTTAGCAGTACCAAATTAATCACCAATGTTGAATTCCTTCCGTAAGATATGCTTACCGTGCCAAATCTTTGTTTTTTCATTATAAATTCGGGCACTTTCATAAGTTTCTTTTCGGAATTTATCCAATTCATTTAGGTCCAAAAGCCTCTTTTTAGCCCTTTCTTTCCAATCAAAGTTCAAACTTTTCATTGCCCAATAGGCCTTGTGTTCCAATTCAACCGAAAGGTGACATGACTTAACGAAAATCATCTGAAATAGAGGCATCCCAATAGGAGTTTTGTAAGCAGTTCAATAAGCCCACAAAGTATCATCCAATTTTTTAGACCAATCTTCCCTAGATGCATTAGCTGTCTTTTTCAAAATTTGCTTAAGTTCGCAATTGAACACATCCACTTGTCTAGAGATTTGAGGATGATATGCAAGTAAAACCTTGTGTTTTACCCCCTATTTAGACAAGAGCAGCTTCAAACTTGACATTTGTAAAGTGACTTCTGCCATCACTAATAATAGCTTGTGGGACTCCAAATTGCGAAGTTATATACTTTTTTTGACAAAATGTACCACCACATGGGCCATTAGTGGGTAAGGTCATGACTTTGATTCATTTTGAAATATAGTCCACCGCCACAAGGATGAAGATTTGGAGAACGAACTAGGGAACGACCCCATAAAATCCAAACCCCATACATCAAAAACTTCACAAACCAAAATATTGGTCAACAGCATCTCATTCCTTCTTGATATGTTTTTAGTCCTTCAGTATTTGTTGCATTACACCACAAAATCCCTTGCATCTTTAAATAAACTAAGCCAATAAAAACCACATTAGAGGACTTTGGCAGCTATCCTTTGACATCCATGATGACCACCCACTGGAGAAGGATGAAAATGATGTAAAATATCAAGTACTTTCTCTTTCAGAATGCACCAACGTATCACTTGATCATTACATCGGCGGTAAAGAAAAGACATTTTCCGGTTCCTCCCAAAAATAATATTTGAACTCAGCAAAGAACTTTTTCCTTTGATTGATGTCTATGGAAGATGATACCACCTTATATATTAAATAATTTACTATATCCTCATACCAAGGATGTGTACCTCTCACGGCCATCAATTGTTCATGGAAAATCAGTCATTAATTAGCACCTCCACTTGAGCTAAGAGTTTGGGTCCTTCTAAATGGGAGAGATGGTCGGCAACGGTGTTTTCAATGGCATTCTTGTTGATGACCTCCCAGTCAAACTCATACAACAAAAGTATACCACTGAATTAACCGGGGTTTTACGTCGTGTTTAGAAAGTAAATATTCAATGTGGAATGGCCAATATGCACAATCACTTTGCTTCCCATAGGATAGGATCTGAATTTATAAACTGTAAAAACCATTGCTAATAATTCCTTTTCACTGATGGAATAGTTGACTTGTGCATCATTTAGTGTGCGACTGGCATAATAGATGACATGCAAAACTTTGTTCATACTCTTTGGCATAAAGCAGCACCCACGGCATAATCACTCACATCATGCATAACTTCAAAGGGTAAAGACCAATTTGGAGCAATTATGACCGGAGTAGTGGTTAATACCATTCTCAACAACTCAAATGCATGCAGGCACTTCTTATCAAAATTAAACACAGTGTCCTTTTGCAAAAATGCACACAATGTCCTAGAAATCTGTGAGCAATTTTTACTGAAATTCCGATAAAAATTGACATGTCCTAAAAAACTTTTAACAGCTTTTACATTGCTAGAAGGAAGCAACTTCTCAATTACCTCTACCTTGGCCTTATCAACTTCAATTTCTTTTTCAAAAAATTTATGACCGAAAACATACGTTTCTTGACCAAAAAGTGACATTTTTCCTAGTTCAATGATAGGTTTGTTTCTTCACAACGTTTCAAAACAAGAATCAAATTATGCAAGCACATGTCAAATGAATCACCAAAAATATTGAAATCATTCATAAAAATTCCCGTACAATATTCAACTAAATCATCAAATATGGCAAACATAGACCGTTGGAATGTAATTGGAGCATTACAAGTTTACAACGACCAAATGGCATGCGTTTATATGCAAAAGTACCATAAGGGAAAGTGAAAGTGGTTTTCTCTTGGTCCTCCAACACTATGACTATTTAAAAATAGCCAGAGTACCCATCAAGGAAGTAATAGAATGCGTGCCGCACAAGTCTCTCTAACATATGGTCAATAAAGAGAAGAGGAAAGTGATCTTTCCTAGCAGTCTCTTTTAATTTTCTATAACAAATACACATGCGCCACTCAGTGACTAGTATAGATGGAATGAGTTCATTATTTTCATTAGCTACCATAGTGATCCCTCACTTTTTAGGCACTACTTGAGTGGGACTAACCCACTTACTGTTGCTAATGGGATAGATAATACCTATATCTAATAATCTCAACACTTCTTTTCTAACCACCTCCTTCAAAGTAGGATTCAATCTACATTGAGATTGTCTTATATGGTTTAAAATTTTCCTTGAAAAGAATCTTATGTATTCAAATTGTAGGATTTATGCCCTTAATGTCCTCAAGTCTCCAAGCAATTGTCTTACGATGCAAGCTCAAGACATTAAGCAATTTAAACAGTTGATCATGAGTAAGATGAGTACTGACAATAATAGCCTTGTCTAACAATGCATAATGGAGATTCAAAGATAGAGGTTTAAGTTCAAATGTAGCGGATTCATTGGTTGGAGACCCTTCTTTACCTATGTCATCATCTTTTTTATCATCACCCTCCACAATTAGGTTTCTTCCAATATCTCTAAGTATCTTTGAACATCTTTATCGTGCTTCTTTTTGTCACCACCTTCATTAATTTTCGTCTCTAACAGAAGTTTGTTCATGTTCGCCCAACAAAATTCATCACAAATTTTGTTAATTATGTCAATTTTCATTACATCATCATAATACAAAGGAAATTTCAATGCATTAGAAACATTAAAAGAAACAGTATGCTTCTAATTGGATCGATTCAAAATTAGAGTTTCCACCTTGACATGAATCAAATCTCTTCTAATAGCAAGAAATTACCTCCTAAGAATGATAGGCATGTTCTTGTCTTCCTCTATCTCCAAGATAATAAAATCTGTTGGCAAGAACCTTTATGAACTTTGACTAGCATATCCTCAACAATGTTTGATGGATATTTAATACTCCTATCTGCAAGTTGAAAGGACACATTGGTGGGCTTTAAATTCTCCCCTTCAACTATTAGTAAATAGAAAGAGGTATTAAATTAATTGAGACCCACAAATCATACAAAACTCTTTCAAAAGAACAGTCCTCCAATTTCACACGAAATGGAGAATGGATCTTCAATTTAGGAGGTAATTTCTTTTGAATTAAAGCTCTACACTCCTCATTTAAGCACAATATCTCATCCCCTAACAGTTTCCTCATCCCAATGAGCATTTGCTTCATAAATTTAGCATAGCTTGGCATGGTCTCCAAGGCTTTAATGAGAGGAAGATATTTATCTCCAACTTTTTGAAGATTTCCAAAAATCTCTTAAACTTCTTTTGCTTTTCACTAGTTTTAAGCCTTTGGGGGAAGAGAATTTGAACTTTCTTTAATGGCTCAAAAGGTATAACTTTCTCTTCAGTTGTTCTCCCAGCATGGATTTGATATTTGGTTGGCTCACTTTGATGCTTGGGTTCCCCCTTTTGCGATGATCCACCTCTTCAGCTTGATTTCCTTACCCTTGGCTTACATCTTCTTTTCTATACCATTACCCCTATACTCATTCAATTCATTGTAATTATACGAGATGATAGCTTTAGTATGCTCCCTTTGGTTACTTGGCATAGCACCTTGCAGTCTCTCAATCAATTGCTTAGCTATTTGTCCCATGCAGTTTTCCAAGTTCCTAATTGATGCTTTAGGATTTCTCATTGATGCTTCATGAGTCTTCATGAACTGAGCAAATATATCTTTCATACTCCCATAACTTTGACCTTGGTTTGGTTGTAAGGGTTGGTATTAATTTTGATTTGGGTATTGATTTTGATTCGAAGGTGGCCAAAATGGTTGGTATGGTCAAAATTGAGGGTTAGGATTAGCTGGTAGTCTAGATTGTGAAATTTGGGCTTGTTTATGGTTAGGTTGAAAAGAAAAGTTGTTTGTTGATGGTTGGGTTGATTGTTGTTACCACTCCAAGAAATTGGGATAATTTATCTACCCTAGATTGTAGGTGTTAAAATATAGACTATTTTGAGGCCTTAAATTGAACTGTTGTTTGCTGACAAATTGGACTTGTTCTTAGTAGAATAGCTCTTCAAGCCTACACTGATGAGTCTCATGATTTCCCCCACACAATTCACAAACATGATGAGCTGAAAAGGTTGAAACTACCGAATTGACATTCAAATTTGGTGGAAATGCTGTCGTAGGCAGCCAAAATTAAACAATCTCTCAAGAATAATGTAGTAGTGGTGAGTTAAGTTTGTCCCACAGAGAACGGAATTTATTCTTGTGCTAAACTCATCTTAAAGGGGAATTTTTGAATATTTTGAAACTAAAAACTAAAACAACGAAGTTAATTGGAGAGAATTCAATTAAGAAGAATCTTGGTTTTGGTCACATCACCATAAAAATTTTACTCGTCAATCATCGACACCAAAAATAATTCAATTTCTATACCAAGCACTAATTGAAAAATTAACCTGAATTCCAATTCAAACTTGATTCTTGTTTCTTTCTAAAGTTGGCTAATTTTCAACACACGATCCAATTAACCCTAACTATTAATTTAATCCAGACACGCGACAAAGATTAATTAATAGAAGCATTAAAATCAACAAGAACAAAGGATAATTTAATATAAACACAAGCAGTTATGCCAATTAGTTGATTATTTTTCCTAAATTCAATTACGCTAATCGAGCAATTATCAAATTTAGTTGGTTCACGATTAAATTAGGCACACGCGGTTAAAATAATCTAGCAGTAGATTAATTTCAATAGCTTAATTATTCTGCAACAATAATAAAATTGTTAAAAAGAATAATCATGAAATTAATTACAAAAAAATAATCAATACTTGCCAAAAAATTGAATAAATTCAAGAACAAAGAGTCTCACAACATAGTAGAATTGACCATGGCTTCAAATCCCTCTATTAAGAAGAAGGGTTTAGGCACTAAGTGCCATGAAAGAATAAACAAGAATTTTCTCTGCTAAAAACCCTAGCTGAACGTGAAAATAAAAATGTCATCTCTTTTTCTCACCCTACATGGGGTATTTATATTGAGTACTTGGGTTATAATAATTGTCTAAGGATAAGAAAATATAAAATTGTATGAAAAAGAGTCCGACCAGGCGAAGAAATCTGTCAAAAATCAAAAAATCACATAAGCCTGCTACTTCGGGCGCAATCTGAAAAATTCTCTTCTAGTCACAGCACACATGCGCTGCACAACCCCAGCGCATATGTGTTGGCAATCATCACTGTGCTCTACATTTAGATTCAATTTTGACCTTGATACTTTTGTAATTTAACGAAAGTATAAAAAACAAAAGTTGTAGCTTTCCTTCTTATCTTTCGAATGCATCTTGAATCACTTCAATTGGATCTTGAACTCGAAAGTTATGCTTGAAATATGAAACAACATCCAAAATGGCTTCATACTCATGCATGTTCCGCCGTTAGCATTTTCATTCATCTTTTTCATCTTTTTCAACTCTTTTTCAATTTAACCCTACAAAAACTAAGAATAACCCAATTAAACTCAATAATAACTCAAATCTTGCTTATAACACATAAAAATATGGTAATGACACATAAAATATAGCACAATTATGAACTTATCAAAATTACCAAGAGTTTTTGTCAAGTTTGCCACCAAGGATGTCAACATTCTGTTTTGAAGTAAGATGGCATCAGTTTGATCAAGATTTAGAGCTCTCCTCCTATCTTGTTAAATTGGTTGAACCACTTACTTGATAGTAATTAGAAGCCATCATATTCAACATTCTTTAGGCCTCCTCATTAAATACAATTTCTTATCAAAAAAATTCTCCTACGACAGCATCTACCATTGTTTTGGTTTCAAGATGTAGCCTATTATAGAAGGTTTGCACTTGCATCTACAATAGAATGCCATGATGTTGGTAACTTCTCAACAATTCTCTATATCTTTCCTAAGCTTCGCCAAGGCCTTCTCCAATATCCTATTTGAATGATGTGATTTCATTCTTCAATTTTGTAGTCTTAGAGGGAGGAAAGAATTTAGTTATGAAACCTTGAGCATGTTCTTCTCAAGTTGTGATTGTTCCCTCATTATAGCTTTGTAACCACCATTTGGCTTTATCTCTTAGAGAGAAGGGGAAAGCCGTCATACGGACTGCATCTGGTGAGGTCCAATTATATCTGAAGGTACCGATGATTTCTTCAAAATTTCTCAAGTGGGCATGTAGATCCTCGGTTAGTCCACTTCCAAACATGGCATGAGCCTGAAACATCTGTATTAGAGCTGGCCTGATTTTAAAATTATTTGCTTGGATAGCGGGCTCTAGGAGGCAATACTTGAACTAGCCCTATCAAAGGTGGGCTTAGTATAATCCCTCAACAATCACAGTCTATTACATTTCCTATTCCCATTCAGAGCTTCCTCCTTCTCATCATTATGAGAATATCCTCATTTCTTGGTGCATTAAAATTGGCCATGGTAAGTTCTTCTTGGTCCTATTATTATCTTATTTTTTTTTTCATAACTCTTGTAGAGTTCTTCTATTTTTAAATCAAGTGGAAGCAGCTTTTTATTACCAAGGCTCATAAACCATAAAACAATACTAGAACACAAGTTAAACGTACCACAAGAGAAAATTAAATGAACCTGTCTCTTATACACATCTCTTTGGGCCCCTTATGGCCCCAACTTTCACATAAGATCTAAATTAGCAATAATATTAAGCGGCTCAATATTGCCTAGATATTTTATCCCCAAAAATGGCGTCAAAAACTGGATACGTGTTAAACCCTAATTTAAAAATTAACTAAGTACTAACACAAGATTCTACATTGTATGTGCACTACCACGTAATAGTATAGATGTAATAAGGATCCTCCCACGGGATCACGTTAGTCAATTATCGAATACTTAATATCAATCATTATTTAGATGATCACAATTAAAAATAATTATTTTTGGATTTTTTCTTTTTGGATTTTTACAAAAATAAATTAAATAACAATTTAATCCTAGAAAATTATGGAAGAATAAATTTGCATAAATGGAACGACATGCTAAACTAATTTGACTATGAAAGGATTAATTGACGAAAACCCGAGATAGAATTAATTGAAAATCTAACAAAAGAAAAATAAATTAAATAATGAAATTGAACTATGAATTAACCCTAACTAAATTTAAATAATTAAAGGACAAAATTAAAGTAAAAATAATTAACCGAAAATAATGAAGCGTACAAATCCTCTGAAGATTGTCACATGTTTTATGAAAATTCCATGAATCCAAAAACATGAAGTGTAATAAATCTACGAACAAACTCCAGAAATTGGGATTTGACAAAATTGCTAAAGAATTTAATGCAATAGAATATAAAATTGGGAAGAGAAAATCATAGTGACGACTCTCAAAAATACCGTAAAACTTCTAATTTATTGAGAAAAAGTGCTATTTATAGAGAAATGTGGGCTTTGTTGTTAATAACTTAATTGTTGCCCCCATGTTTGGATCCTTGCTAGTTCACGTTAGGTTCCTTGCTGCATGTTTGATTTTTTTGCATAAGCTTTGCACGTTGGACTCCTTTATAAGCCTTGCTTGTTGGATTTCTTGTCGTAGCACACAACACCCTTGCTGTAGCAAGGAATCTCTCTGCCAAAATAATTTGGCCAGGCTCGTTTGAGTTATTTTTTTTTTTTTTTTTGTCTAAGATTGCAAGTCTCCATCTTAATGTACTCCACTTTTGAATTTTTAAAATTACCCTTCCTACATAACAAAAACATAAGAATATTACTAGTAATTTTAACACAAAATTATTAATAAAAATTACCAAAATACATTAAAATATTTATACAAAATCTACTTTTAATCTAATACCCCTAATCATACATAAAGCACCAAAAATTAGGATTACAAAACATCAAAATAGGGTTTATAATAAATAAATTATTCTCAATTTTTTATACTTATCAGTAAGTTATAAAGCTTGAAAGATCTTTGCAAGTTCTAAATAAGTAAAACTACATAGTTAGATTCGGTCTTTAATTTCATTTGTATACTATGTAGTATAGAATAAATTTTATGAAATAAATGAAATCAGTTGATATAAATAAGATTGCATAATATTTAATCCTAACTAATAGTCTACAATTAGATCTATCTAAATATTTTTCTTTTAAACTAAGTTGTGGATTTGAAAAGCTAAATGCGTGTAGTTATTTGTTTGAACAAAAATCACCCAATTTTTTTTGGCAAGAAATGTGATTTAGATGCTTTCCTTTCTAATTTTTTTTGGATTAATTTCATTTTGTACCACTCAAATGATACGTGATTTTCACATTGCACACCTAATTTTTAGTTATCGACACTTTACACTCTCAATTATCAAATTCGTCACACTTCAATCTAATTTTCAATATTGTCATCAAATTTAATTGAATCTTTACTCCTGCATCCAAAGTATTGTGGCAATATTGTTATATATTCTGTTAATGTGTTGTATCCACAAAAAGATTTTGTTACTTTTAGTGATGATATTCAAAATTAGACTTAACTGCGACAAATTTGATAATTGGATGTGCAAAATGTTCAAAACTGAAATTGAGGGCAAAGTGAAAATTAGTTGCAAGTTGAGGGATACAAACTAGAATACAATCTCCTTTGGATGATTATTAGTTAGGATATTATTTGGAATGGTATTATTGAAAAGTGATATATGTGAGATAAAGGGGTAATCGAAAAATGTGTTTGAATAATAATTCTAAAATACTGTATTAGGAGAATAATGCAAATTTAGCTGGCCAAACCGAGCCACATCGTTCCATTTGGAACAAGTTCAATATTCAATATTTTTTTGATTTTCCAAAATAACATTTTGGGATAATTTATTCACATAATTTACTAACTATTTTTATTTTGTATTCCTTACATCTCAAAGTTATTACATTATTTTAAATAATATTTAAAATAATAATTGTCCAAACATAGTTGTTCTTTTTGTTTTTTAGTCTTTTGTGGTTTTGTGATATTATTTATTTTGTGAAAAAACTTTTCTTGATAAATCTAGAAACATGCATCCAAACAAAATATTGGCGGTGCTTGCATAAGTAGTGATGTCAAATTCGTCGTGGCGTAAGGTCTGAGCAATATAAACAAACTTTCCTTTACTTTTTCCCTGTTAATTAAGATTGACAATTCAAAGAAATGTGAAAGTTGGGGCCATAAGGGGCCCAAAGGAAGCAGCAAGTAGTTAAACATTTTGTGGAGAGTTTAAAGTTTCCCACACCCTTTTTTTTTTTGGGGGTGGGGCGTGGGGGTGCTATGTCCGTAGTTACACTTCTTGTTTTTCATTTTATTTTCAAGTTTTTCAAAATTTTTGCCCTAATTTCCCATCCACATATTTTAACATACACAAAAGTTCTCAGACATCTGAATTTGTTAAAGAAAATTATTCAACTAATCAAAAAAATAATTTATCCACAAGTTCGGAAAACATAGACTTTGGTGTAGAATCAACTGCCCTCATTGAAAGAGTGATTATAGTCAGATAATGCAACTGGATGGAAATCAACATAATGCAGTCGTGAACAATTAGATCACTTGCTCTAGTACGAAAATTCTTAGATAAACCCAATTTATGGTAAGTAGTATAAATCTTTTGATTTAAATTTGACCATATTATTTTATTCTATTAAAATAATCATCTTTATGATAATGTGATTGAATCTGGATCAATAAATTCATATCACCTATAATAAATTGAATTCATTGGTCCGATTTCAATATTACACTTACTATTATTTATCACAATTACAACCACACAAACAAGAAACTCCTAATAAAGAAGGTATATTTTAATATTCATTGAGTAATTAGTTTTCGAGAATCCTCGTACATTTTAGCCAGATTTGGTCTTCACTGTTTGGATATTTTTTTTTTTTTTGTTCAATCAATTTTTCAGTTCAAACAAATATTAAAAAGGTGGCACAAATAAGAACACTTAAACTTTGGATTTACAATGAACTTATTTTAAGCAGACATTAAAAGTGGGGTGGATTAAAAAACTCATTAGACTATTATTGGAATCGGACCAATGACTTCTCGCGGTATAAAAGTATGACTCTAACCACTTTGGATTTGAACCAATAACTCTTGTTGTATTAATAGGTCGCGTTAGATTTTTATCGTATTGAATTCTTATCGAGTTATATTAAATCTATAATATATACTAAAAATGCGTACATAAAATTTACGAATATTCATTATTATTATAATTTCTGTCATAATTTAGGTTAAAGTATTAATAAATAAAAATTTTAAAAATAAACTAATTAAAAAATTATTTCGATAAGTAATATAGTAAATTATGACAAGTTATCCGAATGGGAGCAAAGTGGATTTAACCTTCCTTCATTTCAGGCCGAAAGAAAATACTATAGAGATGGAGCCCGAACCGAAATGACCTAGAACTATCTACCACTTGCCTTGCAGAGCAACTTCAAAAAGAGAGAATCCACTACCCACGTCACATTGCTATATATAAAAGCAAGGCCCTGCTCTGATTCTTGCAATCAAATACTACTAACCATTTAAAATGGCTGGTGATAAGGCGGTTCTGTTGGATTTTTATGTAAGCATGTTTGGAATGAGGGTAAGAGTAGCACTGGCTGAGAAAGGTATTGAGCATGAATACAAAGAAGAAAACTTGGCCAACAAGAGCCAACTTCTTCTTGAGATGAATCCAATTCACAAGAAAATCCCAGTTCTGATTCATAATGGAAAGCCAATTTGTGAATCCCTTATAATTGTTCAGTACATAGATGAAGTCTGGCATGATAAGAATCCTTTATTGCCATCTGATCCTTGTCAGAGAGCTCAAGCTAGTACAGAGTTCTGGGCTGACTTCATTGATAAAAAGGTAAGCTGTTACTACAAAAAATTTATAACTAATTACAGATTTCTTCTTTTAGAAAATCAAATTTGTCAATTGTGGTTCAATTCACTGTTTTACGTTGTAATGTATTTTTTTCTTTTTCCTTTTCTTTTTTCTTTTTTTTAGTATTTATGAATGTTATATAGTTTATTCAATTACGTTCCTTTTGTTTAGTGGCGGATTTAAGGGAGAGGCATGGTATTTATGAACCTCATCCCTAGATTTTAATATATCTTTTATTTTTATAATTTTGAAAATTTTATTTGTACTTTTATAAAATGTATATTTCGTTCCTTTAAATTTAAAAAAAAAAATATAAATTAAGACCAATAAATATATGCTTATTAATTCTCATCCCTTGAGTTACAATTTTTGCATTCGTCTTGATTTTGATCCCTTCTATTTATCAGGGTCAATAAAACACACACAGTTGAAGAAAATTTTGACAACATCTTGCTTTACATATTATGGTTCTTTAATTAATGTTGATTTATTGCTTTAAGACCTGGAGATTTATACGAGGAATAAAATGCTCAAAAATTTTGTGACATAGTTTGACTTAATTATTTTATGCAAACTATACGAATAACCATAAAAAATAAATTGGGACGATAGTAATATTATATAGTATTTCTTATATTTCATTTTATATGTCACTCTTTCTATTTTAGTTTTTTCCAAATTATATATCACTCTTTAAAATGACAAAATTTTAAAGGTCATTTTATCTAATTTACTCTTCATGCAAGTACTAAAGATATAGCATCAAATTCATGTTTCAATATTAATTGCTCTCACAAGTCATTTTAAAATTTGAAACTCCAAAATCAATTAACAATTTTTATATATTAATTGAAGGACAATTATGAAAAAAAGTATCTTACTAGTGAGTTAAACATCAATTTTTTAACTGTGTAAGTTTGACCATGTCAAATAAACTGGGTTGAAGGAAGTATTACTTGCCCGGTGAGCCCAAATTAGAATTGTTACGTGCAATTTTTTGAGACAATTAATGTGAAATGCAGGTTTATATTCCTGGAAGACAGATCGTCTCGACCACAAAAGTAGAAGATCAAGAGGCAGCCAAGAAGGAATTTATAGAGATGCTCAAAATTTTGGAAGAAGAACTTGGAAATAAGCCTCATTTTGGAGGTGAAAACTTTGGATTTGTAGATGTGGCTCTGATTACATTCTACAGTTGGTTTTATACGTTTGAGACTTGTGGAAATTTCAAAATAGAGCCAGAATGTCCAAAGCTGGTGGAATGGGCAAAAAGATGCATGCAGAGGGAGAGTGTGTCCAAGTCTCTTGCTGATCCTCACAAAATTTATGACTTTGTTCTGTCAATGAAGAAGAAGCATGGGAAGGAATAAAGTGTTTTTTCTTCAATTTTTTTTGTTAAATGGGGGTCGAACAAAGTCTATAACTGTATGTGCAAAATGGAAATGCCCTTCTGTGGGAAGAGACAGAATAATATCAACTTAGACACATGTATAATAGAATCCTAGTGTTGTGGCTTTTGCTTGGCTTTGCGAGAATAAAGTGGATTTTGATTTGACCAGTAATATATGATTTTCACTACTCGGAGGATATCATAGATGGTCTGCTTTCCTATTTAATAATATTACTGTCTTATAGAAAGTTAACGGAAGACTTGTCTTTGTTTTTCTTTGTTTGGCAATGATTTCCACTTCATTTTTTGGATAAGAAAAGATTTAGAAAGAAGGTAAGTTATTTTCTTTTCTCAAGAATATGCCAAATTATCGGTGCATATTTCGACGGTTTACCGTGATTTTTAAATTTAAATTGCCTACTAAATAAGAGATTAAGGGTATTAAGAATTGTACTTAAGACTTTTTAATGGTCTGATCGCCTAACTTATCATCTGAATCAAACCTCTGTGGCCCTGTTAGCAATGGTCATACACTATTGATATCATTTTTACGTTTGTTATTAAGCTTTCAATGATTAACCTTGTTATTAGGACTTTCAATGATTAACCTTACACAAAAGGGAAGGTAAGAGAAGATCTTATAAATAATTGGAATAAATATACAAAAGTATTGAATTCTAAATCTTGAGTAGAAAGTTTTCCTGTTGACCTCTTGACTTGGTATACTATCAACTAAAATTGTCTTTATTTCTATGCTTCCTTTTCCTCTTGACCTCTTTCTTTGTCTCTTTCTTTTTTCTCCTTTGAAAAATAGTCTAACCACAAAAATTAGAAATTTTCGAGATGATGCGTATATGAGATAAAAAAATATTTCCAAAGCGTGTTCAAAAATGATTACAAAATATTATTAATAAAATAACGAATAATTAAACCTGTACAGATAGAGCGATTTCTCCCCTTCATCTCCTGGCTCCACATATCCAAAATGGTGAAAATTCTTTGCTACTCACTCTGCATTACGGAATGGGATGGAACCCATCTACTTTTTAGTTATTTCAACGGCTGTCATACACATTCCGCATTGCAAAGTGAGTAGTCAAGACTCTTACTCTCAAAGTGGAGCGAAAAGGTAAGAGTTAGGTGTGCTCTAACATGAGGTTTAACTAATTTTGCTGAAAGATATGGATTTTTTTATTTTACCCTCAAATTAATTGGTAGATTTTATCTGAGCATTACCTATTCTGAATAAACAACTATGTCTCATATCCTGTCATATAAGATTACTAGTAGGAAAATCTATGTTATGCACGGGTAAATATACAAATATATTTGACTTATAGAATAAAATAATTAAAACAAATAAAATTAACAAAATTAACGATATTTGTAAAAATGCAGATATTATGAATTTTTTTTACACTATTTAGTTTTTATTTGTATAATAATATTTGTTTTAATTATTTTATTCTATAAGTCATTGTATTAAGATGTTCTTTCATAACTATATATAATATAACTAAAAATTATATATTATTTCTCATTTCATGTATCTATATGTTAAGTAGAAATGAGTTTTTCTTAACGTTTTTTGAACTCCTAAAGTGTATTAGAATTCTTGGATTGATTTCAAAGAAATTTTTGATTTAAATGCATAACATTAATTAATAAGTTATACAAATCTATATTTAGTGTAATCATCTAATTGTACTGAATAATTTGGACTATTTAAGTTTTGTAATTTTTTTTTTATAAAAAGTATACTATTTTTTTTTCTTATTTTAGTGAATTGCAGTACTTTATAAAATGTGATTGTTGAGGTTAAAGCATATTGGTATTTTTACTAGCTAAGTTGACATTATCATTCTTTTTCTTATTTTTTGCTAACTTTGACATATATCAATTATTATTTTACATTTTTAAAAAATAGTATAATGATTAATTAGAATTCCATAGATAGCAGGTTTGATAGTGGTACTATCCGTTGATTTAAAAATAGTAGTTATCAATCCGTTGATTTAAATCTTTTTTAAACAACAATTACTATCATCTAGCTTATCATATTGTATAACTAACTTTGTTTTAAATAATCTATATCTATATCCATCTATACTATATTAGTATAAGAGAATAGGAGTTTAAAAGCAAGCCTATATATTGACATGTGGCATATAAAAGATTTAGGCACGGAAAAAAGTCAAAGAAAAAAAATTATTTACTTAATTAATAATTAGAATTCAAATTAATTTTTATGTGATATTACAAATTATTTTGAGAAACCACATAATTTTAAAAATATTATTCTATGAATAATACAAATCGCGTAAGTAGCACATGTTGAATACTGGTTATAGTAAATAAAATACTAAAGGAAACTGCCATACTTTGTAAGAAGTTATGGGTAACATTATTTTTAGTTTTTCTTTCAGCTCTAATTGATGTCACAAGACCGAAACGCGACTTTATTTTCTGTTGATCGCTAACAAACTATAGATTTTTATATTTTAATTTTTTTGGACTATTTATGTATACACTATTAAGTTCATTTATTTCAAATTATTACTATTATACACATATCTAATATTCCAAAACATAATAACCTTTGAAATTAATTTCAATAATTTTACTTTATAGGAAAGAAGAATAAAGATTTTAATAAAATTTAATAATAATGGTCCTAAATCATGTTCTTTGTTTTTATTTCTGGCCTTATAAAATTTTTGATATTGTTACTTAGTTTTATTTGGTTTAATTACTAAAAGTTTTAAACTATCATTATTATTTCACTAAAATCATTTTTTTTACAAAAATTATACAGAGATATATACACTTTTAAAATAAAATGGTATATACGTATATAAATATTTTTTATCCTTCCTTGCGTTGCACTTGTTTTCAAATTATTATATTAAAAAATTAAAATTTTAATATTCATATTCCTTTACATATTGAAAAATAAATGTAATAAACTATGTTACTAACTCGATACTTTTGAATTTTTCTTCAGATTATCAAGTAATCTTTAAATAAGAAAAATTTATCGATACACATTACTTAATTACTTTATCATTATAATTACCAAATGGCAATTGATTAGCAAAAAAAATAAGAAAAGGTATGATAATGTCAACTGTTAGCTTATAAAAATAGTAATATGCTTTTAACCTTGATAATCGCATTTTATAAAAGCACCACAATTCACTAAAATGAATAAAAAAATGTATAAATTTTAGAAAAATATTACAAAACTTAAATTTTGGTTGAAATCATTCAGTAAGATTAAATGATTATACTAATTATAAGAGGTAACGAACTTATTAATCAATTGAATAACTTACAGACTTTTAGTTAATCATCCAATCTAAGTATTCTGATCAAAGCTCAAAAAATGATAAGAAAAACTTATTTCTACTTAACACATATGGATATATGAAATGTGATATAATATGCAACTTTTAGTTTACTTATTTATATTAACAATAGTAGATATCATGAAAATCAATTATTACTTATATTATCTATATAAATAAAAAAATAACATAGTGTAAAAAATTCATAATATCTACATTTATTATAAATATTGTTAATTTTGGTTTTTTTTATTTGATTTAATTGTTAAAAATTGCATGCTATCATCATATGTGATTTTACTAACATTATTTTATTTTAAAAGTTAAATATATTTACATGTTTATCCGTGTATAGTATGGGTTTTTACTGCTAGTATTGTATAAGAGAATAGGAGTTTAAAAGAAAATCTAATATATTGAGATTGGCATATAAAAGATATAGGCACGGTAAATGGTCAAAGAAAAAATTTATTTACTTAATTAAAAATTAGAATTCAAATTAATTATTGTAATTTATCTTAACTACTTTTATTTTTATTATCTTAACTACTTTTATTTGTTCAAAATCTAGATCTTTATAAGCAATCCTATCTCCTATAATTGATTTTTTACTGAAACAGTTGCAAAATTGATAGTGTATTATGTATCAATTATATAAATATCAATTATCAAAATATATTTCATGTTCACTTTACGTGTTTCAAAATATTTTGCTTATATAATGTTTAAAGGGTTTTTCTTAATAAATTTGACAAAACTATGTAACATAATTATGTATGAGTAAATTTTATTCTTGCCCAACCAAATTATAATATTTTCATCAAAAGATTGATCAGGGAGAATTGCAAATTTTTAATGCCTAAATTATTTTTAAAATCTCATGGAAATCCCGCAAATTATATTTTAGTTTTATTTGCTCTTAAACTATTTTTTAATCGCACATAAATGTTCTGACCTTTTTTACAAGCTTTTTTGTCCCCTGAGTATTTCGTAATACAATAAATATACCTCATATTTTTTATTTCATTCTTTTGTCTATCGAGACTTTTGTTTTTGTAATCATGGATAGATGACACTTTGACCCAAAAAAAAAAAAAACACTTGATTGACCTCTGTGGAATTACAACAATACACTTGGGGAACCTTCTTGGAGACCAATTTTACAATTATCTATAATGCATTCTATCACAAGAAAGAAACAAAGTTTCAAAATTAACTTTTTTTGCATCTTCTTCCAAACATTATGTTCGTAAATAATTAGTTGTTGGTAAATGTTAGGGTTAATTATACTTTACCCCCTTGAACTCAAATTATAACCCAGTTGCACTTTGCCCGCTGAACATAAAATTTATACAATTTGCCGGCCCTCTAAAAGATTTTCTAATGTAAGTGTAAAATAATGACGAGAAATTTTTCTATTGACAAAACTACCTTCCAAAATATGTAGATGATGTTACTTTTGAATTATATAACTTTAGTAATTCCATATTACCTTTGTTTTAAAAAATTGTCATATTTATCATTTTCTTCATTTCTAAAGTAAGCACAAAAAGAAGAATTTTTGCAAATAGTTTTTTACTAATTTTTATTTTATAGTAACTAAATACATTAAAAATAAATTCAGTAACTATAATATTTACTTGTTAATTTTATTTATTAATATTCACTTTCCATATTAAAAAAATTTTACTTAATAATTTTATTAATATATTTAGTTACTATAAAAATAAAATTAGTTCGTGAAACAAATTTTAAAAATTAATATGAAATTATTAAAAATGAAATAAATGAAAAGTAACTTTGTCGACAAATTTACAGAGATAAATTGAGTATTTTGTCAAAACAAATTGCTGCATCATTGTTTTATATTTACTTATATCAGGAAATCTTTCAGAGGGGGGAAAATTTACGTTATTTTGGGTCAAGGGGCAAAGTACAACATGAGTTTGAGTTCAGGGGATAAAGTGAAACTGAATGAGGATGTAAATATATTCAAAAAAAAAAAAAAAGTAATTTCATATTATGTCTTCTCTACTTTTTGGTAATTTTTCCTGTCATTACATTGCAAGTATGCTTTGCATGGAAATGAGTAAATGAATTGCGTAAGAAGTGTTTTCTTTTTCTTTTTCAACTCAATAATAGTTATACTTTATATAAATTTTTTTATTTTAGTCATTTTGATGAAATTAAATAGTTAATGACATTTTGATCTCATTGTCTTACTTAAAATTTCGTCTTCTTGAAATATAATATGCAATCTTTCAAAAAATTATTTTATTAAACAAATATGAAAATTGTCATATATATGAAACTAACATTTGTAATATAATCATGTAAAAATAAGTGCATGACAATTAATGTTTAGTAATCAATTTTTATTGGACAATAACATAATAGTTTTAGTTGCACATTCAACAATCAATTTTTTTTTTCAAACGGTAACAGTCTAACCTACTCCTGTCTAACTATATCTACTACATATGGGGAAGGTAAAGACCCAACGGAGTCAAGGGATAAGAGACCTAACCCCTATCTCTAACAATGGAAGGCAGGAATTCAAACTCTTGACTTTGCACCCAAATAAAGTGCTTGATAGCCAACTCACATAAAGTGAGTTGGTTCAACAATCATGTTACTTAATTGTCTTATTTGTTTTTTTAATATTTATGGTGATATAGAAATTACTGTGTAGTAATTCAGTTTTGTTTGTCTTTATTTTGATAATAATTAAAAGTTTTAAACAATAATCATTCCACTAATATTATTTTATTCCATAAGTGGTATGCATTTATCTTTCCGCGCATAGCATAGGTTATTTTACTAATATTATTTTATTGTATAAACTGAATATGAATACACATTTGTCAATTTTTACTAGTGTACATAGTACGGGATATTCCACTATTATATATAGGATAGTAAATAGGTTGTTTGTGAGAAGGTCTACTGTCTTGACAAGTGGCATATATTAGTAAACATGCATATTTTAATAGTAAAAGTAAAAAACATAGTTTTTAATTAACTATTTGAATTCAAATTAATTACCTAGATCCTATCTTAACTACCTTTTTTTTTTTTTTTTTGCTCAACACCTTACATTATGTAACCTACTTCTTATAATTTATCTTTTCCCAAGAGATTTACAATATTGAATATTATGTATCATTACATAAGTATCAATGAATTACAATACATGACAAATATAAAATGACGTTACTTATAATAAATTAGAAATAAAAATACTTTACATATATAGTATTTAATGGATTATTCTTAATAAATTTGAAAAAAATGTGTAACATAATTACACATGAGTAATTTCACCTTATAACCTAATTATAATACTTTTATCAAAATATTAATAAGGGAAATTTTTTTAATTTTTTTGTCTTAAACTATTTTTGATCAAACAAAAGTTCCCCAAACTTTTTTGTAAACTTTTTTTTCCAAAAGTATTTTCATAATCTATAGATATACACTATATTTTTTTTATTTAAATCTTTTGTCCCTTGAGTTTTTTTATTTATTTTATCATGTCTAGATGACTACTTTGATTGAAGGAAAGAAAAATACTTGAGGAACCTCCGTGAGACTGTTAAAATAGTTGAGGATAAAAAATTTTAAATAAAAATTGTGATCTTCTTGAGGGACTAAATTTACAATTCTCTTAGTTGATAATTATGTACTGTATCACAATAAAGTAACAAAGTTATAAAATTAATTTTTTCTTGCATCTAATTCCAACATTATGTTCATTAATAATTAGTTATTGATAGATGTTACAATTAAATGAAGATGTAAACATATTCACTAAAAAAGTATTTTCAATATTATGCCTTCTCTACTTTTTGATAATTTTTTCATATCATTATAATTGTATGCTTATGAGTAAATCAATCGTTGGAAGTGTTTCTTTATTTTTTTTCTTTCCTTTTTCATCTATATAATAATTATACTTTTTTGTTTATTTATTTTTTAAAATCCAGCTCTCTTCTACCTCGTAGTAACTCGAACCCAGAGCTGATAAGTCATGGGAGAAGCATTTTACCACGTAACTTACACTCTTTTGTCATTATGCTTTCCTTTATATGCCATAGAGGTATGATATTTTCATTTTAGTCATTTTGATTAAATTATTTACTTATTGAATTTTTATCTCATAATCTTATCTAGAATTTTGTTTCTTGAAAATTAATTGTAATCTTTCAAAATTATTTTTTTAAACAAATAGGATGAATTTTGTAAAGATTATCATACATACAAGACTAATAATTGTGATTAATTAAGGATAATTGTGTGCACGGCAATTAATGTTCAATAATAATTTTTAATAGTAAGACTATATAATAGTTTTAGTTACAAATTCAACAATTATGTTACTTAATTGTCTTCTTTGTTTTTTTATTTAGTTTATGTTGATTTCTCCCCTTCTTTGTCCCATGGCTCCACAGATCCTAAATGAAGCAAAAAGTAAGAGTTAGGTGTGTTTTGGGGTAACAGGAGGTTTACCTAATTTTGATGAAAGATATGGATTTTTTATTTTACCCTCAAATTAATTGGTAGGCTTTATTTGTGCATGACCTGTTCTGAATAAATAATTGTGTCTCATATCCTGCTATATAAGATTATGACATTGAAATTAAATAATTCCATTACGAAGAATAAAAAGATAGAATGATTTTTTAATCTATGAGGGGTTACTTTAGCAATTTATCATTTCCCACGAAATATGAAATTATGAACACAGTTTATATAAAGTGTTACCACTTGTGAAAACAAATAAAGAAGGAACATTTGTGAGCTATATGTAAATAGGGCTTATCCCACTTTGCTTCCCTTTAACTTATATATGATTCTCACTTTGTACTTTATATTTTTTTAAATATATTACATCCTGAACTCTCAAATTTATCCATTCCAGATATATTTTTAATACCATTACTAAAGTTAACGGATGTTCTAATTGTGCACACCACGCACCTAAAATAGAACATTGGACAAATTTTTTAACAATACTAAAATTGGATCAAAATAGGACGAATGTAAGAGTTAGGGGTGCAATGTGTCTAAAATTCAGAATTACGGGTGCAAAGTGTGAATTGATCATAAATTACGGGGTGCAAAGTGGAATTAGCCATGACTACTTCTATTGGTGCAATACGTCCCTAAGCAAGCATGTGGTATGCACTTACTTAACATCCATTAACTTTGATAATGACACTAAAAATTGGACTGAAATGATATAAATCTGAGAGTTCAGAATGCAATATGTCCAAAAAAAAAGGTATAGGTGCAAAGTTAGAGTAGGATAAAAGTTAAGGGCTACAAAGTGGAGTAAGGCCACGTATTGTAAATTTAGCTTAGTTTGACTAAATACCACTAGAAGCACAAAATATGTTGGTGATGTATTCCTGTGTCAGAGTGAGGGTAACATCCTAATGATGCATAAGTATACCACCTAATGGCCTTTAGACATGCGGTAGGTTAGTCAAATTAGTCAAATATTTATTAGGGCAATTTAGTCATTTCACCAAATCTCAATGCCAACGATCAATCTAAGATATTTAATGCCTCAATGGCCCAACTATTTAGCATATGGCCCTTTAATATCTAAACCCATCAAGTACTAGTATAAATGCAAAGGAGGAAGGCTGGTTCCAACAACACATTTCTCATTACAAATTAATTTGCTATTCTTGGCTTTCATTTCCTCTCTAATTTCCTCTTATTGACCAATGTTTGACTTGAACATTGGAGCTTATTCTGGGGTACAAAGCCCTACCACTCTTATTCTTTGTCTCAAGTGTTTGATTGTGAGTAAGGCACACTTCAATACCTCTGCATTGGAGTATTCGACGACTTTGGACCTAGATATGCTGGTTATTTGATTTTTGACCTTGGTGTAAATCATTTTTTAGCATCAACATTTGACGCCATTTGTGGAAAACTGAAAAAAGCTATCCTCAGTCATGGCTCCTAACACACGTAAAATTCATCGTAACAACGAATACAAAGGCAAAGAAATCACCTTCTAACATCAGTAAAATTGATCAATCAAAGTGTTTGACCGACTTGAGGGCAACTTGGGGATCCCGATCCCCAAGCTAAGGACAAGTATGGCGAGATCCATAGCCAAAGACAATTAAGTGCAATGTTAAAAGATATGCTCATTAGACAACAATTTGAACATCAACACATTAAAGGAGAAGAACCCTAGCTCAAGCCCTTCGGTGTAGAGTTCTCACTTCTTGCCCTTAGGGGTAGGGCTCTCACTTGCTTTCACCCTCTGGGGTTGAGCCTCCTCGTACACTTTATAGAGTAAAGATCTACCGTGGAACCTAGGGATTCTGATCCCCAAGCTATGGACAAGAATGAAAAACTGATCCATAAGTTAAGGCAACAAAATGTTGTGTTGAAGGATATGCTCATCAGAGAACAACTGGAGCATCCACTCATTCAAAGTGAAAAACACTTACTCACGCCCTCCGAAGTAGAGCTCTCTACTTCTACACTTTTGGGCACCACGGAACTTTCTAAGGGAACACTCCAAGTCTATTTTACTCTCGCCCTCTAGGGTTGAGTTCTCACATGCTTTTGCTTTTTTGGGGTAACCTCTTACTTCTCTTACCTCTAGAATAAAGTACTCAACTATTCACAACCTCAAGGGTTGTGCTTAACAAGGATCCTTTGGGATCACCACACCCCGCCGGTGATAAGTTTAAGTCTTCTCAAGTGAAGGTTTGTACAAGTTAAGTCTTACTCTTTAGAGTGAGGTTCACCATTCTGAAGATCAAAAATTTCATCCTTTTTGGATCACCTTAGCCCTCCCGGGGCAATTCTAAATCTTCTCAAGTGAACTTCAAGGTTAAAAACTAAGAATTAAATAATCCTTCATAATTAAAATATACTTCGAGGCCCCAAGATAAGGCTCAATTATCATGTTAGAAATAATAGAATATCTACAAATTATATATAGTAGTCCTAATTACAAATGTACAAGAGTCTTTGTATTGGCTTACAAAAGAATATTTTATGGTATGTCTTGGTAATCAAGAGAACAAGTCAAGTAAGATAATTATCTAATTTTGGGAAGCAATTAAGGTCATTACATATCTATCACTTATTTATAACTCATAACATATTTACATATCTTAACAGTAACTAGTTTTTGTCCCTCTTTTGATTCTTCTAAACAATAGATTTTGTATTTAATTTAAGGATAAATTATCGTAAACTCCTATGTGCTATAGCTCTTGTTTGAATTCCGTCCACTTTACCTTTTAGTCCACAAGACATGGGGGTTTAAGGTAGATTTTTAAAATACACAAGGGTTATGGATCAAAAGGTCAAACCACATGGGAGTTTACGATTTTTTACCCTTAATTTGAATATATGCATGCAAATCTCACTGGCTTTAATTTTGTGATGAAGGAAATTAGAATAAAGTGACCAACTCTGACCAAGAATAAGGACTTGGATGGCTAAGGTCAATGTTAAACTAGATGAACCCAATAGAATGATGGATTTCAGTACATTGATCAAGTTTGGAAATATAAGAAAGGGTTTAGAAGTTAGTTTGGCATAATTTTCTTTGAAAACTTAAGTGGGTAAGGAAATGCATATATTAAAATGAGTAAATGCTTAGGCAAACCTGCGCTTCCATGAAGGTAAGACGAGCGAATAAATAGGTGTTTACGATTACTATTACTTATTCACCATCTTCCAACTCCTCTTTTATCCTTTTTTTTTTTTTCTTGTTTATCAAAATTTTGCATGCAATGGTGGAACCACATTCAATTGAAAGAAGGGGAAGGGGAAGAAGAGGGGGCAATTGCCCCTCTTAACTTTGAAACTTATAAAATAGGTATGTAGAAATTTTAAGAGAGTTTAATTTTATCCTCTATTTGCAACCGTTAAAGATGTCAGTTTTTTTTTTCTTTATATTCTCCTCCTAAAAATTGAAGTTCCTAGATCATACAATTGAAAATAGTGAAATATTAAGGTGTATTCGATCTTTGATTCAATTTGTTGACCATGTAGTATAGATTAAACTTAAAAAAATAAATGACTTTAGCATATATATATATATTTTGAAGTCATCAGGGGAAGAAACCTTCCATTCCATATCCTTACAAATGCTTAATTCAAAAGTACCCAATCTATTACTAACTTTATCAGCAGATCTTTTAACAAAAGAAGAGGAACAATGGGAGAAATATTTCTTAAGGTCAAGAATAGATATTTGCTAACAGGACTCCCAATTCAACATTCTCAACCTTATTTTGGTTAATCATTCAAACCAAGAAAAAACTACCACTTCGAAATTCCACAAAAGAGCAAAGTTTTTAATGAGCAATTTGCATTACATATCTTAGAGCTTTTGCTTTTGCAATGTTAACATTAAAACATAGTTATAATTCCTTTTAGCCCATGCACCCAATAGTTGGATATCAGAATTTCTTGCCACAATACCAAGTGTAACTCTTTTAAATTGATGATGAACAACAGCATCTGAATTAAACTTTATGATTCCAGGAGAAGAGCAAGTCCAGACTTGTAAATGATCAACCCGTGGAGGAGAAAAAGAAGCACCAACAAGAGAACAAATCTCGTAAAATTTCAACCACTCAGAATGTATATGAGTTACCACATCATAATTAGAAATCCACACAGGATCAAAAAACCATTTATTCCTTGATTTCTAGATATTCTACAACAAAAAAGAAGTGAAAGAAAGTATTACACTCAAATTAGTAGTCATAGACAAACTTATCAGAGCATTTCACCAACTTCAGAAATTGGTTTGAAATTGATGCAAATTAAGCCAAAGAATAGGGGAGATTTTCAAGTCATTTGAGAGCGAAAACAATTAAAATATAGATATTTTAAGGATTCCTCACCTTACAAAATTAGTTAATTAAACGGAATCTATCTCAGGGACTAGATTTTTCTCCATTAATTGTAAACAACTTCTTCCTAATACACTTTATAAAAATATAATTTAAATTATTCGTTAAAAATTACAATCGTTTGTAATATAATTTATTGTATATATTTACTCTACACAAAATTTAAAAATAAATAGATTAAATTTTTTCTGTTTGATCAAAAGTTTAAATTTTTGTTTTGATTTTGACCTATTTTACACCATTCATATATTTCGGGCAAATTAAGTAATAAGGCATTTTTAATATATTTGATTTAAAAATGTATTGATCTACTCATAAAAATAAAATTATTGATATAATTTGATAATTTTTAAGAAGTCTTGTTGTTTAATATAAAAGATTGTTGAAGGAAATTAGAGGAAAATGTAATAGAGAGGATTCCAACCAGAACGACAGTTTCCCTTATCGGATATAATTTTTTTCTTTTTCATTCTTGCTATTGATAGGATAAGAGTGTAAAATTGCATTGATGTGGTGTTCGAGATGATTCAAGGGCTCCGTTTGGATTGAAGGTGTTTTATTATTCTTTAAATACATATTACTTTTTAATCATAACTTAAACACATTATTTTTAAATTCCTTTTATTTTACATATATCATATCTCTCAAAAAGTTGTTATATTAGTTATTTCAATATATATATATATATATCCTAAATAAGAATTATTCAAACAGAGCCAAATTTATCTTCAAATAAAAAATTTCCCTAAAGATGTAAAAGTGAAGAACTTTCTGACACTATATTAGAAAGAGTCAAGCCAACTTCTTAAAAATCTAATAGTGGAAACAATAAATAATTCGCAGCTCTTAGCTCAGCGCATAGCTAATTGACACGATCCGCCCATTTAGACGAAGAGGTTTGGCCCAAAATAAAAGTAAGTCCAAATGATTGGCCCAGAAGATAAAGGAACATTCTAGAATTCTTTAGAATTTCCTTAAGTAACATTGGATTCTCCAGAATATTCTAGAAAGAATATTCTAGAAAGAATATTCTCTGAGAAAGAATATTCTTTGTATAGAATTCTCTAGAAGCATGTAGATTTGGAATATTCTCTAGAAGGAATATTCTTTGTATAGAATTCTCTAGAATCTTGTAGATTTGTAGTGAATTTGGTAGGTTCTAGAATTTTCTCTTACAAGTATAAAAAGGGGCCAACCCCCTCATTTGTAACACACCTCAGAAGTTGAGCAATTGAATATACAGAATTTTTATTCTCTCAATTCTCTCTCTTCTATTATTGTGAGTGTGAGAAAGGTTGACTTAGGTTGAAAACCTAAGTGCCGCACGGGTTGGGAGCACAAAAAAAGAGTGAGCCCGTGACAAGTGGTATCAGAGCGAGTTTTGTAGCAAGTGCTTGGCAAGAAGACACTATTCTGGACACTCACAATAAGCAATCAATTATGCCTTGAGAATATTCCAACTCCTCCCGCTTAGTAGAGAATTCTATACAATGTGGCTTTGACCGCCATTGCTCGTGTGGAGAAACTCGAGTTGGCCATGGCGTCTTATACACATCTAGATGTCTATAAGACCTTAGGGAAGAAATACAGGGTGCCTTGAATGCTGCGATAGATGGTTTGGCCCAGAGGTCCGAAAGTCTGGAGGCAGAATTGGTGTCCATCAAAGACGAGATTGCGGCCATACGTACGGAGCAAGACCAAGTTGCTACTATGCGGGAGGAGTTTGAGGCACTCAAGGCAGAATTGATTGCCTTGAGAGGAGCGGTTGCCAGCGGGACGGTGATGCTACAGCCTACACCCCGATCAGAGGCTCCAAAGCCCAAGGAGTTCAGTGGACATAGGGAGGCCAAGGTAGTGGACAACTTCCTGTGGTCCATGGAGCAGTATTTTCGGAATGCAGGAATTCGGATCGATGAGCAAAAGGTAAATCTTGCCTCATCATACTTGACCTATTATGCTTTACTATGGTGGCGGCGCAGGAGTGACAATCGTAGTGGCACTGCCATTACTACTTGGGATCAATTTGTGGACGAGTTTCGCAGCTACTTCTACCCTCAATATGCAGAGAGGGACGCTCGTGAAAAACTTCGCCGACTGGAGATGAAGGGTGAAGTCAGGGAGTACGTGAAAGAGTTTTCCCAATTGATGCTGCAAATTCAAAGTATGAGCGAGGAGGATGCCTTCTTCCAGTTTATGGATGGACTTAAGCCATGGACCCGGTTGGAGTTGGAAAGAAGGAATGTGGATAATCTATCCAAAGCAATGTCAGTGGCTGAGTCTCTCTTGGAGTTCAAGCCACGGGAAAAGCCAACCCCACCAAAGGAAAGGCCTAATTTCTCCAAACCAAAGGGTAAGGAGATTTTGAAGGAGAGCAACAAAGAATTTGGTGGGGGAGCAAGGGAGAAGTCTCCTTCCAAGAACGAGGGGAAGTCGTTCACAGCAAAGGACAAGGGCAAGCGACCAATGAAATGCTTTTTCTGCGACGGTCCACACATGGCGCGAGAATGTCCTGCGAAAGCAAAATTAGCAGCCATTGGCCATGGAAGAGGAGAAAGCAGAGGAAAAGCAATTGGGTGCACTACGGATCCTAAATACCATCAAGGTGAAGAAGTCGCAAAAGAAGAGGGGCTTGATGTTCGCCGACGTGGAGATAGCGGGCCACAAGCTCAGTGCTCTAGTGGACACTGGAGCTACCGACTTCTTCATCTCGATCGAGGCCGCCAAGAAATTCAACCTTCAAGTGAAGAAAGGCATGGGCACCTTGAAGACTGTCAACACCAAGAAAGTCCCTGTCCATGGGTTGGCAAGCAACGTAGACGTAGCTATTGGGCAATGGAAGGGCAAGACTTCACTTGAGGTAATTCCCCTTGATGATTATGATGTTGTGATAGGACTTCACTTTCTTGATCGTATTAGTGCCATGCTGCTTCCTTTTGCCGACTGCATATGCATTTTGGATTCTCAATACCAATGCGTGGTACCTCTAAAGAGGGAGTCTGGAAGAAATCACAAGAACCTATCTGCCATCCAACTGTGCAGCGGGTTGAAGCGAGGGGATCCAACCTTCCTTGCGACCCTAGAGGTAGATGAGAGAGATAACCAAAGAGAACCTGAGGTGGTTGCGGCAGTACTGGGAGAGTACAAGAGTGTGATGCCTACAGAGCTGCCGAAGGAATTGCCTCCAAAGAGAGAAGTAGACCACGAGATCGAGTTGATCCCCGGCACCAAGCCACTTGCAATGGACCCCTATCGCATGGCCCCTCCGGAGCTCACAGAGTTAAGAAAGCAGGTGGGATGGCAAGATTTTTTGGCTAAGTTCGACTATGTACTGGAGTATAAGCTGGGAAGGGTCCACTCTGCTGCTGACACCTTGAGACGAAAAATGATGCTTGCTGCCATTAGCCAACTTGAGAGTCTGTTGCTCGACAGGATCAAAAGGGGATTAAAGCACGATGTAGCTGCTAGGAGCCTTCTCGAATACGCCAAGGAAGGAAAAACTCGAAGGTACGAGGGCCCGTTCAAAGTAGTGAGACGGGTAGGGAAGGTGGCGTCAAATCTTACAAGGTGGATCTCCCTCCGAAACTAAAACTTCATCCGATGTTCCATGTGAGCTTGTTTAAGCTCTACCACGGGGACGACGAGGACCCCAACCGCGAGCTATCACAACGGGCACCTATGGGAGCAAAGACCTCGTATGATCATGAGGTGGATTGCATACTAAAGGTACGAGAGGTACGCAAACGGTATTGCAAGCCCAGGATCAAATACAAGGTACGATGGAAAGCAAGGATAGTTGGGAGCCGGCCGAGGCCCTTTGGCAGTTCAAGAAGCAAATTGACGCATTCAATACCGCCAAAGCCAACGAGGACGTTGCCAGAACAGGTGGGGGAGAATGACACGATCCACCCATTTAGACGAAGAGGTTTGGCCCAAAATAAAAGTAAGTCCAAATGATTGGCCCAGAAGATAAAGGAACATTCTAGAATTCTTTAGAATTTTCTTAAGTAACATTGGATTCTCCAGAATATTCTAGAAGGAATATTCTTTGTATAGAATTCTCTAGAAAAGCATGTAGATTTGGAATATTCTCTAGAAGGAATATTCTTTGTATAGAATTCTCTAGAATCTTGTAGATTTGTAGTGAATTTGGTAGGTTCTAGAATTTTCTCCTACAAGTATAAAAAGGGGCCAACCCCCTCATTTGTAACACATCTCAGAAGTTGAGCAATTGAATATACAGAGTTTTTATTCTCTCAATTCTCTCTCTTCTATTATTGTGAGTGTGAGAAAGGCTGACTTAGGTTGAAAACCTAAGTGCCGCACGGGTTGGGAGCACAAAAAAAGAGTGAGCCCGTGACATAATGCTGCTAGAAATTATAAGGGTAAGCGGTGAGAGTCCATGCAGTATGCAAGTGCCTAGCAAGAAACTACTTTGGAAATTATTCATTGCTTTTGAAAAATCATACTAATAAATTTCCTATAAATACCCTCTCAGCATTGCTTTCCTTCACTCAAAAATTGCCTAAAATATTACATTCCTACTGATCCACTTGAATTTTTTTTTCTGAATTTGCCTTATGGATGAGTGCTACTGATGAAGTGATTCTGCTGGACTTAAAGTTCAGTCCTTTTGGTTTGAGGGTTCGTATGGCATTGAAAGAAAAGGGTATAGCCTACAATTACAGAGAAGAAGATCTTTCCAATAAGAGTTCATTGCTCCTAGAAATGAACCCTGTCCATAAGATGATTCCTGTGTTGATTCACAATGGGAGGCCAATTTGTGAATCCCTCGTCATTGTTGAATACATTGATGAGGCAAAACATACGAGTAACGTCTACACATCTGATCCTTATAACCGATCTCATGCAAGGTTCTGGGCTGATTACATAAATAAGAAGGTAAGAACAATTGTGTCATTCGTATGTTTTGCCTCATCTTGTCTTGGGAAATATCGCTGTTCTCTCTTGTATGTAATACATTTACGATTATAAAATATGTCACTTTATTAAAAATATAATGATGTATATGTACACTACATACACAGTACTGGTATGCACAAATATGTTGTACTCTCTAGTATGAGTAGTATATATTACTATTACACAAGACGTTACTTGTTAAAAATATATAATATATATTTGCAATAGACACATGATACGCGGTATCAATATACATGAATTGGTAGGTAATTTACACTGTTGCTTATTAAATTACATAACTATGATTCAATAAAGAAACTCTTGTTAATTAAAAATAGGTTAGTTTAGTTTTACATAAAATTCACTATAAGAGGAGTAATGGTGACCAACAAATTAAGCCATAAGAACTAGTCTTCTTTGTAACCTTCAAGTAGGAATGTGTAGAAAGTTACAATACTAGTTTGTGACTTGAAAAATAAAAGTCACACCATTATTTGTACCTTGAGATTATAGTTTTTATAAGTCACAAAATTTAGAAACTTATCTTTTATGACCATTATAAAATTACAAGTTACAAAAAATGCTTTTCTTGTAGTGCCTTGTTTGTTTTTGACTATGTATATATTGACTACTGAATTATATACCTGAGTATGAAATAGTAAATATGGAATTTTTTTATGACATTATAACATATGGGTCTAGCTAGTCTAACCATCTGGACACATATGTTACTATGTCATGTAAAACATAGGGGTCCATTGCAAGTGGCTTGTGGAAGACTAAAGGGGATGCCCATGCAGAAGCAAAGAAAGGATTGATAAGCAGCTTTAAACTATTGGAAGCAGAGCTTGGAGACAAACCATACTTTGGGGGAAGGACTTTTGGCATCCCAGATATTGCCCTTATACCCTTCTACAGCTAGTTTTACACGTTGGAGAAATTTGGAAATTTAAGTATGAATGATGAGTTTCCTAAACTGGTTACATGGGGAGAAAGGTGCATGAAGAGGGAAAGTGTTTCCACAAGTCTGCCTAATCAGTATGAGACTCATGACTTCATTTTGGGACTACGAAAGAAGCTTGGAATCATTGATTAATTAGAAGGAACATCATAAAAATTTTATTTCGGTCAGTGCAACTATCAAACATGTCTAATAATTGCTTCTTAACTTAATATGTACTTTTCATTTGGAGTAGGGACTCATATTTATGAAAAATGAGGGTCATCTTATTAAAAAAAATAAGCCCTCCACTCGAAATAAAGAATTCTCACTAGTCAAGAAGCAATTAGTATGTTTAATAATTGTTATTTACCAAAATAAAAATTTCCAAACTTCATTTTGGGCTATTGTATTTTAATTTTCCTTTGTCATTTATAGAAAGAAATAAAATAATGCAGGTTTGCTGTAGGATTAAGAAGAATAAAAGTTGCTTCGGGATGTAAACGAGTAACTGTTATCCATGTTTTGTTTTGAAGAGCACATGCGCTCAATTTCCAAGGACCCTGTTTTTTTTTTTTTTTTTTTCTTCCCCTTTTGTATTGAGCTAGAAGCAATTTTTGATGACTTGTATTAAGTATTAGTAATTTAGTGCTATTATAATTAATATAAAAAATATATAATATTTTATTTAATTTATGAGTTTGTGATTTTTCAATAAAACTAAACACATTTATATTTTACTAATTTGTAATATGTAGTGTGTTTCTACATAGTATAATTTTTATTCAATTGACACGCAAGCATATCCATGTGTGTACTTATTTTACATTTAAATTTTTTTTTTTTTTGATTTATGAGGTTGTGATTCTTAACAAAATTTTATTCAAAATGTCACTTAATTAATGCACGCTCACATTTTTATCAATAAGTTGAGAAAAAATGATTAAAAATTTATTTTAACTTTTTTTGTTCACAAGTTTGTAGTTTCCAAAATATAATGCCAAACATATTTATTTTATTAAATATATTTTTTGTGTATTCTAATTTTTTTCAAGAAAACAAAGATAAAACTCAATAACACGCGGACACATTTTTGCAAATTAGTTGATAAAAAGAATTTTATTAGATGGTACCAAGTAAAATTATTAAAAAGCTTAGGTCAGGTTTTTTGAAATTATCATTGCTTTTTGTTATTTGTATTAAAATAATAAGGATATCAAGTCATTCATATCGATTTGGACCTTAAACCAAACACTTTGAAAGTTGGAGGTACTAAATAATATTAACATAAATTTCATAGAAGATTTATATAATTTATCATAAAAGTGGTAGATTGTAGACATGAGAGTTGAGATACACAATAATTAGTCATAAAAGTTTGGCATTAGAAAGGCACAAATTAGTGGTACAAACATTTGTATGACTTTTAGTTCACCAGAGGTGCCATAAATTCATGGGCTACAAATGAATAAGATTCTCTATAATACTCCCGTAGGCGTACAGACTAAGCTACTTCTTGTCTATTTGTGCAATTAAAACCAGCAAATGCAGACACTGGCTTTATGTTTGTCGTGAGGAAATAAAAAAAAAAAGAAAAAAAAGGCAACGGTGTTTTCAATGCCATTCTTGTTGATGACCTCCCAGTCAAACTCATACAATAAAAGTATCCACTAAATTAACCGGGGTTTTGTGTCGTGTTTAGAAAGTAAATATTTCAATGTGGAATGGTCAATATGCACAATCACTTTGCTTCCCATAGGATAGGATCTGAATTTATAAACTGTAAAAACCACTGCTAATAATTCCTTTTCACTGATGGAATAGTTGACTTGTGCATCATTTAGTGTGCGACTGGCATAATAGATGACATGCAAAACTTTGTTCACTCTTTGGCATAAAGCAGCACCCACGGCATAATCACTCACATCATGCATAATGTCACGAAACTTCTACTCAGCACGAAACCGTCGTGCCAAGGCGGAATAAGAAGCTCGCGCCGGCACCAAAATTCGCCCACGCAAACTTGGTCAGCCTCACTCTCTCGTGTTTAGTTTTCACTCATTTCGCAAACAAGCAACTCACTCAAACACACGGGAATCAGAATTCAGGCCACTCTCCAGTGTAAAGCACAACAAAAACGTAAGTAAACGGTACAAAACGAATTACGGCCCCAGGCCAACCTTTGCAATACTTTATTTCTCTATAAAGCTTACAACAGGACTTCTTACAAACACTTGGTGCGCAGAACACTCTTGGCCTAAATCCCAATAGGAACGGATTCCTCTCCCTAGCCAAGTTTCTGACTACCAACATTTATACAAAATGTGCAGTTGACAAGCCCAACTGCTTAGCTTTGCTGGACAAACGAAATCCCTACAACTAAGTGCTGGCGGATGGCGTACACATGGCACAGTCATGCCCAGCCAGTGGTAATCGCCACAAGCGCCCACTAAGCACGTCCCCATGTACTGCCCACGTTTCCAGCCATTTTCCAGCAACTGCAGCCCACCAGCTCGGCCAAGTAGTCCCACTCAGCCCCACAAAGTCCAACTTCACCTGATCACCACACCTGTTGCGAGTGCACTTAACCGATGTGCACGCTGCCTAGTCGTTTCCGCAATGTCCAGCACGTCGGCAACCCGGTTGCCTACGTTCCTCGGCCAGCACTCTTGCCGACCAGCCTTGCCACCCACAAGACTTTACTTGGGCTCCCAGCACTGCCCAAGATCATGCCAAAAGCTATGCTCGTGCCACTGCCGTTAGCTACCGTTTTGCCCAGCTCGTTTCACATTTTGAGCTGTCCACTGGCAACGTTTGCCAACGACCCTCAGACAACACTTGCCTAAGGACCTCCCGCCTGACAGATGAAAGATATATTTGCTCAGTTCATGAAGACTCATGAAGCATCAATGTTTGCCGAATCCGCACTTTGCCTAGCCGCGGGCGATGCCTTGCCGACGTGCATTGCAGGCCCTGCACTCGGTCTTGCCGATGCGTGAAAACTCTGCCAAAGGGTCTAACACATAACTTCAAAGGGTAAAGACCAATTTGGAGCAATTATGACTGGAGTAGTGGTTAATACCATTCTCAACAACTCAAATGCATGTAGGCACTTCTTATCAAAATTAAACACAGTGTCCTTTTGCAAAAATGCACACAATGTCCTAGAAATCTGTGAGCAATTTTTACTAAAATTCCGATAAAAATTGGCATGTCCTAAAAAACTTTTAACAGCTTTTACATTGCTAGAAGGAAGCAACTTCTCAATTACCTCTACCTTGGCCTTATCAACTTCAACTTTTTTAAATATTTCTTTTTCAAAAAATTTATGACCGAAAACATACGTTTCTTGACCAAAAAGTGACATTTTTCCTAGTTCAATGATAGGTTAGTTTCTTCACAACGTTTCAAAACAAGAATCAAATTATGCAAGCACATGTCAAATGAATCACCAAAAATATTGAAATCATTCATAAAAATTCCCGTACAATATTCAACTAAATCATCAAATATGGCAAACATAGACCGTTGGAATGTAATTGGAGCATTACAACGACCAAATGGCATGCGTTTATATGCAAAAAGTACCATAAGGGAAAGTGAAAGTGGTTTTCTCTTGGTCCTCCAACACTATGACTATTTAAAAATAGCCAGAGTACCCATCAAGGAAGTAATAGAATGCGTGCCCCACAAGTCTCTCTAACATATGGTCAATAAAGAGAAGAGGAAAGTGATCTTTCCTAGCAGTCTCTTTTAATTTTCTATAACAAATACACATGCGTCACTCAGTGACTAGTATAGATAGAATGAGTATATTCTCATTATTTTCATTAGCTACCATAGTGATCCCTCACTTTTTAGGCACTACTTGAGTGGGACTAACCCACTCACTCTTGCTAATGGGATAGATAATACCTATATCTAATAATCTCAACACTTCTTTTCTAACCACTTCCTTCAAAGTAGGATTCAATCTACATTGAGATTGTCTATATGGTTTAAAATTTTCCTTGAAAAGAATCTTATGTATTCAAATTGAAGGATTTATGCCCTTAACGTCCTCAAGTCTCCAAGCAATTGTTTTACAATGCAATCTCAAGACATTAAGCAATTTAAACAGTTGATCATGAGTAAGATGAGTACTGACAATAATAGCCTCGTCTAACAATGCATAACGAAGATTCAAAGATAGAGGATTAAGTTCAAATGTAGGGGATTCATTGGTTGGAAACCCTTCTTTACCTATGTCATCATCTTTTTGATCATCACCCTCCACAATTAGGTTTCTTCCAATATCTCTAAGTATCTTTGAACATCTTTTAGAATATCGTGCTTCTTTTTGTCACCACCTTCGTTAATTTTCGTCTCTAACAGAAGTTTGTTCATGTTCGCCCAACAAAATTCATCACAAAATTTTGTTAATTATGTCAATTTTCATTACATCATCATAATACAAAGGAAATTTCAATGCATTAGAAACATTAAAAGAAACAGTATGCTTATCGATTCAAAATTAGAGTTTCCACCTTGACATGAATCAAATCTCTTCTAATAGCAAGAAATTACCTCCTAAGAATGATAGGCATGTTCTTGTCTTCCTCTATCTCCAAGATAATAAAATCTGTTGGCAAGAACCTTTATGAACTTTGACTATCATATCCTCAGCAATGTTTGATGGATATTTAATACTCCTATCTGCAAGTTGAAAGGACACATTGGTTGGCTTTAAATTCTCCCCTTCAACTATTAGTAAATAGAAAGAGGTATTAAATTAATTGAGACCCCCAAATCATACAAAACTCTTTCAAAAGAACAGTCCTCCAATTTGAGAGGAGCACACGAAATGGAGAATGGATCTTCAATTTAGGAGGTAATTTCTTTTGAATTAAAGCTCTACACTCCTCATTTAAGCACAATATCTCATCCCCTAACAGTTTCCTCATCCCAATGAGCATTTGCTTCATAAATTTAGCATAGCTTGGCATGGTCTCCAAGGCTTTAATGAGAGGAATATTTATCTCCAACTTTTTGAAGATTTCCAAAAATCTCTTAAACTTCTTTTGCTTTTCACTAGTTTTAAGCCTTTGTGGGAAGAGAATTTGAACTTGCTTTAATGGCTCAAAAGGAATAACTTTCTCTTCAGTTGTTCTCCCAGCATGGATTTGATATTTGGTTGGCTCACTTTGATGCTTGGGTTCCCCCTTTTGCGATGATCCACCTCTTCAGCTTGATTTCCTTACCCTTGGCTTACATCTTCTTTTCCATACCATTACCCCTATACTCATTCAATTCATTGTCATTATACAAGACAATAGCTTTAGTATGCTCCCTTTCGTTGTGGGAAATAAGGAAGTACTTGGCATAGCACCTTGCAGTCTCTCAATCAATTGCTTAGCTATTTGTCCCATGCAGTTTTCCAAGTTCCTAATTGATGCTTTATGATTTCTCATTGATGCTTCATGAGTCTTCATGAACTGAGCAAATATATCTTTCATACTCCCATAACTTTGACCTTGGTTGGGTTGTAAGGGTTGTATTAATTTTGATTTGGGTATTGATTTTGATTCGAAGGTGGCCAAAATGGTTGGTATGGTCAAAATTGAGGGTTAGGATTAGTTGGTAGTCTAGATTGTGAAATTTGGGCTTGTTTATGGTTAGGTTGAAAAGAAAAATTGTTTGTTGATGGTTGGGTTGATTGTTGTTACCACTCCAAGAATTTGGGATAATTTATCTACCCTAGATTGTAGGTGTTAAAATATAGACTATTTTGAGGCCTTAAATTGAACTGTTGTTTGCTGACAAATTGGACTTGTTCTTAGTAGAATAGCTCTTCAAGCCTACATTGATGAGTCTCATGACATTTAGGGAATTTCCCCCTCACAATTCACAAACACGATGAGCTGAAAAGGTTGAAACTACCGAATTGACATTCAAATTTGGTGGAAATGCTGTCGTAGGCAGCCAAAATTAAACAATCTCTCAAGAATAATGTAGTAGTGGTGAGTTAAGTTTGTCCCACAGAGAACGAAGTTTATTCTTGTGCTAAACACAAAAGGGGAATTTTTGAATGTTTTTAAACTAAAAACTAAAACAACAAAGTAAATTGGAGAGAATTCAATTAAGAAGAATCTTGGTTTTGGTCACATCACCATAAAAATTTTACTCGTCGATCATTGACACCAAAAATAATTCAATTTCTATACCAAGTACTAATTGAAGAATTAACCTGAATTCCAATTCAAACTTGATTCTTGTTTCTTTCTAAAGTTGGCTAATTTTCAACACACGATCCAATTAACCCAACTGTTAATTTAATCCAGACACGCGACAAAGATTAATTAATAGAAGCATTAAAATCAACAAGAACAAAGGTTGATTTAAGATAATTCAATATAAACACAAGCAGTTATGCCAATTAGTTGATTATTTTTTCTAAATTCAATTACGCTAATTGAGCAATTATCAAATTTAGTTGCTTCACGATTAAATTAGGCACACGCTGTTAAAATAATCTAGCAGTAGATTAATTTCAATAGCTTAATTATTCTGCAACAATAATAAGTTAAAAAGAATAATCATGAAATTAATTACAAAAAAATAATCAATACTTGCTAAAAAATTGAATAAATTCAAGAACAAAGAGTCTCACAACATAGTAGAATTGACCATGGCTTCAAATCCCTCTATTAAGAAGAAGGGTTTAGGCACTAAGTGCCATGAAAGAATAAACAAGAATTTTCTCTGCTAAAAACCCTAGCTAAACGTGAAAATAAAAGTGTCACCTCTTTTTCTCACCCTACATGGGGTATTTATATTGAGTACTTGGGTTATAATAATTGTCTAAGGATAAGAAAATATAAAATTGTATGAAAAAGAGTCCAACCTCCAACCGAGGCAAAGAAATCTGTCAAAAATCAAAAAATCACATAAGCCTGCTACTTCGGGCGCAATCTGAAAAATTATCTTCTGGTCACAGCATACATGCGCTGCACAACCCCAGCGCATATGTATTGGCCTTCATCACTGTGCTCCACATTTAGATTCAATTTTGACGTTGATACTTTTGTAATTTGCGAAAGTATAAAAAACAAAAGTTGTAGCTTTCCTTCTTATCTTTCGAACGCATCTTGAATCACTTCGATTGGATCTTGAACTCGAAAGTTATGCTTGAAATATGAAACAACATCCAAAATGGCTTCATACTCATGCATGTTCCACCGTTAGCATTTTCATTCATCTTTTCCATCTTGTTCAGCTCTTTTTCAATTTAACCCTACAAAAACTAAGAATAACCCAATTAAACTCAATAATAACTCAAATCTTGCTTATAACACATAAAAATATGGTAATGACACATAAAATATAGCACAATTATGAACTTATCAAAATTACCAAGAGTATTTTTGTCAAGTTTGCCACCAAGGATGTCAACATTCTGTTTTGAACTAAGATGGCATCAGTTTGATCAAGATTTAGAGCTCCCCTTCTATCTTGTTAAATTGGTTGAACCACTTACTTGATAGTAATTAGAAGCCATCATATTCAACATTCTTTAGGCCTCCTCGGGCCTTTTGTAGGATAAAAATTCTCCTACGACAGCATCTACCATTGTTTTGGTTTCAAGATGTAGCCTATTATAGAAGGTTTGCACTTGCACCTACAATAGAATGCCATGATGTTGGTAACTTCTCAACAATTCTCTATATCTTTCCTAAGCTTTGCCAAGGCCTTGTCCAATATCCTATTTGAATGATGTGATTTCATTCTTCAATTTTGTAGTCTTAGAGGGAGGAAAGAATTTAGTTATGAAACCTTGAGCATGTTCTTCTCAAGTTGTGATTGTTCCCTCATTATAGCTTTGTAACCACCATTTGGCTTTATCTCTTAGAGAGAAGGGGAAAGCCGTCGTACGGACTGTATCTGGTGAGATCCAATTATATCTGAAGGTACCGATGATTTCTTCAAAATTTCTCAAGTGGGCATGTAGATCCTCGGTTAGTCCACTTCCAAACATGGCATGAGCCTGAAACATCTGTATTAGAGCTGGCCTGATTTCAAAATTATTTGCTTAGATAGCGGGCTGGCAATACTTGAACTAGCCCTATCAAAGGTGGGCTTAGTATAACCCCTCAACAATCACAGTCTATTACATTTCCTATTCCCATTCAGAGCTTCCTCCTTCTCATCATTATGAGAATATCCTCATTTCTTGGTGCATTAAAATTGGCCATGGTAAGTTCTTCTTGGTCCTATTATTGTCTTTTTTTTTTTTTTTTCATAACTCTTGTAGAGTTCTTCTATTTTTAAATCAAGTGGAAGCAGCTTTTTATTACCAAGGGTCATAAACCATAAAACAATACTAGAACACAAGTTAAACGTAGCATAAGAGAAAATTAAATGAACAAAGAATAAAATTAGATTTATAACAATGGTCAGCTTACAGAAAGATAATGAGAAGAAATTAAATAAAAAATAAAAAGTAAGATCTAAATTAGCAATAATATTAAGCGGCTCAATATTGCCTAGATATTTTGTCCCCAAAAATGGCGTCAAAAACTTGATACGTGTTAAACCCTAATTTAAAAATTAACTAAGTACTAACACAAGATTCTACATGTGCACTACCACGTAATAGTATAGATGTAATAAGGATCCTCCCACGGGGATCACGTTAGTCAATTATCGAATACTTAATATCAATCATTATTTAGATGATCACAATTAAAAATAATTATTTGTGGATTTTTACAAAAATAAATTAAATAACAATTTAATCCTAGAAAATTATGGAAGAATAAATTTGCATAAATGGAACGACATGCTAAACTAATTTGACTATGAAAGGATTAATTGACGAAAACCCGAGATAGAATTAATTGAAAATCTAACAAAAGAAAAATAAATTAAATAATGAAATTGAACTATGAATTAACCCTAACGCACATAAATTTAAATAATTAAAGGACAAAATTAAAGTAAAAATAATTAACCGAAAATAATGAAGCGTACAAATCCTCTGAAGATTGTCACATGTTTTATGAAAATTCCATGAATCCAAAAACATGAAGTGTAATAAATCTACGAACAAACTCCAGAAATTGGGATTTGAAAATTGCTAAAGAATTTAATGCAATAGAATATAAAATTGGCAAGAGAAATCATAGTGACGACTCTCAAAAATACCGTAAAACTTCTAATTTATTGAGAAAAAGTGCTATTTATAGAGAAATGTGGGCTTTGTTGTTAATAACTTAATTGTTGCCCCCATGTTTGGATCCTTGCTAGTTCACGTTAGGTTCCTTGCTGCATGTTTGATTTTTTTGCATAAGCTTTGCACGTTGGACTCCTTTATAAGCCTTGCTTGTTGGATTTCTTGTCATAGCACACAACACCCTTGCTGTAGCAAGGAATCTCTCTGCCAAAATAATTTGGCCAGGCTCGTTTGAGTGTGACTTTGTTATTTTTTTTTTTTTTTTTTTTTTTTGTCTAAGATTGCAAGTCTCCATCTTAATGTACTCCACTTTTGAATTTTTAAAATTACCCTTCCTACATAACAAAAACATAAGAATATTACTAGTAATTTTAACACAAAATTATTAATAAAAATTACCAAAATACATTAAAATATACAAAATCTACTTTTAATCTAATACCCCTAATCATACATAAAGCACCAAAAATTAGGATTACAAAACATCAAAATAGGGTTTATAATAAATAAATTATTCTCAATTTTTTATACTTATCAGTAAGTTATAAAGCTTGAAAGATCTTTGCAAGTTCTAAATAAGTAAAACTACATAGTTAGATTCGGTCTTTAATTTCATTTGTATACTATGTAGTATAGAATAAATTTTATGAAATAAATGAAATCAGTTGATATAAATAAGATTGCATAATATTTAATCCTAACTAATAGTCTAAAATTAGATCTATCTAAATATTTTTCTTTTAAACTAAACTAATATACTTATCAGTTGTGGATTTGAAAAGCTAAATGCGTGTAGTTATTTGTTTGAACAAAAATCACCCAATTTTTTTTGGCAAGAAAAAAACTCAAAATTAGATGCTTTCCTTTCTAATTTTTTTTGGATTAATTTCATTTTGTACCACTCAAATGATACGTGATTTTCACATTGCACACCTAATTTTAGTTATCGACACTTTACACTCCCAATTATCAAATTCGTCACACTTCAATCTAATTTTCAATATTGTCATCAAATTTAATTGAATCTTTACTCCTGCATCCAAAGTATTGTGGCAATATTGTTATATATTCTGTTAATGTGTTGTATCCACAAAAAGATTTTGTTACTTTTAGTGATGATATTCAAAATTAGACTTAACTGCGACAAATTTGATAATTGGATGTGCAAAATGTTCAAAACTGAAATTGAGGCAAAGTGAAAATTAGTTACAAGTTGAGGGATACAAACTAGAATACAATCTCCTTTGGATGATTATTATTTAGGATATTACATTATTTGGAATGGTATTATTGAAAAGTGATATATGTGAGATAAAGGGTTAATCGAAAAATGTGTTTGAATAATAATTCTAAAATACTGTATTTGGAGAATAATGCAAATTTAGCCAGCCAAACTGAGCCACATCGTTCCATTTGGAACAAGTTCAATATTCAATATTTTTTTTTCCAAAATAATATTTTGGGATAATTTCTTCACACGTTTTTTAACTATTTTTTATTTTATATACCTTACATCTCAAAAGTTATTACATATATGCTTATTAATTCTCATCCCTTGAGTTACAATTTTTGCATTCGTCTTGATTTTGATCCCTTCTATTTATCAGGGTCAATAAAACACACACAGTTGAAGAAAATTTTGACAACATCTTGCTTTACAATGGTTCTTTAATTAATGTTGATTTATTGCTTTAAGACCTGGAGATTTATACGAGGAATAAAATGCACAAAAATTTGGTGACATACTTTGACTTAATTATTTTATGCAAACTATACGAGTGTAGTACCATAACAAATAAATTGAGACGATAGTAATACATTATATAATATTTTACAGTAATAGATTTTATATGTCATTTTTATTTTAGTTTTTTTCAAATTATATATCACTCTTTAAAATGACAAAATTTTAAAGGTCATTTTATCTAATTTACTCTTCATGCAAGTACTAAAGATATAGCATCAAATTCATGTTTCAATATTAATTGCTCTCACAAGTCATTTTAAAATTTGAAACTCCAAAATCAATTAACAATTTTTATATATTAATTGAAGGACAATTATGAAAAAAAGTATCTTACTAGTGAGATAAACATCAATTTTCTTCAACTGTGTAAATGACCATGTCAAATAAATTGTTGAAGGAAGTATTACTTGCCCGGTGAGGAATTGTTACGTGCAATTTTTTGAGACAATTAATGTGAAATGCAGGTTTATATTCCTGGAAGACAAATCATCTCGACCACAAAAGTAGAAGATCAAGAGGCAGCCAAGAAGGAATTTATAGAGATCGCTCAAAATTTTGGAAGAAGAACTTGGAAATAAGCCTCATTTTGGAGGTGAAAACTTTGGATTTGTAGATGTGGCTCTGATTACATTCTAGCAAGCTCTCAGTTGGTTTTATACGTATGAGACTTGTGGAAATTTCAAAATAGAGCCAGAATGTCCAAAGCTGGTGGAATGGGCAAAAAGATGCATGCAGAGGGAGAGTGTGTCCAAGTCTCTTGCTGATATCACAAAATTTATGACTTTGTTCTGTCAATGAAGAAGAAGCATGGGAAGGAATATACACTTTCCTATTTAATAATATTACTGTCTTATAGAAAGTTAACGGAAGACTTGTCTTTGTTTTTCTTTGTTTGGCAATGATTTCCACTTCATTTTTTGGATAAGAAAAGATTTAGAAAGAAGGTAAGTTATTTTCTTTTCTCAAGAATATGCCAAATTATCGGTGCATATTTCGACGGTTTACCGTGATTTTTAAATTTAAATTGCCTACTAAATAAGAGATTAAGAGTATTAAGAATTGTACCATCCCATTCCGTAATGCAGAGAAGTAGCCTAACTTATCATCTGAATCAAACCTCTGTGGCCCTGTTAGCAATGGTCATACACTATTGATATCATTTTTACGTTTGTTATTAAGCTTTCAATGATTAACCTTGTTATTAGGCTTTCAATGATTAACCTTACACAAAAGGGAAGGTAAGAGAAGAAGAGATAAATAATTGGAATAAATATACAAAAGTATTGAATTCTAAATCTTGAGTAGAAAGTTTTCCTGTTGACCTCTTGACTTATAAGGTATACTATCAACTAAAATTGTCTTTATTTCTATGCTTACTTTTCCTCTTGACCTCTTTCTTTGTCTCTTTCTTTTTTCTCCTTTGAAAAATAGTCTAACCACAAAAAGTAGAAATTTTCGAGATGATACGTATATGATATAAAAAAATATTTTAAAAGCGTGTTAAAAAATGATTACAAAATATTATTAATAAAATAACGAATAATTAAACCTGTACAGATAGAGCGATTTCTCCCCTTCATCTCCTGGCTCCACATATCCAAAATGGTGAAAATTCTTTGCTACTCACTCTGCATTACGGAATGGGATGGAACCCATCTACTTTTTAGTTATTTCAACGGCTGTCATACACATTCCGCATTGCAAAGTGAGTAGTCAAGACTTACTCTCAAAGTGGAGCGAAAAGGTAAGAGTTAGGTGTGCTCTAACATGAGGTTTAACTAATTTTGCTGAAAGATATGGATTTTTTTATTTTACCCTCAAATTAATTGGTAGATTTTATCTGAGCCATTACCTATTCTGAATAAACAACTATGTCTCATATCCTGTCATATAAGATTACTAGTAGGAAAATCTATGTTATGCACGGGTAAATGTACAGATATAATCTACTTATACAATTTAGATGGTAAAATAAAAAAATCCATATCTTTCAGCAAAATTAGTTAAACCTCATGTTAGAGCCTGTCTCTTATACACATCTAGGGGACAAAAAAGCTTGCAAAAAAGGTCAGAACATTTAGAGACAGGTAGTTAGTTTTCATGATATTTCTTGTTGTCAAAATTTGGATCTTCAACACTACATATAATATAACTAAAAATTATATATTATTTCTCATTTCATGTATCTATATGTTAAGTAGAAATGAGTTTTTCTTAACGTTTTTTGAACTCCTATTAGAATGCTTGGATTGATTGATTAATTAAAAATTGAAATGCTATTCAGTTAATTAATAAGTTCGTCACGCCTTATATTTAGTGTAATCATCTAATTGTACTGAATAATTTGGACTATTTAAGTTTTGTAATTTTTTTTAATAAAAAGTATACTATTTTTTTTTCTTATTTTAGTGAATTGCAGTACTTTATAAAATGTGATTGTTGAGGTTAAAGCATATTGGTATTTTTACTAGCTAAGTTGACATTATCATTCTTTTTCTTATTTTTTGCTAACTTTGACATATATCAATTATTATTTTACATTTTTTAAAAATAGTATAATGATTAATTAGAATTCCATAGATAGCAGGTTTGTTAGTGGTACTATCCGTTGATTTAAAAATAGTAGTTATCAATCCATTGATTTAAATCTTTTTTAAACAACAATTACTATCATCTAGCTTATCATATTGTATAACTAACTTTGTTTTAAATAATCTATATCTATATCCATCTATACTATATAGTATAAGAGAATAGGAGTTTAAAAGAAAGCCTATATATTGACATGTGGCATATAAAAGATTTAGGCACGGAAAAAAGTCAAAGAAAAAAAATTATTTACTTAATTAATAATTAGAATTCAAATTAATTTTTATGTGATATTAAAGTACAAATTATTTTGAGAAACCACATAATTTTAAAAATATTATTCTATGAATAATACAAATCGCGTAAGTAGCACATGTTGAATACTGGTTATAGTAAATAAAATACTAAAGGAAACTGCCATACTTTGTAAGAAGTTATGGGTAACATTATTTTTAGTTTTTCTTTCAGCTCTAATTGATGTCACAAGACCGAAACGCGACTTTATTTTCTGTTGATCGCTAACAAACTATAGATTTTTATATTTTAATTTTTTTGGACTATTTATGTATACACTATTAAGTTCATTTATTTCAAATTATTACTATTATACACATATCTAATATTCCAAAACATAATAACCTTTGAAATTAATTTCAATAATTCTTTATAGGAAAGAAGAATAAAGATTTTAATAAAATTTAATAATAATGGTCCTAAATCATGTTCTTTGTTTTTATTTCTGGCCTTATAAAATTTTTGATATTGTTACTTAGTTTTATTTGGTTTAATTACTAAAAGTTTTTGTAAACTATCATTATTATTTCACTAAAATCATTTTTTTTACAAAAATTATACAGAGATATATACACTTTTAAAATAAAATGGTATATACGTATATAAATATTTTTTATCCTTCCTTGCGTTGCACTTGTTTTCAAATTATTATATTAAAAAATTAAAATTTTAATATTCATATTCCTTTACATATTGAAAAATAAATATAATAAACTATGTTACTAACTCGATACTTTTGAATTTTTCTTCAGATTATCAAGTAATCTTTAAATAAGAAAAATTTATCGATACACATTACTTAATTACTTTATCATTATAATTACCAAATGGCATAATTAGCAAAAAAAATAAGAAAAGGTATGATAATGTCAACTTAGCTTATAAAAATAGTAATATGCTTTTAACCTTGATAATCGCATTTTATAAAAGCACCACAATTCACTAAAATGAATAAAAAAATGTATAAATTTTAGAAAAATATTACAAAACTTAAATTTTGGTTGAAATCATTCATTATCCGGTAAGATTAAATGATTATACTAATTATAAGAGGTAACGAACTTATTAATCAATTGAATAACTTACAGACTTTTAGTTAATCATCCAATCTAAGTATTCTGATCAAAGCTCAAATATGATAAGAAAAACTTATTTCTACTTAACACATATGGATATATGAAATGTGATATAATATGCAACTTTTAGTTTACTTATTTATATTAACAATAGTAGATATCATGAAAATCAATTATTACTTATATTATCTATATAAATAAAAAAATAACATAGTGTAAAAAATTCATAATATCTACATTTATTATAAATATTGTTAATTTTGGTTTTTTTTATTTGATTTAATTGTTAAAAATTGCATGCTATCATCATGATTTTACTAACATTATTTTATTTTAAAAGTTAAATATATTTACATGTTTATCCGTGTATAGTATGGGTTTTTACTGCTAGTATTGTATAAGAGAATAGGAGTTTAAAAGAAAATCTAATATATTGAGATTGGCATATATATAAAAGATATAGGCACGATAAATAGTCAAAGAAAAAATTTATTTACTTAATTAAAAATTAGAATTCAAATTAATTATTGTAATTTATCTTAACTACTTTTATTTTTATTATCTTAACTACTTTTATTTGTTCAAAATCATCTCTTTATGCAATCCTATCTCCTATAATTGATTTTTTACTGAAACAGTTGCAAAATTAATAGTGTATTATGTATCAATTATATAAATATCAATTATCAAAATATATTTCATGTTCACTTTACGTGTTTCAAAATATTTTGCTTATATAATGTTTAAAGGTTTATTCTTAATAAATTTGACAAAACTATGTAACATAATTATGTATGAGTAAATTTTATTCTTGCAACCAAATTATAATATTTTCATCAAAAGATTGATCAGGGAGAATTGCAAATTTTTAATGCCTAAATTATTTTTAAAATCTCATGGAAATCCCGCAAATTATATTTTAGTTTTATTTGCTCTTAAACTATTTTTTAATCGCATTTCATAAATGTTCTGACCTTTTTTGCAAGCTTTTTTGTCCCCTGAGTATTTCGTAATACAATAAATATACCTTATCTTTTTTATTTCATTCTTTTGTCTATCGAGACTTTTGTTTTTGTAATCATGGATAGATGACACTTTGACCCAAAAAAAAAAAAACACTTGATTGACCTCTGTGGAATTACAACAATACACTTGGGGAACCTTCTTGGAGATCAATTTTACAATTATCTATAGTGCATTCTATCACAAGAAAGAAACAAAGTTTCAAAATTAACTTTTTTTGCATCTTCTTCCAAACATTATGTTCGCAAATAATTAGTTGTTGGTAAATGTTAGGGTTAATTATACTTTACCCCCTTGAACTCAAATCCCAGTTGCACTTTGCCCGCTGAACATAAAATTTATACAATTTGCCGGCCCTCTAAAAGATTTTCTAATGTAAGTGTAAAATAATGACGAGAAATTTTTCTATTGACAAAACTACCTTCCAAAATATGTAGATGATGTTACTGATGATTCGAATTATATAACTTTAGTAATTCCATATTACCTTTGTTTTAGAAATTGTCATATTTATCATTTTCTTCATTTCTAAAGTAAGCACAAAAAGAAGAATTTTTGCAAATACTTTTTTACTAATTTTTATTTTATAGTAACTAAATACATTAAAAATAAATTCAGTAACTATAATATTTACTTGTTAATTTTATTTATTAATATTCACTTTCCATATTAAAAAATTTTACTTAATAATTTTATTAATATATTTAGTTACTATAAAAATAAAATTAGTTCGTGAAACAAATTTTAAAAATTAATATGAAATTATTAAAAATGAAATAAATGAAAAGTAACTTTGTCGACAAATTTACAGAGAGTATTTTGTCAAAACAAATTGCTACATCATTGTTTTATATTTACTTATATCAGGAAATCTTTCAGAGGGGAGAAAATTTACGTTAATTTGGGTCAAGGGGCAAAGTACAACATGGGTTTGAGTTCAGGGGATAAAGTGAAAATTGAACTAAATGAGGATGTAAATATATTCAAAAAAAAAAAAAAAAGTAATTTCATATTATGTCTTCTCTACTTTTTGGTAATTTTTCCTGTCATTACATTGCAAGTATACTTTGCATGCTAATGAGTAAATGAATTGCGTAAGAAGTGTTTTTTTTTTTTCTTTTTCAACTCAATAATAGTTATACTTTATATAAATTTTTTATTTTAGTCATTTTGATGAAATTAAATAGTTAATGACATTTTGATCTCATTGTCTTACTTAAAATTTCGTCTTCTTGAAATATAATATGCAATCTTTCAAAAAATTATTTTATTAAACAAATATGAAAATTGTCATATATATGAAACTAACATTTGTAATATAATCATGTACATGACAATTAATGTTTAGTAATCAATTTTTATTGGACAATAACATAATAGTTTTAGTTGCACATTCAACAATCAATTTTTTTTTCAAACGGTAACAGTCTAACCTACTCCTGTCTAACTATATCTACTACTATGGGGTATAAAAAAATAACAAGGTAAAGACCCAACGGAGTCAAGGGATAAGAGACCTAACCCCTATCTCTAACAATGGAAGGCCTGTCTCTCAAACTCTTGACTTTGCATCCAAACAAAGTGCTTGATAGCCAACTCACATAAAGTGAGTTGGTTCAACAATCATGTTACTTAATTGTCTTATTTGTTTTTTTAATATTTATGGAGATATAGAAATTACTGTGTAGTAATTCAGTTTTGTTTGTCTTTATTTTGATAATAATTAAAAGTTTAAACAATAATCATTCCACTAATATTATTTTATTCCATAAGTGGTATATACATTTATCTTTCCGATCGCATAGCATAGGTTATTTTACTAATATTATTTTATTGTATAAACTGAATATGAAAATTTTTCTAGTGTACATAGTACGGGATATTCCACTATTATATATAGGATAGTAAATAGGTTGTTTGTGAGAAGGTCTACTGTCTTGACAAGTGGCATATATTAGTAAACATGCATATTTTAATAGTAAAAGTAACACAAAACATAGTTTTTAATTAACTATTTGAATTCAAATTAATTACCTAGATCCTATCTTAACTACCTTTTTTTTTTTTTTTTTGCTCAACACCTTACATTATGTAACCTACTTCTTATAATTTATCTTTTCCCAAGAGATTTACAATATTGAATATTATGTATCATTACATAAGTATCAATGAATTACAATACATGACAAATATAAAATGACGTTACTTATAATAAATTAGAAATAAAAATACTTTACATATATAGTATTTAATGGATTATTCTTAATAAATTTGAAAAAAATGTGTAACATAATTACACATGAGTAATTTCACCTTATAACCTAATTATAATACTTTTATCAAAAATTAATAAGGAAAATATTAAAAATTTAATTCCTAAGCTATTTCTAAAATCTCTTGGAGATCGCTCAAATTATTTTTTAATTTTTTTGTCTTAAACTATTTTTGATCAAACAAAAGTTCCCAAACTTTTTGTAAACTTTTTTCCAAAAGTATTTTCATATTCTATAGATATACACTATATTTTTTTTATTTAAATCTTTTGTCCCTTGAGGTTTTTTATTTATTTTATCATGGCTAGATGACTACTTTGATTGAAGGAAAGAAAAATACTTGAGGAACCTCCGTGAGACTGTTAAAATAGTTGAGGATAAAAAATTTTAAATAAAAATTGTGATCTTCTTGAGGGACTAAATTTACAATTCTCTTAGTTGATAATTATGTAATGTATCACAATAAAGTAACAAAGTTATAAAATTAATTTTTTCTTGCATCTAATTCCAACATTATGTTCATTAATAATTAGTTATTGATAGATGTTATAACATTAGATGTGTATGTAAGACAGGATTTAAATTAACAATATATAATAATTATACTTTTTTGTTTATTTATTTTTTAAAATTCAGCTCTCTTCTACCTCGTAGTATCTCGAACCCAGAGCTGATAAGTCATGGGAGAAGCATTTTACCACGTAACTTACACTCTTTTGTCATTATGCTTTCCTTTATATGCCATAGAGGTATGATATTTTCATTTTAGTCATTTTGATTAAATTATTTACTTATTGAATTTTTATCTCATAATCTTATCTAGAATTTTGTTTCTTGAAAATTAATATGTAATCTTTCAAAATTATTTTTTTAAACAAATAGGATGAATTTTGTAAAGATTATCATACATACAAGACTAATATTTGTGATTAATTAAGGATAATTGTGTGCACGCCAATTAATGTTCAATAATAATTTTTGTAAGACTATATAATAGTTTTAGTTACAAATTCAACAATTATGTTACTTAATTGTCTTCTTTGTTTTTTATTTAGTTTATGGTGATTTCTCCCCTTCTTTGTCCCATGGCTCCACTAGATCCTAAATGAAGCAAAAAGTAAGAGTTAGGTGTGTTTTGGGGTAACAGGAGCTTTACCTAATTTTGATGAAAGATATGGATTTTTTATTTTACCCCCAAATTAATTGGTAGGCTTTATTTGTGCATGACCTGTCTCTTATACACAATTGTGTCTCAGATGTTATATAAGATTATGACATTGAAATTAAATAATTCCATTTTTTTTTATAAAAAGATAGAATGATTTTTTAATCTATGAGGGGTTACTTTAGCAATTTATCATTTCCCACGAAATATGAAATTATGAACACAGTTTATATAAAGTGTTACCACTTGTGAAAACAAATAAAGAAGGAACATTTGTGAGCTATATGTAAATAGGGCTTATCCCACTTTGCATCCCTAACTTATATATGATTCTCACTTTGTACTTTATATTTTTTTAAACATATTACATCCTGAACTCTCAAATTTATCCATTCCAGATATATTTTTAATACCATTACTAAAGTTAACGGAGTGTTCTAATTGTGCACATCACGCACCTAAAATAGAACATTGGACAAATTTTTTAACAATACTAAAATTGGATCAAAATGGGACGAATGTAAGAGTTAGGGGTGCAATGTGTCTAAAATTCAGAATTACGGGTGCAAAGTGTGAATTGACCATAAATTACGGGGTACAAAGTGGAATTAGCCATGACTACTTCTATTGGTGCAATACGTCCCTAAGCAAGCATGTGGTATGCACTTACTTAACTTCCATTAACTTTGATAATGACACTAAAAATTGGACTGAAATGATATAAATCTGAGAGTTCAGAATGCAATATGTCCAAAAAAAAAGGTATAGGTGCAAAGTTAGAGTAGGATAAAAGTTAAGGGCTACAAAGTGGAGTAAGGCCACGTAAAGACCACTAGAAGCACAAAATATGTTGGTGATGTATTCCTGTGTCAGAGTGAGGGTAACATCCTAATGATGCATAAGTATACCACCTAATGGCCTTTAGACACGCGGTAGGTTCCTAGTCAAATTAGTCAAATATTTATTAGGGCAATTTAGTCATTTCACCAAATCTCAATGCCAACGATCAATCTAAGATATTTATTGCCCCAATGGCCCAACTATTTAGCATATGGCCCTTTAATATCTAAACCCATCAAGTACTAGTATAAATGCAAAGGAGGAAGGCTGGTTCCAACAACACATTTCTCATTACAAATTAATTTGCTATTCTTGGCTTTCATTTCCTCTCTAATTTCCTCTTATTGACCAATGTTTGACTTGAACATTGGAGCTTATTCTGGGGTACAAAGCCCTACCACTCTTATTCTTTGTCTCAAGTGTTCGATTGTGAGTACGGCACACTTCAATACCTCTGCATTGGAGTATTCGACGACTTTGGACCTAGATGCTGGTTATTTGATTTTTGACCTTGGTGTAAATCATTTTTTAGCATCAACATTTGACGCCATTTGTGGAAAACTGAAAAAAGCTATCCTCAGTCATGGCTCCTAACACACGTAAAATTGATTCATCGTAACAACGAATACAAAGGCAAAGAAATCACCTTCTAACATCAGTAAAATTGATCAATCAAAGTGTTTGACCGACTTGAGGGCAACTTGGGGATCCCGATCCCCAAGCTAAGGACAAGTATGGCGAGATCCATAGCCAAAGACAATTAAGTGCAATGTTAAAAGATATGCTCATTAGACAACAATTTGAACATCAACACATTAAAGGAGAAGAACCCTAGCTCAAGCCCTTCGGTGTAGAGTTCTCACTTCTTGCCCTTAGGGGTAGGGCTCTCACTTGCTTTCACCCTCTGGGGTTGAGCCTCCTCGTACACTTTATAGAGTAAAGATCTACCGTATAACCTAGGGATTTGATCCCCAATTTAATTGTAACATCTATCAAGATCTGTATAAGAGACAGTCCTTCAACACAACATTTTGAAGGATATGCTCATCGAGAACAACTGGAGCATCCACTCATTCAAAGTGAAAACACTTACTCACGCCTCCAGTGTATATATCAACTTCATCTAGCTGTCTCTTATACACATCTAGAACTGTATAAGAGACAGGGCCAAGACATCTAGATGTGTATAAGAGACAGACTGAGTTCTCACATGCTAGAGCTTTTTCGAGGTAACCTCTTACTTCTCTTACCTGTAGAATAAAGTACTCAACTATTCACAACCTCAAGGGTTGTGCTTAACAAGGATCCTTTGGGATCACCACACCCCGCCGGTGATAAGTTTAAGTCTTCTCAAGTGAAGGTTTGTACAAGTTAAGTCTTACTCTTTAGAGTGAGGTTCACCATTCTGAAGATCAAAAATTTCATCCTTTTGGATCACCTTAGCCCTCCGGGGGCAATTCTAAATCTTCTCTAGTGAACTTCAAGGTTAAAAACTAAGAATTAAATAAAATATACTTCGAGGCCCCAAGATAAGGCTCAATTGTCATGTTAGAAATAATAGAATATCTACAAATTATATATAGTAGTCCTAATTACAAATGTACAAGAGTCTTTGTATTGGCTTACAATAAGGAAAAGGAAGAATATTTTATGGTATGTCTTGGTAATTAAGAGAACAAGTCAAGTAAGATAATTATCTAATTTTGGGAAGCAATTAAGGTCATTACATATCTATCACTTATTTATAACTTATAACATATTTACATATCTTAACAGTAACTAGTTTTTGTCCCTCTTTTGATTCTTCTAAACAATAGATTTTGTATTTAATTTAAGGATAAATTATCGTAAACTCCTATGTGCTATAGCTCTTGTATGAATTCCGTCCACTTTACCTTTTAGTCCACAAGACATGGGGGTTTAAGGTAGATTTTTAAAATACACAAGGGTTATGGATCAAAAGGTCAAACCACATGGGAGTTTACGATTTTTTACCCTTAATTTGAATATATGCATGCAAACACTGGCTTTAATTTTGTGATGAAGGAAATTAGAATAAAGTGACCAACTCTGACCAAGAATGAGGACTTGGATGGCTAAGGTCAATGTTAAACTAGATGAACCCAATAGAATGATGGATTATTTTAATTTGGTCAGTACATTGATCAAGTTTGGAAATATAAGAAAGGGTTTAGAAGTTAGTTTGGCATAATTTTCTTTGAAAACTTAAGTGGGTAAGGAAATGCATATATTAAAATGAGTAAATGCTTAGGCAAACCTGCGCTTCCATGAAGGGAAGACGAGCGAATAAATAGGTGTTTACGATTACTATTACTTATTCACCATCTTCCAACTCCTCTTTTATCCTTTTTTTTTTTTCTTGTTTATCAAATTTTTGCATGCAATGGTGGAACCACATTCAATTGAAAGAAGGGGAAGGGGAAGAAGAGGGGGCAATTGCCCCTCTTAACTTTGAAACTTATAAAATAGGTATGTAGAAATTTTAAGAGAGTTTAATTTTATCCTCTATTTGCAACCTTAAATTTGTCAGTTTTTTTTTTTCTTTATATTCTCCTCCTAAAAATTGAAGTTCCTAGATCATACAATTGAAAATAGTGAAATATTAAGGTGTATTCGATCTTTGATTCAATTTGTTGACACACATTGACATGTAGTATAGATTAAACTTAAAAAAATAAATGAGACAGGCGATATCTAGATGTTAGGAAGTATACAGGGGTAGAATCTAGATGTGTATACTCATCTACAAATGTATCTTATACAGATATCTACATAGTCTACTACGAACAAATAAGAGACAGATTAACAAAAGAAAAGGAACAATGGGAGAAATATTTCTTAAGGTCAAGAATAGATATTTGCTAACAGGACTCCCAATTCAACATTCTCAACCTTATTTTGGTTAATCATTTAAACCAACAAAAAACTACCACTTCGAAATTCCACAAAAGAGCAAAGTTTTTAATGAGCAATTTGCATTACATATCTTAGAGCTTTTGCTTTTGGAAATTTAACATTAAAACATACTTATATTCCTTTTAGCCCATGCACCCAATAGTTGGATACTCCAGAGAAATGTGTCAACTTCTTGCATCATTAGGATGTTATAGAAGACACAGTCTCTTATACACATCTAGATGTGGTTGAAGAGACAGCTCGTATTTGAGTTACCACATCATAATTAGAAATCCACACAGATCAAAAACCATTTATTTCTTGATTTCTAGTCAAACACCTGTCTCTTATACACATCTAGAATGAGTAGATGAGTATAAGAGACAGCTCCTGTCTCTTTTGTCTATGACTACACCAACTTAAATTGGTTTGAAATTGATGCAAATTAAGCCAAAGAATAGGGGAGATTTTCAAGTCATTTGAGAGCGAAAACAATTAAAATATAGATGTTTTAAGGATTCCTCACCTTACAAAATTAGTGAATTAAACGGGGACTAGATTTTTCTCCATTAATTGTAAACAACTTCTTCCTAATACACTTTATTAAAATATAATTTAAATTATTTGTTAAAAATTACAATCGTTTGTAATATAATTTATTGTATATATTTACTCTCACACAAAATTTAAAAATAAATAGACTAGATGTTTTCTGTTTGATCAAAAGTTTAAATTTTTGTTTTGATTTTGACCTATTTTACACCATTCATATATTTCGGGCAAATTAAGTAATGAGGCATTTTTAATATATTTGATTTAAAAATGTATTGATCTACTCATCAAAACAAAATTATTGATATAATTTGATAATTTTTAAGAAGTCTTGTTGTTTAATATAAAAGATTGTTGAAGGAAATTAGAGGAAAATGTAATAGAGAGGATTCCAACCAGAACGACAGTTTCCCTTATCAGATATAATTTTTTTCTTTTTCACTCTTGCTATTGATAGGATAAGAGTGTAAAATTGCATTGATGTGGTGTTCGAGATGACAAGGGCTCCGTTTGGATTGAAGGTGTTTTATTATTCTTTAAATACATATTACTTTTTAATCATAACTTAAACACATTATTTTTAAATTCCTTTTATTTTACATATATCATATCTCTCAAAAAGTTGTTAGAAGAACTATTAGTTATTTCAATATATATATATCCTAAATAAGAATTATTCAAACAGAGCCAAATTTATCTTCAAATAAAAAATTTCCCTAAAGATGTAAAAGTGCAGAACTTTCTGACACTATATTAGAAAGAGTCAAGCCAACTTCTTAACAATCTAGTAGTGGAAACAATAAATAATTCCTAGCTCTTAGCTCAGCGCATAGCTAATGCTGCTAGAAATTATAAGGGTGAGCGGTGAGAAGTCCGCATTATGCAAGTGCCTAGCAAACTACTTTGGATATTATTCATTACTTTTGAAAAATCATACTAATTAATTTCCTATAAATACCCTATCAGCAAGATTGCTTTCCTTCACTCTGCATTTGATAGTCTTAATTCCTACCGAACCACTTGAATTTTTTGTTTTTTTGTTTTTCAAAGGATGAGTACTACTGATGAAGTGATTTTGCTGGACTTAAAGTTCAGTCCTTTTGGTTTGAGGGTTCGTATTGCATTGAAAGAAAAGGGACATCTAGCATAGCCTACGATTACAGAGAAGAAGATCTTTCCAATAAGAGTTCATTGCTCCTAGAAATGAACCCTGTCCATAAGATGATTCCTGTGTTGATTCACAATGGGAGGCCAATTTGTGAATCCCTCGTCATTGTTGAATACATTGATGAAGTCTGGAACGACAATTCTCCTTTACTGCCCAGTGATCCCTATAACCGATCTCATGCAAGGTTCTGGGCTGATTACATAAATAAGAAGGTAAGAACAATTGTCATTCGTTTTGGGAAATATCGCTGTTCTCTCTTGTATGTAATACATGTACGATTATAAAATATGTCACTTTATTAAAATATAATGATGTATATGTACACTACATACATAGTACTGGTATGCACGAATATGTTGTATTCTCTAGTATGATAGTATATATTACTATTACACAATATGTTACTTGTTAAAAATATATTATATATATTTGCAATAGACACAAGAAGACAATGTATAATTCATGTGAATTGGTAGGTAATTTATTCAGTGTTGCTTATTAGATTACATAACTATGATTCAATAAAGAAACTCTTGTTAATTAAAAATAGGTTAGTTTAGTTTTACATAAAATTCACTACAAGAGGAGTAATGGTGGCCAACAAATTAAAACATAAAAACTAGTCTTCTTTGTAACCTTCAAGTAGGAATGTGTAGAAAGTTACAATACTAGTTTGTGACTTGAAAAATAAAAGTCACACCATTATTTGTACCTTGAGATTATAGTTTTTATAAGTCACAAAATTTAGAAACTTATCTTTTATGACCATTATAAAATTACAAGTTACAAAAAAATGCTTTTCTTGTAGTGCCTTGTTTGTTTTTGACTATGTATATATTGACTACTGAATTATATACCTGAGTATGAAATAGTAAATATGGAATTTTTTTATCACATTATAATATGTTGTATGTAATGTAATACAGATTTATATTTTAGCGACAAAATTGTGGAAGACTAAAGGGGATGCCCTTGCAGAAGCAAAGAAAGAACAATTGATAAGCAGCTTTAAACTATTGGAAGCAGAGCTTGGAGACAAACCATACTTTGGGGGAAGGACTTTTGGCATCCCAGATATTGCCCTTATACCCTTCTACAGCTGGTTTTACACATTGGAGAAATTTGGAAATTTAAGTATGAATGATGAGTTTCCTAAACTGGTTACATGGGGAGAAAGGTGCATGAAGAGGGAAAGTGTTTCCACAAGTCTGCCTAATCAGTATGAGACTCATGACTTCATTTTGGGACTACGAAAGAAGCTTGGAATCATTGATTAATTGGAAGGAACATCATAGAAATTTTATTTCGGTCAGTGCAACTATCAAATATGTCTAATAATTGCTTCTTAATTAATATGTACTTTTCATTTGGAGTGGGGACCCATATTTATGAAAAATGAGGGTCATCTTATTAAAAAAAAGATAAGCCCTCCATTCGAAATAAAGAGTTCTCACTAGTGAAGAAGCAATTAGTATGTTTAATAATTGTTATTTACCAAATATAAAAATTTCCAAACTTCATTTTGGGCTATTGTATTTTAATTTTGCTTTGTCATTTATAGAAAGAAATAAAATAATGCAGGCTTGCTGTAGGATTAAGAAGAATAAAAGTTGCTTCGGGATGTAAACGAGTAACTGTTATCCATGTTTTGTTTTGAAGAGCACATGCGCTCAATTTCCAATTCATTTTTTTTTTTTTTTTTCATCCCCTTGTGTAGGAAGAGATTTTTGATCGCATGTATTAAGTCTTTCAAAGTTAGTACTATTATAATTAATATAAAAAATATATAATATTTTATTTAATTTATGAGTTTGTGATTTTTCAAAAACTAAACACATTTATATTTTACTATTGTAATATGTAGTGTGTTTCTATATAGTATAATTTTTATTCAATTGACACGCAAGCATATCAATGTGTGTACTTATTTTACATTTTAATTTTTTTTTTTTTGATTTATGAGGTTGTGATTCTTAACAAAATTTTATTCAAAATGTCACTTAAAAAATTAATGCACGCTCACATTTTTATCAATAAGTTGAGAAAAAATGATTAAAAATTTATTTTAACTTTTTTTGTTCGCAAGTTTGTAGTTTCCAAAATATAATGCCAAACATATTTATTTTATTAAATATATTTTTTGTGTATTCTAATTATTTCAAGAAAACAAAGATAAAATCAATAACACGCGGACACATTTTTGCAAATTAGTTGATAAAAAGAATTTTGTTAGATGGTACCAAGTAAAATTATTAAAAAGCTTAGGTCAGGTTTTTTGAAATTATCATTGCTTTTTGTTATTTGTATTAAAATAATAAGGATATCAAGTCATTCATATCGATTTGGACCTTAAACCAAATTTGAAAGTTGGAGGTACTAAATAATATTAACATAAATTTCATAGAAGATTTCTATAATTTATCATAAAAGTGGTAGATTGTAGACATGAGAGTTGAGATACACAATAATTAGTCATAAAAGTTTGGCATTAGAAAGGCACAAATTAGTGGTCAACAAACATTTGTATTACTTTCAGTTAACCAGAGGTTCCACAAATTCATGGGCTACAAATGAATAAGATTCTCTATAATACTCCCGTAGGCGTACAGACTAAGCTACTTCTTGTCTATTTGTGCAATTAAAACCAGCAAATGCAGACACTGGCTTTATGTTTGTGGTGAGGAAATAAAAAAAAAAGAAAACAAAGGTAACCAGCTTAATTTGACCAAGAATGAGGACTTGGAATGGATGACAAATGTCCCCGCTAAACCAATAAATAGTATAAATTAAATTTTATAAAATAAATAAAATAAGATTTAATTATGATTATAAAATTTATAAATAAAATCCAAAATTGGGTGTATCTTAAGTATTTTCAATTTTGATTTGCTGCATTCTTTTCTCACAAAACGGCGAAGGAAAGGTTTTCTTTTCCGGGTATTAACTAACTTCATTGACAAAAATGTTCTACTTTTGACCAAATTCATTGTCTCTGTCATTTGTTTCTTTTGATCATTTATAAGTCATTGTTGCCTATGTGAATTGTGATAAAAGCTCGGCGATTTGCCCATTGGAAGCATCATTGAGCGCTAAATCTGTGTCCTAAAAATTTACATGAAATTATTTTAGCTGACATCCTTATGCCATCTTATGAAAAGAAGAAGGAATATTTGAGAAAAAAATCATTGTGAAAGATTAGCACTACGTACAATTGTATGCATACAATAAAGAAGAGATGGGATTTGCACTTGTACAAGTCCAATTTATGGGGATCTTGGTACTTGGTAGCTTAGTTAATTGTGTGGTCCAATTTATTGTAGGGAGAGCTTTCGGACAAGTCGATAGATCTTTGGATTTGTGGACATAAGATTTCTTCCATATATGTATGATCTAAATTCTAACAACGATTCAGAATTTTTGACTTTTAGATCTTTTGAGATATAATGGAGCACTCACAACTATAGTTAAGGGTGTTATCTTAATACGTCGATGTGAAAAATTCGTTAGATCGGTCCATTTTAGATATCTCTAATCGCAAAAATAAAATTTTTGAATTAGTTAATATTACCGTATAACATGTGGTAAATTTGTGACTCGATTCATATACATGAGTAATTATATAATTTTGCATATTATGACCTAATATTAATGGTCTTTTCTCTTCTCCTTTTCCTTTTAGGGATATTTGTATAATTTATTGTCTTTTTTATTTTTTAAAATTTGACACTAAAAATGTAATAGTTATATCGGATTGGTTTTCCAATTATCCATTCTTCTTTTAATGGATACTCATCACCTTTTCCCGTCTATATATAACCGAGTCAGGTCGAATTGAATAATGATCATATGGATCAGTTACTCGACCTATGAAAAACCTTGACCACAATATGCAAAACTAAGTACTGGGGGCATAGAAGAGGTTGGCATCGATATTTTTTTTTTCATTACATTTATCCAATATTTGGTACACGAAAATGAATTGGAATAGAAAGAGATTTCCAACTTATCTTTTTCGTTTTCTATTTAGTATGACACTTACATCTAAATTACAAACTCTACTATACCAGGAATGACCATTCCAACTAAATCCTGAAAACCATATTCCTCAAAAAAAGTAGACAAAAGCTCATTTTAATTTTAACTTTGAAAGAGAAAATTATGCGATGTCAACTTTATCCCCTCATTTTAAATTTAAGATGACCAAGTATAGTACTACTATTAAACATAACTACATGTGAAATAAATGAATTAATTACTCAAAATGAAAAAATAATGACGCGTATATTATTATTATTATTATTATCTACATAACTATCTTATTGTAATTAATATAAACCTGTTTAAATAATTGTAATATTATAATTATAGCTATTACTATTTAATATGTATTCGAATGCCAAAAAAATAAAATTACTGATTATTTTTTAAAATTTATATCCTTAACACAAAATATTTAAAGTTTCTCACACTGATAAAAATTTTAATAACATGAATTAAAAATAAATTAAAAATTTGTTATGTTTATAAAAAAAAAAATCAAATGTTTGTAAGTCAAATTAATATAAAATTATTTTCATTTTGACATCTAAAAATTATTATACCAAATGGTAGGGAAAATAAAAAGAACACTCATTCTATTATGCCCTTGATCACCAGACAAATAATGGGAATAAAAATTCTTACCTATTTCGGGTTGAAACAAATTCTTCCTGAAATGACCTTTCTATTTCAAGTCATTTCCACGTACCAGATGTGGGGTTAAGGTTAGATTATGAAGATATAGAAACACAGGACTAGAGAAATAACTTAATTTTCTCTTATACACCTCTCTCTTATTAGTTTTAAGACAAATTCTTGCTTGCATCGGATCTTTATTCTATACCATAAATTCAATGATAATATCGCTTATTCATGACTAAGAAGTTCATGCACTATATTTAGAATCGAATCGAAACATGAATTTTTCATAGTTTTAAAATATAAAGGTGGAGACTTTGGAGAACAAAAGTGGGGTTGGCATCGATTAAGAGGTAAAAATTGAATATCTACTGGGCTGTGTAAATGATACAACATTAATTTAAAAAATTAATTACGTACTGACACACGATTCCATAAATGTACAGGTCGTATAGTAGTATAGTAATAGTAGTATAAAGAAGCACATAGCTCGAATGCTTGAGTCAATGTTCAAATATATTTGCAATATAGACTTCAAGTTACTCAACCTGTAGCTATTATCTAGTTAATAAACATGTAACTATTATCGAGTTAACAAGAAAAGTTGGTATAAGATACTGATATTGTCACGGGGATAAAACATGTTCTTTGTTAAATTTTCTTATATAATATTTTCTGTGTTGTATTAACTGTGATCAGATGATGTCCAGCAAATGGCTATTTATTTGTTTTCATCCTTTTGCAGTAGTGCCATTTTTTAGTTCTTGGGCACTAATTCATAGTGCCTATGTAAATATAAATTGTTTTTTTTGCCTAATTTATTTTGTCATAGTTTGACTTTTATAGTCAAACAGATCAATTTTATAATAAAAAAATTTTGATGTATAGATTTATTTGATTTTTTTTATGAGATAATTGTCATCAGAAGTGAAATTTTTATCAAATACTACCATGTAAAAACTTTAAATCATTTAAAAAGTTACTAAATCTATAAAAAGATTGAGCAATGAAAAAAGTCATTACAACTTAAAATCATTAAAAAAAAGTCGCTAAATCTATATAAAACTTAAAATCATTAAACTTGAGTTTGACCAAAAAAGCCAAACGTGACCAATTATTTGGGACAGAGGGAGTGGAATCAAACAGTTGCTCATAATAATCAAATGAAGGTCATGCGTAGGTACTTAATTACTTAGAAACTGAAATAAAAAAAAAATTCTTCTTGTTGTACTTGCCAAATATTTTTTCACCATTAGAAAGTGAGTCAGAAATCAAAATCAAGTAAAATTATCTCTAACTTGCTTAGCAATATTGAAGAACTGTGCAAAGATCGCAGTTCTGCAATGAACATAGATCATTGAATGCTTGAGAGTATAATGATCTCGTTTATCAGTGTGAACTTCATAAATTCAGAGTAAATTCCTTTTTTTTTTTCTTGAAAATGTTAGGTCCAATTAATGGTAAATAAGGATTTATATTCTAGGACTAAACTTAATTAGGTAGACCGGTACGTGAAATAAATGTATGGATCACATACGTTGCCAGGGTTTACATTTGTTTCACGTTGTACCAACGATCGGGTCTAAACTTTTCTTACATCCTAATTGCCAAGCTTAAAACTTCCGCTTGACCATTGAACAGAATCTTGAAGTTTAAGAGCAAAATTTAAAAACAAGAATAACAAGACTGATTGCTTCATTACTAGTTTAGCTTATATAAGGACTTTCATCTCAAGTTAAAGAGCAAATATTAGTGACTAAATTAAGTGAAACCAATAAACGAAATCCCTCCAAGGAAAAAGAATGATGTCCACAAAATAAATCTTTGGTAAAATATGCCATAATCTTCTTTATAAGGTACCTAAACCAGAAAATGAAATAATTCTAAATGAAGGTGGCTACAATGGGATCTAGACATATTTGACTTTCGATTATTCAAAAGAAAAATATAAAACTCGTGAATTTTGTAACAAATCAATCCATTATTTTTTCATACAACTTTTGCTCAGATTTTTACAAATATTGTATACATAGCATCACTATTATGAATCGGAAGAAGAAAGTATTGAACACAGAAGGCATCAACTACACATAGGAATAGCCATTAGTCAATGAAGCTACGTATACATATATATTTTTTTCCTAGGCATCAAGCTTATTCAATGTAACATTAAAGAGTAGTTATAGATAATTCAAGAAAAGACATAAATATCTCTTGGCTGCGTACTCAAGTGTCCATAACACACAATGTTCAAACAGAATACTAATTGGATTCATTTTTGTAATTAATTCCACTCTAATATTCACAAACACACAGTCACATAGTCCCTTCCTCACACACAGCCAAACGCACACACAAACAAATATAAGATGCACACGTACACACGTGAACATAAATATTGGTCGGTCATTCGTTTCAAAATAACTATCGATTTAGACAAATTGTTTTATGCCAAATTATCTCTCACGTTAGAAAATCAAGGAAATATTCAGTGATATTTTCCAACTTTTATCCTTACTACTAGATTAATAGAGTGAGGATTATGCATTTAGATATTAATGTAAAAGGGTAATTAGACACGTTGAACTGTTTTTTTATAAAATTGATGTAATTTAATAACTTTCTTAGTTTGTATGCACCAACTAAAAATGATAGTTATTATAAAATGAGGAGTAACAAAATAATTGTTGGTCATCGTTCATTATTGTTTTGTCCAATTTATCAAATAAAAAATATCAAATAGAATTGATATTCATTTTTAATTCAATTTAGAGATGATGATAGGAATTTTGGCACCTTTTGACTATTAATTGGTTTAAAGAATATATTAATCCATAGTTATCGATTATGTTCCATGATATAGATGTATTTCTTTCAATTCTATATATCTCCAAAAATCCTAATTCATTAGGAATGATTGCAATTAGTTATTTCTTTAATTTTGAGTCCTTAGGCCAATGTATCTTTGCTTTTCTCTTTTTTATTTGCTATTGAATTCTTTCATAATCTTTCAATTCTGCAAGTTTACAAACAGTAAATCACTTTCTATACTTGACACTTAGCAGTACCAAATTAATCACCAATGTTGAATTCCTTCCGTAAGATATGCTTACCGTGCCAAGTCTTTGTTTTTTCATTATAAATCCGGGCACTTTCATAAGCTTCTCTTCGGAATTTATCCAATTCATTTAGGTCCAAAAGCCTCTTTTTAGCCCTTTCTTTCCAATCAAAGTTCAAACTTTTCATTGCCCAATAAGCCTTGTGTTCCAATTCAACCGAAAGGTGACATGACTTACCGAAAATCATCTGAAATAGAGGCATCCCAATAGGAGTTTTGTAAGCAGTTCAATAAGCCCACAAAGTATCATCCAATTTTTTAGACCAATCTTCCCTGGATGCATCAGTCGTCTTTTTCAACATATAATTTGCTTAAGTTCGCAATTGAACACATCCACTTGTCTAGAGATTTGAGGATGATATGCAAGTAAAACCTTGTGTTTTACCCCCTATTTAGACAAGAGAGCTTCAAACTTGACATTTGTAAAGTGACTTCTGCCATCACTAATAATAGCTTGTGGGACTCCAAATTGCGAAATTATATACTTTTTTTGACAAAATGTACCACCACATGGGCCATTAGTGGGTAAGGTCATGACTTCGATTCATTTTGAAATATAGTCCACCGCCACAAGGATGAAGATTTGGAGAACGAACTAGGGAACGACCCCATAAAATCCAAACCCCATACATCAAAAACTTCACAAACCAAAATATGTGGTCAATAGCATCTATTGCTCTTGATATGTTTTTAGTCCTTCAGTATTCGTTGCATTACACCACAAAATCCCTTGCATCTTTAAATAAACTAAGCCAATAAAAACCACATTAGAGGACTTTGGCAGCTATCCTTTGACATCCATGATGACCAACCCACTGGAGAAGGATGAAAATGATGTAAAATATCAAGTACTTTCTCTTTCAGAATGCACCAACGTATCACTTGATCATTACATCGGCGGTAAAGAAACGGTTCCTCCCAAAAATAATATTTGAACTCAGCAATTTGACCTTTTTCCTTTGATTGATGTCTATGGAAGATGATACCACCTTATATATTAAATAATTTACTATATCCTCATACCAAGGATGTGTACCTCTCACGGCCATCAATTGTTCATGGAAAATCAGTCACTAATTAGCACCTCCACTTGAGCTAAGAGTTTGGGTCCTTCTAAATGGGAGGGATGGTCAGCAACGGTGTTTTCAATTCCATTCTTGTTGATGACCTCCCAGTCAAACTCATACAATAAAAGTATCCATTGAATTCACAGGGGTTTTGCGTCGTGTTTAGAAAGTAAATATTTCAATGTGGAATGGTCAATATGCACAATCACTTTGCTTCCCATAGGATAGGATCTGAATTTATAAACTGTACTAAAATCACTGCTAATAATTCCTTTTCACTGATGGAATAGTTGACTTGTGCATCATTTAGTGTGCGACTGGCATAATAGATGACATGCAAAACTTTGTTCACTCTTTGGCATAAAGCAGCACCCACGGCATAATCACTCACATCATGCATAACTTCAAAGGGTAAAGACCAATTTGGAGCAATTATGACCGGAGTAGTGGTTAATACCATTCTCAACAACTCAAATGCATGCAGGCACTTCTTATCAAAATTAAACACAGTGTCCTTTTGCAAAAATGCACACAATGTCCTAGAAATCTGTGAGCAATTTTTACTGAAATTCCGATAAAAATTGGCATGTCCTAAAAAACTTTTAACAGCTTTTACATTGCTAGAAGGAAGCAACTTCTCAATTACCTCTACCATGGCCTTATCAACTTCAATTTCTTTTTCAAAAAATTTATGACCAAAAACATACGTTTCTTGACCAAAAAGTGACATTTTTCCTAGTTCAATGATAGGTTAGTTTCTTCACAACGTTTCAAAACAAGAATCAAATTATGCAAGCACAAGTCAAATGAATCACCAAAAATATTGAAATCATTCATAAAAATTCCCGTACAATATTCAACTAAATCATCAAATATGGCAAACATAGACCGTTGGAATGTAATTGGAGCATTACAACGACCAAATGGCATGCGTTTACATGCAAAAGTACAATAAGGGAAAGTGAAAGTGGTTTTCTCTTGGTCCTCCAACACTATGACTATTTAAAAATAGCCAGAGTACCCATCAAGGAAGTAATAGAATGCGTGCCCCACAAGTCTCTCTGACATATGGTCAATAAAGACAAGAGGAACGTGATCTTTCCTAGCAGTCTCTTTTAATTTTCTATAACAAATACACATGCGCCACTCAGTGACTAGTATAGATGGAATGAGTTCATTATTTTCATTAGCTACCATAGTGATCCCTCACTTTTTAGGCACTACTTGAGTGGGACTAACCCACTCACTCTTGCTAATCCTACTGGGATAGATACCTATATCTAATAATCTCAACACTTCTTTTCTAACCACTTCCTTCAAAGTAGGATTCAATATACATTGAGATTGTCTATATGGTTTAAAATTCTCCTTGAAAAGAATCTTATGTATTCAAATTGTAGGATTTATGCCCTTAATGTCCTCAAGTCTCCAAGCAATTGTCTTACGATGCAATCTCAAGACGTTAAGCAATTTAAACAGTTGATCATGAGTAAGATGAGTACTGACAATAATAGCCTCGTCTAACAATGCATAACGGAGATTCAAAGATAGAGGTTTAAGTTCAAATGTAGGGGATTCATTGGTTGGAGACCCTTCTTTACCTATGTCATCATCTTTTTGATCATCACCCTTCACAATTAGGTTTCTTCCAATATCTCTAAGTATCTTTGAACATCTTTATCATGCTTCTTTTTGTCACCACCTTCATTAATTTTCATCTCTAACAGAAGTTTGTTCATGTTCGCCCAACAAAATTCATCACACTAATTTTGTTAATTATGTCAATTTTCATTACATACAAAGGAAATTTCAATGCATTAGAAACATTAAAAGAAACAGTATGCTTATCGATTCAAAATTAGAGTTTCCACCTTGACATGAATCAAATCTCTTCTAATAGCAAGAAATTACCTCCTAAGAATGATAGGCATGTTCTTGTCTTCCTCTATCTCCAAGATAATAAAATCTGTTGGCAAGAACCTTTATGAACTTTGACTAGCATATCCTCAACAATGTTCGATGGATATTTAATACTCCTATCTGCAAGTTGAAAGGACACATTGGTGGGCTTTAAATTCTCCCCTTCAACTATTAGTAAATAGAAAGAGGTATTAAATTAATTGAGATCTGTCTCATTATAAACTCTTTCAAAAGAACAGTCCTCCAATTTCACACGAAATGGAGAATGGATCTTCAATTTAGGAGGTAATTTCTTTTGAATTAAAGCTCTACACTCCTCATTTAAGCACAATATCTCATCCCCTAACAGTTCCTCATCCCAATGAGCATTTGCTTCATAAATTTAGCATAGCTTGGCATGGTCTCCAAGGCTTTAATGAGAGGAATATTTATCTCCAACTTTTTGAAGATTTCCAAAAATCTCTTAAACTTCTTTTGCTTTTCACTAGTTTTAAGCCTTTGTGGGAAGAGAATTTGAACTTGCTTTAATGGCTCAAAAGGTATAACTTTCTCTTCAGTTGTTCTCCCAGCATGGATTTGATATTTGGTTGGCTCACTTTGATGCTTGGATTCCCCCTTTTGCGATGATCCACCTCTTCAGCTTGATTTCCTTACCCTTGGCTTACATCTTCTTTTCCATACCATTACCCCTATACTCATTCAATTCATTGTCATTATACGAGACGATAGCTTTAGTATGCTCCCTTTGGTTACTTGGCATAGCACCTTGCAGTCTCTCAATCAATTGCTTAGCTATTTGTCCCATGCAGTTTTCCAAGTTCCTAATTGATGCTTTATGATTTCTCATGATAGCTGGTTGATGCTTCATGAGTCTTCATGAACTGAGCAAATATATCTTTCATACTCCCATAACTTTGACCTTGGTTTGGTTGTAAGGGTTGTATTAATTTTGATTTGGGTATTGATTTTGATTCGAAGGTGGCCAAAATGGTTGGTATGGTCAAAATTGAGGGTTAGGATTAGTTGGTAGTCTAGATTATGAAATTTGGGCTTGTTTATGGTTAGGTTGAAAAGAAAATTTGAACTGTTGTTTGCTGACAAATTGGACTTGTTCTTAGTAGAATAGCTCTTCAAGCCTACACTGATGAGTCTCATGATTTCCCCCACACAATTCACAAACATGATGAGCTGAAAAGGTTGAAACTACCGAATTGACATTCAAATTTGGTGGAAATGCTGTCGTAGGCAGCCAAAATTAAACAATCTCTCAAGAATAATGTAGTAGTGGTGAGTTAAGTTTGTCCCACAGAGAACGAAGTTTATTCTTGTGCTAAACACAAAAGGGGAATTTTTGAATGTTTTTAAACTAAAAACTAAAACAACAAAGTAAATTGGAGAGAATTCAATTAAGAAGAATCTTGGTTTTGGTCACATCACCATAAAAATTTTACTCGTCGATCATTGACACCAAAAATAATTCAATTTCTATGAGAGACAAGTATTCGAGAATTAAGCTGAATTCCAATCTAGAGACATCCTTGTTTCTTTCTAAAGTTGGCTAATTTTCAACACACGATCCAATTAACCCTAACTGTTAATTTAATCCAGACACGCGACAAAGATTAATTAATAGAAGCATTAAAATCAACAAGAACAAAGGATAATTCAATATAAACACAAGCAGCTATGCCAATTAGTTGATTATTTTTTCTAAATTCAATTAAGCTAATCGAGCAATTATCAAATTTAGTTGCATCACGATTAAATTAGGCACACGCGGTTAAAATAATCTAGCAGTAGATTAATTTCAATAGCTTAATTGTTCTGCAACAATAATAAGTTAAAAAAAATAATCATGAAATTTAATTACAAAAAAATAATCAATACTTGCTAAAAAATTGAATAAATTCAAGAACAAAGAGTCTTATGTGTATAATAGAATTGACCATGGCTTCAAATTATGCTATTAAGAAGAAGGGTTTAGGCAGGAAGTGCCATGAAAGAATAAACAAGAATTTTCTCTGCTAAAAACCCTAGCTAAACGTGAAAATAAAAGTGTCAACTCTTTTCTCACCCTACATGGGGTATTTATATTGAGTACTTGGGTTATAATAATTGTCTAAGGATAAGAAAATATAAAATTATATGAAAAAGAGTCCAACCAGGCGAAGAAATCTGTCAAAAATCAAAAAATCACATAAGCCTGCTACTTCGGGCGCAATCTGAAAAATTCTCTTCTAGTCACAGCACACATGCGCTGCACAACCCCAGCGCATGTGCGTTGGCCTTCATCACTGTGCTCCACATTTAGATTCAATTTTGACCTTGATACTTTTGTAATTTGCGAAAGTATAAAAAACAAAAGTTGTATAAATGTTGCTTTCCTTCTTATCTTTCGAACGCATGTTGAATCACTTTGATTGGATCTTGAACTCGAAAGTTATGCTTGAAATATGAAACAACATCCAAAATGGCTTCATACTCATGCATGTTCCACCGTTAGCATTTTCATTCATCTTTTCCATCTTTAAGAGCTCTTTTTACAATTTAACCCTACAAAAACTAAGAATAACCCAATTAAACTCAATAATAACTCAAATCTTGCTTATAACACATAAAAATATGGTAATGACACATAAAATATAGCACAATTATGAACTTATCAAAATTACCAAGAGTTTTTGTCAAGTTTGCCACCAAGGATGTCAACATTCTGTTTTGAACTAAGATGGCATCAGTTTGATCAAGATTTAGAGCTCCCCTCCTATCTTGTTAAATTGGTTGAACCACTTACTTGATAGTAATTAGAAGCCATCATATTCAACATTCTTTAGGCCTCCTCGGGACTTTTGTAGGGTAAAAATTCTCCTACGACAGCATCTTGATCTGATGGACCATTGTTTTGGTTTCAAGATGTAGCCTATTATAGAAGGTTTGCACTTGCATCTACAATAGAATGCCATGATGTTGGTAACTTCTCAACAATTCTCTATATCTTTCCTAAGCTTCGCCAAGGCCTTCTCCAATATCCTATTTGAATGATGTGATTTCATTCTTCAATTTTGTAGTCTTAGAGGGAGGAAAGAATTTAGTTATGAAACCTTGAGCATGTTCTTCTCAAGTTGTGATTGTTCCCTCATTATAGCTTTGTAACCACCATTTGGCTTTATCTCTTAGACAAAAGGGGAAAGCCGTCAAACGGACTGCATCTGGTGAGATCCAATTATATCTGAAGGTACCGATGATTTCTTCAAAATTTCTCAAGTGGGCATGTAGATCCTCGGTTAGTCCACTTCCAAACATGGCATGAGCCTGAAACATCTGTATTAGAGCTGGCCTGATTTCAAAATTATTTGCTTGGATAGCGGGCTGGCAATACTTGAACTAGCCCTATCAAAGGTATATTGGGCTTAGTATAATCCCTCAACAATCACAGTCTATTACATTTCCTATTCCCATTCAGAGCTTCCTCCTTCTCATCATTATGAGAATATGCTCATTTCTTGGTGCATTAAAATTGGCCATGGTAAGTTCTTCTTGGTCCTATTATTGTCTTATTTTTTTTTTTCATAACTCTTGTAGAGTTCTTCTATTTTTAAATCAAGTGGAAGCAGCTTTTTATTACCAAGGCTCATAAACCATAAAACAATACTAGAACACAAGTTAAACGTACCACAAGAGAAAATTAAATGAACAAAGAATAAAATTACAGAAAGATAATGAGAAGAAATTAATTAAAAAATAAAAAGTATACACATCTAAATGTGTAATAATAGACAGCGGCTCAATATTGCCATTGAAAATTTTTTAGAATGGCGTCAAAAACTTGATACGTGTTAAACCCTAATTTAAAAATTAACTAAGTACTAACACAAGATTCTACATGTGCACTACCACGTAATAGTATAGATGTAATAAGGATCCTCCCACAGGGATCACGTTAGTCAATTATCGAATACTTAATATCAATCATTATTTAGATGATCACAATTAAAAATAATTATTTTTGGATTTTTACAAAAATAAATTAAATAACAATTTAATCCTAGAAAATTATGGAAGAATAAATTTGCATAAATGGAACGACATGCTAAACTAATTTGACTATGAAAGGATTAATTGACGAAAACCCGAGATAGAATTAATTGAAAATCTAACAAAAGAAAAATAAATTAAATAATGAAATTGAACTATGAATTAACCCTAACTAAATTTAAATAATTAAAGGACAAAATTAAAGTAAAAATAATTAACCGAAAATAATGAAGCGTACAAATCCTCTGAAGATTGTCACATGTTTTATGAAAATTCCATGAATCCAAAAACATGAAGTGTAATAAATCTACGAACAAACTCCAGAAATTGGGATTTGAAAATTGCTAAAGAATTTAATGCAATAGAATATAAAATTGTGCAAGAGAAAATCATAGTGACAACTCTCAAAAATACCGTAAAACTTCTAATTTATTGAGAAAAAGTGCTATTTATAGAGAAATGTGGGCTTTGTTGTTAATAACTTAATTGTTGCTCCCATGTTTGGATCCTTGCTAGTTCACGTTAGGTTCCTTGCTGCATGTTTGATTTTTTTGCATAAGCTTTGCACGTTGGACTCCTTTATAAGCCTTGCTTGATGGATTTCTTGTCGTAGCACACAACACCCTTGCTGTAGCAAGGAATCTCTGTGCCAAAATAATTTGGCCAGGCTCGTTTGAGTTCTTTTTTTTTTTTTGTCTAAGATTGCAAGTCTCCAACTTAATGTACTCCACTTTTGAATTTTTAAAATTGCCCTTCCTACATAACAAAAACATAAGAATTACTAATAATTTTAACACAAAATTATTAATAAAAATTACCAAAATACATTAAAATCTACAAAATCTACTTTTAATCTAATACCCCTAATCATACATAAAGCTATTACCAAAAATTAGGATTACAAAACATCAAAATAGGGTTTATAATAAATAAATTATTCTCAATTTTTTATACTTATCAGTAAGTTATAAAGCTTGAAAGATCTTTGCAAGTTCTAAATAAGTAAAACTACATAGTTAGATTCGGTCTTTAATTTCATTTGTATACTATGTAGTATAGAATAAATTTTATGAAATAAATGATGTCAGTTGATATAAATAAGATTGCATAATATTTAATCCTAACTAATAGTCTAAAATTAGATCTATCTAAATATTTTTCTTTTAAACTAAGTTGTGGATTTGAAAAGCTAAATGCGTGTAGTTATTTGTTTGAACAAAAATCACCCAATTTTTTTTGGCAAGAAAAAAACTCAAAATTAGATGCTTTCCTTTCTAATTTTTTTTGGATTAATTTCATTTTGTACCACTCAAATGATACGTGATTTTCAAATTGCACTCCTAATTTTAGTTATCGACACTCTACACTCTCAATAATCAAATTCGTCACACAAGATCTTCAATCTAATTTTCAATATTGTCATCAAATTTAATTGAATCTTTACTCGTGCATCCAAAGTATTGTGGCAATATTGTTATATATTCTGTTGAATGTGTTGTATCCACAAAAAGATTTTGTTACTTTTAGTGATGATATTCAAAATTAGACTTAACTGCGACAAATTTGATAATTGGATGTGCAAAATGTTCAAAACTGAAATTGAGGGCAAAGTGAAAATTAGTTACAAGTTGAGGGATACAAACTAGAATACAATCTCCTTTGGATGATTATTATTTAGGATAGTATTTGGAATGGTATTATTGAAAAGTGATATATGTGAGATAAAGGGGTAATCGAAAAATGTCTTTAAATAATATTCTAAAATACTGTATTTGGAGAATAATGCAAATTTAGCCAGCCAAACCGAGCCACATCGTTCCATTTGGAACAAGTTCAATATTCAATATTTTTTTTTCCAAAATAATATTTTGGGATAATTTCTTCACACGTTTTTTAACTAAATTTTTTATTTTATATACCTTACATCTCAAAAGTTATTACATTATTTTAAATAATATTTAAAATAATAATTGTTCAAACAGAGTTGTCCTTTTTGTTTTTTAGTCTTTTGTAGTTTTGTGATATTATTTATTTTGTGAAAAAACTTTTCATGATAAATCTAGAAAACATGCATCCAAACAAAATATTGGCGGTGCTTGCATAAGTAGTGATGTCAAATTCGTCGTGGCGTAAGGTCTGAGCAATATAAACAAACTTTCCTTTACTTTTTCCCTGTTAATTAAGATTGACAATTCAAAGAAATGTGAAAGTTGGGGCCATAAGGAGCCCAAAGGAAGCAGCAAGTAGTTAAACATTTTGTGGAGAGTTTAAAGTTTCCCCACACCCTTTTTTTTTTCTTTTTTTTTTTTGGGGGTGGGGGCTATGTCCGTAGTTACACTTCTTGTTTTTCATTTTATTTTCAAGTTTTCAAAATTTTTGCCCTAATTTCCCATCCACATATTTTAACATTTATCTACACAAAAGTTCTCAGACATCTGAATTTGTTAAAGAAAATTATTCAACTAAACAAAAAAATAATTTATCCACAACTTCGGAAAAAATAGACTTTGGTGTAGAATCAACTGCCCTCATTGAAAGAGTGATTATAGTCAGATAAGGCAACTGGATGGAAATCAACATAATGCAGTCGTGAACAATTAGATCACTTGCTCTAGTACGAAATTTCAAAGATAAACCCAATTTATGGTAAGTAGTATAAATCTTTTGATTTAAATTTAACCATATTATTTTATTCTATTAAAATAATCATCTTTATGATAATGTGATTGAATCTGGATCAATAAATTCATATCACCTATAATAAATTGAATTCATCTAAAAAAATTTCAATATTACACTTACTATTATTTATCACAATTACAACCACACAAACAAGAAACTCCTAATAAAGAAGGTATATTTTAATATTCATTGAGTATTAGTTTTCGAGAATCCTCTTACATTTTAGCCAGATTTGGTTTCTTCACTGTTTGGATAAATTTTTTTTTTTTGTTCAGTCAATTTTTCAGTTCAAACAAATATTAAAAAGGTGACACAAATAAGAACACTTAAACTTTGGATTTACAATGAACTTATTTTAAGCAGACATTAAAAGTGGGTGGATTAAAAAACCCATTAGACTATTATTGGAATCGGACCAATGACTTCTCGCGGTATAAAAGTATGACTCTAACCACTTTGGATTTGAACCAATAACTCTTCGGTATTAATAGGTCGCGTTGGATTTTTATCGTACTGAATTCTTATCGAGTTATATTAAATCTATAATATATACTAAAAATGCGTACATAAAATTTACGAATATTCATTATTATTATGATTTCTGTCATAATTTAGGTTAAAGTATTAATAAATAAAAATTTTAAAAATAAACTAATTAAAAAATTATTTCGATAAGTAATATAGTAAATTATGACAAGTTTGGGAGCAAAGTGGATTTAACCTTCCTTCATTTCAGGCCGAAAGTTGGGTGAAAATACTATAGAGATGGAGCCCGAACCGAAATGACCTAGAACTATCTACCACTTGCCTTGCAGAGCAACTTCAAAAAGAGAGAATCCACTACCCACGTCACATTGCTATATATAAAAGCAAGGCCCTGCTCTGATTCTTGCAATCAAATACTACTAACCATTTAAAATGGCTGGTGATAAGGCGGTTCTGTTGGATTTTTATGTAAGCATGTTTGGAATGAGGGTAAGAGTAGCACTGGCTGAGAAAGGTATTGAGCATGAATACAAAGAAGAAAACTTGGCCAACAAGAGCCAACTTCTTCTTGAGATGAATCCAATTCACAAGAAAATCCCAGTTCTGATTCATAATGGAAAGCCAATTTGTGAATCCCTTATAATTGTTCAGTACATAGATGAAGTCTGGCATGATAAGAATCCTTTATTGCCATCTGATCCTTGTCAGAGAGCTCAAGCTAGGTTCTGGGCTGACTTCATTGATAAAAAGGTAAGCTGTTACTACTTGAAAAAATTTATAACTAATTACAGATTTCTTCTTTTAGAAAATCAAATTTGTCAATTGTGGTTCAATTCACTGTTTTACGTTGTAATGTATTTTTTTCTTTTTCCTTTTCTTTTTTCTTTTTTTTAGTATTTATGAATGTTATATAGTTTATTCAATTACGTTCCTTTTGTTTAGTGGCGGATTTAAGGGAGAGGCATGGTATTTATGAACCTCATCCCTAGATTTTAATATATCTTTTATTTTTATAATTTTGAAAATTTTATTTGTACTTTTATAAAATGTATATTTCGTTCCTTTAAATTTAAAAAAATATATATAAATTAAGACCAATAAATATATGCTTATTAATTCTCATCCCTTGAGTTACAATTTTTGCATTCGTCTTGATTTTGATCCCTTCTATTTATCAGGGTCAATAAAACACACACAGTTGAAGAAAATTTTGACAACATCTTGCTTTACAATGGTTCTTTAATTAATGTTGATTTATTGCTTTAAGACCTGTAAAGAGAGAGATTTATACGAGGAATAAAATGCACAAAAATTTGGTGACATACTTTGACTTAATTATTTTATGCAAACTATACGAGTAACCATAACAAATAAATTGAGACGATAGTAATATTATATAGTATTTCTTACATTTCATTTTATATGTCATTTTTTTATTTTAGTTTTTTTCAAATTATATAAATGATATTAAAATGACAAATTTTTAAAGGTCATTTTATCTAATTTACTCTAAGAGCAAGTACTAAATGTGTATAGCATCAAATTCATGTTTCAATATTAATTGCTCTCACAAGTCATTTTAAAATTTGAAACTCCAAAATCAATTAACAATTTTTATATATTAATTGAAGGACAATTACGAAAAAAGTATCTTACTAGTGAGTTAAACATCAATTTTTTAACTGTATAAGTTTGACCATGTCAAATAAAATGGGTTGAAGGAAGTATTACTTGCCCGGTGAGGAATTGTTACGTGCAATTTTTTGAGACAATTAATGTGAAATGCATAATGGTTTATATTCCTGGAAGACAAATCATCTCGACCACAAAAGTAGAAGATCAAGAGGCAGCCAAGAAGGAATTTATAGAGATGCTCAAAATTTTGGAAGAAGAACTTGGAAATAAGCCTCATTTTGGAGGTGAAAACTTTGGATTTGTAGATGTGGCTCTGATTACATTCTACAGTTGGTTTTATACGTATGAGACTTGTGGAAATTTCAAAATAGAGCCAGAATGTCCAAAGCTGGTGGAATGGGCAAAAAGATGCATGCAGAGGGAGAGTGTGTCCAAGTCTCTTGCTGATCCTCACAAAATTTATGACTTTGTTCTGTCAATGAAGAAGAAGCATGGGAAGGAATAAAGTGTTTTTTCTTCAATTTTTTTTGTTAAATGGGGGTAGAACAAAGTCTATAACTGTATGTGCAAAATGGAAATGCCCTTCTGTGGGATTTTTTTTTTTTTTTTTTTGGGCGGGCGGGGGAGGTATATTTTAGAATCCTAGTGTTGTGGCTTTTGCTATTAAATGGCTTTGCGAGAATAAAGTGGATTTTGATTTGACCAGTAATATATGATTTTCACTACTCGGAGGATATCATAGATGGTCTGCTTTCCTATTTAATAATATTACTGTCTTATAGAAAGTTAACGGAAGACTTGTCTTTGTTTTTCTTTGTTTGGCAATGATTTCCACTTCATTTTTTGGATAAGAAAAGATTTAGAAAGAAGGTAAGTTATTTTCTTTTCTCAAGAATATGCCAAATTATCGGTGCATATTTCGACGGTTTACCGTGATTTTTAAATTTAAATTGCCTACTAAATAAGAGATTAAGGGTATCAAGAATTGTACTTAAGACTTTTTAATGGTCTGATCGCCTAACTTATCATCTGAATCAAACCTCTGTGGCCCTGTTAGCAATGGTCATACACTATTGATATCATTTTTACGTTTGTTATTAAGCTTTCAATGATTAACCTTGTTATTAGGCTTTCAATGATTAACCTTACACAAAAGGGAAGGTAAGAGAAGATTAAGAGATAAATAATTGGAATAAATATACAAAAGTATTGAATTCTAAATCTTGAGTAGAAAGTTTTCCTGTTGACCTCTTGACTTGGTATACTATCAACTAAAATTGTCTTTATTTCTATGCTTACTTTTCCTCTTGACCTCTTTCTTTGTCTCTTTCTTTTTTCTCCTTTGAAAAATAGTCTAACCACAAAAATTAGAAATTTTCGAGATGATACGTATATGATATAAAAAAATATTTTAAAAGCGTGTTAAAAAATGATTACAAAATATTATTAATAAAATAACGAATAATTAAACCTGTACAGATAGAGCGATTTCTCCCCTTCATCTCCTGGCTCCACATATCCAAAATGGTGAAAATTCTTTGCTACTCACTCTACATTACGGAATGGGATGGAACCCATCTACTTTTTAGTTATTTCAACTGTCATACACATTCCGCATTGCAAAGTGAAGTGTCAAGACTTAACTCTCAAAGTATAGCGAAAAGGTAAGAGTTAGGTGTGCTCTATACGACATGAGGTTAAACTAATTTTATTATAACAAATAACTATTAAATATAAGACCCTCAAATTAATTAAAGATTTTATCTGAGCATTACCTATTCTGAATAAACAACTATGTCTCATATCCTGTCATATAAGATTACTAGTAGGAAAATCTATGTTATGCACGGGTAAATATACAAATATATTTGACTTATAGAATAAAATAATTAAAACAAATAAAATTAATGATATTTGTAAAAATGCAGATATTATGAATTTTTTTTACACTATTTAGTTTTTATTTGTATACATAATATAAGTAATAGTTAGTTTTCATGATATTTACTGTTGTTGACATTATGGATTCTTTCAACACTATATATAATGTAACTAAAAATTATATATTATTTCTCATTTCATGTATCTATATGTTAAGTAGAAATGAGTTTTTCTTAACGTTTTTTGAACTCCTATTAGAATGCTTGGATTGATTGATTAATTAAAAATTGAAATGCTATTCAGTTAATTAATATAATATTTAGTTCGTCACGCCTTATATTTAGTGTAATCATCTAATTGTACTGAATAATTTGGACTATTTAAGTTTTGTAATTTTTTTTATAAAAAGTATACTATTTTTTTTTCTTATTTTAGTGAATTGCAGTACTTTATAAAATGTGATTGTTGAGGTTAAAGCATATTGGTATTTTTACTAGCTAAGTTGACATTATCATTCTTTTTCTTATTTTTTGCTAACTTTGACATATATCAATTATTATTTTACATTTTTAAAAAATAGTATAATGATTAATTAGAATTCCATAGATAGCAGGTTTGTTAGTGGTACTATCCGTTGATTTAAAAATAGTAGTTATCAATCCATTGATTTAAATCTTTTTTAAACAACAATTACTATCATCTAGCTTATCATATTGTATAACTAACTTTGTTTTAAATAATCTATATCTATATCCATCTATACTATATAGTATAAGAGAATAGGAGTTTAAAAGAAAGCCTATATATTGACATGTGGCATATAAAAGGCAGTTCATTTATTTCAAATTATTACTATTATACACATATCTAATATTCCAAAACATAATAACCTTTGAAATTAATTTCAATAATTCTTTATAGGAAAGAAGAATAAAGATTTTAATAAAATTTAATAATAATGGTCCTAAATCATATGTGTTCTTTGTTTTTATTTCTGGCCTTATAAAATTTTTGATATTGTTACTTAGTTTTATTTGGTTTAATTACTAAAAGTTTTAAACTATCATTATTATTTCACTAAAATCATTTTTTTTACAAAAATTATACAGAGATATATACACTTTTAAAATAAAATGGTATATACGTATATAAATATTTTTTATCCTTCCTTGCGTTGCACTTGTTTTCAAATTATTATATTAAAAAATTAAAATTTTAATATTCATATTCCTTTACATATTGAAAAATAAATATAATAAACTATGTTACTAACTCGATACTTTTGAATTTTTCTTCAGATTATCAAGTAATCTTTAAATAAGAAAAATTTATCGATACACATTACTTAATTACTTTATCATTATAATTACCAAATGGCAATTGATTAGCAAAAAAAATAAGAAAAGGTATGATAATGTCAACTTAGATTATAAAAATAGTAATATGCTTTTAACCTTGATAATCGCATTTTATAAAAGCACCAGGAATCACAATTCACTAAAATGAATAAAAAAATGTATAAATTTTAGAAAAATATTACAAAACTTAAATTTTGGTTGAAATCATTCAGTAAGATTAAATGATTATACTAATTATAAGAGGTAACGAACTTATTAATCAATTGAATAACTTACAGACTTTTAGTTAATCATCCAATCTAAGTATTCTGATCAAAGCTCAAAAAATGATAAGAAAAACTTATTTCTACTTAACACATATGGATATATGAAATGTGATATAATATGCAACTTTTAGTTTACTTATTTATATTAACAATAGTAGATATCATGAAAATCAATTATTACTTATATTATCTATATATTAAAAAATAACATAGTGTAAAAAATTCATAATATCTACATTTATTATAAATATTGTTAATTTTGGTTTTTTTTATTTGATTTAATTGTTAAAAATTGCATGCTATCATCATGATTTTACTAACATTATTTTATTTTAAAAGTTAAATATATTTACATGTTTATCCGTGTATGTAAGTATGGGTTTTTACTGCTAGTATTGTATAAGAGAATAGGAGTTTAAAAGAAAATCTAATATATTGAGATTGGCATATAAAAGATATAGGCACGATAAATAGTCAAAGAAAAAATTTATTTACTTAATTAAAAATTAGAATTCAAATTAATTATTGTAATTTATCTTAACTACTTTTATTTTTATTATCTTAACTACTTTATATTTGTGTATAAGAGACAGAGATAGGATTGTAAAGAATTAGATGCAGTTACATTATATATAGTGTTGAAAGAATCCATAAATTATATTTTAGTTTTATTTGCTCTTAAACTATTTTTTAATCGCACATAAATGTTCTGACCTTTTTTGCAAGCTTTTTTGTCCCCTGAGTATTTCGTAATACAATAAATATACCTTATCTTTTTTATTTCATTCTTTTGTCTATCGAGACTTTTGTTTTTGTAATCATGGATAGATGACACTTTGACCCAAAAAAAAAAAACACTTGATTGACCTCTGTGGAATTACAACAATACACTTGGGGAACCTTCTTGGAGATCAATTTTACAATTATCTATAGTGCATTCTATCACAAGAAAGAAACAAAGTTTCAAAATTAACTTTTTTTGCATCTTCTTCCAAACATTATGTTCGCAAATAATTAGTTGTTGGTAAATGTTAGGTTTAATTATACTTTACCCCCTAAATTATACAAAGCAAACCTAACATTTACCCTGAACATAAAATTTATACAATTTGCCGGCCCTCTCTCTTATACACATCTTATTTGTTTAAAAAAATAATTTTTCTATTGACAAAACTACCTTCCAAAATATGTAGATGATGTTACTTTCGAATTATATAACTTTAGTAATTCCATATTACCTTTGTTTTAGAAATTGTCATATTTATCATTTTCTTCATTTCTAAAGTAAGCACAAAAAGAAGAATTTTTGCAAATACTTTTTTACTAATTTTTATTTTATAGTAACTAAATACATTAAAAATAAATTCAGTAACTATAATATTTACTTGTTAATTTTATTTATTAATATTCACTTTCCATATTAAAAATTTTTACTTAATAATTTTATTAATATATTAAGTTAGTATAAAAATAAAATTAGTATAAGAAACAGAATTTAAAAATTAATAAATTTCTTATTAATAATTAAATATATAATTTTTAAGATGTAACTAAATTTACAGAAATTTGAGAGTTCAGGATGTAATATGTTTAAAAAAATATAAAGTGAAAATTTACAACAGAAATTTGGGTCAGCGTTTCAAAGTACAACATCCCCTTGACTTCAGGGGATGTTAGTGAAATCTAAATGACATGTAAATATATTCAAAAAAAAAAAAAAAAGTAATTTCATATTATGTCTTCTCTACTTTTTGGTAATTTTTCCTGTCATTACATTGCAAGTATACTTTGCATGCTAATGAGTAAATGAATTGCGTAAGAAGTGTTTTTTTTTTTTCTTTTTCAACTCAATAATAGTTATACTTTATATAAATTTTTTTATTTTAGTCATTTTGATGAAATTAAATAGTTAATGACATTTTGATCTCATTTTCTTACTTAAAATTTCGTCTTCTTGAAATATAATATGCAATCTTTCAAAAAATTATTTTATTAAACAAATATGAAAATTGTCATATATATGAAACTAACATTTGTAATATAATCATGTACATGACAATTAATGTTTAGTAATCAATTTTTATTGGACAATAACATAATAGTTTTAGTTGCACATTCATTCAAAACAATCAATTTTTTTTTTCAAACGGTAACAGTCTAACCTACTCCTGTCTAACTATATCTACTACTATGGGGAAGGTAAAGACCCAACGGAGTCAAGGGATAAGAGACCTAACCCCTATCTCTAACAATGGAAGGCAGGAATTCAAACTCTTGACTTTGCATCCAAACAAAGTGCTTGATAGCCAACTCACATAAAGTGAGTTGGTTCAACAATCATGTTACTTAATTGTCTTATTTGTTTTTTTAATATTTATGGAGATATAGAAATTACTGTGTAGTAATTCAGTTTTGTTTGTCTTTATTTTGATAATAATTAAAAGTTTAAACAATAATCATTCCACTAATATTATTTTATTCCATAAGTGGTATGCATTTATCTTTCCGCGCATAGCATAGGTTATTTTACTAATATTATTTTATTGTATAAACTGAATATGAAAATTTTTTCTAGTGTACATAGTACGGGATATTCCACTATTATATATAGGATAGTAAATAGGTTGTTTGATAATTTTTGAGAAGGTCTACTGTCTTGACAAGTGGCATATATTAGTAAACATGCATATTTTAATAGTAAAAGTAAAAAACATAGTTTTTAATTAACTATTTGAATTCAAATTAATTACCTAGATCCTATCTTAACTACCTTTTTTTTTTTTGCTCAACACCTTACATTATGTAACCTACTTCTTATAATTTATCTTTTCCCAAGAGATTTACAATATTGAATATTATGTATCATTACATAAGTATCAATGAATTACAATACATGACAAATATAAAATGACGTTACTTATAATAAATTAGAAATAAAAATACTTTACATATATAGTATTTAATGGATTATTCTTAATAAATTTGAAAAAAATGTGTAACATAATTACACATGAGTAATTTCACCTTATAACCTAATTATAATACTTTTATCAAAAAATTAATAAGGGAAAATATTAAAAATTTAATTCCTAAGCTATTTCTAAAATCTCTTGGAGATCGCTCAAATTATTTTTTAATTTTATTACATTGATATTTTTGTCTTAAACTATTTTTGATCAAACAAAAGTTCCCCAAACTTTTTTGTAAACTTTTTTTCCAAAAGTATTTTCATATTCTATAGATATACACTATATTTTTTTTATTTAAATCTTTTGTCCCTTGAGTTTTTTTATTTATTTTATCATGGCTAGATGACTACTTTGATTGAAGGAAAGAAAAATACTTGAGGAACCTCCGTGAGACTGTTAAAATAGTTGAGGATAAAAAATTTTAAATAAAAATTGTGATCTTCTTGAGGGACTAAATTTACAATTCTCTTAGTTGATAATTATGTAATGTATCACAATAAAGTAACAAAGTTATAAAATTAATTTTTTCTTGCATCTAATTCCAACATTATGTTCATTAATAATTAGTTATTGATAGATGTTATAATTAAATGAAGATGTAAACATATTCACTAAAAAAGTATTTTCAATATTATGCCTTCTCTACTTTTTGATAATTTTTTCATATCATTACATTTACAAGTATGCTTTGTATATAATTGTATGTTTATGAGTAAATCAATCGTTGGAAGTGTTTCTTTATTTGTTTCTTTCCTTTTTCATCTATATAATAATTATACTTTTTTGTTTATTTATTTTTTAAAATTCAGCTCTCTTCTACCTCGTAGTATCTCGAACCCAGAGCTGATAAGTCATGGGAGAAGCATTTTACCACGTAACTTACACTCTTTTGTCATTATGCTTTCCTTTATATGCCATAGAGGTATGATATTTTCATTTTAGTCATTTTGATTAAATTATTTACTTATTGAATTTTTATCTCATAATCTTATCTAGAATTTTGTTTCTTGAAAATTAATATGTAATCTTTCAAAATTATTTTTTTAAACAAATAGGATGAATTTTGTAAAGATTATCATACATACAAGACTAATATTTGTGATTAATTAAGGATAATTGTGTGCACGCCAATTAATGTTCAATAATAATTTTTGTAAGACTATATAATAGTTTTAGTTACAAATTCAACAATTATGTAACTTGTACTTAATTGTCTTCTTTGTTTTTTATTTAGTTTATGGTGATTTCTCCCCTTCTTTGTCCCATGGCTCCACAGATCCTAAATGAAGCAAAAGTAAGAGTTAGGTGTGTTTTGGGGTAACAGGAGCTTTACCTAATTTTGATGAAAGATATGGATTTTTTATTTTACCCCCAAATTAATTGGTAGGCTTTATTTGTGCATGACCTGTTCTGAATAAACAATTGTGTCTCATATCCTGTTATATAAGATTATGACATTGAAATTAAATAATTCCATTACGAAGAATAAAAAGATAGAATGATTTTTTAATCTATGAGGGGTTACTTTAGCAATTTATCATTTCCCACGAAATATGAAATTATGAACACAGTTTATATAAAGTGTTACCACTTGTGAAAACAAATAAAGAAGGAACATTTGTGAGCTATATGTAAATAGGGCTTATCCCACTTTGCATCCCTAACTTATATATGATTCTCACTTTGTACTTTATATTTTTTTAAATATAATTAGTTACATCCTGAACTCTCAAATTTATCCATTCCAGATATATTTTTAATACCATTACTAAAGTTAACGGATGTTCTAATTGTGCACATCACGCACCTAAAATAGAACATTGGACAAATTTTTTAACAATACTAAAATTGGATCAAAATGGGACGAATGTAAGAGTTAGGGGTGCAATGTGTCTAAAATTCAGAATTACGGGTGCAAAGTGTGAATTGACCATAAATTACGGGGTACAAAGTGGAATTAGCCATGACTACTTCTATTGGTGCAATACGTCCCTAAGCAAGCATGTGGTATGCACTTACTTAACTTCCATTAACTTTGATAATGACACTAAAAATTGGACTGAAATGATATAAATCTGAGAGTTCAGAACGCAATATGTCCAAAAAAAAAGGTATAGGTGCAAAGTTAGAGTAGGATAAAAGTTAAGGGCTACAAAGTGGAGTAAGGCCACGTAAAGACCACTAGAAGCACAAAATATGTTGGTGATGTATTCCTGTGTAACAGAGTGAGGGTAACATCCTAATGATGCATAAGTATACCACCTAATGGCCTTTAGACACGCGGTAGGTTAGTCAAATTAGTCAAATATTTATTAGGGCAATTTAGTCATTTCACCAAATCTCAATGCCAACGATCAATCTAAGATATTTATTGCCCCAATGGCCCAACTATTTAGCATATGGCCCTTTAATATCTAAACCCATCAAGTACTAGTATAAATGCAAAGGAGGAAGGCTGGTTCCAACAACACATTTCTCATTACAAATTAATTTGCTATTCTTGGCTTTCATTTCCTCTCTAATTTCCTCTTATTGACCAATGTTTGACTTGAACATTGGAGCTTATTCTGGGGTACAAAGCCCTACCACTCTTATTCTTTGTCTCAAGTGTTCGATTGTGAGTACGGCACACTTCAATACCTCTGCATTGGAGTATTCGACGACTTTGGACCTAGATGCTGGTTATTTGATTTTTGACCTTGGTGTAAATCATTTTTTAGCATCGGGATCAACATTTGACGCCATTTGTGGAAAACTGAAAAAAGCTATCCTCAGTCATGGCTCCTAACACACGTAAAATTCATCGTAACAACGAATTCAAAGGCAAAGAAATCACCTTTTAACATCAGTAAAATTGATCAATCAAAGTGTTTGACCGACTTGAGGGCAACTTGGGGATCCCGATCCCCAAGCTAAGGACAAGTATGGCGAGATCCATAGGCAAAGACAATTAAGTGCAATGTTAAAAGATATGCTCATTAGACAACAATTTGAACATCAACACATTAAAGGAGAAGAACCCTAGCTCAAGCCCTTCGGTGTAGAGTTCTCACTTCTTGCCCTTAGGGGTAGGGCTCTCACTTGCTTTCACCCTCTGGGGTTGAGCCTCCTCGTACACTTTATAGAGTAAAGATCTACCGTGGAACCTAGGGATTCTGATCCCCAAGCTATGGACAAGAATGAAAAGATCCATAAGTTAAGGCAACAAAATGTTGTGTTGAAGGATATGCTTGTATTAGCATCAGAGAACAACTGGAGCATCCACTCATTCAAAGTGAAAAACACTTACTCACGCCCTCCGAAGTAGAGCTCTCTACTTCTACACTTTTGGGCACCACGGAACTTTCTAAGGGAACACTCCAAGTCTATTTTACTCTCGCCCTCTAGGGTTGAGTTCTCACATGCTTTTGCTTTTTCGGGGTAACCTCTTACTTCTCTTACCTGTAGAATAAAGTACTCAACTATTCACAACCTCAAGGGTTGTGCTTAACAAGGATCCTTTGGGATCACCACACCCCGCCGGTGGCAAGTTTAAGTCTTCTCAAGTGAAGGTTTGTACAAGTTAAGTCTTACTCTTTAGAGTGAGGTTCACCATTCTGAAGATCAAAAATTTCATCCTTTTGGATCACCTTAGCCCTCCGGGGGCAATTCTAAATCTTCTCTAGTGAACTTCAAGGTTAAACTAAGAATTAAATAAAATATACTTCGAGGCCCCAAGATAAGGCTCAATTGTCATGTTAGAAATAAGATAGACAAGAAAATAGAATATCTACAAATTATATATAGTAGTCCTAATTACAAATGTACAAGAGTCTTTGTATTGGCTTACAAAAGAATATTTTATGGTATGTCTTGGTAATTAAGAGAACAAGTCAAGTAAGATAATTATCTAATTTTGGGAAGCAATTAAGGTCATTACATATCTATCACTTATTTATAATTTATAACATATTTACATATCTTAACAAGAGACAGTACTTATACAAGTCTTTTGATTCTTCTAAACAATAGATTTTGTATTTAATTTAAGGATAAATTATCGTAAACTCCTATGTGCTATAGCTCTTGTATGAATTCCGTCCACTTTACCTTTTAGTCCACAAGACATGGGGGTTTAAGGTAGATTTTTAAAATACACAAGGGTTATGGATCAAAAGGTCAAACCACATGGGAGTTTACGATTTTTTACCCTTAATTTGAATATATGCATGCAAACACTGGCTTTAATTTTGTGATGAAGGAAATTAGAATAAAGTGACCAATCCCATCTCTGACCAAGAATGAGGACTTGGATGGCTAAGGTCAATGTTAAACTAGATGAACCCAATAGAATGATGGATTTCAGTACATTGATCAAGTTTGGAAATATAAGAAAGGGTTTAGAAGTTAGTTTGGCATAATTTTCTTTGAAAACTTAAGTGGGTAGGGAAATGACATATTAAAATGAGTAAATGCTTAAGCAAACCTGCGCTTCCATGAAGGGAAGACGAGCGAATAAATAGGTGTTTACGATTACTATTACTTATTCACCATCTTCCAACTCCTCTTTTATCCTTTTTTTTTTTTCTTGTTTATCAAATTTTTGCATGCAATGGTGGAACCACATTCAATTGAAAGAAGGGGAAGAAGAGGGGGCAATTGCCCCTCTTAACTTTGAAACTTATAAAATAGGTATGTAGAAATTTTAAGAGAGTTTAATTTTATCCTCTATTTGCAACCTTAAATTTGTCAGTTTTTATTTTTCTTTATATTCTCCTCCTAAAAATTGAAGTTCCTAATGGCGTAGATCATACAATTGAAAATAGTGAAATATTAAGGTGTATTCGATCTTTGATTCAATTTGTTGACCATGTAGTATAGATTAAACTTAAAAAAATAAATGACTTTAGCTGATATATATATATTTTGAAGTCATCAGGGGAAGAAACCTTCCATTCCATATCCTTACAAATGCTTAATTCAAAAGTACCCAATCTATTACTAACTTTATCAGCAGATCTTTTAACAAAAGAAAAGGAACAACGGGAGAAATATTTCTTAAGGTCAAGAATAGATATTTGCTAACAGGACTCCCAATTCAACATTCTCAACCTTATTTTGGTTAATCATTTAAACCAACAAAAAACTACCACTTCGAAATTCCACAAAAGAGCAAAGTTTTTAATGAGCAATTTGCATTACATATCTTAGAGCTTTTGCTTTTGGAAATTTAACATTAAAACATACTTATATTCCTTTTAGCCCATGCACCCAATAGTTGGATATCAGAATTTCTTGCCACAATACCAAAAAGTGTAACTCTTTTAAATTGATGATGAACAACATCATCTGAATTAAACTTTATGATTCCAGGAGAAGAGCAAGTCCAGACTTGTAAATGATCTACCCGTGGAGGAGAAAAAGAAGCACCAACAAGAGAACAAATCTCGTAAAATTTCAACCACTCAGAATGTATACGAGTTACCACATCATAATTAGAAATCCACACAGGATCAAAAAACCATTTATTTCTTGATTTCTAGATATTCTACAACAAAAAAGAAGTGAAAGAAAGTATTACACTCAAATTAGTAGTCATAGACAAACTTATCAGAGCATTCCACCAACTTCAGAAATTGGTTTGAAATTGATGCAAATTAAGCCAAAGAATAGGGGAGATTTTCAAGTCATTTGAGAGCGAAAACAATTAAAATATAGATGTTTTAAGGATTCCTCACCTTACAAAATTAGTGAATTAAACGGCAGGGACTAGATTTTTCTCCATTAATTGTAAACAACTTCTTCCTAATACACTTTATTTTAAAATATAATTTAAATTATTTGTTAAAAATTACAATCGTTTGTAATATAATTTATTGTATATATTTACTCTACACAAAATTTAAAAATAAATAGACTAAATTTTTTCTGTTTGATCAAAAGTTTAAATTTTTGTTTTGATTTTGACCTATTTTACACCATTCATATATTTCGGGCAAATTAAGTAATGAGGCATTTTTAATATATTTGATTTAAAAATGTATTGATCTACTCATCAAAACAAAATTATTGATATAATTTGATAATTTTTAAGAAGTCTTGTTGTTTAATATAAAAGATTGTTGAAGGAAATTAGAGGAAAATGTAATAGAGAGGATTCCAACCATAACGACAGTTTCCCTTATCGGATATAATTTTTTTCTTTTTCACTCTTGCTATTGATAGGATAAGAGTGTAAAATTGCATTGATGTGGTGTTCGAGATGACAAGGGCTCCGTTTGGATTGAAGGTGTTTTATTATTCTTTAAATACATATTACTTTAATCTATTAATCATAACTTAAACACATTATTTTTAAATTCCTTTTATTTTACATATATCATATCTCTCAAAAAGTTGTTATATTAGTTATTTCAATATATATATATATCCTAAATAAGAATTATTCAAACAGAGCCAAATTTATTTCATTAAAAAATTTCCCTAAAGATGTAAAAGTGCAGAACTTTCTGACACTATATTAGAAAGAGTCAAGCCAACTTCTTAACAATCTAGTAGTGGAAACAATAAATAATTCCTAGCTCTTAGCTCAGCGCATAGCTAATGCTGCTAGAAATTATAAGGGTGAGCGGTGAGAAGTCCGCATTATGCAAGTGCCTAGCAAACTACTTTGGATATTATTCATTACTTTTGAAAAATCATACTAATTAATTTCCTATAAATACCCTCTCAGCATTGCTTTCCTTCACTCAAAAATTGCCTAAAAAATTACATTCCTACCGAACCACTTGAATTTTTTGTTTTTTTGTTTTTCAAAGGATGAGTACTACTGATGGCTGAAGTGATTTTGCTGGACTTAAAGTTCAGTCCTTTTGGTTTGAGGGTTCGTATTGCATTTTTAGATAAGGGCATAGCCTACGATTACAGAGAAGAAGATCTTTCCAATAAGAGTTCATTGCTCCTAGAAATGAACCCTATCCATAAGATGATACCTGTGTTGATTCACAATGTCGAGGCCACCTTGTGAATCCCTCGTCATTGTTGAATACATTGATGAAGTATAAGAGACAGACTTTCTTATATTTCCTAACTTGATCCCTATAACCGATCTCATGCAAGGTTCTGGGCTGATTACATAAATAAGAAGGTAAGAACAATTGTCATTCGTTTTGGGAAATATCGCTGTTCTCTCTTGTATGTAATACATGTACGATTATAAAATATGTCACTTTATTAAAATATAATGATGTATATGTACACTACATACATAGTACTGGTATGCACGAATATGTTGTATTCTCTAGTATGATAGTATATATTACTATTACACAATATGTTACTTGTTAACAAATATATTATATATATTTGCAATAGACACACGATACGCTGTATCAATATACATGAATTGGTAGGTAATTTACAGTGTTGCTTATTAGATTACATAACTATGATTCAATAAAGAAACTCTTGTTAATTAAAAATAGGTTAGTTTAGTTTTACATAAAATTCACTACAAGAGGAGTAATGGTGGCCAACAAATTAAGCCATAAAAACTAGTCTTCTTTGTAACCTTCAAGTAGGAATGTGTAGAAAGTTACAATACTAGTTTGTGACTTGAAAAATAAAAGTCACACCATTATTTGTACCTTGAGATTATAGTTTTTATAAGTCACAAAATTTAGAAACTTATCTTTTATGACCATTATAAAATTACAAGTTACAAAAAAATGCTTTTCTTGTAGTGCCTTGTTTGTTTTTGACTATGTATATATTGACTACTGAATTATATACCTGAGTATGAAATAGTAAATATGGAATTTTTTTATAACATTATAATATGTTGTATGTAATGGCTAATACAGATTTATATTTTAGCGACAAAATTGTGGAAATTGATAAAGGGGATGCTTGCAGAAGCAAAGAAAGAATTGATAAGCAGCTTTAAACTATTGGAAGCAGAGCTTGGAGACAAACCATACTTTGGGGGAAGGACTTTTGGCATCCCAGATATTGCCCTTATACCCTTCTACAGCTGGTTTTACACATTGGAGAAATTTGGAAATTTAAGTATGAATGATGAGTTTCCTAAACTGGTTACATGGGGAGAAAGGTGCATGAAGAGGGAAAGTGTTTCCACAAGTCTGCCTAATCAGTATGAGACTCATGACTTCATTTTGGGACTACGAAAGAAGCTTGGAATCATTGATTAATTGGAAGGAACATCAGAGAATCTTTTATTTCGCCCCAATGCAACTATCAAATATGTATTTGCACCTGTCTCTTATACACATCTAGATGTGTATAAGTGACAGGACCCATATTTATGAAAATTGAGGGTCATCTTATTAAAAAAAAGATAAGCCCTCCATTCGAAATAAAGAGTTCTCACTAGTGAAGAAGCAATTAGTATGTTTAATAATTGTTATTTACCAAAATAATTAATTTCCAAACTTCATTTTGGGCTATTGTATTTTAATTTTGCTTTGTACATTTATAGAAAGAAATAAAATAATGCAGGCTTGCTGTAGGATTAATTAGAATAAAATTGCTTCGGGAGGTACAGCAATAATCTGTTATCCATGTTTTGTTTTGAAGAGCACATGCGCTCAATTTCCAAGGACCCTGTTTTTTTTTTTTCTTCCCTTTATTTTGGTAAATAACAATTATTAAACATACTAATTGCTTCTTCACTTAGTACTATTATAATTAATATAAAAAATATATAATATTTTATTTAATTTATGAGTTTGTGATTTTTCAGTAAAACTAAACACATTTATATTTTACTATTGTAATATGTAGTGTGTTTCTATATAGTATAATTTTTATTCAATTGACACGCAAGCATATCAATGTGTGTACTTATTAATTTTGTTTACATTTTAATTTTTTAAACATTTATGAGGTTGTGATTCTTAACAAAATTTTATTATAAATGTCATTTAATTAATGCACGCTCACATTTTTATCAATAAGTTGAGAAAAAATGATTAAAAATTTATTTTAACTTTTTTTGTTCGCAAGTTTGTAGTTTCCAAAATATAATGCCAAACATATTTATTTTATTAAATATATTTTTTGTGTATTCTAATTTTTTTTCAAGAAAACAAAGATAAAACTCAATAACACGCGGACACATTTTTGCAAATTAGTTGATAAAAAGAATTTTGTTAGATGGTACCAAGTAAAATTATTAAAAAGCTTAGGTCAGGTTTTTTGAAATTATCATTGCTTTTTGTTATTTGTATTAAAATAATAAGGATATCAAGTCATTCATATCGATTTGGACCTTAAACCAAATTTGAAAGTTGGAGGTACTAAATAATATTAACATAAATTTCATAGAAGATTTCTATAATTTATCATAAAAGTGGTAGATTAAATTGTAGACATGAGAGTTGAGATACACAATAATTAGTCATAAAAGTTTGGCATTAGAAAGGCACAAATTAGTGGTACAAACATTTGTATTACTTTCAGTTAACCAGAGGTTCCACAAATTCATGGGCTACAAATGAATAAGATTCTCTATAATACTCCCGTAGGCGTACAGACTAAGCTACTTCTTGTCTATTTGTGCAATTAAAACCAGCAAATGCAGACACTGGCTTTATGTTTGTGGTGAGGAAATAAAAAAAAAAGAAAAAAAAGGTAACCAGCTTAATTTGACCAAGAATGAGGACTTGGAATGGATGACAAATGTCCCCGCTAAACCAATAAATAGTATAAATTAAATTTTATAAAATAAATAAAATAAGATTTAATTATGATTATAAAATTTATAAATAAAATCCAAAATTGGGTGTATCTTAAGTATTTTCAATTTTGATTTGCTGCATTCTTTTCTCACAAAACGGCGAAGGAAAGGTTTTCTTTTCCGGGTATAACTACTAACTAACTTCATTGACAAAAATGTTCTACTTTTGACCAAATTCATTGTCTCTGTCATTTGTTTCTTTTGATCAAAGTCATTGTTGCCTATGTGAATTGTGATAAAAGCTCGGCGATTTGCCCATTGGAAGCATCATTGAGCGCTAAATCTGTGTCCTAAAAATTTACATGAAATTATTTTAGCTGACATCCTTATGCCATCTTATGAAAAGAAGAAGGAATATTTGAGAAAAAAATCATTGTGAAAGATTAGCACTACGTACAATTGTATGCATACAATAAAGAAGAGATGGGATTTGCACTTGTACAAGTCCAATTTATGGGGATCTTGGTACTTGGTAGCTTAGTTAATTGTGTGGTCCAATTTATTGTAGGGAGAGCTTTCGGACAAGTCGATAGATCTTTGGATTTGTGGACATAAGATTTCTTCCATATATGTATGATCTAAATTCTAACAACGATTCAGAATTTTTGACTTTTAGATCTTTTGAGATATAATGGAGCACTCACAACTATAGTTAAGGGTGTTATCTTAATACGTCGATGTGAAAAATTCGTTAGATCGGTCCATTTTAAATCGCAAAAATAAAATTTTTGAATTAGTTAATATTACCGTATAACATGTGGTAAATTTGTGACTCGATTCATATACATGAGTAATTATATAATTTTGCATATTATGACCTAATATTAATGGTCTTTTCTCTTCTCCTTTTCCTTTTAGGGATATTTGTATAATTTATTGTCTTTTTTATTTTTTAAAATTTGACACTAAAAATGTAATAGTTATATCGGATTGGTTTTCCAATTATCCATTCTTCTTTTAATGGATACTCATCACCTTTTCCCGTCTATATATAACCGAGTCAGGTCGAATTGAATAATGATCATATGGATCAGTTACTCGACCTATGAAAAACCTTGACCACAATATGCAAAACTAAGTACTGGGGGCATAGAAGAGGTTGGCATCGATATTTTTTTTTTCATTACATTTATCCAATATAGGTTGGTACACGAAAATGAATTGGAATAGAAAGAGATTTCCAACTTATCTTTTTCGTTTTCTATTTAGTATGACACTTCTAAATTACAAACTCTACTATACCAGGAATGACCATTCCAACTAAATCCTGAAAACCATATTCCTCAAAAAAAGTAGACAAAAGCTCATTTTAATTTTAACTTTGAAAGAGAAAATTATGCGATGTCAACTTTATCCCCTCATTTTAAATTTTGGAATCCAAGTATAGTACTACAAGAAAACATAACTACATGTGAAATAAATAAATATATAAATAAATAAAAAGCAATTTAGACGCCGTATATTATTATTATTATTATTAACTACATAACTATCTTATTGTAATTAATATAAACCTTTTTAAATAATTGTAATATTATAATTATAGCTATTACTATTTAATATGTATTCGAATGCCAAAAAAATAAAATTACTGATTATTTTTTAAAATTTATATCCTTAACACAAAATATTTAAAGTTTCTCACATTCCTGATAAAAATTTTAATAACATGAATTAAAAATAAATTAAAAATTTGTTATGTTTATAAAAAAAAAAATCAAATGTTTGTAAGTCAAATTAATATAAAATTATTTTCATTTTGACATCTAAAAATTATTATACCAAATGGTAGGGAAAATAAAAAGAACACTCATTCTATTATGCCCTTGATCACCAGACAAATAATGGGAATAAAAATTCTTACCTATTTCGGGTTGAAACAAATTCTTCCTGAAATGACCTTTCTATTTCAAGTCATTTCCACGTACCAGATGTGGGGTTAAGGTTAGATTATGAAGATATAGAAACACAGGACTAGAGAAATGGCTTAAGGCATCTCCCTCTCTCACCTCTCTCTTATTAGTTTTAAGACAAATTCTTGCTTGCATCGGATCTTTATTCTATACCATAAATTCAATGATAATATCGCTTATTCATGACTAAGAAGTTCATGCACTATATTTAGAATCGAATCGAAACATGAATTTTTCATGTAGTTTTAAAATATAAAGGTGGAGACTTTGGAGAACAAAAGTGGGGTTGGCATCGATTAAGAGGTAAAAATTGAATACTGGGCTGTGTAAATGATACAACATTAATTTAAAAAATTAATTACGTACTGACACACGATTCCATAAATGTACAGGTCGTATAGTAGTATAGTAATAGTAGTATAAAGAAGCACATAGCTCGAATGCTTGAGTCAATGTTCAAATATATTTGCAATATAGACTTCAAGTTACTCAACCTGTAGCTATTATCTAGTTAATAAACATGTAACTATTATCGAGTTAACAAGAAAAGTTGGTATAAGATACTGATATTGTCACGGGGATAAAACATGTTCTTTGTTAAATTTTCTTATATAATATTTTCTGTGTTGTATTAACTGTGATCAGATGATGTCCAGCAAATGGCTATTTATTTGTTTTCATCCTTTTGCAGTAGTGCCATTTTTTAGTTCTTGGGCACTAATTCATAGTGCCTATGTAAATATATCACTTCAATTGTTTTTTTTGCCTAATTTATTTTGTCATAGTTTGACTTTTATAGTCAAACAGATCAATTTTATAATAAAAAAATTGTATAGATTTATTTGATTTTTTTTATGAGATAATTGTCATCAGAAGTGAAATTTTTATCAAATACTACCATGTAAAAACTTTAAATCATTTAAAAAGTTACTAAATCTATAAAAAGATTGAGCAATGAAAAAAGTCATTACAACTTAAAATCATTAAAAAAAAGTCGCTAAATCTATATAAAACTTAAAATCATTAAACTTGAGTTTGACCAAAAAAGCCAAACGTGACCAATTATTTGGGACAGAGGGAGTGGAATCAAACAGTTGCTCATAATAATCAAATGAAGGTCATGCGTAGGTACTTAATTACTTAGAAACTGAAATAAAAAAAAAATTCTTCTTGTTGTACTTGCCAAATATTTTTTCACCATTAGAAAGTGAGTCAGAAATCAAAATCAAGTAAAATTATCTCTAACTTGCTTAGCAATATTATTCCTGAAGAACTGTGCAAAGATCGCAGTTCTGCAATGAACATAGATCATTGAATGCTTGAGAGTATAATGATCTCGTTTATGAACTTCATAAATTCAGAGTAAATTCCTTTTTTTTTTTCTTGAAAATGTTAGGTCCAATTAATGGTAAATAAGGATTTATATTCTAGGACTAAACTTAATTAGGTAGACCGGTACGTGAAATAAATGTATGGATCACATACGTTGCCAGGGTTTACATTTGTTTCACGTTGTACCAACGATCGGGTCTAAACTTTTCTTACATCCTAATTGCCAAGCTTAAAACTTCCGCTTGACCATTGAACAGAATCTTGAAGTTTAAGAGCAAAATTTAAAAACAAGAATAACAAGACTGATTGCTTCATTACTAGTTTAGCTTATATAAGGACTTTCATCTCAAGTTAAAGAGCAAATATTAGTGACTAAATTAAGTGAAACCAATAAACGAAATCCCTCCAAGGAAAAAGAATGATGTCCACAAAATAAACCACACATCTTTGGTAAAATATGCCATAATCTTCTTTATAAGGTACCTAAACCAGAAAATGAAATAATTCTAAATGAAGGTGGCACAATGGGATCTAGACATATTTGACTTTCGATTATTCAAAAGAAAAATATAAAACTCGTGAATTTTGTAACAAATCAATCCATTATTTTTTCATACAACTTTTGCTCAGATTTTTACAAATATTGTATACATAGCATCACTATTATGAATCGGAAGAAGAAAGTATTGAACACAGAAGGCATCAACTACACATAGGAATAGCCATTAGTCAATGAAGCTACGTATACATATATATTTTTTTCCTAGGCATCAAGCTTATTCAATGTAACATTAAAGAGTAGTTATAGATAATTCAAGAAAAGACATAAATATCTCTTGGCTGCGTACTCAAGTGTCCATAACACACAATGTTCAAACAGAATACTAATTGGATTCATTTTTGTAATTAATTCCACTCTAATATTCACAAACACACAGTCACATAGTCCCTTCCTCACACACAGCCAAACGCACACACAAACAAATATAAGATGCACACGTACACACGTGAACATAAATATTTCATTCGTTTCAAAATAACTATCGATTTAGACAAATTGTTTTATGCCAAATTATCTCTCACGCTAGAAAATCAAGGAAATATTCAGTGATATTTTCCAACTTTTATCCTTACTACTAGATTAATAGAGTGAGGATTATGCATTTAGATATTAATGTAAAAGGGTAATTAGACACGTTGAACTGTTTTTATAAAATTGATGTAATTTAATAACTTTCTTAGTTTGTATGCACCAACTAAAAATGATAGTTATTATAAAATGAGGAGTAACAAAATAATTGTTGGTCATCGTTCATTATTGTTTTGTCCAATTTATCAAATAAAAAATATCAAATAGAATTGATATTCATTTTTAATTCAATTTAGAGATGATGATAGGAATTTTGGCACCTTTTGACTATTAATTGGTTTAAAGAATATATTAATATGCCATAGTTATCGATTATGTTCCATGATATAGATGTATTTCTTTCAATTCTATATATCTCCAAAAATCCTAATTCAAATGATTGCAATTAGTTATTTCTTTAATTTTGAGTCCTTAGGCCAATGTATCTTTGCTTTTCTCTTTTTTATTTGCTATTGAATTCTTTCATAATCTTTCAATTCTGCAAGTTTACAAACAGTAAATCACTTTCTATACTTGACACTTAGCAGTACCAAATTAATCACCAATGTTGAATTCCTTCCGTAAGATATGCTTACCGTGCCAAGTCTTTGTTTTTTCATTATAAATCCGGGCACTTTCATAAGCTTCTCTTCGGAATTTATCCAATTCATTTAGGTCCAAAAGCCTCTTATAGCCCTTTAGATGTGTACAAAGTTCAAACTTCTCATTGCCCAATAGGCCTTGTGTTCCAATTCAACCGAAAGGTGACATGACTTACCGAAAATCATCTGTAATAGAGGCATCCCAATATGAGTTTTGTAAAACAGCGCAGTTCAATAAGCCCACAAAGTATCATCCATCCAGGGAAGATTGGTTTAAAAAATTGGATGACTGCCTTTTTCAAAATTTGCTTAAGTTCGCAATTGAACACATCCACTTGTCTAGAGATTTGAGGATGATATGCAAGTAAAACCTTGTGTTTTACCCCCTATTTAGACAAGAGAGCTTCAAACTTGACATTTGTAAAGTGACTTCTGCCATCACTAATAATAGCTTGTGGGACTCCAAATTGCGAAATTATATACTTTTTTTGACAAAATGTACCACCACATGGGCCATTAGTGGGTAAGGTCATGACTTCGATTCATTTTGAAATATAGTCCACCGCCACAAGGATGAAGATTTGGAGAACGAACTAGGGAACGACCCCATAAAATCCAAACCCCATACATCAAAAACTTCACAAACCAAAATATTGGTCAATAGCATCTCATTCCTTCTTGATATGTTTTTAGTCCTTCAGTATTCGTTGCATTACACCACAAAATCCCTTGACCTGCATCTTTAAATAAACTAAGCCAATAAAAACCACATTAGAGGACTTTGGCAGCTGAATTTGACATCCATGATGTGACCCTAGCTCGTATAATGACAATGAATTGAATGAGTATAGGGGTAATGGTATGGAATGCACCAACGTATCACTTGATCATTACATCGGCGGTAAAGAAACGGTTCCTCCCAAAAATAATATTTGAACTCAGAAGGTGGTATCATCTTTGATTGATGTCTATGGAAGATGATACCACCTTATATATTAAATAATTTACTATATCCTCATACCAAGGATGTGTACCTCTCACGGCCATCAATTGTTCATGGAAAATCAGTCACTAATTAGCACCTCCACTTGAGCTAAGAGTTTGGGTCCTTCTAAATGGGAGGTCATCAACAAGAATGGAATTGAAAACACCGTTGTCTGACCATCCACATCCCCTTTTGTGTTAAGAACAAGTTTGTCTCCATTGAATTCACAGGGGTTAAGCGTCGTGTTTAGAAAGTGAAATATTTCAATGTGGAATGGTCAATATGCACAATCACTTTGCTTCCCATAGGATAGGATCTGAATTTATAAACTGTAAAAATACACTGCTAATAATTCCTTTTCACTGATGGAATAGTTGACTTGTGCATCATTTAGTGTGCGACTGGCATAATAGATGACATGCAAAACTTTGTTCACTCTTTGGCATAAAGCAGCACCCACGGCATAATCACTCACATCATGCATAACTTCAAAGGGTAAAGACCAATTTGGAGCAATTATGACCGGAGTAGTGGTTAATACCATTCTCAACAACTCAAATGCATGCAGGCACTTCTTATCAAAATTAAACACAGTGTCCTTTTGCAAAAATGCACACAATGTCCTAGAAATCTGTGAGCAATTTTTACTGAAATTCCGATAAAAATTGGCATGTCCTAAAAAACTTTTAACAGCTTTTACATTGCTAGAAGCAAGCAACTTCTCAATTACCTCTACCATGGCCTTATCAACTTCAATTTCTTCAATTTTCAAAAAATTTATGACCAAAAACATACGTTTCTTGACCAAAAAGTGACATTTTTCCTAGTTCAATGATAGGTTAGTTTCTTCACAACGTTTCAAAACAAGAATCAAATTATGCAAGCACAAGTCAAATGAATCACCAAAAATATTGAAATCATTCATAAAAATTCCCGTACAATATTCAACTAAATCATCAAATATGGCAAACATAGACCGTTGGAATGTAATTGGAGCATTACAACGACCAAATGGCATGCGTTTACATGCAAAAGTACAATAAGGGAAAGTGAAAGTGGTTTTCTCTTGGTCCTCCAACACTATGACTATTTAAAAATAGCCAGAGTACCCATCAAGGAAGTAATAGAATGCGTGCCCCACAAGTCTCTCTGACATATGGTCAATAAAGACAAGAGGAACGTGATCTTTCCTAGCAGTCTCTTTTAATTTTCTATAACAAATACACATGCGCCACTCAGTGACTAGTATAGATGGAATGAGTTCATTATAGATGTATTTTCATTAGCTACCATAGTGATCCCTCACTTTTTAGGCACTACTTGAGTGGGACTAACCCACTCACTCTTGCTAATGGGATAGATACCTATATCTAATAATCTCAACACTTCTTTTCTAACCACTTCCTTCAAAGTAGGATTCAATATACATTGAGATTGTCTATATGGTTTAAAATTCTCCTTGAAAAGAATCTTATGTATTCAAATTGTAGGATTTATGCCCTTAATGTCCTCAAGTCTCCAAGCAATTGTCTTACGATGCAATCTCAAGACGTTAAGCAATTTAAACAGTTGATCATGAGTAAGACATGCGCTGGTCTTTTTGTCACCACCTTCATTAATTTTCATCTCTAACAGAAGTTTGTTCATGTTCGCCCAACAAAATTCATCACAAATTTTGTTAATTATGTCAATTTTCATTACATCATCATAATTCAAAGGAAATTTCAATGCATTAGAAACATTAAAAGAAACAGATGCTTATTTTTCAAAATTAGAGTTTCCATGTGTATAAGAGACAGCCTATCATTCTAATAGGAGGTAATTTCTTGCTATTAGAAGAGATTTGCATGTTCTTGTCTTCCTCTATCTCCAAGATAATAAAATCTGTTGGCAAGAACCTTTATGAACTTTGACTAGCATATCCTCAACAATGTTCGATGGATATTTAATACTCCTATCTGCAAGTTGAAAGGACACATTGGTGGGCTTTAAATTCTCCCCTTCAACTATTAGTAAATAGAAAGAGGTATTAAATTAATTGAGACCCCCAAATCATACAAAACTCTTTCAAAAGAACAGTCCTCCAATTTCACACGAAATGCACGAGAATGGATCTTCAATTTAGGAGGTAATTTCTTTTGAATTAAAGCTCTACACTCCTCATTTAAGCACAATATCTCATCCCCTAACAGTTCCTCATCCCAATGAGCATTTGCTTCATAAATTTAGCATAGCTTGGCATGGTCTCCAAGGCTTTAATGAGAGCAAATTTATCTCCAAAGTTGCAGTCTCTCAATCAATTGCTTAGCTATTTGTCCCATGCAGTTTTCCAAGTTCCTAATTGATGCTTTATGATTTCTCATTGATGCTTCATGAGTCTTCATGAACTGAGCAAATATATCTTTCATACTCCCATAACTTTGACCTTGGTTTGGTTGTAAGGGTTGTATTAATTTTGATTTGGGTATTGATTTTGATTCGAAGGTGGCCAAAATGGTTGGTATGGTCAAAATTGAGGGTTAGGATTAGTTGGTAGTCTAGATTATGAAATTTGGGCTTGTTTATGGTTAGGTTGAAAAGAAAATTTGAACTGTTGTTTGCTGTTAATTCTGGACTTGTTCTTAGTAGAATAGCTCTTCAAGCCTACACTGATGAGTCTCATGATTTCCCCCACACAATTCACAAACATGATGAGCTGAAAAGGTTGAAACTACCGAATTGACATTCAAATTTGGTGGAAATGCTGTCGTAGGCAGCCAAAATTAAACAATCTCTCAAGAATAATGTAGCCATAGTGCTGAGTTAAGTTTGTCCCACAGAGAACGGAGTTTATTCTTGTGCTAAACACAAAAGGGGAATTTTTGAATGTTTTTAAACTAAAAGCTAAAACAACAAAGTAAATTGGAGAGAATTCAATTAAGAAGAATCTTGGTTTTGGTCACATCACCATAAAAATTTTACTCGTCGATCATTGACACCAAAAATAATTCAATTTCTATACCAAGCACTAATTGAAGAATTAACCTGAATTCCAATTCAAACTTGATTCTTGTTTCTTTCTAAAGTTGGCTAATTTTCAACACACGATCCAATTAACCCTAACTGTTAATTTAATCCAGACACGCGACAAAGATTAATTAATAGAAGCATTAAAATCAACAAGAACAAAGGATAATTCAATATAAACACAAGCAGCTATGCCAATTAGTTGATTATTTTTTCTAAATTCAATTAAGCTAATCGAGCAATTATCAAATTTAGTTGCATCACGATTAAATTAGGCACACGCGGTTTACAAAATAATCTAGCAGTAGATTAATTTCAATAGCTTAATTGTTCTGCAACAATAATAAGTTAAAAAAAATAATCATGAAATTAATTACAAAAAAATAATCAATACTTGCTAAAAAATTGAATAAATTCAAGAACAAAGAGTCTCACAACATAGTAGAATTGACCATGGCTTCAAATCCCTCTATTAAGAAGAAGGGTTTAGGCACTAAGTGCCATGAAAGAATAAACAAGAATTTTCTCTGCTAAAAACCCTAGCTAAACGTGAAAATAAAAGTGTCATCTCTTTTTCTCACCCTACATGGGGTATTTATATTGAGTACTTGGGTTATAATAATTGTCTAAGGATAAGAAAATATAAAATTATATGAAAAAGAGTCCAACCAGGCGAAGAAATCTGTCAAAAATCAAAAAATCACATAAGCCTGCTACTTCGGGCGCAATCTGAAAAATTCTCTTCTAGTCACAGCACACATGCGCTGCACAACCCCAGCGCATGTGCGTTGGCCTTGCATCACTGTGCTCCACATTTAGATTCAATTTTGACCTTGATACTTTTGTAATTTGCGAAAGTATAAAAAACAAAAGTTGTAGCTTTCCTTCTTATCTTTCGAACGCATGTTGAATCACTTTGATTGGATCTTGAACTCGAAAGTTATGCTTGAAATATGAAACAACATCCAAAATGGCTTCATACTCATGCATGTTCCGCCGTTAGCATTTTCATTCATCTTTTCCATCTTTTTCAGCTCTTTTTCAATTTAACCCTACAAAAACTAAGAATAACCCAATTAAACTCAATAATAACTCAAATCTTGCTTATAACACATAAAAATATGGTAATGACACATAAAATATAGCACAATTATGAACTTATCAAAATTACCAAGAGTTTTTGTCAAGTTTGCCACCAAGGATGTCAACATTCTGTTTTGAACTAAGATGGCATCAGTTTGATCAAGATTTAGAGCTCCCCTCCTATCTTGTTAAATTGGTTGAACCACTTACTTGATAGAGTAATTAGAAGCCATCATATTCAACATTCTTTAGGCCTCCTCGGATCTTTTGTAGGGTAAAAATTCTCCTACGACAAAGATAATGGCAAAGAAATTGGTTTCAAGATGTAGCCTATTATAGAAGGTTTGCACTTGCATCTACAATAGAATGCCATGATGTTGGTAACTTCTCAACAATTCTCTATATCTTTCCTAAGCTTCGCCAAGGCCTTCTCCAATATCCTATTTGAATGATGTGATTTCATTCTTCAATTTTGTAGTCTTAGAGGGAGGAAAGAATTTAGTTATGAAACCTTGAGCATGTTCTTCTCAAGTTGTGATTGTTCCCTCATTATAGCTTTGTAACCACCATTTGGCTTTATCTCTTAGACAAAAGGGGAAAGCCGTCAAACGGACTGCATCTGGTGAGATCCAATTATATCTGAAGGTACCGATGATTTCTTCAAAATTTCTCAAGTGGGCATGTAGATCCTCGGTTAGTCCACTTATTAAGTTTAAGAGATTTTTGCCTGATCTTCAAAATTATTTGCTTGGATAGCGGGCTGGCAATACTTGAACTAGCCCTATCAAAGGTGGGCTTAGTATAATCCCTCAACAATCACAGTCTATTACATTTCCTATTCCCATTCAGAGCTTCCTCCTTCTCATCATTATGAGAATATGCTCATTTCTTGGTGCATTAAAATTGGCCATTATAAGTTCTTCTTGGTCCTATTATTGCCTTATTTTTTTTTTTCATAACTCTTGTAGAGTTCTTCTATTTTTAAATCAAGTGGAAGCAGCTTTTTATTACCAAGGCTCATAAACCATAAAACAATACTAGAACACAAGTTAAACGTACCACAAGAGAAAATTAAATGAACAAAGAATAAAATTACAGAAAGATAATGAGAAGAAATTAAATAAAAAATAAAAAGTAAGATCTAAATTAGCAATAATATTAAGCGGCTCAATATTGCCTAGATATTTTGTCCCCAAAAATGGCGCCAAAAACAAGAGACAGCTAATTTATTGATACGTGTTAAACCCTAATTTAAAAATTAACTAAGTACTAACACAAGATTCTACATGTGCACTACCACGTAATAGTATAGATGTAATAAGGATCCTCCCACAGGGATCACGTTAGTCAATTATCGAATACTTAATATCAATCATTATTTAGATGATCACAATTAAAAATAATTATTTTTGGATTTTTACAAAAATAAATTAAATAACAATTTAATCCTGGAAAATTATGGAAGAATAAATTTGCATAAATGGAACGACATGCTAAACTAATTTGACTATGAAAGGATTAATTGACGAAAACCCGAGATAGAATTAATTGAAAATCTAACAAAAGAAAAATAAATTAAATAATGAAATTGAACTATGAGTTAACCCTAACTAAATTTAAATAATTAAAGGACAAAATTAAAGTAAAAATAATTAACCGAAAAATAATGAAGCGTACAAATCCTCTGAAGATTGTCACAGGTTTTATGAAAATTCCATGAATCCAAAACGACATGAAGTGTAATAAATCTACGAACAAACTCCAGAAATTGGGATTTGAAAATTGCTAAAGAATTTAATGCAATAGAATATAAAATTGGCAAGAGAAAATCATAGTGACAACTCTCAAAAATACCGTAAAACTTCTAATTTATTGAGAAAAAGTGCTATTTATAGAGAAATGTGGGCTTTGTTGTTAATAACTTAATTGTTGCCCCCATGTTTGGATCCTTGCTAGTTCACGTTATTTCCTAAAACCATGTTTGAATTTTTTGCCAGATTCAATGCACGTTGGACTCCTTTATAAGCCTTGCTTGTTGGATTTCTTGTCGTAGCAGACAACACCCTTGCTGTAGCAAGGAATCTCTCTGCCAAAATAATTTGGCCAGGCTCGTTTGAGTTCTTTTTATTTATTTTTTTGTCTAAGATTGCAAGTCTCCAACTTAATGTACTCCACTTTTGAATTTTTAAAATTGCCCTTCCTACATAACAAAAACATAAGAATTACTAATAAGGACTTTTAACACAAAATTATTAATAAAAATTACCAAAATACATTAAAATATACAAAATCTACTTTTAATCTGATACCCCTAATCATCATAAAGCACCAAAAATTAGGATTACAAAACATCAAAATAGGGTTTATAATAAATAAATTATTCTCAATTTTTTATACTTATCAGTAAGTTATAAAGCTTGAAAGATCTTTGCAAGTTCTAAATAAGTAAAACTACATAGTTAGATTCGGTCTTTAATTTCATTTGTATACTATGTAGTATAGAATAAATTTTATGAAATAAATGAAATCAGTTGATATAAATAAGATTGCATAATATTTAATCCTAACTAATAGTCTAAAATTAGATCTATCTAAATATTTTTCTTTTAAACTAAGTTGTGGTTTGAAAAGCTAAATGCGTGTAGTTATTTGTCTGAACAAAAATCACCCAATTTTTTTTGGCAAGAAAAAAACTCAAAATTAGATGCTTTCCTTTCTAATTTTTTTTGGATTAATTTCAATTTTGTAACACTCAAATGATACATGATTTTCACATTGCACACCTAATTTTAGTTATCGACACTTTACACTCTCAATTATCAAATTCGTCACACTTCAATCTAATTTTCAATATTGTCATCAAATTTAATTGAATCTTTACTCCTGCATCCAAAGTATTGTGGCAATATTGTTATATATTCTGTTAATGTGTTGTATCCACAAAAAGATTTTGTTACTTTTAGTGATGATATTCAAAATTAGACTTAACTGCGACAAATTTGATAATTGGATGTGCAAAATGTTCAAAACTGAAATTGAGGGCAAACTGAAAATTAGTTGCAAGTTGAGGGATACAAACTAGAATACAATCTCCTTTGGATGATTATTAGTTAGGATATTATTTGGAATGGTATTATTGAAAAGTGATATATGTGAGATAAAGGGGTAATCGAAAAATGTGTTTGAATAATAATTCTAAAATACTGTATTAGGAGAATAATGCAAATTTAGCTGGCCAAACCGAGCCACATCGTTCCATTTGGAACAAGTTCAATATTCAATATTTTTTTTTCCAAAATAATATTTTGGGATCATTTCTTCACATGTTTTTTAACTATTTTTTATTTTGTATTCCTTACATCTCAAAAGTTATTACATTATTTTAAATAATATTTAAAATAATAATTGTCCAAACATAGTTGTTCTTTTTGTTTTTTAGTCTTTTGTGGTTTTGTGATATTATTTATTTTGTGAAAAAACTTTTCTTGATAAATCTAGAAACATGCATCCAAACAAAATATTGGCGGTGCTTGCATAAGTAGTGATGTCAAATTCGTCGTGGCGTAAGGTCTGAGCAATATAAACAAACTTTCCTTTACTTTTTCCCTGTTAATTAAGATTGACAATTCAAAGAAATGTGAAAGTTGGGGCCATAAGGGGCCCAAAGGAAGCAGCAAGTAGTTAAACATTTTGTGGAGAGTTTAAAGTTTCCCACACCCTTTTTTTTTTTGGGGGTGGGGCGTGGGGGTGCCTATGTCCGTAGTTACACTTCTTGTTTTTCATTTTATTTTCAAGTTTTCAAAATTTTTGCCCTAATTTCCCATCCACATATTTTAACATACACAAAAGTTCTCAGACATCTGAATTTGTTAAAGAAAATTATTCAACTAATCAAAAAAATAATTTATCCACAAGTTCGGAAAACATAGACTTTGGTGTAGAATCAACTGCCCTCATTGAAAGAGTGATTATAGTCAGATAATGCAACTGGATGGAAATCAACATAATGCAGTCGTGAACAATTAGATCACTTGCTCTAGTACGAAAATTCTTAGATAAACCCAATTTATGGTAAGTAGTATAAATCTTTTGATTTAAATTTGACCATATTATTTTATTCTATTAAAATAATCATCTTTATGATAATGTGATTGAATCTGGATCAATAAATTCATATCACCTATAATAAATTGAATTCATCTAAAAAATTTTCAATATTACACTTACTATTATTTATCACAATTACAACCACACATAATTTATAAACAAGAAACTCCTAATAAAGAAGGTATATTTTAATATTCATTGAGTATTAGTTTTCGAGAATCCTCGTACATTTTAGCCAGATTTGGTCTTCACTGTTTGGATAAATTTTTTTTTTTTGTTCAGTCAATTTTTCAGTTCAAACAAATATTAAAAAGGTGACACAAATAAGAACACTTAAACTTTGGATTTACAATGAACTTATTTTAAGCAGACATTAAAAGTGGGTGGATTAAAAAACCCATTAGACTATTATTGGAATCGGACCAATGACTTCTCTCGGTATAAAAGTATGACTCTAACCACTTTGGATTTGAACCAATAACTCTTGCGGTATTAATAGGTCGCGTTGGATTTTTATCGTACTGAATTCTTATCGAGTTATATTAAATCTATAATATATACTAAAAATGCGTACATAAAATTTACGAATATTCATTATTATTATGATTTCTGTCATAATTTAGGTTAAAGTATTAATAAATAAAAATTTTAAAAATAAACTAATCTTAAAAAATTATTTCGATAAGTAATATAGTAAATTATGACAAGTTTGGGAGCAAAGTGGATTTAACCTTCCTTCATTTCAGGCCGAAAGAAAATACTATAGAGATGGAGCCCGAACCGAAATGACCTAGAACTATCTACCACTTGCCTTGCAGAGCAACTTCAAAAAGAGAGAATCCACTACCCACGTCACATTGCTATATATAAAAGCAAGGCCCTGCTCTGATTCTTGCAATCAAATACTACTAACCATTTAAAATGGCTGGTGATAAGGCGGTTCTGTTGGATTTTTATGTAAGCATGTTTGGAATGAGGGTAAGAGTAGCACTGGCTGAGAAAGGTATTGAGCATGAATACAAAGAAGAAAACTTGGCCAACAAGAGCCAACTTCTTCTTGAGATGAATCCAATTCACAAGAAAATCCCAGTTCTGATTCATAATGGAAAGCCAATTTGTGAATCCCTTATAATTGTTCAGTACATAGATGAAGTCTGGCATGATAACTATGAACTACAATAAAGCAGAATCCTTTATTGCCATCTGATCCTTGTCAGAGAGCTCAAGCTAGGTTCTGGGCTGACTTCATTGATAAAAAGGTAAGCTGTTACTACAAAAAATTTATAACTAATTACAGATTTCTTCTTTTAGAAAATCAAATTTGTCAATTGTGGTTCAATTCACTGTTTTACGTTGTAATGTATTTTTTTCTTTTTCCTTTTCTTTTTTCTTTTTTTAGTATTTATGAATGTTATATAGTTTATTCAATTACGTTCCTTTTGTTTAGTGGCGGATTTAAGGGAGAGGCATGGTATTTATGAACCTCATCCCTAGATTTTAATATATCTTTTATTTTTATAATTTTGAAAATTTTATTTGTACTTTTATAAAATGTATATTTCGTTCCTTTAAATTTAAAAAAAAAAATATAAATTAAGACCAATAAATATATGCTTATTAATTCTCATCCCTTGAGTTACAATTTTTGCATTCGTCTTGATTTTGATCCCTTCTATTTATCAGGGTCAATACAGAAACACACACAGTTGAAGAAAATTTTGACAACATCTTGCTTTACAATGGTTCTTTAATTAATGTTGATTTATTGCTTTAAGACCTGGAGATTTATACGAGGAATAAAATGCTCAAAAATTTTGTGACATAGTTTGACTTAATTATTTTATGCAAACTATACGAATAACCATAAAAAATAAATTGGGACGATAGTAATATTATATAGTATTTCTTATATTTCATTTTATATGTCACTCTTTCTATTTTAGTTTTTTCCAAATTATATATCACTCTTTAAAATGACAAAATTTTAAAGGTCATTTTATCTAATTTACTCTTCATGCAAGTACTAAAGATATAGCATCAAATTCATGTTTCAATATTAATTGCTCTCACAAGTCATTTTAAAATTTGAAACTCCAAAATCAATTAACAATTTTTATATATTAATTGAAGGACAATTATGAAAAAAAGTATCTTACTAGTGAGTTAAACATCAATTTTTTAACTGTGTAAGTTTGACCATATGTCAAATAAACTGGGTTGAAGGAAGTATTACTTGCCCGGTGAGGAATTGTTACGTGCAATTTTTTGAGACAATTAATGTGAAATGCAGGTTTATATTCCTGGAAGACAGATCGTCTCGACCACAAAAGTAGAAGATCAAGAGGCAGCCAAGAAGGAATTTATAGAGATGCTCAAAATTTTGGAAGAAGAACTTGGAAATAAGCCTTATTTTGGAGGTGAAAACTTTGGATTTGTAGATGTGGCTCTGATTACATTCTACAGTTGGTTTTATACGTTTGAGACTTGTGGAAATTTCAAAATAGAGCCAGAATGTCCAAAGCTGGTGGAATGGGCAAAAAGATGCATGCAGAGGGAGAGTGTGTCCAAGTCTCTTGCTGATCCTCACAAAATTTATGACTTTGTTCTGTCAATGAAGAAGAAGCATGGGAAGGAATAAAGTGTTTTTTCTTCAATTTTTTTTGTTAAATGGGGGTCGAATAAAGTCTATAACTGTATGTGCAACCAATGGAATTGCCCTTTTTTTGGGGTTTTTTTTTTTTTGGGGGATGGGGGGGGGGGAGGTATGTTTTACAATCCTAGTGTTGTGGTTTTTGCTTGGCTTTGCGAGAATAAAGTGGATTTAGATTTGACCAGTAGTAAATGATTTTCACTACTCGGAGGATATCATAGATGGTCTGCTTTTCTATTTAATAATATTACTGTCTTATAGAAAGTTAACGGAAGACTTGTCATTGTTTTTCTTTGTTTGGCAATGATTTCCACTTCATTTTTTGGATAAGAAAAAATTTAGAAAGAAGGTAAGTTATTTTCTTTTCTCAAGAATATGGCAAATTATCGGTGCATATTTCGACGGTTTACCGTGATTTTTAAATTTAGATTGCCCACTAAATAAGGGATTGAGGGTACCAAGAGTTGTACTTAAGACTTTTTAATGGTCTTGATCGCCCAACTTATCATCTGAATCAAACCTATGTGGCCCTGTTAGCAATGGTCATACACTATTGATATCATCAATAAGTTTTACGTTTGTTATTAAGCTTTCAATGATTAACCTTGTTATTAAGCTTTCAATGATTAACCTTACACAGAAGGGAAGGGAAGGTAACAGAAGAAGAGATAAATAATTGGAATAAATATACAAAAGTATTGAATTCTAAATCCTGAGTAGAAAGTTTTCCAGTTGACCTCTTGACTTGGTATACTGTCAACTAAAATTGTCTTTATTTCTATGCTTCCTTTTCCTCTTGACCTCTTTCTTTGTCTCTTTCTTTTTTCTCCTTTGAAAAATAGTCTAACCACAAAAATTAGAAATTTTCGAGATGATGCGTATATGAGATAAAAAAATATTTCCAAAGCGTGTTCAAAAATGATTACAAAATATTATTAATAAAATAACGAATAATTACACCTGTATAGATAGAGCGATTTCTCCCCTTCATCTCCTGGCTCCACATATCCAAAATGGTGAAAATTCTTTGCTACTCACTCTGCATTATGGAGTGGGATGGAACCCACCTACTTTCTTTAGTTATTTCAACGGGTGTCATACACATTCCGCATTGCAAAGTCAGTAGTCAAGACTTACTCTCAAAGTGGAGCGAAAAGGTAAGAGTTAGGTGTGCTCTAACAGGAGGTTTAACTAATTTTGTTGAAAGATATGGATTTTTTATTTTACCCTCAAATTAATTGGTAGATTTTATTTGAGCATTACCTGTTCTGAATAAACAACTATGTCTCATATCTCGTCATATAAGATTATTAGTAGGAAAATCTGTGTTATGCACGGGTAAATATACAAATATATTTGACTTATAGAATAAAATAATTAAAACAAATAAAATTAACAAAATTAACGATATTTGTAAAAGTGCAGATATTATGAATTTTTTTTACACTATTTAGTTTTTATTTGTATACATAATATAAGTAATAGTTAGTTTTCATGATATTTACTGTTGTTGACATTATGGATTCTTTCTACACTATATATAATGTAACTAAAAATTGTATATTATTTCTCATTTCATGTATCAACTATATGTTAAGTAGAAATGAGTTTTTCTTAGCGTTTTTTGAACTCCTATTAGAATGCTTGGATTGATTGATTAATTAAAAATTGAAATGCTATTCAGTTAATTAATAAGTTTGTCAGGTCTTATATTTAGTATAATCATCTAATTGTATTGAATAATTTGGACTAATATTTATGTTTTGTAATTTTTTTTTTTATAAAAAGTATACTATTTTTTTTTTTTTTTAGTGAATTGTAGTGCTTTATAAAATGTGATTATTGAGCTTAAAGCATATTGGTATTTTTACTAGCTAAGTTGACATTATCATTCTTTTTCTTATTTTTTTGCTAAATTTGACATATATCAATTAGTATTTTACATTTTTAAAAAGTAGTATAATGATTAATTAGAATTCCATAGCTAGCAGGTTTGTTAGTGGTACTATCCATTGATTTAAAAACAGAAGTTATCAATCCGTTGATTTAAATCCTTTTTAAACAACAATTACTATCATCTAGCTTATCATATCATATAACTAACTTTGTTTTAAATAATCTATATCTATATCTATCTATACTATACAGTCTAAGAGAATAGGAGTTTAAAAGAAAGTCTAATATATTGACATGTGGCATATAAAAGATATAGGCACGGAAAATAGTCAAAGAAAAAAAATTATTTACTTAATTAAAAATTAGAATTCAAATTAATTTTTATGTGATATTTACAAATTATTTTGAGAAACCACATAATTTTAAAAACATTATTCTATGAATAATACAAATCTCGTAAGTAGCACAGGTTGAATACTGGTTATAGTAAATAAAATACTAAAGCAAACTGCCATACTTTGTAAGAAGTTATGGGTAACATTATTTTTAGTTTTTCTTTCAGCCCTAATTGATGTCACAAGACCGAAACGCGACTTTATTTTCTGTTGATCGCTAACAAACTATAGATTTTGATATTTTAAATTTTTTGGACTATTTATGTATACACTATTAAGTTCATTTGTTTCAAATTATTACTATTTCTATACACATATCTAATATTTGAAAACATAATTACCTTTTAAATTAATTTCAATAATTCTTTATAGGAAAGAAGAATAAAGATTTTAATAAAATTTAATAATAATGGTCCTAAATCATGTTCTTTGTTTTAATTTTTGGCCTTATAAAATTTTTGATATTGTTACTTAGTTTTATTTGGTTTAATTACTAAATGTTTTAAACTATCATTATTATTTCACTAAAATCATTTTTTTACAAAAATTACACAGAGATATATACACTTTTAAAATAAAATGGTATATACGTCTATAAATATTTTTTATCCTTCCGTGCGTAGCACTTGTTTTCAAATTATTATATTAAAAAATTAAAATTAAAATTTTCATATTCCTTTACATATTGAAAAATAATAAACTATGTTACTAACTCGATACTTTTGAATTTATCTCCATATTATCAAGTAATCTTTAAATAAGAAAAAATTATCGATACACATTACTTAAGTACTTTATCATTATAATTACCAAATTAAGTCATTGATTAGCAAAAATAATAAGAAAAGGTATGATAATGTCAACTTAGTTTATAAAAATAGCAATATGCTTTTAAGCTTAATAATCGCATTTTATAAAAGTACCACAATTCACTAAAATGAATAAAAAATGTATAAATTTTAGAAAAATATTACAAAACTTAAATTTTGGTTGAAATCATTCAGTAAGATTAAATGATTATACTAATTATAAGAGGTTACGAACTTATTAATCAATTGAATAACTTACAGACTTTTAATTAATCATCCAATCTAAGTATTCTGATCGAAGCTCAAAAAATGATAAGAAAAACTTATTTCTACTTAACACATATGGATAAATGAAATGTGATATAATATGCAACTTTTAGTTTACTTATTTATATTAACAATAGTAGATATCATGAAAATCAATTATTACTTATATTATCTATATAAATAAAAAAATAAAATAGTGTAAAAAATTCATAATATCTACATTTATTATAAATATTGTTAATTTTGGTGTTTTATTTGATTTAATTGTTAAAAATTGCATGCTATCATAATGATTTTACTAACATTACTTTATTTTAAAAGTTAAATATATTTACATGTTTTTTCATGTATAGTATGGGGTTTTACTGCTAGTATTGTATAAGAGAATAGGAGTTTAAAAGAAAGTCTAATATATTGACATTGGCATATAAAAGATATAGGCACGGTAAATAGTCAAAGAAAAATTTATTTACTTAATTAAAAAATTAGAATTCAAATTAATTATTAAAATTTATCTTAACTACTTTTATTTGTTCAAAATCTTCTCTTTATGCAATCCTATCTCTTATAATTGATTTTTTACTGAAACAGTTGCAAAATTAATAGTGTATTATGTATCAATTATATAAATATCAATTATCAAAATACATTTAATGTTCACTTTACGTGTTTCAAAATATTTTACGTATATAATGTTTAAAGGGTTATTCTTAATAAATTTGAAAAAACTATGTAACATAATTATGTATTAGTAAATTTTATTCTTGCAACCGAATTATAATATTTTTATTAAAAGATTGATAAGGGAGAATTGCAAATTTTTAATCCCTAAATTATTTTTAAAATCTCATGGAAATCTCGCAAATTATATTTTAGTTTTTTTGCTCTTAAACTATTTTTTAATCGCACATAAATGTTCTGACCTTTTTTGCACACTTTTTTGTCCCCTGAGTATTTTGTAATACAATAAATATACCCCATCTTTTTTATTTCATTCTTTGTCTATCGAGACTTTTGTTTTTGTAATCATGGATTCCTGACGCTTTGACCCAAAAAAAAAAACACTTGATTGACCTTTGTGGGATTACGAGAATACACTTGGGGAACCTTCTTGGAGACCAAATTTACAATTATCTGTAATGTATTCTATCACAAGAAAGAAACAAAGTTTTAAAATTAACTTTTCATGTATATTCTTCCAAACATTATGTTCGTAAATAATTAGTTGTTGGTAAATGTTAGGGTTATTTATACTTTACACCCCCCTGAACTCAAATCCCAGTTGCACTATGCCCCTGAACATAAAATTTATACAATTTGCCAGCCCTCTAAAAAATTTTCTAATATAAGTGCAAATACTTTTTTTACATATTTTTATTTTACAGTAACTAAATACATTAAAAATAAATTCAGTAACTATAATATTTACTTGGTAATTTTATTTATCAATATTCACTTTCTATATTAAAATTTTTTTATATAATATTTACTTGGTAATTTTATTTATCAATATTCACTTTCCATATTAAAAAAATTTTACTTACTAATTTTATTAATATATTTAGTCACTATAAAAATAAAATTAGTTCATGGAACAAATTTTAAAAATTAATACGGAATTATTAAAAATGAAATAAATGAAAAGTAACTTTGTCGACAAATTTGCGGAGGGTATTTTGTCAAAACAAATTGCTACATCATTGTTTTATATTTACTTATATCAGGAAATCTTTTAGAGGGGGCAAAATTTACATTATTTTGGGTTAAGGGGCAGAGTCGCGGCAACTTGAGTTTGAGTTCAGGGGATAAAGTGTAACTAAATGTGGATGTAAATATATTTAAAAAAAAAAAAGTAATTTCATATTATGTCTTCTCTACTTTTTGGTAATTTTTCATTTCATTACATTACAAGTACGGTTTGTATGCTAATGAGTAAATGAATTGTGTAAGAAGTGTTTTTTTTTTCTTTTTCAACTCAATAGTAGTTATACTTTTTTTTTTTTTATATGGCATAGAAGTATGAATTTTTTTATTTTAGTCATTTTGATGAAATTAAATAGTTAATGACATTTTTATCTCATTTTCTTACTTAAAATTTCATCTTCTTGAAATACAATATGCAATATTTCAAAAAATTGTTTTATTAAACAAATATGAAAATTGTCATATATATGAAACCAACATTTGTAGTATAATCATGTACATGACAATTAATGTTTATTAATCAATTTTTGTTGGACAATAACGTAATAGTTTTAGTTGCACATTCAACAATCATTTTTTTTTTCAAACGGCAATAGTCTAACCTATTCCTGTCTAACTATATCTACTACTATGGGGAAGGTGAAGACCCAACGGAGTCAAGAGATAAGAGACCTAACCCCTATCTTTAAGAATGTAAGGCAGGAATTCAAACTCTTGACCTTGCACTCAAACAAAGTGCTTGGTGGCCAACTCACATAAAGTGAGTTGGTTCAACAATCATGTTACTTAATTGTCTTATTTGTTTTTTTAATATTTATGGTGATATAGAAATTACTGTGTAGTAATTCAATTTTTTTTGTCTTTATTTAGATAATAATTAAAAGTTTTAAACAATAATCGTTCCACTAATATTATTTATTCTATAAGTGGTATGCATTTATCTTTCCGCGCATAGCATAGGTTATTTTACTAATATTATTTTATTGTATAAACTGAATATGGAAATTTTTACTAGTGTACATAGTACGGGATATTCCACTATTATATTAGGATAGTAAATAGGTTGTTTGTGAGAAGGTCTACTGTCTTGACAACCCGTGGCATATATTAGTAAACATTCATATTTTAATAGTAAAAGTAAAAAACACAGTTTTTAATTAACTATTTGAATTCAAATTAATTACCTAGATCCTATCTTAACTACTTTTTTTTTTTTGCTCAACACCTTACATTATGTAACCTACTTCTTATAATTTATCTTTTCCCAAGAGATTTACAATATTGAATATTATGTATCATTACATAAGTATCAATGAATTACAATAAATGACAAATATAAAATGACGTTACTTATAATAAATTAGAAATAAAAATACTTTACATATATAGTGTTTAATGGATTATTCTTAATAAATTTGAAAAAAATGTGTAACATAATTACACATGAGTAATTTCACCTTATAACCTAATTATAATACTTTTATCAAAAAATTAATAAGGGAAAATATTAAAATTTTAATTCCTAAGCTATTTCTAAAATCTCATGGAGATCGCTCAAATTATTTTTTATTTTTTTTTTGTCTTAAACTATTTTTGATCACACAAAAGTTCCCCAAACTTTTTTGTTCCAAAAGTATTTTCATAATCTACAGATATACACTATATATATTTTTTTTATTTAAATCTTTTGTCCCTTAAGTTTTTTATTTATTTTATCGTGGCTAGATAACTACTTTGATTGAAAGAAAGAAAAATACTTGAGGGACCTCCGTGAGACTGTTAAAATAGTCGAGGATAAAAAATTTTAAATAAAAATTGGGATCTTCTTGAGGGATTAAATTTACAATACTCTTAGTTGGTAATTATGTACTGTATCACAATAAAGTAACAAACTTATAAAATTAATTTTTTCTTGCATCTAATTCCAAAATTATGTTCATTAATAATTAGTTATTGATAGATGTTGTAATTAAATGAAGATGTAAACATATTCACTAAAAAAGTATTTTCAATATTATGCCTTCTCTAGTTTTTGATAATTTTTTCATATCATTACATTTGCAAGTATGCTTTGTATAATTGTATGCTTATGAGTAAATCAATCGTTGGAAGTTCTAAGTTTCTTTATTTTTTTCTTTCCTTTTTCATCTATATAATAATTATACTTTTTTGTTTATTTATTTTTTAAAATCCAGCTCTCTTCTACCTCGTAGTGACTCGAACCCAGAACTGATAAGTCATGGGAAAAGCATTTTACCACGTAAGTTACACTTTTTTGTCATTATGCTTTCCTTTATATGCCATAGAGGTATGATATTTTCATTTTTAGTCATTTTGATTAAATTATTTACTTGTTGAATTTTCATCTCATAGTCTTATCTAGACTTTTGTTTCTCGAAAATTAGTATGTAATCTTTCAAAATTATTTTTTTAAACAAATAGGATGAATTTTGTAAAAATCATCATACATACAAGACAAATATTTGTGATTAATTAAGGATAATTGTGTGCACCACAATTAATGTTCAATAATAATTTTTGTAAGACTATATAATAGTTTTAATTACAAATTCAACAATTATGTTACTTAATTGTCTTCTTTGTTTTTTTATTTAGTTTATGGTGATTTCTCCCCTTCTTTGTCCCATGGCTCCACAGATCCTAAATGAAGCAAAAAGTAAGAGTTAGGTGTGTTTTGGGGTAACAGGAGGTTTACCTAATTTTGATGAAAGATATGGATTTTTTATTTTACCCTCAAATTAATTGGTAGTCTTTATTTGTGCATGACCTGTTCTGAATAAACAATTCTGTCTCATATCCTGTCATACAAGATTATGACATTGAAATTAAATAATTCCATTAGGAAGAATAAAAAGATAGAATGATTTTTTAATCTATGAGGGGTTACTTTAGCAATTTATCATTTCCCATGAAATATGAAATTATGAACACAGTTTATATAAAGTGTTACCACTTGTGAAAACAAATAAAGAAGGAATATTTGTGAGCTATATGTAAATAGGGTTTATTCCACTTTGCATCCCTAATTTATCTATTCCAGTTATATTTTTAATACCATTACTAAAGTTAACGGATGTTCTAATTGTGCACACCACGCACCTAATCAATAGAACATTGGACAAATTTTTTAACAATACTAAAATTGGATCAAAATGGGACGAATGTAAAAGTTAGGGGTGCAATGTGTCTAAAATTTAGAATTACGGGTGCAAAGTGTGAATTGATCATAAATTACGGGGTGCAAAGTGGAATTAGCCATGACTACTTCTATTGGTGCAATACGTCCCTAAGCAAGCGTGTGGTATGCACTTACTTAACATCCATTAACTTTGATAATGACACTAAAAATTGGCCTGAAATGATATAAATCTGAGAGTTCAAAATGCAATATGTCCAAAAAAAAGGTATAGGTGCAAACTGAGAGTAGGATAAAAGTTAAGGGTTACAAAGTGGAGTAAGGCCACGTAAATACCACTAGAAGCACAAAATATGTTGGTGATGTATTCCGGTGTCAGAGTAAGGGTAACATCCTAATGATGCATAAATATACCACCTAATGGCCTGTCTGACACGCGGTAAGTTGGTCAAATTAGTCAAATATTTATTAGGGCAATGCTCTTTAGTCATTTCACCAAATCTCAATGCCAACGATCAATCTAAGATATTTAATGCCTCAATGGCCCAACTATTTAGCATATGGCCCTTTAATATCTAAACCCATCAAGTACTAGTATAAATGCAAAGGAGGAAGGCTGGTTCTAACAACACATTTCCCATTACAAATTCATTTGCTATTCTTAGCTATCATTTTCTCTCTAATTTCCTCTTATTGAGCAATGTTTGACTTGAACATTGGAGCCTATTCTGGGGTACAAAGCCCTACCACTCTTATTCTTTGTCTCAAGTGCTCGATCGTGAGCACGGCACACTACAATACCTTTGCATTGGAGTATTCGACGACTTTGGACCTAGATGCTGGTTATTTGATTTTTGACATTGGTGTTAATCATTTTTTAGCATCAACATTTGACACCATTTTTGAAAAACTGAAAAAGAAGCCATCCTCAGTCATGGCTTCTAACACACATAAAATTCATCGTAACAAAGAAGACAAAGGCAATGTTAGTATAGAGAAATCACCTTCTAACATCAGTAAAATCGATCAATCAAAGTGTTTGACCGACTTGAGGGCAACTTGGGAATCCCGATCCCCAAGCTAAGGACAAGTATGGCGAGATCCATAGGCAAAGACAATTAAGTGCTATGTTAAAAGATATGCTCATTAGACAACAATTTGAACATCAACACATTAAAGGAGAAGAACCCTAGCTCAAGCCCTTCGGTGTAGAGTTCTCACTTCTTGCCTTTAGGGGTAGGGCTCTCACTTGCTTTCACCCTCTAGGGTTGAGCCTCCTCGTACACTCTATAGAGTAAAGCTCTACCATGGAGCCTAGGGATTCTGATCCCCAAGCTATGGAAAAGAATGAAAAGATCCATAAGTTAAGGCAACAAAATGTTGTGTTGAAGGATATGCTCGTCAGAGAACAACTGGAGCATCCACTCATTCAAAGAGACAAACACTTACTCATGCCCTCCGAAGTAGAGCTCTCTACTTCTACACTTTTGGGACACCATTATAGGAACTTTCTAAGGGAACACTCCAAGTCTATTTTACTCTCGCCTTCTAGGGTTGAGTTCTCACATGCTCTTGCTTTTTTGGAGTAACCTCTTACTTCTCTTACCTCTAGAATAAAGTACTCAACTATTCACAACCTCAAGGGTTGTGCTCAACTATCATCCTTTGGGATCACCCCACCCCGCCGGTGGCATGTGTAAGTCTTCTCAAATGAAGGTTTGTACAAGTTAAGTCTTACTCTTTAGAGTGAGGTTCACCATTCTGAAGGTAAAAAATTTCATCCTTTTGGATCACCTCAGCTCTCTGGGGGCAATTCTAAATCTTCTCAAGTGAACTTCAAGGTTAAAAGCTAAGAATTAAAGAAAAATATACTTCGAGGCCCCAAGATAAGGCTCGGATACCATGTTAGAAATAATAGAATATCTACAAATTATATATATTAGTCCTAATTACAAATGTACATAAAGAGTCTTTGTATTGGCTTACAAAAGAACATTTTATGGTATGTATTCCAGCTATTCATGCTTCGTAATCAAGAGAACAAGTCAACTAAAATAATTAACTAATTTTGGGAAGCAATTAAGGTCATTACATATCTATCACTTATTTATATCTCATAACATATTTACATATCTTAACAGTAGCTAGTTTTTGTCCCTCTTTTGATTCTTCTAAACAATATATTTTGTATTTAATTTAAGGATAAATTGCCGTAAACTCCTATGTGATATAGCTCTTGTATGATTTCTATCCACTTTACCTTTTAGTCCACAAGACATGGGGGTTTAAGGTAGATTTCGAAAATACATAAGGTTATGGATCAAAAGGTCAAACCACATGGGAGTTTACGATTTTTTACCCTTAATTTGAATATATGCATGGAAACACTGGCTTTAATTTTGTGATGAAGGAAATTGAAATCAAGTGACCAACTCTGACCAAGAATGAGGACTTGGATGGCTAAGATCAATGTTAAACTAGATGAACCCAATAGAATGATGGATTTCAGTACATTGATCAAGTTTGGGATAAACATAAGAAAGGGTTTAGAAGTTAGTTTAGCATAATTTTTTTTGAAAACTTAAGTAGGTAAGGAAATGCATATATTAAAATGAGTAAATGCTTAGGTAGACCTACGCCTCCATGGGGGGAAGACAAGCGAAGGAATAGGTGTTTACGATTACAATTACTTATTCACCATCTTCCAACTCCTTTTTTATCCTTTTTTTTTTTTTTTTCTTGTTTATCAAATTTTTGCATGAAAGAAGGGGAGGGAAAAGGAGATGGGGCAATTGCCCCTCTTAACTTTGAAACTTATAACATAGGTATGTAGAAATTTTAAGAGAGTTTAATTTTATCCTCTATTTGCAACCTTAAATTTGTCAGTTTTTTTTTTCTTTATATTTTCCTCCTAAAAATTGAAGTTCCTAGATCATACAATTGAAAATAGTGAAATATTAAGGTATATTCGATTTTTGATTGAATTTGTTGACCATGTAGTACAAATTAAACTTAAAAAAATAAATTACTTTAGACTGATGTAAGTAGTAGAAGATTCTATAAGATTTAATCGTAATCACAAGTTCTATAAGTGCAGTTCATGAACGGATCTGCCAAAATATTTTCCTTAAAAATAATGACACATTCAAAATTAAAATAAGTGTCACTTGGAAAAAAAAACTTCAAAGACTTTTAAAAATTAATAAATAAAATGGATATATAATTTCATTTTAAAATTTATAAGAGAAGTACATATTCATAAAAATTGAGTATTGTATAATTTTCTTAGTTCTAAAATCATATATATATATATATATATATATATATATATATATATATGTTGAAGTCACTAGGGGAAGAAAACCTTCCATTCCATATCCTTACAAATGCTTAATTCAAAAGTAGACAATCTATTACTAACTTTATCACCAGATCTTTTAACAAAAGAAAAGGAACAATGGGAGAAATATTTCTTATGGTCAAGAATAGATATTTGCAAACAGGACTCCCAATTCAACAATCTCAACCTTGTTTTGGTTAATCATCTAAACCAAGAAAAAACTACCACTTCGAAATTCCACAAAAGAGCAAAGTTTTTAATGAGCAATGCATTACATATCTTAGAGCTTTTGCTTTTGTAATTTTAACATTAAAACATAGTTATATTCCTTTTAGCCCATGCACCCAATAGTTGGATATCAGAATTTCTTGCCACAATACCAAGTGTAACTCTTTTAAATTGATGATGAACAACAGCATCTGAATTAAACTTTATGATTCCAGGAGAAGAGCAAGTCCAGACTTGTAAATGATCAACCCGTGGAGGAGAAAAAGAAGCACCAACAAGAGAACAAATCTCGTAAAATTTCAACCACTCATAATGTATATGAGTTACCACATCATAATTAGAAATCCACACAGGATCAAAAAACCATTTATTCCTTGATTTCTAGATATTCTACAACAAAAAAGAAGTGAAAGAAAGTATTACACTCAAATTAGTAGTCATAGACAAAGTTATCAGAGCATTCCACCAACTTCAGAAATTGGTTTGAAATTACTAACATGCAAATTCAGCCAAAGAATAGGGGGGATTTTCAAGTCATTTGAGAGCGAAAACAATTAAAAAATAGATGTTTTAAGGATTCCTCACCTTACAAAATTAGTGAATTAAACGGCAGGGACTAGACTTTTCTCCATTAATTGTAAACAACTTCTTCCTAATACACTTTATAAAAATATAATTTAAATTATTTGTTAAAAATTACAATCGTTTGTAATATAATTTATTGTATATATTTACTCTACACAAAATTTAAGAATAAATAGATTAAATTTTTTATGTTTGATTAAAAGTTTAAATTTCTGTTTTGATTTTGACCTATTTTACACCATCCATATATTTCGGGCAAATTAAGTAATGAGGCATTTTTAATATATTTGATTTAAAAATGTATTGATCTAAATCATCAAAACAAAATTATTGATATAATTTGATAATAAGAGGTAATAATTCTTGTTGTTTAATATAAATGATCGTTGAAGGAAATTAGAGGAAAATGTAATAGAGAGGATTCCAACCAGAACGACAGTTTCCCTTATCTGATATAATTTTTTTCTTTTTCACTCTTGCTATTGATAGGATAAGAGTGTAAAATTGCATTGATGTGGTGTTCGAGATGACAAGGGCTCCGTTTGGATTGAAGGTTTTTTATTATTCTTTAAATACATATTACTTTTTAATCATAACTTAAACACATTATTTTTAAATTCCTTATTTTACATATATCATATCTCTCAAAAAGTTGTTATATTAGTTATTTCAATATATATATATATATCCTAAATAAGAATTATTCAAACATAGCCAAATTTATTTTCAAATAAAAAATTTCCCTAAAGATGCAAAAGTGAAGAACTTTCTGACACTATAATAGAAAGAGTCAAGCCAACTTCTTAACAATCTAATAGTGGAAACAATAAATAATTCGCAGCTCTTAGCTCAGCGCATAGCTAATGCTGCAAGAAATTATAAGGGTAAGCGGTGAGAAGTCCATGCAGTATGCAAGTGCCTAGCAAGGAAACTACTTTGGAAATTATTCATTGCTTTTGAAAAATCATACTAATAAATTTCCTATAAATACCCTCTCAGCATTGCTTTCCTTCACACAAAAATTGCCTAAAAAATTACATTCCTACCGAACCACTTGAATTTTTTTTTCTCCTGAGGATGAGTGCTACTGATGAAGTGATTCTGCTGGACTTAAAGTTCAGTCCTTTTGGTTTGAGGGTTCGTATTGCATTGAAAGAAAAGGGCATAGCCTACGATTACAGAGAAGAAGATCTTTCCAATAAGAGTTCATTACTCCTAGAAATGAACCCTGTCCATAAGATGATTCCTGTGTTGATTCACAATGGGAGGCCAATTTGTGAATCCCTCGTCATTGTTGAATACATTGATGAAGTCTGGAACGACAAATCTCCTTTACATTAAGATGAACGCGTAGTGTTTTGGGAAATATCGCTGTTCTCTTGTATGTAATACATGTACGATTGTAAAATATGTCACTTTATTAAAAACATAATGATGTATATGAACACTACATACATAGTACTGGTATGCACGAATATGTTGTACTCTCTAGTATGATAGTATATATTACTATTACTCAATACGTTACTTGTTAAAAATATATAATATATATTTGCAATAGACACATGATATGAGGTATCAATATATATGAATTGGTAGGTAATTTACAGTGTTGCTTCTTAAATTACATAACTATGATTCAATAAAGAAACTCTTGTTAATTAAAAATAGGCTAGTTTAGTTTTACATAAAATTCACTACAAGAGGAGTAATGGTGACCAACAAATTAAGCCATAAAAACTAGTCTTCTTTGTAACATTCGAGTAGGAATGTGTAGAAAGTTACAATACTAATTTGTGACTTGAAAAATAAAAGTCACACCATTATTTGTACCTTGAGATTATAGTTTTTATAGGCACAGTCACAAAATTTAGAAACTTATCTTTTATGACCATTATAAAATTACAAGTTACAAAAAAATGCTTTTCTTGTAGTTCCTTGTTTGTTTTTGACTATGTATATATTGACTACTGAATTATATACCTGAGTATGAAATAGTAAATATGGAATTTTTTTATCACATTATAATATGTTGTATGTAATGTAATACAGATTTATATTTTAGCGACAAAATTGTGGAAGACTAAAGGGGATGCCCATGCAGAAGCAAAGAAAGAATTGATAAGCAGCTTTAAACTATTGGAAGCAGAGCTTGGAGACAAACCATACTTTGGGGGAAGGACTTTTGGCATCCCAGATATTGCCCTTATACCCTTCTACAGCTGGTTTTACACGTTGGAGAAATTTGGAAATTTAAGTATGAATGATGAGTTTCCTAAACTTGTTACATGGGGAGAAAGGTGTATGAAGAGGGAAAGTGTTTCCACAAGTCTGCCTAATCAGATGAGTCTCATTCCTGTCTCTTATACACATCTACGATGTGTATAAGAGACAGCATGAAGATCTACATCACTAATAGATCCGTGAAACAAATCAAAAGCCTGATTCAAACATCTGGGATGCCAAAAGTCTTTCCCCCATAGGTACTTTTTGTCTCCAATAGGGACATATTAAAAAAAAGCCCTTCACTCCAAATAAAGAGTTCTCACTAGTTAAGAAGTAATTATTAAGTATGTTTAATAATTGTTATTTACCAAAATAAAAATTTTCAAACATCATTTTGTGCTATTGTATTTTAATTTTCCTTTGTCATTGATAAAAAGAAATAAAATAATGCAGGCTTGCAGTAGGATTAAGAAGAAGAAAAGTTGCTCTGGGATGTAAACGAGTAACTGTTATCCATGTTTTGTTTTGAAGAGCACATGTGCTCAATTGCCAAAGGCCCGGTTTTTTTTTTTTTTTCCCCTTTTGTAGGAAGCAATTTTTTATGACTTGTATTAAGTATTAGTAATGTAGTACTGTTATAATTAATAGCTAAAAAATATATAATATTGTATTCAGTTTATGAGTTTATAATTCTCTAATAAAATTAAGTACATTTATATTTTACTATTGTAATATGTAGTGTGTTTCTACGTAGTATAAATTTTGTTCAATTGACACACAAGCACATCAATGTGTGTCTTGATTTTACATTTTAAACTTTTTTTGATTTATGAGGTTGTGATTCTTAACAAATATCCCTGCTAAACCAGAGGAACGTGAACCCAATTAATAGATTCATACACTTGAGTTATGAATCAATACTACTTGTGAATCAGAAAACATTTGCACATTCATACTGATGAAATTTGGACTTTTTGGGGAAGATAATTTTGTTTGGGAAATATTTAACAGACCGGTATTTCTCCCGCTTGTAAATTGAATAGTATAAATTAAATCTTATAAAATAAATAAAATACGATTTAAATAAAATTTAATTCTGATTACAAAATTTATAAATAAAATCCAAAATTGGGAGTATCTTAAGTATTTTCAAATTATTTTGATTTGCTGCATTATTTTCTCACAAAACGGCGAAGGAAGGTTTTCTTTTCCGGGTATTAACAAACTTCATTGACAAAAATGCTCTACTTTTGACCAAACTCATTGTCTTCGCGGTTTTGTTTCTTTTGACCAAACTCGTTGTTGCCTATGTGAATTATGGTAAAACCACGGCGATTTGCCCATTGGAAGCATCATTGAGTGCTAATCTTTGTCTAAAAATTTACATGAAATTATGTTAGCTGACATCCTTATGCCATCTTATGAAAAGGAGGAATATTTGAGAAAAAAATCAGTGTGCAAGATTAGCACTACGTACAATTGTATGCTAACAATAAAGAAGTGATGGGATTTGCATTTATACAAGTCCGATTTGTGGAGATCTTGGTAGCTTAGTTAATTGTGTGGTTCAATTTATTGTAGGGAGAGCTTTCAGACATCAGGTTTCTCCCATATATGTAAGATCTAAATTCCAACAACGATTTAGAATTTTTGACTCTACAAATCTTTATAGATCTTTCGAGATATAATAGTGCACTCATGACTACAGTTACGCGTTCATCTTAATGTGTTGGTGTGAAAAATCTATTGAATTGGATATTACTGTATCAAGTAGCGAATTATAAATTTACAGTTTGACAGATATTCAATTTGGTCCATATATAAAAATAATTATATAATTTAACATATTATAGCATATTTTTATGAATTTTTACTTTCCCCCCTTTCCATTCATAACAGTACTGTGTAATTAATTAGTCTTTATTATTTTTTTAAAATTTTTTTACACTAAAAATGTAATAATTATACTGAATTAATTTCCCTATTATCCGACCTGCTTTTAGCGGACACTCTGCCTAGGCATATGAATTGAGTACTGAGTTACTTTTTTTCAACTAGATACAATCATATCTCATCGAGTGAAGTCGAATAATGATCATACGAATCGGATAACCGATCTATGAAATCCTGACTAAAATGTGAAAAAGTAAGTACTAAGGCCTATAAGTGGTTGGCATCTCACAGCGATTTTTTTTTTTTATTACATTTGTCCCGCATTTGGTACGCAGGAATGATCTAAATGAAAAGTGCTTTCCAACTTATCTTCTATTTTATGTTTAGGGGGTAAGTTGAAAAATTCATTACACTAGGAATGATCATTCCAGTTAAATCCTGAAAACCTCATTCTACAAAAAAATATGAGAAAATCTCATTCGAATTTCGACTTGGAAAGAGAAAATTGTGTGATGTCAAATTTATTCCTTCATTTTGAATTTTTTAATCCAAGTATAATACTACAAGCAAACACAACTAAATGTAAAATAAATAATTAAATAATTGAAAAGCGATTTAGATACCATATGTGGTTTATTATTATTATTTGCACAGCTATCTTATTGTAATGAATATAAATATTTTTAAATAAATGTAAAGTTTTAATTATAGCCAAATTTTACTATTTAATATGTTTTTGAATGCAAAAAAAAGAAAAAAAGAAAAAAAATTACTATGTACCTTTTAAAATTTGTATCTTTAGGTAACACAAAATATTTAAAGTTTCTCACATATATACATAGAAATGTTTATAACATGAATTAAAACAACAAAATAAATTTTTTTTATATTTTTAAAAAATCAGAGATATAGAAGTCAAATTACTATAAAATCATTTCCCTTCTTATATCTAAAATCATTATACCAAGCATAAAAAAAAAATACTCATTCTATTCTTGCCTTTGGTTACCAAAAATATAATGGGAATGAGTGTTCTTACTTATTTCACGTTAAAATATATTTCACCTAAAATGACCATTCTATTTCAGGTCATTTTTGCATACCAAATATAGGGTTAAAGTTAGATTATAAAGATAAAGAAAGATCCGACTAGATAAATGACTTAAGCCATCTCCCTCTCTCAGTAGTTTTAGGCAAATTTTTGTTTGAATCAGGCTTTTGATTTGTTTCACGGATCTATTAGTGATGTGGATCTTCATGATCAAGAGATTCATACACTGTAATATAAATTGAATACAAAAAAGAATTTTTGTGAATAATTTTGGAGTATAAATGTGGAGACTTTGGTGAACAAAAGTGGGGTTTGCATCAATTAAGAGGCAAAAATTGATTTTCGGTTGGTGTAAGTGATAAAGCTTGAAAGACCTTTGCAAGTTTGAAATATTTAAAATATTTATGTAGACTCGATTTGTTGTTTCACTTTAAACTTTTTAATGTGAACTAAATTTTATAAAATAAATGATATCAATTGAAATAAATAATATTTCAAAAGATTTAATCCTGACCAAGAGTCCAAAATTGAGTCTATATAAATATTTTCTTTTTAAGTACAACTATGGATTTGAAAGACTAAATGCGAGTAATTATTTGTTCGAATAAACTCTAGATTTTTTAAGAGACAGGGGAGAAGAAAATGTCAAAATTGGATGCTCTCTTTTTTTTTTTTTTTTTTTATTAATTCCACTTTGCACCCCTCAAATTATATTCGATTGTTATATTGCACTTTTAATTTTAGTTTTCGACAATTTGCACTTCCAACTATTATTCCAAATCCGTCATATTTCAATCTAATTTTTAATATTGTCACCAAATTTAATAGAATCCTTATTCGTACATCCAAAATATTACGGCAACATTTTTGTACATCCTATTGAATCTATTGTACACACGAAAATATTCTATTAATTTTGGTGATAATATTAAAATTTAGACTTAAATGAGACAAATTTGATAGTTGAGAGTGCAAAATGTCCAAAATTGAAATTGGGGATAGAAAGTAAAAATTAGGTACAAAGGGTGCAAAATAGAACTGGCCTCTTTTGAACAACTATTATTTAAGATATTATTTAAAATAATACTGTAATTAGTTTTTGAGATGTGATAGATGTGAAATAAAGAAGTAATTGAAAAAATGTGTTTGAATAATAATTCCAAAATGTTATGTGGGAGAATAATGAAATTTTAGTCATTCAAACAAGCCACACACCTTTTTTATTTTTATTTTTGTTTTTTTAGCTTTTGTGATATTATTTATTTTATGTAAAACGTCATACTTCATACTTTTTAAGAAATATGATGACAACGACCTTTTCTTGATAAATCTAGAAAACATGCATCCAACGACCTTATTCGTGGTGCTTACGTAAGTGGTGATGTCAAATTCGTCGTGGCGTAAGGTCTTAGCAATTTTTGTCCGCCTATGATTTATTGGTAAACGTAGTTAAACTGTTAAAACATTGTGGAGAGCCTTTGCTGGCGGTTCAAAGTTCCCTTTATTTGTTTGTTTGTACGTAGTTATACTTGTTCTTCATTTTCTCAAGTTTTCAAAATTTTAAGTAGCCCTAATTTTCCATCAGCATATAGACTTTAACATACATAAAAGTTCTTTTTGTTAATGAAAATTATTTCCTTTTTTTTTTTTTTTTTTAAACAGCAACCGTCTAACTTACTCTTATATAAAAATTTATTACTAAAGAAAATGAGAAAGTTCAACGGAATAAGAGACCTAATTTCTATCTTTAAAAATGAAAGATGAGAATTCGAACTTCCGACGTTGCTCTACTCAAATAAAGAATTTGATAACCAACTCACCTGAAAATCCATAAACGTAGTCTAAGCCTACTGATTTTATATGAATTTATTAATAAGTTAGGTAAATATGAGAAAGGACTTTGGTGGTATTTACTAGTATCAAACTAAAAACCAAAACCATGGAGGAGTTACAAACACACAAAAAAGAAACTCCTAGAAAAGAAGGAATATTAATTTCAATATTCATTAATTTTCGAGAATCCTCTTATATTTACTAGATTTGGCCAGACATGGCCCACACTGTTTTGATTTTTTTTTTTTTTGGTTCAATTAATTTTTCAGTTCAAATAAATGGTAAAAAGGTGATGCAAATAAGAACCCCTAAACAGTTATATTATGAATTTACAATAAACTTGTTTTAGGCATATATTAAAAAAAGGTGGATTAAAAAACTTATTAGATACTATTAAATTTTAACCAATGACTTCCCACCTATGAAGGTAGGATTCTAACAACTTTGGATTTGAACCAATGATGTCTCGTGGTTTGAAAACAATACTCCAACCAGGATTGACGTAGCCATGATTTGGATCTGCAGGGCCAAAAATGAAAATTCGGGTTGTAATTTGAATAAGACATAAAAATATAGGATAATTTTACATACCTCCTCTGAGGTTAATTGTAATAACATTTACCTCCCCTTACATTTTAACAATTATATTTACCTCCCCTGATAGTGTGAAAAGACTATATCATCCTTTGCATTATAATTAAACATGAGTTTCTAAATTAAAGAACAAAAAAAAATAGGGATAAATCTTGTCGCCACTGAAAGTCAAAGCCTAAGCCTACCACCGTATTCCACTTCTCTACTTCGCTTTCTCATCCTTATCCAACATCCCTCTGCCACTCTTTCCTATCTTCCTTGGCTATTCTCTTAAGCATATAAAAGAGCAATACTACATACACATGACGCTGAAATCCCATTTTGGACATTTAAACAAACAAAACACAGGCAAACTCAATTTCTTTCTCTCCTAGTAGGATTTGCTCTCTAAGACGGACTCCAAATCAAATATACAAACACTAGTATATCGATAGGAAGGTGACCCTCTAAGTCTTATTCCCTCACCTCATTCAATTATTACTAAGACCATAAATATTATTAAATAAAAAATGTCAAAGTTTATTTTTCATCTAGCTGTCAACCACATTGATATATATATATATATATATATATATATATATATATATAAATAAAAAATGTCAAAGTTTATTTTTCATCTAGCTGTCAACCACATTAGATGTATATATATATATATATTATATATATATATATCTATATATATATATATCATTCATGACACTACAATTAGTTCTTAAAATTCATTGTAGGTTCTAATTCAACTTCATATTTAAGAGATAGAGTTTGGATTTTCATTATGGGTTTTATCTCTCAAAATACATTTTCTGATTGCATGAAGTTTGAGTTCTTGGATTGGTGGCTGTGAAAAGGGTCCGAGTGTTAAAGGGTGGATAGAGAGAGATTCAGATATCATTGAGGTATTAGATGATTATATGATTTAGATGCCATTAAAGATTTTTAAGAAAATAATAAGTGTATTTTTGGGCATTCGGTAGGATTTTTTCTTTTGATCAATAAAATGGTTTTTGGTTTTGTTTTTTTGTTACCCAAAACCTTAAAACAGGGGGTGTAAGTATAATTATTGAAATTTGAGTGGGAGGTAGATGTAATTACAATGAACCTCAAGGGAGGTATGTGAAATTATCCCTAAAAATATTGCGTTGAAATTCAGCATGATTAATTTGGAGTAGTTAACTAGTCTACGAAAGTGGTGGATTCTCGTTGAACCATGGGGTCCGTTTGGTTTGAATACATTTTACATAAAAAAATCTATTTTTCATATAAATTTTTTGGTATTTGGTTGACAAAATAAAAATATTTTGAAATATAACTTTTTAAAGTTTTTCATCATTAATTTTATGAAAATGAGTTAAAAGACTTATAAAAATTGTAATGAATACTTTACAAGTTGACTATGGTCAATTAAAAATTTATTTTTTTAAAATTAAATCATAATATAATGTAGTAGTAAAATAAATATAATGATATGTATTATTGTGGGACCCACTATAAAGAGAAAAATAAATGGACAACAATTAAAAATGAAAATAAATTTAGTAAATAATGTTATAAAAGTAGGTATTTGAAATTTAATGTCATTCTTGAATTATCCAGAAAAAAATTTAGTAAGCTATTTTCAACGAGGAGAAAGAAAATTAGAAAATATTTTACACAAAAAATATATTTTCTTGTATTTGAAACCAACAAAATTTCTGAAAAATATTTTCAACCCAACCAAATAGACCGTTTGTGTCATCATACTCATGTTGTGGGTTAGGAGAAAGTTTAATACTGCTGCCCATATGTTAGCTGGAGAAGTTAGAGCTAATGGCTCCGTTTGGATAGCATATAATCGCTTATTATTTGGTAATTATTTTTTGAATTTTGAATTGAGCGGTATTTAAAATTAATGTTGACATTTTGGAAATAATGAGCTAATTGTTTGGATACAAAATAATATTTTAAAATACTCGTTTGGATTGCCAATTATGATTGCCAGTTATTTGTTTTTTATTTTTTAACCCAAAATAATTTTAAACTATAGTAATTAAACATTATGGTCCTATTATTTAGCTTTCCAAGAATTGACAAGTTTAGGGGGTCGAACGACTAAGTCACAATCTGAACAATACTTATCGAACGGGAAAAAGACCATTTTGGTTCCATATCCTTAATGCATGAACCAATTTGGTTTCTTATGTTTCACAGATAAAAAATTTGATCTCCTATCTTACAAATTATTAAGCAATGTCAAGACACAAACAGAAAATTAGAGATTATTAACGCCAAAGGTCACGTGACAAGCACGTGGTTGTTAAAAATGAAAGGAAGAAACTACTGTTACTGCTGTTTAAACAAAAGGAAGTTCAAGGTAAAAACCTTAATATTTTTCATTTCTAACCTGAAATCTGTCATATTCAACATTTTGCTCCCAACCCTAATTCCTCTTCTTTAAAATGTTTTAATGGCAGAAATAATTTTATTAGATGCTGTACTTTTGCGGGACAAGTGCAAAACTTACAACCTCTTGGACCTAGTTATTTTGATAATTTTAATTCAAATGCTATATTTCATGCGTTTACACTATTCATATTATTTTTTTAGTTTTTAATTAAAAATAATAAATTTATGATGATGCAAAATTTTTTATATTATGGGTGTATAATGTCTAATTTTATAAATTTAAGTTAAAGAACTTATTTTAGGATGAATATTAAATTTTTTGTTTATTTGTGTAAGTTTTTTATTAAATATTAACTTTAAAAATAAATAAAAATTATATTTTTGTGTTTTTGGTAAGATCTTACGATCCTACAATTCGATCCTGTAACTTTCAAATTGATCCCACGTAGGATCTCGATTCTACAAACCTTACTTTCTATTAGTTATTGAAAAATTATTAGAATGTCTGCTCAATGATTAAAATAAATTTGCATACCGATCACTACACTCATAATTCTTGTGTCGCAGTCTCATAATATTAGTCTGACTTTATGTGGGGCCTATATTTTCATGCATACCAATCCACATAAAAATTTGCCCACTTATATACCAAGTGCAATAATATATATATAACACCAAAGAATTAACAAAATTCGACCTGATATCTAAAATTAAGGGTTGACATTTAATAGAATTTTATCACATTGATTGATTTTGACAAATAATATTGAACTATGGTCTTATAAATGATTTTTCAAAAAAATTTCATCATGTTTTTTTTTTTTTTTTTTTGGTTTGTTCTTTCTATTCCCATCCTTCCCGTCCACTTTGACCTTCTAAACTTGTCACCATTTATCATATTGTACCCTAAACTAATTTTTTGGTCACTTTGTCTCCTAAACTTTTTATTTCTTGATACTTCACTCCATATTTTGATAAAAATTATAAAAGTAACAAAATATTTGTCAATTCTATGTACACATTGTTAGTGAAATATTAATAACGGTCGTAATAAAATAAAATATTATATTAAATACCATAATATACACTAAAGATACGTATATAGAACTTATGAATATTCTGTTACTTTTATAATTTTCGTCATAATTTGAGATAAAATATTTAAAAAAAAAAACTTTAAAGAATAAAATGATCAAAAAATTAATTCAAAATATAATATGATAAATAAGGACAAGTTAGAGTGTCAAAAAGGATTTAACCCTTACGGAAATAAAATACTGGACAGATGGAGCCCGAACCGAAATGTCCTAGAACCATCGACCACTTACCCTGCAGAACAACTTCAAAAGAAGAAAATCCACTACCGACATCACATGCCTATATATAAAAGTAAGGCCCTGCTCTAACTCTTGCTATCAAATACTACTGACCATTTAAGTTCCTTTCGATTCTGTAGAAAAGCATCACTTAAAATGGCTGGTGATAAGGTGGTTCTGTTGGATTCTTATATAAGCATGTTTGGTTTGAAATTGATGCAAATTAAGCCAAATCTAAGAAGAATAGGGGAGATTTTCAAGTCATTTGAGAGCGAAAACAATTTAAAAATAGATGTTTTAAGGATTCCTCACCTTACAAAATTTGTGAATTAAACGGCAGGGACTAGACTTTTCTCCATTAATTGTAAAGAACTTCTTCCTAATACACTTTATAAAAATATAATTTAAATTATTTGTTAAAAATTACAATCGTTTGTAATATAATTTATTGTATATATTTACTCTACACAAAATTTAAAAATAAATAGATTAAATTTTTTCTGTTTGATCAAAAGTTTAAATTTTTGTTTTGATTTTGACCTATTTTACACCATCCATATATTTCGGGCAAATTAAGTAATGAGGCATTTTTAAAATATTTGATTTAAAAATGTATTGATCTACTCATCAAAATAAAATTATTGATATAATTTGATAATTTTTAATAATTCTTGTTGTTTAATATAAATGATCGTTGAAGGAAATTAGAGGAAAATGTAATAGAGAGGATTCCAACCAGAACGTCACAGTTTCCCTTATTGGATATAAATTTTTTCTTTTTCACTCTTGCTATTGATAGGATAAGAGTGTAAAATTGCATTGATGTGGTGTTCGAGATGACAAGGGCTCCGTTTGGATTGAAGGTTTTTTATTATTCTTTAAATACATATTACTTTTTAATCATAACTTAAACACATTATTTTTAAATTCCTTTTATTTTTCATATATCATATCTCTCAAAAAGTTGTTATATTAGTTATTTCAATATATATATATATATCCTAAATAAGAATTATTCAAACATAGCCAAATTTATTTTCAAATAAAAAATTTCCCTAAAGATGAAAAGTGAAGAACTTTCTGACACTATAATAGAAAGAGTCAAGCCAACTTCTTAACAATCTAATAGTGGAAACAATAAATAATTCGCAGCTCTTAGCTCAGCGCATAGCTAATGCTGCAAGAAATTATAAGGGTAAGCGGTGAGAAGTCCATGCAGTATGCAAGTGCCTAGCAAGAAACTACTTTGGATATAAGGCAATTATTCATTGCTTTTGAAAAATCATACTAATAAATTTCCTATAAATACCCTCTCAGCATTGCATTCCTTCACTCAAAAATTGCCTAAAAAATTACATTCCTACCGAACCACTTGAATTTTTTTTTTCTCCTGAGGATGAGTGCTACTGATGAAGTGATTCTGCTGGACTTAAAGTTCAGTCCTTTTGGTTTGAGGGTTCGTATTGCATTGAAAGAAAAGAGCATAGCCTACGATTACAGAGAAGAAGATCTTTCCAATAAGAGTTCATTGCTCCTAGAAATGAACCCTGTCCATAAGATGATTCCTGTGTTGATTCACAATGGGAGGCCAATTTGTGATCTTCCAAAGTCATTCTTATACACATCTAGATGTGTATAAGAGACAGTAACCTTTTGATGATCCTTATAACCGATCTCATGCAAGGTTCTGGGCTGATTACATTTAAGAAGGTAAGAACAATTGTGTCATTCGTATGTTTTGCCTCATCTTGTTTTGGGAAATATCGCTGTTCTCTTGTATGTAATACATGTACGATTGTAAAATATGTCACTTTATTAAAAACATAATGATGTATATGAACACTACATACATAGTACTGGTATGCACGAATATGTTGTACTCTCTAGTATGATAGTATATATTAGTATTACTCAATACGTTACTTGTTAAAAATATATAATATATATTTGCAATAGACACATGATACGAGGTATCAATATATATGAATTGGTAGGTAATTTATAGTGTTGCTTGTTAAATTACATAACTATGATTCAATAAAGAAACTCTTGTTAATTAAAAATAGGTTAGTTTAGTTTTACAAAAAATTCACTACAAGAGGAGTAATGGTGACCAACAAATTAAGCCATAAAAACTAGTCTTCTTTGTAACATTCGAGTAGGAATGTGTAGAAAGTTACAATACTAATTTGTGACTTGAAAAATAAAAGTCACACCATTATTTGTACCTTGAGATTATAGTTTTTTATAAGTCACAAAATTTAGAAACTTGATCTTTTATGACCATTATAAAATACAAGTTACAAAAAAATGCTTTTCTTGTAGTGCCTTGTTTGTTTTTGACTATGTATATATTGACTACTGAATTATATACCTGAGTATGAAATAGTAAATATGGAATTTTTTTATCACATTATAATATGTTGTATGTAATGTAATACAGATTTATATTTTAGCGACAAAATTGTGGAAGACTAAAGGGGATGCCCATGCAGAAGCAAAGAAAGAATTGATAAGCAGCTTTAAACTATTGGAAGCAGAGCTTGGAGACAAACCATACTTTGGGGGAAGGACTTTTGGCATCCCAGATATTGCCCTTATACCCTTCTACAGCTGGTTTTACACGTTGGAGAAATTTGGAAATTTAAGTATGAATGATGAGTTTCCTAAACTTGTTACATGGGGAGAAAGGTGTATGAAGAGGGAAAGTGTTTCCACAAGTCTGCCTAATCAGAATGAGACTCATGACTTCATTTTGGGACTACGAAAGAAGCTTGTTGAATCATTGATTAATTAGAAGGAACATCATAGAAATTTTATTTTGGTCAGGGCAACTATCAAATATGTTTAATAATTACTTTTTAATTAATAGGTACTTTTCATTTGGAATAGGGACATATTAAAAAAAAAAGCCCTTCACTCCAAATAAAGAGTTCTCACTAGTTAAGAAGTAATTATTAAGTATGTTTAATAATTGTTATTTACCAAAATAAAAATTTTCAAACATCATTTTGTGCTATTGTATTTTAATTTTCCTTTGTCATTGATAAAAAGAAATAAAATAATGCAGGCTTGCAGTAGGATTAAGAGAAGAAAAGTTGCTCTGGGATGTAAACGAGTAACTGTTATCCATGTTTTGTTTTGAAGAGCACATGTGCTCAATTGCCAAGGGCCCTGTTTTTTTTTTTTTTTTCCCCTTTTGTAGGAAGCAATTTTTTCTGACTTGTATTAAGTGTTAGTAATGTAGTACTGTTATAATTAATATAAAAAATATATAATATTGTATGCCTCAGTTTATGAGTTTATAATTCTCTAATAAAATTAAGTATATTTATATTTTACTATTGTAATATGTAGTGTGTTTCTACGTAGTATAAATTTTGTTCAATTGACACACAAGCACATCAATGTGTGTCTTGATTTTACATTTTAAACTTTTTTTGATTTATGAGGTTGTGATTCTTAACAAATATCCCTGCTAAACCAGAGGAACGTGAACCCAATTAATAGATTCATACACTTGAGTTATGAATCAATACTACTTGTGAATCAGAAAACATTTGCACATTCATACTGATGAAATTTGGACTTTTTGGGGAAGATAATTTTGTTTGGGAAATATTTAACAGACCGGTATTTCTCCCGCTTATAAATTGAATAGTATAAATTAAATCTTATAAAATAAATAAAATACGTTCATAAATTAAGATATAACATCTATCTCACAAAACGGCGAAGGAAGGTTTTCTTTTCCGGGTATTAACAAACTTCATTGACAAAAATGCTCTACTTTTGACCAAACTCATTGTCTTCGCGGTTTTGTTTCTTTTGACCAAACTCGTTGTTGCCTATGTGAATTATGGTAAAACCACGGCGATTTGCCCATTGGAAGCATCATTGAGTGCTAATCTTTGTCTAAAAATTTACATGAAATTATGTTAGCTGACATCCTTATGTCATCTTATGAAAAGGAGGAATATTTGAGAAAAAAATCAGTGTGCAAGATTAGCACTACGTACAATTGTATGCCAACAATAAAGAAGTGATGGGATTTGCATTTATACAAGTCCGATTTGTGGAGATCTTGGTAGCTTAGTTAATTGTGTGGTCCAATTTATTGTAGGGAGAGCTTTCGGACAAGTCGATAGATCTTTGGATTTGTGGACATAAGATTTCTCCCATATATGTGTGATCTAAATTCTAACAACGATTTAGAATTTTTTGAGACGACTTTTTAGATTTTTCGAGATATAATGGTGCACTCATGATTATACTTAGGGTGTTATCTTAATATATTGATATGAAAAATTCATTAAATCGATACATTTTAAACTGTAAAAATAAAATTTTTGAAATCAGTTAATCTTAACCGGTTAATTACAATAAAGAAATGATGGGATTTGCATTTATACATCTCCAATTTGTGGAGATCTTGGTAGCTTAGTTAATGGTGTGGTCCAATTTATTGTAGGGAGAGCTTTGGGACATAAGGTTTCTCCCATATATGTATGATCTAAATTCCAACAACGGTTTAGAATTTTTGACTCTTATAGATCTTTCGAGATATAATAGTGCACTCATGACTACAGTTACACGTTCATCTTAATGTGTTGGTGTGAAAAATCTATTGAATTGGATATTACTGTATCAAGTAGCGAATTATAAATTGACAGTTTGACAGATATTTAATTTGGTCTATATATAAAAATAATTGTATAATTTTACATATTACTCCTAGCATATATTTATGAATTTTTACTTTCCCCCTTTCCATTCATAACAGTACTGTGTAATTAATTAGTCTTTATTATTTTTTTAAAATTTTTTTACACTAAAAATGTAATAATTATACTAAATTAATTTCCCTATTATCCGACCTGCTTTTAGCGGATACTCTGCCTATGCATATGAATTGAGTACTGAATTACTTTTTTTCAACTAGATACAATCATATCTCATCGAGTGAAGTCGAATAATGATCATACGAATCGGATAACCGATCTATGAAACCCTGACTAAAATGTGAAAAAGTAAGTACTAAGGCCTAGAAGTGGTTGGCATCGATTTTTTATTTATTTTTCATTACATTTGTCCCGCATTTGGTACGCAGGAATGATCTAAATGAAAAGAGCTTTCCAACTTATCTTTTCTATTTTATGTTTAGTAAGACACTTCTAAATTGAAAAATTCATTACACTAGGAATGACCATTCCAGCTAAATCCTGAAAACCTCATTCTACCAAAAAAATATGAGAAAATCTCATTCGAATTTCGACTTGGAAAGAGAAAATTGTGTGATGTCAAATTTATTCCTTCATTTTGAATTTTTTAATCCAAGTATAGTACTACAAGCAAACATAACTAAATGTAAAATAAATAATTAAATAAATAATTAATTAATTAATTAAATAATTAAAAAGCAATTTAGATAACATATGTGGTTTATTATTATTATTATTATTATTTTCACAGCTATCTTATTGTAATGAATATAAATATTTTTAAATAAATGTAATGTTTTAATTATAGCCAAAGTTTACTATTTAATATGTTTTTGAATGCAAAAAAAAAAAAAGAAAAAAATTTACTACGTACCTTTTAAAATTTGTATCCTTAACACAAAATATTTAAAGTTTCTCACATATATACATAGAAATGTTAATAACATGAATTAAAACAACAAAATAAAAATTTATTATAGTTTTAAAAATCAGAGATATAGAAGTCAAATTAATATAAAATCATATTTCCCTTCTTATATCTAAAATCATTATACCAAGCATAAAAAAAAAAATATACTCATTCTATTCTTGCCTTTGGTTACCAAAAATATAATGGGAATGAGTGTTCTTACTTATTTCACGTTAAAATATATTCCACCGGAAATGACCATTCTATTTCAGGTCATTTTTGCATACCAAATATAGGGTTAAAGTTAGATTATAAAGATAAAGAAAGATCCGACTAGAGAAATGACTTAAGCCATCTCCCTCTCTCAGTAGTTTTAGGCAAATTTTTGTTTGAATCAGGCTTTTGATTTGTTTCACGGATCTATTAGTGATGTAGATCTTCATGATCAAGAGATTCATAGACTGTAATATAAATTGAATTCAAAGAAGAATTTTTAATAATTTTAGAGTATAAATGTGGAGACTTCGGAGAACAAAAGTGGGGTTTGCATCAATTAAGAGGCAAAAATTGAATTTCGGTATGTGTAAGTGATAAAGCTTGAAAGACCTTTGCAAGTTTAACTGAAATATTTAAAATATTTATGTAGACTCGATTTGTTGTTTCACTTTAAACTTTTTAATGTGAACTAAATGTGTATAAAATAAATGATATCAATTGATATAAATAATATTTCAAAAGATTTAATCCTGACTAAGAGTCCAAAATTGAGTCTATATAAATATTTTCTTTTTAAGTACAACTATGGATTTGAAAGACTAAATGCGAGTAGTTATTTGTGCGAACTAAACTCTTTTTTTTTTTTTTGGCAAGAAGAAAACTCAAAATTGGATGCTTTCTCTTTTTTTTTTTTTTTTTTTGGGATTAATTCTACTTTGCACCCCTCAAATTATATTCGATTGTTATATTGCACTTTTAATTTTAGTTTTCGACAATTTGCACTTCCAACTATCAAATCCGTCCTATTTCAATTTAATTTTTAATATTGACACTAAATTTAATAGAATCCTTAATCGTACTTCCAAAATATTAAGGCAACATTTTTGTACATCCCGTTGAATCTATTGTACACATTACAAAAATATTCTATTAATTTTGGTGATGAGATTAAAATTTAGACTTAAATGAGACAAATTTGATAGTTGAGAGTGCAAAATATCCAAAACTGAAATTGGGAGTACAAAGGGTGCAAAATAGAACTGGCCTCTTTTGAGCAACTATTATTTAAGATATTATTTAAAATAATACTGTATATAATTTTTGAGATGTGATAGATGTGAAATAAAGAAGTAATTGAAAAATGTGTTTGAATAATAATTCCAAAATGTTAAGTGGGAGAATAATGAAATTTTAGTCATTCAAACAAGCCACACACCTTTTTTATTTTTATTTTTATTTTTATTTTTTAGCTTTTGTGGTTTTGTGATATTATTTATTTTATGTAAAACGTCATTCATACTTTTTAAGAAATATGATGACAACGACCTTTTCTTGATAAATCTAGAAAACATGCATCCAACGACCTTATTCGTTGTGCTTACGTAAGTGGTGATGTCAAATTCGTCATGGCGTAAGGTCCTAGCAATTTTTGTCCGCCTATGATTTATTGGTAAACGTAGTTAAACTGTTAAAACATTGTGGAGAGCCTTTGCTGGCGGTTCAAAGTTCCCTTTATTTGTTTGTTTGTTTGTACGTAGTTATTCTTGTTCTTCATTTTCTCAAGTTTAAAGAAAATTATTATTATTATTTTTTTAAACAGCAACCGTCTAACATACTCTTATATAAAAATTTATTACTAAGAAAAAGGAGAAAGTTCAATGGAGTAAGAGACTTATTTTCTATCTTTAAAAATGAAAGATAAGAATTTGAACTTTCGACTTTGCATTCAAATAAAGAATTTGATAATCAACTCATCTTATTTATCAAAGAAAATTATTCAACTAATCAAAAAAAAAAAATTATCCATAAATTTAGTCTACGCCTACTGATTTTATATGAATTTATTAACAAGTTAGGTAAATATGAGAAAGGACTTTGGTGGTATTTACTATTATCAAACTAAAAACCAAAACCATGGAGGAGATTACAAACACACAAAAAAGAAACTCCTAGAAAAGACGGTATATTAATTTCAATATTCATTAATTTTCGAGAATCCTCTTATATTTACTAGATTTGGCCAGATATGGCCCACACTGTTTGGATTTTTTTTTTTTTTTTTGGTTCAATCAATTTTTAAGTTCAAATAAATAGTAAAAAGGTGATGCAAACCCCTAAACAGGTATATTATGAATTTACAATAAAATTATTTTAGGCAGATATTAAAAAAAAGGTGGATTAAAAAATTTATTAGATACCGGAGTTGATGGTATCTAAAAAGTTCTACCTGCTATTAAATTTGAACCAATGACTTCCCACCTATGAAGGTAGGATTCTAACAACTTTGGATTTGAACCAATGAGTCTCGTGGTTTGAAAATAATACTCCAACCAGGATTGACGTAGCCATGATTTGGATCTGTAGGGCCAAAAATGAAAATACGGGTTGTAATTTGAATAAGACAAAAAAATATAGGATAATTTTACATACCTCCTCAGTCTGAGGTTAATTGTAATAACATTTACCTCCCCTTACGTTTTAATAATTATATTTACCTCCCCTGATAGTGTGAAAAGACTATATCATCCTTGGCATTATAATTAAACATCATTTTCTAAATTAAAAAACAAAAAAAAAGGGATAAATCTTGTCGCCACTGAAAGTCAAAGCCTAAGCCTAGCACCGTATTCCACTTCTCTACTTCGCTTTCTCATTCTTATCCAACTTCCCTCTGCCACTCTTTCCTATCTTCCTTGGCTATTCTCTTAAGCATATAAAGGAGCAATACTACATACACATGATGCTGAAATCCCATTTTGGACATTTAAACAAACAAAGCAATACTACATACACATGATGCTGAAATCCCATTTTGGACATTTAAACAAACAAAACATAGGCAAACTCAATTTCTTTCTCTCCTAGATTTGCTCTCTAAGACGGACTCCAAATCAAATATACAAACACTAGTATATCGATAGGAAGGTGACACTCTAAGCCTTATATTGCCTCACCTCATTCAATTATTACTAAGACCATAAATATTATTAAATAAAAAATGTGAAAGTTTATTTTTCATCTAGCTGTCATAACCACATTGATATATATATCATTCATGACACTTTGATTAGTTCTTAAAATTCATTGTAGGTTCTAATTCAACTTCATATTTAAGGGATAGAGTTTGGATTTTCTTTATGGGTTTTATCTCTCAAAATACATTTTCTGATTGCATGAAGTTTGAGTTCTTGGATTGGTGGCAGTGAAAAGGGTCCGAGTGTTAAAAGGTGGATAGAGAGAGACAGATATCATTGAGGTATTAGATGATTAAATGATTTAGATGCTATTAAATATTTTTAAGAAAATAATAAGTGTATTTTTGGGCATTCGGTAGGATTTTTTCTTTTGGTCACTAAAATGGTTTTTTTTTTTTTTTTGTTACCCAAAACCTTAAAACAGGGGTTGTAAGTATAATTATTGAAATCTGAGTGGGAGGTAGATGTAATTACATAATAAACCACAAGGGAGGTATGTGAAATTATCCCTAAAAATATTGCGTTGAAATTCAGCGTGATTAATTTGGAGTAGTTAACTAGTCTACGAAAATGGTGGATTCTGATTGAACCATGGGGTCCGTTTGGTTCGATATAAAATGTTTTTTTGGAAAATATTTTACATAAAAAAAAGTCTATTTTTCATATAAATTTTTTGGTATTTGGTTGACAAAATAAAAATATTTTGAAATATAACTTTTTAAAGTTTTTCATCATTAATTTTACGAAAATGAGTTAAAAGACTTATAAAAATTGTAATGAATACTTTACAAGTGATTATGGTCAATTAAAAATTTATTTCTTTTTTAAATTAAATCATAATATAATGTAGTAGTAAAATAAGTATAATGATATGTATTATTGTGGGACCCACTATAAAGAGAAAAATGAATGGAAATCAATTAAAAATGAAAATAAATTTAGTAAATAATGTTATAAAAGTAGGTATTTGAAATTTAATGTGCAGATGGTTCTGGGTCTACATTCTTAAATTATTTAGAAAAAAATTTTCGTAAGTTATTTTCAATGAGGAGAAGGAAAATTAGTAAATATTTTACAAAAAAAAAATTTATTTTCTTGTTTTTGGAACCAATAAAATTTCTAAAAAATATTTTCAACCCAACCAAGTAGACCGTTTGTGTCATCATACTCATGTTGTGGGTTAGGAGAAAGTTTAATACCACTGCTCATATGTTAGCTAGAAAAGTTAGAGCTAATGGCTCCGTTTGGATAGCATATAATCGCTTATTGTTTGGTAATTATTTTTTGAATTTTGACTTGAGTGGTATTTGGTATTAATGTTGACTTTGGAAATAATGAGCTAATTGTTTGGATACAAAATAATATTTTAAAATACTTGTTTGGATTGCCAATTATGAATGCCTGTTATTTGCTTTTTATTTTTTAACCCAAAATAATTATAAACTATAGTAATTAGAGATTATGGTCCTATTATTTAGCTTTCCAAGAATTGACAAGTTTACGGGGTGTGAACGACTACGTAACAGTTTGAACGATACTTATCGAACGGGAAAAAGACCATTTTGGTTCCATATCCTTAATGCATGAACCAATTTGGTTTCTTATGTTTCACAGATAACCAATTTGGTCTCCTATCTTACAAATTATTAAACATTGTGTCAAGACGCAAACAGAAAATTAGAGATTATTAATGCCAAAGGCCACATGACAAGCACGTGGCCGTTAAAAATGAAAGGAAGAAACTACTATTACTGCTGTTTAAACGAAAGGAAGTTGAAGGTAAAAACTCTTAATATTCTTCATTTCTAACCCGAAATTTGTCATATTCAACATTTTCCCAACCCTATTTCCTCTTCTTTAAAATGTTTTAATGGCAGAAATAATTTTTTAGATGTTGTATTTTTGCGGGGCAAGGGAAAAATTTACAACCTCTTGGACCTAGTTATTTTGATAATTTTAATTCAAATGCTATATTTCATGCGTTTACACTATTCATATTATTTTTTTTTAGCTTTTAATTAAAATAATAAATTTATGATGATGCAAAATTTTTTATATTATGGGTATATAATGTCTAATTTTATAAATTTAAGTTAAAGAACTTATTTTATGATGAATATTAAATTTTCTGTTTATTTGTGTAACTTTTTATTAAATATTAACTTTAAAAATAAATAAAAAATTATATTTTTGTGTTTCTGGTAGGATCTTACGATCCTACAATTCAATCCTGCAACTTTCAAATTGATCCCACGTAGGATCTCGATTCTACAAACCTTGCTTTCTATTAGTTATTGAAAAATTATTTGGATGTCTGCTCAATAACTAAAATAAATTTTACCGATCACTACACCCATAATTCTTGTGTCGCAGTCTCATAATATTAGTCTGGCTTCATGTGGGGCCTACATTTTCATACATACCAACCCCCATCAAAATTTGCCCACTTATATACCAAGTGCAATAATGTATATATATATAACACTACAAATGTTGCACTAATGGCTATATTCGTGAAAGATAGGAATTAACAAAATTTGACTTGATATCTAAAATTAAGGATTGGTATTTAATAGAAATTTATCACATTGATTGATTTTGACAAATAATATTGAACTATGGTCTTATAAATGATTTTTCGAAAAAATGCCATCATGGTTTTTTTTCTTTTTTTTGGCTTGTTCTTTCTATACCCACCCTTCCCCTCCGCTTTGACCTTCTAAACTTGTCACCATTTATCATATTATATCCTAAACTAATTTTTTGACTCTTAAACTTTTTATTTTTTGATACTTCACTCCAAAATTTGATGAAAATTATAAAAGTAACAAAATATTTGTAAATTCTATGTACACATTGTTAGTGAAATATTAATGGTCGTAATAAAATAAAATATTATATTAAATACCATAATATATACTAAAGATACGTATTTAGAACTTATGAATATTCTGTTACTTTTATAATTTCTGTCATAATTTAAGATAAAATATTAAAAAATAAAGTAATCAAAAAATTAATTCAAAATACAATATTGATAAATAACGACAAGTTAGAGTGTCAAAAAAGTATTTAACCCTTCCATCATTTGAGGCGGCAATAAAATACTGGATAGATGGAGCCCTAACCGAAATGACCCAGAACCATCGACCACTTGCAGAACAACTTCAAAAGAAGAAAATCCACTACCGACACCACATGGCTATATATAAAAGTAAGGCCCTGCTCTCACTCTTGCTATCAAATACTACTGACCATTTAAGTTCCTTTCGATTCTGTAGAAAATCATCACTTAAAATGGCTGGTGATAAGGTGGTTCTGTTGGATTCATATATAAGCATGTTTGGAATGAGGGTAAGAGTAGCACTGGCCGAGAAAGGTATTGAGCATGAATACAAAGAAGAAAACTTGGCCAACAAGAGCCAACTTCTCCTTGAGATGAATCCAATTCACAAGAAAATCCCAGTTCTGATTCATAATGGAAGGCCTATTTGTGAATCCCTTATAATTGTTCAGTACATAGATGAAGTCTGGCAGATTTGATAAGAATCCTTTATTGCCATCTGATCCTTATCAGAGAGCTCAGGCTAGGTTCTGGGCTGACTTCATTGATAAAAGGGTAAGCTGGTACTACAAAAATTTATAACTAATTACAAATTTCTTCTTCTAGAAAATCAAATTTGTCAATTGTTGTTCAATTCACTGTTTTATGTAGTAATTTTTTTTTTTTTTTGGTATATATGAAATATAGTTTAGTTTATTCAATTACGTTCCTTTTGTTCAGTGACTGATTTGAGGGACTGGCCTAGATTTTAATATTTTTTATTTTTATAATTTTATTTATATTCTTTTAAAATTTTTATTTCGTCTTTTTTTAAATTAAAAATATATATATATATTAACACCAATAAATATATGCTTATTAATTCTCGTCCTTGAGTTACAATTTTTGCATTCTTCCTGATTTTGATCCCTTCTATTTATCATGGACAATAAAACACACAGTTGAAATTTTTATTGACAACATCTTGATTTACAATGGTTCTGACAAATTTAATTAATGTTGATTTATTCCTTTAAGACCTCGAAATTTTTCCGAGGAATAAAGTGCACAAAAATTTGTAACATAGTTTGACTTAATTATTTTGTGCAAGCTATACGAGCAATCATAACAAATAAACTAGGACGATAGTAATATTTAAGAAAAATTTTACGATTGGGAATCATTTTTTTTATTTTAAAAGATTATAAAATATAAGTTTTTTTAATATACGGTGTTGGACAGTATAAATATTTAAAGTACAAAAAAATAATTTTTTAAAAAGATCGTAGAATTTTTCAATATTATATAATACTACTTTTCCGATGAGGAAGTGTTACGTGCAAGTTTTTGAGACAATTAATGTGAAATGCAGGTTTATATTGCTGGGAGACGGATCATCTGGACCACAAAAGAAGAAGATCAAGAGGCAGCCAAGAAGGAATTTATAGAGATCCTCAAAATTTTGGAAGGAGAACTTGGAAATAAGCCATATTTTGGAGGTGAAAACTTGGGATTAATGTGGATGTGGCTCTGATTACATTCTACAGTTGGTTTTATACGTATGAGACTTGTGGAAATTTCAAAATAGAGCCAGAATGTCCAGAGCTGATGGAATGGGCAAAAAGATGCATGCAGAGGGTGAGTGTGTCTAAGTCTCTTGCTGATCCTCACAAAATTTATGACTTCGTTCTGTCAATGAAGAAGAAGCATGGGAACGAATAAAGTGTTTTTTCTTCAATTTATTTTGCTAAATGGGGGTCGAATAAATTCTATAACTGCATGTGCAAAATGGAATTGCGCTTTTTTTTTTTTTGGGGGGGGGGGGGGGGGTAAGGGAGGTATGTTTTAGAATCCAAGTGTTGTGGTTTTTGCTTGGCTTTGGGAGAATAAAGTGGATTTAGATTTGACCATGTTAATGTGTGTGTTAAGTATATATTTTGTATCTCTTAATTATAATTCCTTAATTATAGATTGTCCAATCACATCCCCAATTATAGTTAGTTTCCTTTTTTGAGTAATATTCAAGCTGTGACTAAATATAGGCTAGTCTTGTACCATTGTAATATACAGAAAATACATACAAACTTCTCGTAATGTACCGAAAATACACACAAATTTCTCTATTATTTCTGTTAATTTCTATCTTGGTATTAGAGTTCTATCTTGGGGCTTGACTCTTTTATTGTCCGGTTAATTCCTGAATAACTCCAGTCATACATAGTTTATATTCTTTCTCTTATTCTTTGGGTTGTCTGAATCTTTTTTTTTTTTTATCAATATCTGGTCAGTTTCAATCCCCACGATCACCATAAAGTTGTTCTTGACTTTTCTCCAATCATTCTGGTTCTTTTCCTGTCACTGGAAGCCGGCCCATCCGCCTACACGCATTCCAGATCCGTTACTTGACCCATCTGCTAAACGGGTCTATCTTCAAGGTTGAAGAAGATAGAAAGCATGTTTCAGAATCACGTTTTTAGTTCTCTCTCCCAAAGCATGATTGAAAAATCACGCTTTCTCTCCTAGTCAGAATACTTCAAATCAAATACCACGTCATCCACCACGTAGAACCCAATGGCATCCACATCATCACAATTCTAGCCACGTCATTCTGACATCAACGCCTCGTGTCCGATACGTCATCAGACTTGTACCCACTTTATCTGCCACATGTGTGACATGTCAGCCACTCTGTCATGTCCACCTCAGCATCTGGTTTCTTGTGACCTGGTTCAACATTGTTACGGTTTGGTCTGGTTCAGTGATACAATATCTTTTTTCATCCTGTTCGGCCACTTTCTCTTCGGTTCTTCTCAGTTTCAACCCGGTTCTTTACTATTTTTGACGTTCTGAATCTATTCGTGGCCTTGATTTTCTCAAAATCTACTCCTAAGGTTTTGTTTCTTCAAATTTCTTGACTTTGTGCTCCGATTTTGTCTATAACTCTTGCTCTAATGGCTTCATATAGTTCTATAACAGCTCATTATTCTCCCCAAACTTTTGTAACTTCAGATAATCTTGAATTGATCATCAAGCAAATACTCTCTAAACTTACTTTCATTCTCAAATACACATGCTGTCATCTCAAGATCTGGATGGTATCTAGATTCTACCTATTCAAATCACATGACATTTGATTCTACTATTTTTTCTACCACACAAGATTCTCATACACCATCCATTTGTACTACTGATGGATCCATAGTGCATGTTAATCACATGGGCACTATATCCACACCTTCACTTTCTTTGCCAGAAACTTTTCATATCCCTAAATCGATTCAAAATCTTATTTCCATCGGTCAAGTTGTTGAACTTGAGATTGATGTTTTCTTCTGTATTACTGGTTCTCGTTTACAGGACCGTCAGACTGGACAACTCCTTGGAACGGGTTGCAAAGTCAATCGTCTATTTGAATTAGATAACCTCAAGCTTCCTTTATCTTTTCAGGTTCTATCCGCTGCTTTTACATCTAATATTAATCTCTTAAGTTTCTAGCATTCTCGTTTAGGTCGTGTTGAAATGTTAGTCTCTAGTAGTCAGTTAGGATCTGTTCAAAATGGTCTTACTATTGATTATGTCTCTTGTCAACTTGATAAACATTATACTTTGCCATTTCTATCAGTGATTCTATTTTAACTGCACTTTTTAATTTAATACACTTAGACATCTGGGAAACTTTCCCAACACCTACCGCGGGAGCTTCTAGATACTTTCTTATCTTTGTTGATGACTTTACTCGTTATACTTGGATTTTTCTCATGAAAAATAAATCTGATTTACCTAACATTTATCATGATTTAGATACTATCATCAAAACTCAATTTTTTAATGTCATTAAAATTCTTCGAACTGATAGCACTATGGAATACAAGGAAACCTCTCATCTTGAATTCCTTCGTCATCAGGGCATCATTTTTCATTGTTCTTGTCCAGGTACTTCCTAATAAAATGGTCGTGTTGAGCGTAAATACAAACACATTTTTGACACCACTCATGCTCTCTTGCTTTCATCTTCTTGTCTAGAGCAATTTTGCGGTGAAGCTACCCTTACTGCTGTTTACACTATCAATCGAGTCCCTTTCCCAATTATCAATTACCAATCCCCTTATGAGCAATTATATAGTTCCTCTCCGAACTATAAGAACCTTTGAATCTTTGGTTGTACTTGTTTTGTTCTTCTCCAACCCTATCAGCACGCCAAATTAGAATCTCGAGTTAGATTATGTTGATTTATTGGGTATGGTATTGAACACAAGGGTTATCGTTGTTGAGATCCATAATTTAGACGATTACGAGTTTCTCGCCATGTTATTTTCTGGGAACACAAGATGTTCTCCATAACGTCCAAATTTAATCTATCATCGTCTTCCTCACCACCATTTTTTAGCCTTCCCTTACTGATCTTTTTCCATATACTCTTCCTGTAATACGTTTTCTCAGTTTAGTTCATGAGGTATCCAAATCCAATGACCAAGATCTCACTCCCTCCGAGGATCAACATCTAACTGACGGCCCTAACACTTGCATTTCTCTTGAGTCCCTTATTGCATCACAACTTTTACCTTCTCGTCGGGGGGTCTTCTAGGTTAAGGGAACCTTCTACTCACCTTCATAATTACCATTGCTTTTCCACTATTTTTGCCTTAGATGAACTTATATCCTTCAAAGAAGCTTGTCTTAACCCCGTATGGAAACAAGCTATGTTTTGTACACTCTTGAGAAAAATCACACATGGGACTTTGTTGACTTTTCTCCAAATAAATCTCTTGTCTGCTGCAAATGGGTTTACAAGATTAAAACCCGCTCAGATGGTAGTGTGGACCATTATAAAGCCCGTCTTGTTGCACATGTTGCTCGTTTACTTCTATTAAAAGTTTACTTGTCATTGCTGTTGTGTGATATTGGGAGCTATTTCAGATGGATGTGAAAAATGCCTTTCTCAATGGAGATCTTTATGAAGAAGTCTATTTGCGACCATCACTAGGATATTCTAACGATTCCGAAAAGGTTTGCAAACTTTGTAAGGCTCTTTATAGTCTCAAACAAGCTCCATGATCTTGGTTTTCTAAATTTACTGTTTGCCACACAGTTGAACAGTTTGGTATCAAATCTAGTTCTTATGACTCTACTTTATTTGTTTGGCGTTCTAATCAAGGTATTATTCTTCTTCTTCTATATGTTGATGATATGATCATCACTGGAGATGATCTCAGTGGCGTTACTGAACTCAAACAATATTTGAATTGTCATTTTGAGATGAAAGATTTTGGTTTTCTTAATTACTTCCTCGACCTTGAGGTATCGTTTACCACTAATGTGTAGACACATATTTTTGTCCCTTAAGTTGCCCCCTATTTTTCTTTTAATTTGTCTCTCAATTTTCTTTTAATTTTTTCTTTTTAATGTCTTTTTAACCTACTCTTTGATTTTCTTTTAATTTACCCTTTAATTCCTTCTTAATTTATGTTATGATGTTTAATTATTCTTATGCATTTTATGCTTTTGAAATACTAAGAATGAGTTCTAATATTATTGAATTTTTAGATTTAAAAATAAATAATAATAATAAAAAAAAAGAAGTTCATGTTTTGGCCATGTTTTCTCTGCGTTTTTCACCCATTTTTCACCAAAAATTTCAGAGGCCCATACTCCCCACATGACAAGGAATGGTCTTTGACCATTTTTACACTCAATCCAATTCATTAAAAGTACAAAAAATCAGTCTAAAGAGAGAAAAAAAAAATTTCTGCAGAGAATTTTTCTTAAGCCAAAAAAAATCTGCCAAACAGCCAACTTTGAGCCAAAATTCCATACGATCGGAGAGGAATTAGACTAAACTCAAAGAAGAAAAATTGTAGAGGGTTCCTGGGTATAAAACTTCTCTTTGTAAATCTTAAGAAAAATCGTCCATTTGGAGGGTAAAAAACGTGGTAGAAAAAGGCTGTTGGTCCAGAGGATCTGCAGAAAAATTTCTAAGTCTGGAAAATTTTCCAGACAACCAAATTTGAGCGAAGATTGCAAGCGATGGAGGAGGAACTGGAGTAAACTCAAGAAGAATAAAAGTTGTAGAGGGTTCCTGGAGCTACAACTTTTATTTTCAAACCCGAATCAAAATCGTTAATCTGGTGGGTCAAAAGCGTGGTGGAAGAAGGCTGGTAGCCCACAAAAATCTGCACAAAAAAGAAATGTTAGAAAAATTGTATTTCCATTTTACTACTCCAGATTTCAATTTTTTTCATTTTGGCCCGAGAATATTTTCTGCAAATTAAATTTAAGAGCATAGGGCCCACTTGGTGCCAAGTCATAGATGACGTGGCACCGCCTGATTGCGCCACGTCATCGATGACGTGGCATTTCAGAAAAAAAATTCCAAAATTTCAGAAAAATTTAATTTGTGTTTTGGCCCTCCAGATTTCAGACTTCTGCATTTTTAGCCCTCAAATAAAATTTTTTTTATTTACATTTAGGCCCTTAAGGAATTTTCTTTAATATTACTGTTTTTTTTTCTCTTCAAATTTCTTCCAAATTACATGTTTTATGTCAATAACCACCAATTTTTAAGCCCTTTGATTTCTGTTTGGCATTTTAATAGGTTTTAATTACCCTTTGATTGTGAAATTACTATTTTGCCCTTATGAGTATTTAATTGTAAATAGACTTTGATCTTTGCACATTTTTTTGATTAATTGATTTTGTGATGATTGGTGCTTTATTTTAATGTTTATTGGTCTCAGTATAATATTTATGCCTTATCTTACTTGTTAAATTATGTGAATTTATCCTTTTGCCCTCAAATTTTGGATTAGTTGCACAACTAGACGTTAAATATTGGAATCAAATTCAATTTAGCCCAGGACTTAATAATTGTATCAATAATATAAAATTGGGCTAGAAATAAACTCCGGCGTGCATGATAAATTACTATTTTGCCCCTTGGAAGTTAAAGGGCACTACAAGCTCAATGTGTGCGACTTTTAATTGGACCCGGGCTAAATCTACCTGTCAATGTTAATATTTACCATTTATTTTTTGTTTCCTCATTAACAAGTACATATTTTATTACTTTTAAATCACTATCTCAAAGCACACGTATGCTACAAAGCCGGCAATAATGAATACTAAAATTGAAAAGGAAAACGCGATAAAATCACGCAACCGGTCCAACGCCGGGTAAAGTGGGTGCCGAGGGAAATTCAAATCCATCCCAAACCTTCCCATTTTATAACAGGATTCCCGAACTCATTTTCTTGAGTTACGTGGACCAGGAGTCAATCTAAATTAGGGTTTATTTTCTTTTTGAATTTTGATGTATTTTTTGTCCAGGCGCACCACCACACCGGGTGGCGACTCCAGTCTTATTTTCCCTAGTTTAGATTATTTTTATACAATTCATAGTCGCATTAAAGGCCCCGTTATGTAATAGTAAATAGGTGATTCATTTAAATTTGTAATAGTAAGTAGGTAATTTATGTTTGTAAATTGTAAGTAGGATTTTTGCATTCAATCACCTATTTCACGAGTACTACACGTTGGCGAAGAGACAGGTACACCGGGTGACCGGCGGACCGCGGGTCGGTAAGCTCGCGGTAAAAGGGGGGCGCGATAGCGTGGCGATAATCTACTAGGGACTTTGAGAATCCGGGTGTAAGATTTTAACGCGTTTCTCTCAATTTTACCCCGTTCATTATAAACCGGCTAATTTTTACCCATTTTGTGTGCTATGTTACCGACTCTATACCTCATTTTGCGTGTCATATTCTATATGTTACTTTATTTGTTCTTTTCAATTAATTTGCACTTGTTCTAACGTATTTCACCATTTTAGGTCTCGTTTTATGTGCCACATGCTATCTGTTACTTTCTTTGTTCTTTTCAAATTATATTACACTTGTTTTACTATATTTCACTATGTTTGCTGTCTTGAGTTCCAATTTGCTCGATTTAGGTCTCGTTTTACGTGCCATATCCTGTCTACTTATGGTGTGATTTGTTCTTGCTTTATTGTACATGTTTTAATATATCTTGCTATTATACCTGTTTATGGTTAATTTGGGGGATTTTGGGGTGCTAGGGTGCATCAAACCTTTAGAAAATTGCCAGCCAAACTCGCTAAAATGTGTGAATCTTACCGCCTCCAAGTGTACACAGCATAACACATGTCTCATTTATTGCATATCCTATTTTTGTGGGTGTCGTTCCCACATTCCCTGTAGGAATTAAGATGATCTACCCAGATATGCGGTCGTGACACAATGTGCATGTAACGGTATCTGTGGCGATCACCCATTACTGACGATAAGGCCCATTGGAATTGACAGATTTTATTTTTGGGCCCAAAATCTGAAGGTTCGGGAACCAAGCCTATCTAGATTGTATTAGCAAGCCTAGCCTCATGGTCATATAGCTTAAACTATAGGGCAGAACCGTGTGAACCTTATTTAGGACACTAGACACGAGGCGGTAAGACCCATCCATTTATCTGGCTTGTAATAGTAAATAGCCTTACAATTTTTGCTATGTAATAGTAAGTAGTTTTTCTGATTCGTATGATTTATATTGGCCCTGTAATTTGTATCTACTTCCCGCAAGAAAGAGTAAATTTTGATTTTTGCATTGCATAAGTTTAGGTAGGGTCAAAGTATCTTAGACACATCTAGACCCAAACAGGAGACCCATCCCCGCGACATGTTTCCAAAGTTTTATTATCTCTTGTGTGCATTTAGGCTAACCCCAGCGTTGTAGGGCCCCCGTAGGCTACTTATTGCATATCATTAGCCGTAGAAGGGATACCCTGTGTTTAGAATTGCATACCTATCCCTAGGTACATAACCTACAAAGGGATTTGCAAGCTTGCGTGTTCATTTTATAAAGGCTCTGAAGGGGTACAAGCCTTAGGTAAGGCTAACATGTATTTCATGTCTCTGAGTTCACATCTCGAGTGTATAAAAGACAGACCTTCCAGTGCGTCTCAACAGGCTGTGTATAAGAGCACTTTGGTGTGCTCTAGATAAGCACAGGCAAGCTTACAAAAGACTTCAAGAACAACAATCCTGTATTCGAGAGCAGGAATACAACTGAAAGAGGGCATGCACCGAGATGACCGATGATCTGGGACGCCTAATGACATAATGGGGCTGCTGAATCAGCACGTAGCAAGCTTCTGTACTACGAGGAGCAAGTGATGAAGATACGAGACCATCTAAAGGAGCTCGCCGAATAAGTTCAAAACGGGCTTCGTCCCCTTTAGAGTTTTTTTTACTTTCAGGGTTCCTGGGGAAGGAACCACGTTTTATACTGTAAATTTATGATTATGTTTGTTTATATATCTGAATTTTTCTTTTTTTCCTTTTTTATTATGTTTTAATATGTAGGTGCTAAGTGTCAAAATAGTTGCCCAACGCAGCCCTATTTATACACACTCGCGTGCACGTAAACTCCAATTTGAAGACAGTATGAGCACCGTATCGGCAAAAGATGTGGAAGGGACCAGTGGGGATCAAAACCCGGAGATAGCAGAGTTGCTGAAACAGATGGAATCTATGATGGCTGCTATGGCCAGTCTCTTATAAGAAATCATCTTGCCGTATAGGTATAACATACTGAGCCTCACCCCGCCAATTCAGATGCTATAAATCTTATCAGACCTAATCCCCTCATGGGAATAAGAGCTGGCCCCATGATCTGAAAATCAACCTCCTCCAACTTCAGTGCCACCACTGACAGATTGAACTCCACCACCACCACCTCCTCTTGTGTTGGAGTATACCCCGAGACAGGAAGCTGAATTAATGCCACCACCACCCCCTGTACCGACTGTCAATGATGCCCTATTGAAAAAGATAGAGCGATTCGATAGTTTCATGAAGCAGCAACAGGGGACAGATAAATTTGGAGCTTATCGACTACCAGATCTACGTCTATTCCCCGAGGTGCAATTGCCGCCAAAATTTAAAATCTCAGAATTTCCAAAGTCCTGTCTCTTATACACATCTAGATGTATATAAGAGTTGCTTGCTCGGGAAATCCGACGTAGATCTTTTTCGGATAGCAATGAGGGTATTTTCCAGAAGCCTGGAGGGAGATGCGTTATCATGGTATTTAATGCTTGATCCCAAAAAACTGCAGGATTGGACGGACTTGGCAAATACTTTTGTGTAAACAGTACGAGTTTAACCGCGACCTAGAGCCAGACCATTTTGCTCTGATGAATTTAAAGAAGAAGCCATCAGAGAAGTACCGTGAGTAAGTTATACACATCTAGATGTGTATAAGAGACAGTTCATCTCAGCCATCCGAGGCCGAGATGGTCAAACTTTTTATTGATGCACAAGAACCTCCTTACTAAGAAAAGTTGACCGGATCTATTGGCAAATCCTTTTCAGAAATCGTCCAGCAAGCAGAGGCTGTTGAAAGGGCTTGAAAAGTTGGAAAATTATTGACATGACGGCTTTCAAACTTCAGATAGAATCCATGCAGGGGAGCACGTCTGTGGCTAAGAAACCCCCGAGCAAGATGCTTGACAAGAAGGAAGAGGAAGTGACTTTTATTTTCAACCAACCCAACCGCCAACCACCACGCAATTTCCATCAATACCAAAGACCTAACCCACAACCTTTTTATACACCTTCTCCACTACCACCTCAATACTATCCTCAACCCGTATACCAAACACACGAGTACAAGTGTCCGTGCCTAATCCATAGCTCCCATATTATAATCCAAGACCACAACCCTCAAACAGTCAAAGACCCAACCAGCCAAATAACTTCCCTCCACCAAACCCCAACCAAGCCAGACCACATGACAGACCACCCCGCAATTTCACCAACTTGGGACGGCCCATCGAGCAACTATATGAGCTGTTGAGATCGACAGGGAGATTGAATCCTATAGCTCTTCCTCAGTATCCGAGGGGAGTTCCGGATAGGTTTGACTCCAACGCCCCCTGTGCCTATCATTCTGGAGCCCCAGGGCATTCCACGGCTAATTTTTGGACGTTGAAGAACAAGGTGCAAGACATGATCAATGCACAAGAGATTGTCATTATGAGGCCGGAACAAAGGGCTCCTGAAGTAAACACTAATCCGCTGCCACGGCAAGAGCCTCATGTTGGGATGGTTTGTATAGAAGCGGAGATCGAAGAGGAAGAAGGAGCAATCAAAGAAGTGACAATGACTCAGACTCAAACTGTTTTATTTGGATTCGGAGCCATCTGAGCCTTTTATCATAGACGTGGATCCGTTGGAGATAGAACCCCAAGATCCCGTTGTGATTGAGCTGCCAACACAATTGCCAATTGAGAGCACACATGCAGTGCCATGGAATTACCAACCCTCAGCTATGATAGTCGGTGGAAAGCCAGTTTCTGATGAGGAGTATCCGCTGTCACGAGGTCAGGCCGAATCACAAATGACAACAGTTTTGAGGTTGGACAATCCAGCAAAGGTAAAGAGCCTATGCAAGCCCCTAAGGCTGTAACAAACAAAGATGTGGAGGACTTTCTATGATTGATCAGAAAAAGTAAATATTCAGTAGTGGAGCAGCTGAATAAGATGCCCTCACAAATTTCTATGCTCAACTTATTGTTAACATCCGAGCTACAAGGGAGGCAGTATTGAAGATTTTGAGTGAGGCCCATGTGTCGCGTGACATTCCCACTGATAAACTTGCTGGGTTAGTGGGCAGTGTGCTACATCTTGCATCAAACCAAATTTGTTTTTCTGATGATGACTTAACTTCTGAAGGGAGTGACCACAACAAGGCTCTATTCATCTTGGTTAGATGTGAGGGGCGACATTTGCCTAGAGTCATGGTTGATAATGGGTCTGCTCTAAATATTTGTCCTTTGAAAACATTGGATAAGCTGGGAATCTCTCATGACCTAGTCCAGAATTCATCCATGGTGATCCGAGGTTTTGACGGGGCTCGAAGACAAGCCACCGGAGAGATAAACCTTGTTTTCGAAGTCGGTCCATCTGTTCATCAGATCACTTGCCAGGTTTTTCCAATTGTTGGGGTATATAATTTACTGTTGGGAAGTCCCTGGATCCATTCTGCTGGGGCTATTCGGTCATCTTTGCATCAAAGGGTTAAATTCATTTACGAGCTTAAGCTGATTACTGTGTTTGCCGAAGACGTGTAGCTGAGACATGGTCAAGGAGAGTTGGATCAGCTTTAAGCTAGTGGTGGCACTAAGAGACAGGTCCAGTAGGCATAGTGTTGTGATGGGGGTACCAATGGAGAGCAGTCATCAATAAAAGCGGTCTGGGATAAGGTGAGTGTAATGATTGCAAAGGAAATGCTGCGTGGAGGATATCGCATCGGCCAAGGTTTGGGGATGAATTTGCAAGGCATAACACACCCTATTGATCTACCAACGCAGATGAATACATTTGGGCTCGGTTTTCGCCCGAATGCCAGGCAGTTGAGGGAGATTAAGGAGCTGAAGAGAGCTGAACAGGAAGGTCGAGCATTGCCTATTGCCATTCCACCTCTTAAGATTACTTTTTCACATTCTACCGCCATTATGGCTCCTGATGCAGATGAGGCCGAAAATGAGGACCTTATCCAAGGGATAGCCGAATTATTTGCGGGGGTAATTATTCAAGAGCAGGCGGAGGAGGATGACACTGACTGCCATGACTAGATCCATAAACAAAACAATTGGACATCTGATGATCTCCCTAGTCATAGGGAGTTTCGGTAAATTTGAAAGGATATCTCTTGTTTTTAGTTTTGCTCATTTTAATTTCATCTTTGTATGTATGTTTCGTATTTTTTAAGCTGTTTTGTTTATGCCATCTAGTCAAGAAGTAGGTGCATTCACAGCATTGTATTCATGATTCATCTCATTCATTTGTTTTGGAAATGAATCTTGAAAACAATTTGATTAGTAAAGCAAGTACAATCATGATCTTGCCTTCCTCATTCATCTTATTCATCTATCTTGGAGGTGAATTCTGAAGACAATTGATTTTTATAGGATGGCCAATGAATGTCAAGTTTATGTTCTCTAGGATCACTTGTACAAATCTTTGATTAATGAGAACTTTTTCTTCAAGATGTTTTAGCTCATTTTGTTTTCTTTCATTTCATACTTTATTTTCTCCCAGATGGCCCAAAATCAATGCTTTTGATCCTTCGGATACTATCATTTATGAGGCCGATGAGTGCAATTTCGATATCACACCCGACCCTGATTTTACACAGTCTGAGAGTGGTGAGGACGATCACGTGTAATATTGAAAATGAATTCGGGCGACACGAGGAAAAACCAAAGCCTAACTTGGAAGAAACAGAAACGGTAAACATTGGGACAGACACGGACGTAAGAGAGGTTAAAATCAACATACATTTGACTAGAGGGCAGAGGAAAAAGATGATAGAATTTTTTATTTTGTTCCAAGACGTCTTCGCCTGGTCTTATGACACTATGCCTGACATTTCAACAGATGTCGTAGTTCACAAACTCCCCACCGATCCTAAATGCCCGCCTGGAAAGTAGAAGCCAAGGAAGTTTAAGCCGGAAATGAGCTTAAAGATCAAAGAACATCATTTGCCGCTTTGGGATCCCGGATACATTGGTTACCGAAAATGCCAAGAATCTGAACAATGACATGGTAGATGGCCTTTGTGCCCAATTCAAGATTAAGCATCAGAATTCCACCATCTACAGGCCAAGAATGAATGGGGCAGTCGAAGCAGCCAACAAGAATCTTAAGAGAATTATCTCGAAAGATGGTTCAGATGTGTAAAGAGCGTGATTGGCATGAAAAGCTGCCATATGCACTGTTGGGTTATCGGACTTCCATCAGGACATCTACTAGGGCATCGCCTTACTCCCTCATGTACGGAATGGAAGCTGTTTTGCCAGCGGAAGTAGAGATCCCTTCTCTACGCATTCTTATGAAGGCTGAGTTAGAGGATGCAGAATGGGTAAGGCTCAGACATGAACAGCTTGCACTCATTGATGAAAGATGGCTAACAGCTGTGTGTCATGGCCAATGTTATCAACGAAGGACGGCCCGAGCTTACAACAAGAAAGTCAAGCTCAGACATTTTCAGGCTGGCGATCTAGTTTTGAAACGTATATTGCCAATACAGGAAGAAGCAAAGGGCAAGTTTGCTCCTAACTGGCAGGGTCCATTCATTGTACACAAAGTATTATCAGGAGGAGCTCTTATCCTTACGAAGATGGATGGACAGGTTTTCTCCCAACCGATAAATGCAGACATGGTCAAAAAGTTTTTCATCTGATTTGTAATGAAAGCAGACTGTAAACCTTTAAGTCATTGCAGAACGTAAGATAGAATTCCACCCGCTGTTTTCTTTCCCTTTTCACCCATATCCGGACTAAATTCTTTTATATATCTTCTCTTTATTTGCCTATCTTTCGTTTTAATTGTGCTTTATCCCTATCATTTGCTGTAAAAACAAATTGGAACTGAGCTCATTTACGATGTTGGGGCAAAATTGTTGTTTTGGGTGGCAAAAAAAAAAAACAAAAAAAAAACAAAAAACAAAAACAAAAAAAAAACAAAAAAAAAACACAAAAAAAAGAAAGTTCGAGATGCTGACCAAAACAAATACCCAACCAAACTCAGTTTGTTATAATAAAATTGGGGCAATTTTTTTCATCTATTTCCCAGATTGATCGATTATATACCCCATGAATTGGGACTAGCCTGGCAAGAGATTGGTAATTCTTTTAGATAAGGGACATAACCAGTTTTTTCTCATATCACAAACCCGCTCTTCCATCCCTTGTAGCTATATTCTTTCCAACCAATAGCGCCCATCTTAAACTGGGGCAAGTTTTTGTTAAGATAATCCCAATCTTTACCAATCACACGACTTAACCCAGTTAGGGTCAAACTGGGTGAAGTTACGCATAGGCTTAAAGGGAGCGGTTTGTGCGGTCTCGGCGATTGATGTTAACATGTCTATCCCAATAACAGGAAGGCGGCCTTGCGATGCCGAAAAACTTTGAAAACTAAAGTTCGCATGCATTGGAAAAGGCGATTACTTAGCCAGACGTCTTCCGTTTACTCCCACACCTTGCTGTTTACTTGGACCTCCTAGGTGAAAACCTGGAAAGGGCACCTTTGTTTGTTTTAAAAAAAAAAAAAAACCAAAACCTAAAGAGAGCTAGGTTGAATGTCAGAATTGGCGGGCTAGGCAAAAAAAGAGTAGTGCGGAAAAATGCAAAAATAAAAATAAAAATAAAAGGGAGGGGAACCTTAGCGAAAACCTGAAAAGGCGTTGAGGAAGGGGCAAATCGAGCAAACGGTCAAAGTCTGCGAAATATTATTTATTCATGTACTTCTATCTAACTCACATATTGTCATTTTGTTTGTTTGTAGTTGTTCTTCTTGTTGTTGATGTCTTAGTTGTCAAATATGTGAAAATCATCTTAAGAATCGAACTATGTTCGACCTGATTCCCCTGGTGGGATACGTAGGCAGCTCTTACCGAGCTCGGTCACCTTGCTTATTATATTCACTAAGATTGACATTTTGTATGTTATGATACTAACCAATTCGAATTTTCTTTGCTCAACATCGCATTATTTTGAAGTGAGTACCTGCAGGTACACGAAAATAAAGTGGACGCTAAAATCAACGACACTGGGGTAAATTTTTATTGATTGGATATCCTTCATAAACAACAAGGCACGCACTAATCCTGAGAACTGTCTTGATACCCAACGGTCTTTTTTTTCACATTTTAAAAAAAGGGTGATTCACGCCAACTTGGGAGAAAATGCAGAACCCGAATTCCCAGTCATACCTCTCAGTTTAAATGATATTGTCATTTACCGTTTAGAGCTTCATGTTCTAGTTTACAATCCAGTTATGTTAGGGTTAATTACTAGTTGCCTTTTCCTCCCGATAAACAAATTTCGGGTTCTCATTTTCATTTTATCAACCTGATAAACGAATTTCAGGTTTGCATTTTCATCCCGATAAATGAATTTCGGGTTCTCATTTTTATTTTCATCAACCTGAGAAACGAATTTCAGGTTTGCATTTTCCTCCCGATAAACGAATTTTGGGTTCTCATTTTTATTTCATCAACCCGATAAATCAATTTCAGGTTTGCATTTTCATCCCCGATAAACGAATTTCGGGTTCTCATTTTCATTTCATCAACCTGATAAACGAATTTCAGGTTACATCTTCATACCCGATAAACGAATTTTGGGTTTATTTCATTTTTATAACCTGATAAATGAATTTCAATTTGCATTTTTATACACATGTAAACGTGTATAAGAGACAGAAACTCGGGTAAAATGCAAGTCAACCTGATAAACGAATTTCAGGTTTGCATTTTCCTCCGATTAACGAATTTCGGGTTCTCATTTTCATTTTCATCAACCTGATAAACGAATTTCAGATTTGCATTTTCATCCCCAATAAACGAATTTCGGGTTCTCATTTTCATTTTCATCAAATTCGATAAACGAATTTCAGGTTTGCATTTTCCTTTTGATAAACGAATTTCGGTTCTCAAAACAACATTTCATCAACTTGATAAACAGATGTTCAGGTAAGAGACAGAGATCCCGATAAACAAATTTCGGGAAATCAAAATGATTTCATCAACCTGATAAATAAATTTCAGGTTTGCATTTTCACCCGATAAACGAATTTCGGGTTCTCATTTTTATTTTCATCAACCTGATAAACGAATTTCAGGTTTGCATTTTTCTCCCTATAAATGAATTTCGGGTTCTCATTTTCATCTGCAAACCTGAAATTCGTTTATCAGGTTGATGAAATGAAAATGAGATAAACGAATTTCGTTTACACATCTTGATGTGTATAAGAGACAACGAATTTCAGGTTTGCATTTTCCTCCCGATAAACATTTCAGTTTCTCATTTTCATTTTCATCAAACCTGATAAACGAATTTCAGGTTTGAATTTTTCTCCCGATAAACAATTTCGGGTGAAAATTTTCATTTTCATCAACCTGATAAACGAATTTCATCTATTCATTTTCCACCCGAAAACGAATTTTCTTCATCTTGTTCATTTTCAGAAATTTGGGAGGAATGAATTCAGTAGGTAATGCATTTTCACCCGATAAATAAATTTCGGGTTCTCATTTTCATTTTTGTCAACCTGATAAACGAATTTCAGGTTTGTATTTTCCTCCCGATAAACGAATTTAGGGTTCTCATTTTCATTTCATCAACCTGATGAATGAATTTCAGGTTTACATTTTTATCCCCGATAAACGAATTTCGAATTCTCATTTTCATTTCATCAACCTGATAGAGGAAACCAGGTAAGCCTAACTTTCATCCCTTATAAAATGAATTTGAGTGTGTATAAGAGACAGTTTATCGGGATGAAAATGTGAACCTGAAATTCGTTTATCAGGTTAGATGAAAATGCAAACCTGAAATTCATTTTCATATCAGGGATAAAAATGAAAATAAAGCTCCTCATCATTGAAAGTGATACAAGTCATGCATTTTTTATAACCTGATAAACGAATTTCAGGTTTGCCTTTTCACCTGATAAACGAGTTTCGGGTTCTCATTTCATTTTCATCAACCTGATAAACGAATTTCAGGTTTACATTTTTCATCCCCGATAAACGAATTTCGGGTTTTCATTTTCATCAACCTGATAAACGAATTTCAGGTTCACATTTGCTCTCCCGATAAACGAATTTCGGGTTCTCATTTCATTTTTATAACCTGATAAACGAATTTCGGTTTTGTATTTTCATACCCGATAAACGAATTTCAGGTTTTCTTTTTCATCAACGTGATAAACGAATTTCAGGTTTGCATTTTCATCCCCGATAAACGAATTTTGGGTTCTCATTTTCATTTCATCAACCTGATAAACGAATTTCAGGTTTGCAAGGGCTTTCTCCCGATAAACGAATTTCGGGTTCTGTCTCTTATTTCATCATCCTGATAAATGAATTTCAGGTTTGAATTTTCATCCCCGATAAACTAATTTTGGGTTCTCATTTTCATTTCTGACAATGATCAACCTGATAAACGAATTTCAGGTTTGCATTTTTCTCCTGATAAACGAATTTTGGGTTCTCATTTTCATTTCATCAACCTGATAAATGAATTTCAGGTTTGTATTTTCATCCCCGATAAACAAATTTCGGGTTCTCATTTTCATTCATCAACCTGGTAACGAATTTCAGGTTTGCATTTTCACTCGATAAACAAATTTCGGGTTCTCATTTTTATTTTCATCAACCTGATAAACGAATTTCAGGTTTTCATTTTCCTCCCGATAAATAAATTTTGGGTTCTCATTTCATTTTCATCAACCTGATAAACGAATTTCAGGTTTGTATTTTTCTCCCGATAAACGAATTTCGGGTTCTCGTTTTCATTTCATCAACTCGATAAATGAATTTCAGGTTTGCATTTTTATCCCCGATAAATGAATTTTGGGTTCTCATTTTCATTTCATCAACCTGATAAACGAATTTCAGGTTTGCATTTTCCTCCCGATAAACGAATTTCGGGTTCTCAATTTTCATTTTTGTCAACTGATAAACGAATTTCAGGTTTGCAAATTTCATGCCGACCCGAAATTCTCCTTTTAAATTCGTTCTCATTTCGGGGATTCAAATGAAAAACGAATTTCAAGTTTACATTTTCTTCCCGATAAACGAATTTCGGGTTCTCATTTTTCATTTTCATCAACCTGATAAACGAATTTCGGGTTCTCATTTTCATTTCATCAACCTGATAAACGAATTTTAGGTTTGTATTTTTCTCCAGATAAACGAAATTTCGGTTTCTCATTTTCATTTTCATCAAAAAAATAACCGAAATTCGTTTATCAGGTTGATGAAAATGAAAATGAGAACCCGAAATTCATTTATCGGGGATGAAAATGATAAACGAATTTCAGGTTTGCATTTTTATCTCCGATAAACGAATTTCGGGACAGCTTTTTCATTTCATCAACCTGATAAACGAATTTCAGGTTTGCATTTTCCTCCCGATAAATGAATTTCGGGTTTCCATGCTATTAACTTGATAAACCCGAATTTCAAGTTTGCATTTCTCCAATGGCCGATGAACGAATTTCGCTTTCATTTCAAGTTTGCATTACCCGACAAACTCACCATTCGGGTTTTCATTTTAACTTACATGTGTATTACCCCGATAACATAAAGTCGGGTTTTTCATTTTGTGTTTACTTACCCTGGCATTGATGATACAAAGTCGGGCTTTTAATTCACATTGCTTGTAGAGTTTCTTTACCAGTGGCGTTTACATGTTATGTCAAGTTAGTTTCTTTGTCATTCACATCTACGTTTCATTCTGAGTCTCTGTGCTCCCAATGAACACCAGATCAGAATTTCGTTCTTGTTTCCAAGTTTCAGTTATGTCTTTTATGGTTCAATTCACTGCGCGTCTTTTTGTTCATTTCTCTCCCCCAATAAGGACTTTTCCGCTCTGGATGAATAGATAGATCTAATCTCCCCAGTGTGTTTGTCAAGATGGTGAATTTCCCCTTCCATGACCTCATGAGCTTAAGGTTGACATGTGGCAATTCAAGCGGTTCCTCTTCCTAAAGGTGCAATTCAAGTGGCATTTGAAGTAGACAATGAGGTTTCCTATGTTTATGCTTATATTGACATGACTTCTCCGGGAAATCCAAAAATCCCAACACTTTACGAGCTCATGACTGAGCCTTTCCTAAAAAATTGCAGTGGCACTTTGGAAATTGAAAATACAGAGAACAAAGAATGACAAATTTGTGTAAGCTAAAGAACCAAAAAGGCAATTCACACTGCTTTGTGTTGTATGCAAACCACTCGTCCAGGAATAAAAATTTGAGGAAAAAAGGAACCAAAGAAAGACAAGAAAAAGAAGAAGAATCAAAAGAAGGTAGAGGAGGAATATATTCAACCTAAAGAGTACCCATTACTCTACTGAATATATTCCTCCCAAATTTCTGAAAAATGAACAAGATGAAGAAAATGAGGTTGTGGAACAGTGCTGCATGGTTGTTTTTGGAGAAGAAAAGTCTTCAAGCTTAGAAGCCAATGAAATAAGATGACATTGCGCTCAGGTCGTCGATTGCCCTCACCACAAAAGAGCGACAAAGTAAAATATCAAATGGCTCGTCTTCAAAAAAGTCCGATCCTAAAGAACCCATAATTCAAGAAGAGGATGCACAACCTCCACCCAAAACTTGTGAAAATAAGTTTGAAAACTTAAGGAGGTATCCCAAAGTTCCCGTCAAGCCTTACTTACGAAATGCGCCACATGAACAACAAGTCAAATGTGATGTCTTAGCACATCTCAAGTGTATTCTAGCTCTCCTAAGTTCCAATGATGCTTTACAAATGGTAAAGGATCTAAGGAGTCTCTTAGTACACATCTAGATGTGTATGATCTCTAGATGACTGACTTTAGTCATGCATTGTTCTTGAGAATTTGTGCTTCATGCATGACTTGTATCACTTTCAATGATGAGGAGCTTTCAATGGGATATGATCATAATCGAGCTCTTTATGTTTGTGGCCATATTGGAAACATGTTTGTAACCCGAATAATGCTTTATTATGGGTCCGCAATAAATTTGCTTCCCTTGAAAGCCCTTCGTCTCATAGGGTTGTCAACTCGAGATCTTTTTCCATCCAACTTGACAATCTAAGGCTTTAACCAATGGGCACCATCGAGTTAATAATTAATTTTGAGGACCTTAAAACCAAGGCATTATTCCTTGTGATCGACACCAAAACCTAGTACAATGACTTATTGGGTCGTCCTTGAATTCATGCTAATGGTATCCTGCCATCAACACTCTATCAATGCTTTAAGTTTGTCGAAAAGCTGGAGAATGGTACAAAGATTGAAAAAATGGTGGTAGCCAACTCAAGACCTTTCGATACCAAAGAGGTTAACTATGTGGATGCAAAATTTTACAAAAGTCCCTCATCTCCAACCCAAGAGATGAAAGAAAATGATAAAAAGGGAGACACAAAAGGAGAATTTGGCTCTTCTGCCACCTTGTCTTCTTATCAAGAAAATTCTTTTGAAGTAAAACTCGAGTCTTCAAAAGAAGAAAGAAAGAAGTGTGGCGCCAAATGCCCCAAGACAAAAGATTGTTTTGAAATTGAGATAAAAAAGACAACCAAATGAACAGCAATTGACAACAATCTCAATTAAAGAGACAATGACTACTTTGACCACAAGTTATACTTCTCTACTTCGAAAGGTAGACCAATCGGTACTCCAAATAACGGCCATGACTACCTTTCATGAAGATAGAGGTCAAAGTAAAAAAGTGGTATTGGGCGAAAAAAGACCATCCCTGTAAGCCCAAAAGAAATTAAAGCTCCAGAAAGGGAAATCTCTTCTCAAAGAGGACTTGAAAGATGTCATGGTCGATCAAGATTGTGGCGATTCAGAAACCTCTTTTTCCTCAAATGCGGTGATTTTCAATAAGAAAGAAATATCTTTTCTCACTGAGGAACATATTGAGAGTAAACCTCGAGTCTCTGTATTTAAAAGGATTCAGGGATTTCCAAGAAATAAAGAAGAGTCGGAGAAAAACAAGTCTCAAGCTGGGATGAAGTTCCAAATTTTCAAGGTTGCAAAATCTCTTGGAATTAACCTCTTCTTCCTCAGATTCAGTAATTTTACCAATCAAGAAATAGCCCTGCTCTCTGAGGAACATAATGAAAGTAAAGCTCGAATCTCTGTATACAAAAGGCTTCATGGGTTCCAAAATTGAAGAAGAATTTGAGACATGTAGTCCTCAGCACTCCATATTTCAAAGGCTGTAAAATCCTTCAAAACCGAAGCAAGTCCAATTAAAAAGAAGCAAGAAATGGACCTTGAAAAAGGAAACTAAGAAGGAATTAGAAGCTAATTCATCCATGCAGGTAAATTGTACCTCTTGCAAAGAAGAATCAGCTGAAAATCCAAAGAAAAGGAGCGAAATCCTCTTCTTTTGCAAGAAAATTGTGAAGAGTTCATTCAAAATATTCAAGCAGATCCATCTAAACTCGAAGATGGTGGTTAAGTCACAGTAGTTGAGTTGAGAGAACTTAACCTTGACATTACTGAAAACCCTAAGTGACCCATCTTTGCAAATGGTCTTCTCTCCGAAGAAGAGCTAATAACGTACGAAGACCTTCTTCAGGAATATCAAGATGTGTTTACATAGGGTTACAAAAAAATATGCCTGGGTTAGAGCCTAAAATAGTAGTCTACCAACTAGTAGTTTCAAACGATAAACTCCCAATTAAATAAGGCCAACGTCGATTCAAACCTGAATTGATTATACAAATTGAAGTTGAGGTAGACAAATTGATAGAAGCTGGTTTCATTCGTGAGGTCTAGTATCCGATCTGGCTTGCAAACATCGTGCCAGTGAAAAAGAAGAATGGGCAAGTATGCATCTATATTGATTTTAGAGATCTTAATGATGCATGTCCCAAAGATGAATTTTCACTTCCAATCATCGAATTGTTGGTTGATGCTACTACTGGATTTGGTGCATTATCTTTTATGGATTGGAATTTTTGTCTAAAATCACATAAAGATGGCACCTGAAGACGAAGAGCTCATAGCTTTTTGCACTCCAAAGGGATTAGGCATTTATTATTACACAGTAAAGCATTTCCGATTAAAAAATGTTGAAGCAACTTATCAAAGAGCCATGACAATCATTTTCAACTACATCCTTATAACACCATTGAGTGTTATGTTGATGATTTGGTTGTCAAGACAAAAGAAAGAGAAAATCACTTGAATGATTTAAGAAAAAATTTTGACCAACTCTGAGAACATCAATTGAAAATGACCCCTTAAAATGTGCATTTGGGGTGACTTTTGAAAAATTTCTTGGGTTTATTGTTAGACACTGAGGAATTGAAATCGATCCCATAAAAGTCAAAGGAATCATGGAAACACCTCTACCTCGCAACTTGCGAGAACTACGTGGACTTCAAGGAAGATTGGCTTACATAAGAAAATTTATATAAAATCTATCTGAAAGATGTCAACCATTTACAAGACTAATGAAGAAAGGCGTACCACTTGTGTGGGATCACACATGTGAAAATGCACTAGAAAGTATCAAGGAATACTTGTCCATGAGCCTCCAGTATTGATGGCTCCTATTAAACGAAAGCCATTAATCTTATACATCGCAACTCTTGAAAGGTCACTGGGGGCCCTACTTGCCCAAAATAATGAGAATGGAAAAGAAAATGCACTATACTATCTTAGCCGAACGCTTGTCGGAGCTGAACACAATTACTCTCCAATAGAGAAAACTTGTTTGGCTTTGATTTTTGCAGTACAAAAGTTAAGGCACTATTTGCTATCTCACCCAGTGACATTAATTTCAAGAGCCGATTCATTAAGATATTAATGTCTAAACATTTTTTTTTCAGGACAATTGGCCAAATGGTCTTTACTCTTGACAGAATTTGACATTACTTATGTCTCTCTAAAGAAAATTAAAGGAAAAGCACTGGTTGACTTCCTAGCTGCTCACCCAATCCCCGATGATAAAGATATTCAAGACGATCTCCCGGATAAGGAAGTCTTCACTACTAATACCTCATCATGGAAACTGAATTTTGATGGGGCATCATTGTAGAAGACAAAAAGTGAGGTCAGGAATTGTGCTTGTGACACCATCAGGAGGACTATTACTTTATTCAGTTTCTCTTCTATCACTTTGCTCAAACAATGTGGCAGAATATGAAGCGTTAATCATTGGTTTAGAAATTCACTTGAAATGCACACAAATTATGTTAAAGCATTTGGGGACTCTCAGCTAGTTGTTAAACAACTAAATGGCCAATATAGGTTAAGAATGAAAATTTGGTGTCTTGCCATCAAAGAGCAAGACAATTAATGTCTCAATTCCAAGACATACAAATTAACCACATACCAAGGTCAGAAAATGGCAAAGCATATACTCTGTCAAACTTAGCAGCATTCTTGACCTTGACTGAGCATAGAGACATACAAATTACAGTTAGGAAACGTTATTTGCTATCCCCAGCTTTAAGTAGGGTCGAAGAAGAAGAAAATTTAAATGTGGTAACGGTCCTAGAGATTGAAAAGGATTGTGAGTGGCGTTAACCTTTTATATATAAATCCTGTTTTCTCATTCATAGGATTCTACCAATCGATCCTAAAAAGAAAGTTGACTTAAGACGTCAATCCATAGGTATACTTACTGGAATGACATTTTATATAACAGAACTTTTGATGGAGTTCTTTTAAGGTGTCTTTCAAAAGAAGAAGCCGTTCATACTCTTCAAGAAACTCATGCTGGAACATATGGTGTAGACCAAGCTGGCCCTAAACTAGCTTCTCAGATTAAAAGGTTAGGATATTATTGGCCTACCCAAGTAAAAAATGCCATGAAATTTGTAAGAAAGAGTAAAGTTTGCCAACTCCATTTAGATTTCATTCATCAACTGCCTCAATCACTTCATCCCACCATGTTATCATGGCCATTTGAATCATGGGGATTGGACGTAGTTGGTATTTTTAAGCCATCTTCATCAAAACTACATAAGTATATTTTGGTCAGGACCGACTATTTCTCAAAATGGGCCAAAACAATACCACTAACTGAAGTGAGGGCAATGGATGTTGGAATGTGTATAACATTTTATTAAAAATCTCATTATTTATCGGTTTGGGGTACCTTTGAGGATTATCTCCAATAATGCCCTTTACTTCAAATGTGCGCCACTTGTGAAATTAAGTGAAAAATATATCAGTTCTGGCATGCAATCTCTGCAAGTTATCACCCATCATCTAATGGACAAGCAGAAGCTTTGATAAGGTTTTGTGTAACATACTGAAGAAAGTAGTGTCTAAACACAAAAGAGATTGGCATGAGTGACTCCTTGAGGCCTTATGGGCATATAGAACTATGGTTCATACATCAACTGGTTGTACACCATTTAGTCTTGTATATGGCTCTGAAGCCGTACTCCCTTTAGAAGTACAATTACCATCTCTTAGAGTTGCAGTTCAGCTAACAAATCCTCAAGATAATGTAGAAATTAGACTAGCTGAATTGGAACCACTTGACAAGAAAAGACTTGAAGCACAATAAAGACTAGAAGTCTAACAATCCTAGGTAGATAGGGCATTCAACAAAAGGGTCAACTTTAGGTCTTTCTTAGTGGGTGACTTGGGTTGAGCATCAGAAGACTCGTTATCATTACAAAAAAGATGAAAAGAAAATTTGAAACCAAATGGGAAGGTCCTTACATTGTCACTGAAGTTTTCCCAAAAGAAGCATACGAACTCTCAAATTATGAAGGAAAATGCATATATTCTTGTGTAAATGGGAAATTATTAAAACGTTCTTTGCCTAAGTGACAATGTATATAGTTCTTCAGAACAATGAATAGCTTGATCCCACATAAAGTGCTTATGTAGGCAATCTAGTGCAAAACTAGATGTAGCCCCTTCATTAAAAACACATTATTTTTTCCTTTTATAATTATTCACCAGTGCATCTCAAGTGGTTAAATTGATTGATATTCAATAGAATGTTATATTGGTTATTTTGTTTCGTTAGTACAATACCAATGTAATTCTAAAAAATAATAATTAATTAAGTGAATTAGATGAAATTAATCAAGCATAACTTTATTAAATTTTATTGTTGATTACATGAATAAAAGTAATTGCAATGAAAAGGGAACAAAGGAAACAAAAGAAAGGCAACTACTATTCAAATAACTATTTGTCTGCTTGTATAAAGAAATCTAAAAAAGCAAAAATGGCTTGAAACTGTTTCTTTAAGTCTTCAAGGGCTCTGATTTTCTCTTGCCCGGCTTTATGGATTTTTGTCCTTATAAGCTGCTCATCTTTTTCCTTTGTTCCAAACTTTTCTCCAAATCAGCATCCCAAAAGTCAACGCACCACACCTGTCTTCAATCTGAAGTATCTCTACTTCAATCCTTGCCTTTTCCTTTAGAAGAACAGTCTTCCGGTTCTCAAGTTCTTGCAATTGCTCACAAGAATCTTGTAATTGTGTGTTTAAATCTTCCAGAGTCTTCAAATGATCAGAAATCTTATGTAAGAGGATCTCAATACCCTCGGGGTCAACGTCTTTCAGAAACTTCTCCTGAGAACTAATCTTTTCAACTAAATCAATTGTCTGGTGTGAACTTGTTCTACAAACCAATTAACTGTAGTTCACCCGGTGTCACCATCGAAGACCACTCCATTTAACCTCATGAGGTGTTTAGAAATAGCTTCTCAAGTTATTAAATGTTCGCTCAAATCAAAAGAAGTCATTAACTTAACAATTGCCTGAAAGCTACAGATGATAAAATCTCTTAAGAATTTGTCAACTTCGGCATCGAGGTTGGTAACCATTTTCTTGGAAATGTCAATCAAAAGGAACTTCTTCTTTTGTCTGAGTGTTTGACAAAATACCCTTAGGCGGCGAAACTCTATCTTGTTGAGTGCCATCGGGGTCCATGAGTAAATTAACAGACAATTTTGGATCGATAGGAAGAGAGAAAAAACTTTACTTTTTGGTTCATTAACAATAGGAGGACTTGCAGTTTGGTGTCAGTAAGGCCATGAAAGATGTGGTATACTCAGTTTCAGGAGAGCTTTCAGAGGATAAGGCCTTATAGCGGCGAATTCGCTTGAAATTTTTCTCGTCAGCTCTAGTTATTTACTGGACGAGAGTCTCCTGGCTTTTATCTTCACTTGCTTAGCACCTTGAAAAAATATAGCATTGCTCAAATTACTCCCATTTTGAGCGTGGGCAGAATTCAGACTATTGGGATCAGTGGTATTACCACAATCCGCCTGCTTAACAATTCTCTTAAAAGACCTTGCAGGAATTTCTTTGATCTCTCTTATTACATAAACAAGTTCGTTGCTTGAGAAGGCCTTTTGAGAAAGAATTCAAAAAATTTTGTTAATAGGAAATCCCAAATAAAGTTGAGAACTCCTGCTCCACCATCTACAATACCACCATGTTCCATCGCCTTTGCAATCCCTAGAGGGTATAAAAAAATCTAGCATGAATGTTGCGCGGAAAAGTCTCCTTTGTGGCATAGCCAAGTGGGAAATGTGACAGTTGTTCCTTTAGAGGATAGAAAACTCCAAATCATTGTCAGGATCACCTTGGTCAAATCCAATATGTCGAGATAATCGATTGGGGTAGTAAAGTTCTCAAAGGATCCACTTATCATAGCTGACTCTGACAAGTAAACTAGCATTACAAATGCTCAGCAAAAATTCAAAATTATCGAGTCAGTATCAAGAAATTCCATATCCCTAGAATGTTCAAGTAGGTTGGTACTTAACATGTTTCTCTGATCTAAAAATCAACCGTGCTTGGAAAATAGTGATCTTCTCAGCAAGAACACCAGAATATTTCGCTAACAAGGGATAATTTCAGGGAAAATCACAAATGACTTATGACGATATAGAGCCGAAAAATGCTCCACATTTTCCCAATTAGAAGATTAATGGGAAAAACCACATTTGTTGTGTCAGGACCCTCTTGGTCGTACAAATTTCACCAAAATTGTGATACGCAAAACCAGGAACAACCAGTGCAAGAGAGATTTTGTTTCCTTGTGCCATTTTACATGCCATTACAAACATTTCGGGTCTCATAACATGACTCCTTCTTCGAAAAAGAAACCTAAAACAAAAAAAGGGTTAATTAAGTAATTTTAATCAAAAAAGTTTCATGCAAAATAAGCATTTTTGATGTACCGGCTAAGCCAAAGAGAGATAAAATCCGCCAAACTTGCTTCCTCAGAAGCTCGGATAGGTTACGAGAATACCTTTTCGTCATGTTTCGGACACATAGGTGATGTTATCTCACTAAAAGCTCCAACAATAATCCGACCTCGATGAAAATAGTCAATCCACTTTGACCATGATATTTTACTCTCGCTGAATAAAACACACAGTTCTGTGTGAATGAACAAAAGTTCAAAAAAAATTGTTGTGTACAATCTTTTTTCTTCTTCGTCTGCCACTTGCAGTTGATGATCCGAGAGAATAAACTCCTCATAAGGCATACTAGCGATTGCTAGCCCACATATTATCTTCATGTCGAGAAGTGAAATACCCATCTCCCCTCCACCAAAATGCAAAGTATTGGTCAAGAGAGACCAAAGTTCCAAAAAGGCTTTTAATACATCTGTAAAAATGCCAACTTGTTCAAGGATAGTGGTGTAATTTCCAATATAGATTACAGCACTAACTCAATCCACTCTATTAAAAATGGTTGAAAGTTTGAACTGATAATCTACAAATCTTATTTTGATGATGACACAATGATTTAACCACTTAACTTGAATTGTGTAGGACCGCTAGGATATTTCCTAAAGCAGGGCTTTCGGATGAAGTACACCATCCGAACAAACTATATTTCTCGGACGCACAAGCTCGTCCGAACAAGATTATCGCAGATACAATTCACTATCCAAATATTAGACAGAGAGCAAGATTTTTTGGAGCATTTACAACGGATGCACAAGCCCGTCTGAAGGAATTTTCCTCGGACGTATTTTTCTATCCGAAAGAGCAAGGCACAATCAAGAGTTTTAAAGCACTTGGAACGGACGCATCAAACCATCCGAGAGAATCTTACACCGGACGAAACTAACTGTCCGAACGAAAAACATTCCCAGTTTGGCATTAAATCTTTCGGACACATTATTCTATCCGACGTGTGAACTTTTCAAGCATGCCATAGTTCGGACGATGGAACGGACACAGGATCAGGCGTCCAAACGATGTCCTCTAATTTCTTACATTTTAACGGACGATGGTTCGGACGCATAACAATTATATCGGATGTCCGAAACTTATTCCGGTTTGTTTTTGAGCATTTATTATTGAATCGTTAGGAAGTGGTTAGAACTCAATTTATTGCACCTAAATACCAACTCCTGTGTATAATGTAAAAATAACTTACACATTGAATACAAGCAAGTAGAAAAGCAATTTGAGTGCAAATTAGCTATTGCGTAATATTGTATTAGTGTGTACTTTAAAGTGCTATTCAAAAATATTGAGTGGAGTAATAATCTTGTACAAAAGTGAGGTTGAGAGTAAAATCCTTGGCTAAACTAAAAAGAACTAGTGTGAAGAAGGATTGTCCTACTTTGTGTACATTTGAGATTATTGGCTCACCAAATTTGAAGGAGCATTTTAATAGATTAACACTTCAAGCTTGGTAGCTTGGAAGTTTTTGTTTGTTTAATCTCTCTCTTTACCTTTTTTTATACTTCTTAAGTTTAATTGATTTTATCTCTATCAAATTTCTTGTTAGTACAAAAGATTTTATAAGAGCATATTTTGCAAAGTAATTTTTAAGAAACCTAATTCACCCCCCCTCTTAGGTTGCTTTGGAGCCAACAATTGGTATCAGAGCATTGGTTTCTTTATTTGGTTTAAATTGCATTTGAGTAAATATCCCGTATGACAACCAACAATGCATTATTTTTTGAAGGATCAATCTATCACAAGACCCCCTATGTTTAATGAGGTAAACTTTATTAGTTGGAAAGATAGAATGAAAATATTTTTTCAATCCATTGATATTGACTTGTGGTATGCTGTAAATGAAGGTCCATTCAAAGCTGCCATCATTGATGATGATACAAATAGAAGAAGAGAAAAGACAAGGGATGAGCTCACTCCACAAGATAAGGCAAATTTGACCTTAAATGCCAAGGCTATGAACGTGTTATACAATGCCTTGGATGCCAGCGAATCAACTCGAGTCAAAGGATGTGTTTCCGCTAAAGAAATTTGGGACAAATTGAAGGAAATTCATGAAGAAAGCGATGATGTTCGAGAACAAAAGAAATACTTACTTGTTGTCAGGTACGAGTCCTTCAAGATGGAGCCACATGAAAATATTTATAAAATGTATAGTAGATTTAATGATATCATCAAAGATCTTGAAACCTTGGGAAATGAATACTCTTCGGGTGAGCAAAATAGAAAAATCTTGAATGCCCTCTCTAAAGAATGGGAAGCAAAGAGTATTGCTATAGAGGAAGCGAAGAACTTGAATTCCATACCCATTGAATCACTAATAAATTCCCTCACTTCATATGAATTGAAACTTAAAGCCAAAGTTGTGGATGATGAAGAAGCAAGGCCAAAAAGAAGCATAGCCTTGAAGACCACTCAAGAAGAAGATGAACATTGCTCCATCAATCTAGAAAATGAAGATCTTGATGAAGGAGATCTTTAATGCACTCATTACCAAAGGATTTCTCAAACGCTACATCAATAAAGGAGAATGAGAAGAGCTGGAGCTATCAACCCAAATAATTTCAAAGGAAAGGCCAAGCCGGAAATGAAAAAGCAAAATGAAAAGTGCTTTGAATGTGGTCAACCCAGACACTTTGCAAGGAGTATTCTTCCAAGAAGAAAAAGGAAGGAAGAAAGCTACACTTCAACAACTTTCAAATCACTTGGGATGATTGCAACTTAGAAGGAGAAGTTGAGGAAGAAGTGGAATCGGCACAAATAGCTTTCATTTTAAAATTGCATGACAGTTTAAGGAAATCATATGCTAGAAATAAGGACTTAGTTAAGAAATCAAATGCTTTATTTAATGCTAACTCTAAACTTGTGAATGAAAATAATAGGTTATCACAAGAAAACATTGATTTGAAGAAAATAATGTATGTGAAAACAAGGATCAAGAAAGAACAAGCCTCCTTGAAGAAAAGATTGGATGACTTGAATACAGCTGTTCTCTTGCATAGAAAAAAGGAAAATATTGTTGATTTGAAAAAGAATAGAAATATATTGATCAAAAAAAACTTTGTCACTTTTAGAAGGAATGATTTATGCTTTGTAAAATCAAAATCTTCTTTATATGGAAATAAAAATGTTATTGGCATGGACATGTGAACAATAATTGCTATGTCAAGAGAAATGAAAAACTTGGTGTGAATACCGTATGGATTTGTAGTCACTTTACTAACTCCTATGGACCGAAGAAAATGTAGGTACCAAAAATTATCACTTAATTTCTTGTGTAGGTAATGAACATCACCAAGAATGCCAAATGGTTCATAGATAGTGGGTGCTCAAAACATATGATGGGTGATGCATCTCTCTTCACCAAACTCATATCCAAAAATAGTGGAAATGTGACTTTTGGGGATAACATGAAAGAAAAATTAATTGGTCTTGGTGATGTAGGTAAAAATGGTGAGACTTTGATTAAAAATGTGCTTCTTGATGATAATTACGACTTGAATAACAATCTATTAAGTGTGAGTCTATTATGTGATAAAAATCTATATGTGTCATTTACCAAACATGAATGTCTAATTGTTGATAAAAATTGTGTTGTTTTATTTAAAGGTACTAGGCACAATGATGTTTATGTGATTTATCTTGACAATATTGGTAGTGGCAATGTAAAATGTCTAACCGCTTCTATAGATGATCCTTGGCTTTGGCATAGAAGGTTTTGTCACTTCAACATGGAATTAATTGAAAACCTTGCCAAGAAAGAATTGGTGAGAGGCTTACCAAAATTGAAGTTTTTGAAAAACAAAATTTGTGATGCACGCCAATTTGGTAAACAAGTTAAAATGTCTTTTATACCAAAAAATTGTGTGTCTACTTCCAAACCCTTAGAATTATTACATTTGGACTTGCTTGGTCCCATTCAACATGCTAGTTTCGGTGGTAGTAAATATGCTTTTGTGATTGTTGATGACTATTCTAGGTATACTTGGGTACTATTTCTCTTTGTTCACAAAATCAAAACTTTTGAAAATTTTGTAAAATTATTTTCCAAAATACAAAATTTGTTGAATTTGAAAATCATTTGGTTGAGAAGTGATAATGGAGCCGAATTTAAATTTGGAGGTTTTTTCGAATTTTTTGATCACAATGGTATTTCGCATGAATTCTCGGTGGTTAGAACGCCTCAACAAAATGGTGTGATTGAAAGGAAAAATAAAAAACTTCAAGTGGTCACTAGAACCATGATTAGTGAATGCGATTTACCAAAATATTTTTGGGCCAAAGCCGTTAACACAGCTTGTTATGTTATGAATCGAGTTCTTTTGAGGCCCATTTTAAATAAATCTCCTTACGAACTCTTGTTGTGCAAAAAACTTCTTGTGAGCTATTTCAAAGTTTTTGGTTGCAAATGTTTCATTTTAAAAATCAAACAAAATATTGGGAAATTTGACAAAAAATCGGATGAAAGAATTTTCTTGGGTTATTCTAGTGAAAAGAAAGCATACCATAGATTTTTTGCACAAGAAGTGTATACAATAGAAGAACTCTTTTAATTGAAGAAGTTGTGCATGTTACATTTGATAAGGCTAATGATATTATTTTAAAGAATGTGTGTGAAAATGAAGATGTAGGTATTCAAAAGGAACTTAAGAAGCTCCCTATACATGAGGACCATCAAGAGATCATGACAAGCAATGAGGAGAACACTCATCACTTGGATGAAGAAGAAGAAGAAAAGAATGAAGATACTAGAAAAGATCTCTCAAGAGTATGGAGATTTGTCTCTAGTTACCCTCAAGATTTGATCATAGGTGATCCATCCAATGGGGCAAAAACTCGATTTCATAAACTTTTGAATAGTAATTGTGCATTACTTTCTCATATTGAACATAAACGTGTGGATGATGCATTGAAAGACAAATCTTGGGTCTTTGCTATGTAAGATGAACTTAGTCAATTCGAGAAAAATAATGTATGGACCTTAGTTGAAAGACCATCAATTCATTCCGTGATAGGAACAAAATGGATGGATTTTTAGAAACAAATTAAATGATAAAGGTGAAATTATTAGGAACAAAGCTAGACTTATTGCAAAGGGTTATGCTTAAGAAGAAGGTATTGATTTTGATGAAACCTTTGCACCAGTTGCTCGTTTAGAATCTATTCAAATGTTTCTTGATATGCATGCTTTAAAATTTTCAAATTATTCCAAAAAGATGCCAAAAGTGCATTTTAAATGGCTTTATTGATCAATAAGCTTTCGTTGAAAAACCCCCCGATTTTGAAAATAAAAAATTTTCAAATCATGTTTTCAAACTTGCTAAAGTTTGATATGGTTTGAAACAAGCTCCCAGAGCTTGGTATGAAAGGTTAAGTGGATTTTTGATTGAAAATGGTTTTAAAAGAGGTGTTGTTGACACAACTCTCTTCACCAAAACTAATTCTAATGGTTTGTTAATTGTTCAAATTTATATTAATGATATTATTTTTGGAGCAACTAATGAAAGCTTTTGCAAGGAATTCTCGTGCTTAATGTACAAAAAGAATTTGAAATGAGTATGATGGGAGAATTACAATTCTTCCTTGGACTCCAAGTTCACCAAATAAAGGAAGGAATGTTCATTACACAAATCAAGTACACAAAGGAGCTACTCAAGTGATTTGGAATGGAATATTGCAAACAAGTGGGAACACCAATGTGTATTTCAACCAAACTTAACAAAGATGAAGAAGGTAATAGTGTTAATGAAAAACACTATAGAGGTATGATCAGAAGCCTACTTTACCCAACAGCTAGCAGACTGGATATTATGTTTGCTGTTTGTCTGTGTGCTAGATTTCAATCTTGTCCTAAAAAATCACATTTGACTCAAGTACCCTCTCAAAATATCTATCCCTTCTCTTCTAAAATTGGTTAAGGAATTTTTATTCCAAAACCCTCACCTACCTCAATTGATCCTCATTTCACCTTTCTACCTTCTCATTTCTTGTAACTTCTTACAAATTTCCTCCAACTCACTTTCCCTCTTTTTCTTTTTTTTAAGATTTGTTTCAAATTCACAATGGTACCATCGCATGGAGGATCCTCAACCGCTTCCAAAGGCAAAAAATTGAAGGGCAAGGCTCCGGTGCAAGGACAAACATCCACAGATCCTCAATCCATCCCCAATCCCTTTCTACCTACATTTATTGAGGCCAATGCATCCGAGATGTATACCTCACTTCTTAGCAAATCAATCATTATTCAACAACCCGCTTCTAACAGTCTTCTTGCTAAATTGAATTTGCCTCTTGTTAAAACATGCTTTGAAAAACAATCTTGGGGTAAATTAGTTCACTTGGACTTGCCCGTTTACCATGATATGGTAATACAGTTTACTGCCAACCTTAGAAAGGGCTTAATTGTTCATACATTAGTCTCTTGTGTCAATCATATGAATCTTGAGATTTCTTCGAATGTTATCAATTCTAATTTCGAATGTAAAATTGCCTTTCCTAATGACATTTCCTATTTCTTCTCTTTGGATAAATAACCTGCCTCAGATACTCGTTTCTAGATATTGACGAGGTCCGACAGATTTTTAACATCAATTTTGAATAGGCTTCGGAAGCCAAAACCACACTGCTTACACCTGAACTCAACATCTTATATACTTTAGTCACTAATTTACTGCTTCGGATTGATAGGCATCGCCCTGAGCCCCGTAAAATGCAGTTGTATTTGTTTTATTGTGTTTTTAAAGGTAATACACTTGACTTTGGCTATCTCTTTTGCTCTCTATGGGAGCTATTTTTAACTGATACACGCAGAAACATTCCTTTTGGCAAATTTCTCAATAAAATTTTTGATCACCTTGATGTCCCTTTTACTGGCAAAAAGCAATTTTCTCCTTATTTTAATAAATCATACATTGAACGCAAAGGTTTAAGGTTTTTTAATGATCAATGGTTTACCAAGGCTGCCTATGAACTTGAAAAGTCCAAATCTCAGGCTTCTACCTCCAGCCTTGCACCTTTGCATTCGCCTTCTCCTCAACAATTTTCTTCCACACTTCCTCTATTGCCTATTCGACCCCCACTATTCATATTCTGGACCCTCCTTATCTCATCTGTGTACCCTTGTTACATCCTTGAGTAATCAAATAAGCACCTTCCAACGCTGCACCACTCGAAAGCTAAAGAAGCTGAAGATCAAACAAACCATTCTTCAAGAAGCACTCAATTTAGGAATGTCTGCCTCACCTCAGGTTCAGTTTGCTAATATCTAGTCCCAATATGTTCTTGACTCTTCTACTGACAGCGATGACAGTACCAATAACTAAGGCAATCGTTCTGAACCTGAAGACCGTGAGGATCCAGTTGGTACAGCCAATCCTACCAAATCTACTGCTACTGGTGCTGATGATGACGATGATGAAGACGTTGACGACACTTTCAACTACATCATGCAATGACAAGATCCTAATGATCACGACAGTGAGGCTACCGATGAATGATGTAACCACCAAGAAATGCAAACTTGAAGAACGCTCCAAGAAGAAAAATGACTCCACTTAGATTGATCAATTAATTGTTTCTTTTTCCACTTTTAAGCTTCTCTTATAATTGATTGACTTCTCTAAGTTGAAATTATTAGCTTCTCTATGAAGTCTTCGTTTTGCCTTTTCTGGATAGATTTTTTATTGCCTGCTTATGGGGAGCACACTTCTAGAGGGAGCTTTTTCTTTCTTTGATGATGCCAAAAGGGGGAGTAAGGTTGCTATTAGCATTGATTATGGCTGTTTGAACTAATTATATTGTGTAAACTTGGTTGTTGCAAGTTATTTTACCTCATGCTTTGTCATCATCAAAAAGGGGGAGATTAATGATCTACAAATCTTATTTTGATGATGACAAAATGATTTAACCACTTAACCTGAGTTGTGCAGGACTGCTAGGATATTTCCCTGAAGTAGGGCTTTCGGATGAAGTACACCGTCCAAACAGCACTATATTTCTTGGACGCACAAGCTCGTCCGAACAAGATTGTCACGGACGCAATTCATTGTCCGAACGATCAGTCAGAGAGCAAGATTTATTGGAGCATCTACAACAGATTGCACTAGCCTGTCCGAAGGAATTTCCCTCGGACGTATTTTTCTGTCCAAAAGAGCAAGGTAGAATCAAGAGTTTTAAAACACTTGCAACGGAAGCATCTAACTGTCTGAAAGAAGCTTACACCGGACGAAACTAACTGTCTGAAGGAAAAACATTTCCAACTTGGCATTAAATCTTTCGGACACATTATTCCATCCGACGTGTGAACTTTTCAAGCATTCCTGGTTTGGACGATGGAACGGACGCAGGATCGGCCGTCCGAAAGATGTCCTCTACTTTCTGATATTTGAACGGACGATTGTTCAGACGCATAACAATTATATCGGACGTCCGAAACTTATAACGGCTGGTGTTTGAGCATTTATTATTGAGCCGTTAGGAAGTGGTTAGAACTCAATTTATTGCACCTATAAATACCAACTCCTATGTATAATGTAAAAATAACTTACGCATTGAATACAAGCAAGTAGAAAAGCAATTTGAGTGCAAATTAGCTATTGCATAATATTGTATTAGTGTGTACTTTAAAGTGCTATTCAAAAATATTGAGTGGAGTGATAATCTAGTACAAAAGTGAGGTTGAGAGTAAAATACTTAGCTCAACTAAAGAGAATTAGTGTGAGCAAGGATTGTCGTATGAGATTATTGGCTCACCAAATTTGAAGGAGCATTTTAGTAGATTAACACTTCAAGCTTGGTAGCTTGGAAGTGTTGTTTGTTTAATCTCTCTCTTTACCTTTTTTTATATTTCTTAGGCTTAATTGATTTTATCTCTATCAAATTTCTTGTTAGTACAAAAGATTTTATAAAAGCATATTTTGCAAAGTAATTTTTAAAAAACCTAATTCACCCACCTCTTACGTTGCTTTGGGGCCAACATGAACAACCAGGGAAAAAGAATTGGCATCCACGGTTCTTCTTCTCCTTCAAAAATCTATACAATAATGAACAAAAATTAGTTTTACTTTATGATTTAAATCTCCCTCCGGATTGTTGTTCACCGAGACCGGAACAAATGGAAGAGCATCAAATATTTGCCCTACGCCATTTTTCACCTTGATAACCTCATTTTCATCTTTGGGGTTGAATATAAGTTTTCCAAATCTTACTTTGTCGTCCTTAACCCAAGTGACCAGGCCATCGATAGAAACCTCAACATCGATTTGACAAAGAGATTGTGATCGGGTATATTCAGAGTCATAATATATTCACGCCCTTCCTAACTGGTTGCCCTTTCAAAATAAAGAAAACCGTTGGTATCCATTATCTGCAAAAGTGAAAAAAATTGTAACAATATAGTGGCTTGAATGCTCAAAATCAAATGACCCAAAAATTTAAGCAGGCCCTAGGATCCAAACAATTAATAAAGGGCCTCAAGGGTAATTCATTAACAACAAGCCCTGAAACCTAAAAAATCGGCCTTAAAATTTCAATAATGGGCCTAAAGGGTTAATTAGTGGGCCTTAAAGTGTTTTTATGGGCTTTAGAGCCTGCAAATTCAAGGCGGCAATTACGTTATAGACCTAAACTTCGAAAGAGTAAGTCTTAAAAATGGATCAATAAATAATAGATCTTGGGGTTCTAAAGAAGAATTAAAACGGGCCTCAAAGTCAGATTCATTGATTACAGGCTTTAAATTGATACATTTTAGCAAATGTGGGCCATAAATGCATTATCGAGGCTCAAAGGCCAAAGTTAAATGCAAATGGGTTTAACACCTGGGCTTTAAAGGTATTAAATGTGTTTTAAGTATTTGCCAATTATTTTGGGCTTCAAAACCACAAGTACAATTCAAAGGGTTCGAAAGCCAAAGTCAAATATAAACGGGTTTCACACCCAGGCTTTGAAGCCATTAAATTTGAGCCAATTATTTTGGGTCCTAAAACCACAAGTACGACTAAAAGGGCTCAAAGGCCAAAAGTCAAATACGAGTAGATCAAATACCTAGTCAAAGTAATAAAAGTGAGTGCGAAGGCCAACGATTTTCAAAAAAAATAATAAAATAAATTATAACAATAACAATGTAACAATAACAATAACAATAACAATAATAATAATAATAATAATAATAATAATAATAATAATAATGTATAAAATAATAAAAATAATAATAATAATAATAAAAATAATATATCGAGTCTTATTCATGTCAAAATCATTTCCATGAACAATTTCCAGAAGGCAACTATTAAACATGAATTTTTTACAGTTGAAATTTGTCCTGTCAATGGTCAACTGATAAATTGTTGTAGCCATGCACATAAGTTAAAATTGTAATAATTTGTCAACTTAAAAAAACAGAGATGCGGTTGTGAAGAAAAAAAAAGAAAAAAAGATCATAGGTGTAACATGAAATAGTTAAAAGACTATTTCATGTTTACAGGCCATGATGGAACGTGGCCATGTGTCAACAAAAAAAAAAAAACAAGCCCTACGTTGATGCAAAGTATTGCCTAATTATGATACTTTTGCAACTCAACAATAGTCATACTTTTTTTTTATATGGCATAGAAGTGTGAAATTTTTTATTTTAGTCACATCTCTTGATGAAATTAAATAGTTAATGACATTCTGATCTCATAGTCTTACTTAAATTTCGTCTTCTTGAAATATAATTTATAATTTTTCAAAAAATTGTTCTATTAAGCAAATATGAAATTGTCATATATATGAAACTAACATTTGTAATATAATCATTTACATGACAACTAATGTTTAGGAATCAAAATTTGTAGGATAATAACATAATAGTTTTAGTTGCATATTCAACAATCATTTTTTTTTTCAAACGTCAACAGTCTAACTTACTCCCATCTAACCATATCTAATACAAAAGGAAGGTGAAGACCCAACGGAGTCAAGGGATAAGAGACCTAACCCCTATCTTTAATAATGCAAGGCGGAGATTTGAACTCCCGACATTGCTCCCAAACAAAGTGTTTGATGGCCAAATCACATAAAGTGAGTTGGTTCAACAATCTTGTTACTTAATTGTCTTTATTGTTTTTTTTTTTTAATATTTGTGGTGATATAGAACTTACAATACTATAGTTATTCAATTTTATTTGTCTTTGTTTAGATAATAATTAAAAGTTTTAATCAATAATCGTTCCACTAATATTATTTTATTCTATAAGTGGTATGCATTTATCTTTTTGCACACAAGTTATTTTACTAATATTATTTTATTATATAAACTGAATATGAAAATTTTTACTTCCGTACATAACAAGGAATATTTCACTAGTATATATAGGATAGTATATAGGTTGTTTGTGAAAAGATCTACTATCTTGACAAGTGGCATATATTAGCAAATATGCGTATTTTAATAATAAAAGTTAAACATAAAATTCTTACTTAACTATTTGAATTCAAATTTATTACGTAGATCCTATCTTAACTAATTTTTTTTGCTCAACACCTTATATTATGTAACCTACTTCTTATAATTTATCTTTTCCCATTAGATATACAATATTAAATACTATGTATCATTACATAAGTATCAATGATTTATACAACATGACAAATATAAAATGATGTTACAATTATAATGAATTAGAAATAAAAATACTTCACATATATAGTGTTTAATGGATTATTCTAAATAAATTTGAAAAAAAATGTGTAACATAATTACACCTGAGTAATTTCATTCTTATAACCTAATTATAATACTTTTATCAAAAAATTAACAAGGGAGAATATTAAAAATTTAATTCCTAAACTATTTTTAAAATCTCATGGAGATCGTTCAAATTATTTTTTAATTTTTTGTCTTTGATTGCACAGAAGTTCCCGAAACTCTTTTATAAACTTTTTTTTCCTAGAAGTATTTTCATAATCTACAGATATACACTATATTTTTTATTTTACTCTTTTGTCCCTTGAGTTTTTTATTTATTTTATTATGGATAGATGACTACTTTGATTGCAAAGAAAAAAAATACTTGAGTGACCTCCACGAGACTGTTAAAATAGTTGAGGATAAAAAAAGTTTAAATAAAAATTGGGGATCTTCTTGAATGACTAAATTTATAATTCTCTTAGTTGATAATTAGATGTACTGTATCACAAGAAAGTAACAAAGGTATAAAATTAATTTTTTCTTGAATCTAATTCTAACATATTCATCAATAATTAGTTGTTGATAGATGTTATAATTAAACGAAGATGTAAACATATTCACTAAACAAGTAATTTCAATATTACATCTTCTTTACTTTTTGATAATTTTTTCATATCATTACATTTACAGGTATGCTTTGTAAATTGTATGCTTATGAGTAAATCAATCGTTGGAAGTGTTTCTTTATATTTTTGTTTCTTTCCTTTTTTATCTATATAATAATTATACTTTTTTGTTTATTTATTTTTGAAAATCTAGCTCTCCTATATCTCGTAGTGGCTCAAACTCAGGACCAATAAGTTATGGGAGAAGCGTCTTATCACATAAGTTACACTTTTTGCCATTACGCTTTCCTTTATATGCCAAAGAGGTATGATATTTTTATTTTTAGTCGTTTTGATAAAATTATTTACTTATTGAATTTTGATCTCATAGTTATTATCTAGAATTTTGTTTCTTGAAAATTAATATGTAATCTTTCAAAAATTATTTTTTTAAACCAATAGGATGAATTTTGTAAAGATTATCATACATATGAGACTAATATTTGTGATTAATTAAGGATAATTATGTGCACGACAATTAATGTTCAATGATAATTTTTGTAAGACTATATAATAGTTTTAATTACAAAGTCAACAATTATTTTACTTAATTGTCTTCTTTGTTTTTTTATTTAGCTTATGTTCATTTCTCCCCTTCTTTTTCTCATGGCTCCAAAGATCCAAAATTGAGCAAAAATGTAAGAGTTAGGTATGTTCTGGGGTAACGGGATGTCTACGTAATTTTGATGAAAGAAGTGGATTTTTTGTTTTACCCTCAAATTAGGTAGGCTTTATTTGACCATGACCTGTTCGGAATAATCAACTGTGTCTCATATCCTGTCATACAAGATTATGACATTGAATTTAAATAATTCCATTAGGAAGAATAAAGGGATAGTTCTAATGATTTTTTAATCTATGAGGGGTTACTTTAGCAATTTTTCATTTCCCACGAAATATGAAATTATGAACAAAGTTTATATAAAAGTGTTACGGCTTGTGAAAACGAACGAAGAAGGAATATTTGTGAGCTATATGTACATAGCAGTTATTTCAATTTGCATCCTTAACTTATTTTTTATTTTCACTTTGTACCTTGTACCTTTTTTTTTAAACATATCGCATTATGAACTCTCAAATTTATCTATTCCAGTTAAATTTTTAATACCATTACTAAAGTTAACGGATGTTCTAATTGTACACACCATGCATATAAAATAGAACATTGGTCAAATTTTTAACAATAAAAAAATTGGATCAAACTGGGACAAATCTAAGAGTTAGAGGTGCAATGTGTCCAAAATTTAGAATTACAGGTGCAAAGTGTTAATTGATAATAAATTATAGGGTGCAAAGTGGAATTATCCATGACTACTTCTATTGGTACAATACGTCCCTAAGCAAGTGTTATGTAGTAGTATGCACTTACTTAACATCCATTGACTTTGGTAATGACACTAAAAATTGGAAGAAATGATATAAATCTGAGAGTTCAGAATACACTATGTCCAAAAAAAAAAAGGTATAGGTGCAAAGTGAGAGTAGGATAAAAGTTGAGGAATGCAAAGTGTAGTAAAGCCATGTAAATACTACTAGAAGCACAAAATATGTTGGTAATGTGTTCTGGTGTCAGAGTGAGGGTAATATCCTAATGATGCATAAATATACCACCAAACGGCCTGTAGACACGTGGTAAGTTGGTCAAAGTAGTCAAATATTTATGAGGAAAATTTTGTCATTTCACCTAATCTCAATGCCGACGATCAATCTAAGATATTTAAGGCCTCAATGGGCCAACTATTTAGTAGCATATGGCCCTTTAATTATCTAAACCCATCAAGTACTAGTACAAATGCAAAGGAGCAAGGTTAGTTCTAACAACACATTTCTCATTACAAATTCATTTGCTATTCTTAGCTTTTGATCATTTGCTCTCTAATTTCCTCTTATTGGCCAATTTTTGACTTGAACATTGGAGCATGTTCTGGAGTACAAAGCCCTACCACTCTTATTATTTGTCTCAAGTGTTCGATCATGAGTACGGCACACTACAATACCTTTGCATTGGAGTATTTTTACTTATTCGACGACTTTGGACCTAGACGTTGGTTATTTGATTATTGACCTTGGTGTTTATCTGATTCTAGCATCAACATTTGGCACCATCTATAGAAAACTAAATGAGAAGCCACCCTCAATCATGACTCCTAACATGTGTAACATTCATTGTAACAATGAAAACAAAGGCAAAGAAATCACCTTCTAACATCAGTAAAATCAATCAATCAAAGTGTTTGACCAACTTGGGGGCAACCTGGGAATTTCGATCTCCAAGATATGGACAAGTATGGAGAGATTCATAGGCTAAGACAATAAAGTGCTATGTTAAAAAATATGCTCATTAGACAACAATTTGAACATCAACATAATAACATTAAAAGAGAAGAACCCTAGCTCATGCACTTCGGGGTAGAGTTCTCACTTGATCTTGCCCTTAGGGGTAGGGCTCTCACTTGCTTTCACCCTCTGGGGTTGAGCCTCCTCGTACACTCTGCAGAGTAAAGCTCTATCGTGGAACCTAGGGATTTTGATCCCCAAGCTGTGGACAAGAATGAAAAGATCCATAAGTTAAGGCAACAAAATGTTGTGTTGAAGGGTATGCTTATCAGAGAACAATTGAAGCATCCACTCATTCAAAGAGAAAAACCCTTACTCATGTCCTCCAAGGTAGAGCTCTCTACTTCTACACTTTGGGGACACCAAGGAACTTCCTAAGGGATCACTCGAAGTCTATTTTACTCTCGCCTTCTAGGGTTGAGTTCTCACTTGGTCTTGCTTTTTTGGTGTAAATCCCTTACTTCTGTTACCTCTAGGATAAAGTACTCAACTGTTTGCAACCTCAAGGGTTGTGCTCAACTAGCATCCTTTGGGATCACCCCATCTACAACCTTCCGGTGGCAAGTCTAAGCCTCCCCAAGTGAAGGTTTTTACAAGTTAAGTCTTACTCTTAAGAGTAAGGTTCACCTTTCTAAGGGTCAAAAATTTTATCTTTTTGGATCACCTCAGCCTTCAGGGACAAGTCTAAATCTTCTCAAGTGAACTTCAAGGTTGAAAACTAAGAATTGAAGAAAAATATACTTTGAGATCCAAGTTAAGGCTCGGATACCATGCTTGAAAAAATAGAGTATCTACAAATTATACATATTATGCCTAATTACAAATGTACATAGAGAGTTTTCGTATTGGTTTACAAAAGAATATTTTATGGTATGTCTTGGTAATCAAGAGAACAACTCAACTGAGATAATTATCTAATTCTGGGAAGCAATTAAGGTCATTATATATCTGTCATGTATTTTTGTCCCTTACTTGATTCTTCTAAACAATATATTTTGTATTTAATTTAAGGATAAATTACCGTAAACTCCCATGTGCTATAGCTCTTGGAGTCCTTTAGCCCCCATATGTCTTGAAAATCTATCTCAAACCACTATTTATTTTGGACTAAAAGATTGCATGGATTAAAATCATCTAAAATAACAAAATGTATTGAAATTACTTATATAACCTAAAACCAAATGCGTTTCTTCAAAATTACCCGAAAAACGGCGGGTCCCTTCATCATTTACCCCTAATGCCACCTGTACCACCACCCAACAATAATCGTAGTCCTCGATCCTTGTTCTTTCCTCTACTTTCCCATAGCCACCCTTCTTTCTTCCTATTTCCCTTCTCCAACCTTTCCTCTCTCTCTCTCTCACACTGTCACATGTACTATCCCCCTTTCCTTCCCCATCAGAGTCCCCAAAGCAAACTCATTACCCTCTACCTATTATTAGATGAGTTTCTTCACCTTTCAACCTTCGTTCCTCCACCACTACTATCTATTGCCGCTACAATCCCAACCCCTCTTTGCCAAGAGGGAAAAAAAAGAAGAAGCCAAAACCACCAAATGTGCTAGCCCCAAAAATAAGCACTAATTGTCTTACCTAAACACAAAACAAACATTTGAAAAAAATGGTCATTTCTAGCCTTAAAAAACCTACCAGGAAACAAAGTCAAAAAATAACAAAACATGCCAATATAAATGGCCATGATTGGTTTTAATATTAAACCAAAAAGAAAGCCAAAACTCACCACCATAACTAAAGACCATTTTGGTGTAAAAATTTATTGTTTCACGTCTTGATTTAGTGAAAAAGACGAGAGAGGGGCTTGCAGCTGTCCTAACCCTCTTGGGCATTTTTCAATCATTTTCCGACAAATTCTTGCAGTTGTCCTAACCCTCTTGGGCATTTTTCAATCATTTTCCTACAAATCCAACACGAGAATCATAACCTACGGAAAAAAACAAGTCTGGCGTCCAATTTCATGTTGTCTGAAGCCGGAATAATTTTTTTGATAAGGGACCAAGGTAGTGCAGCTACTGACCATAGAAAGTTGATTAGCCATCAGTTAAAAGCTTCACAGTGTTTTTTTTTATGGATGACCTAAAATGATTTAATGTAGGAAAAAGGGGAAATATTTTCATTAATTATTAGAAATTTAGAAGGGAAATGATTTTTTGCATTAAATACTCGCACTCAGAGTGTGTGGAGGTTAAACACTGCTAACTTTGATGAATTTCGTCCACTTTACCTTTCAATCCAAAAGATATGGGGGTTTAAGGTAGATTTCCAAAATACATAAGGGTTATGGATCAAAAGGTCATACCACATAGGAGTTTACGGTATTTTACCCTTAATTTGAATATATGCATGCAGACACTAGCTTTAACTTTCTGATGAAGGAAATTATAATAAGGTAATGAACTTTGACCAAGAATGAGGACTTGGATGGCTAAGGTCCTTGCTAAACTAGATGAACCCAATAGAATCATGGATTTCAGTACATTGATCAAGTTTGAAAATATAAGAGATGGTTTAGAAGTTAGTTTAGCATAATTTTCTTTGACAATATAAGTGAGTAAGGAAATGTCGTATATATTAAAATGAGTAAATGCATATGCAGACGTGTGCCTCCATGGAATGAAGACAAGCGAATAAATAGGTGTTTACGATTACTATTACTTATTCACCATCTTCCAAGTCCTTTTTTATCCTTTTTTTTTTTCTTGTTTATCAAATTTTTCCAAGCAATGGTGGAACCACATTCAACTGAAAGAGGGGGAAGGGGTGGAGGAGAGGGAGGTGGCAATTGCTCCTCTTAATTTTGAAACTTATAAAATAGGTATGTAGAAATTTTAAGGGAGTTTAATTTTATCCTCTATTTGCAACCTTAAATTTGTCACTTTTTATTTTTCTTTATATATTCCTCCTAAAAATTTGAAGTTCCAAGATCATGCAATTAAAAACAGGGAAATATTTATATATACTCGATTTTTGATTCTATTTGTTGACCATGTATTGTAGATTAAACTTAAAAGAATAAATGACTTTAGCTGATGTAAGTAAGATTTTATAAAATTTAATCTTAACCACAAGATGCTACAGGTAGAGTTCATGAATGGATCTACCCAAATATTTTTCTTAAAAATAATGACATATTCAAAATTAAAACAAGTGTCACTTGGAAACAAAACTTTCAAAGACTTTTGAAATTTAAGAAATAAATTGGATGTATAATTTCATTTAAAATTTATTTTTCAAATACATGTTGATAAAAATTGAGCATTCTATAATTTTCTTTGTTTAAAATCACACACATACACACACAAATATGTGTGTGTGTGAGTATATATATATATATGTTGAAGTTACCAGGGAAAGAAAACCTTCCATTCAATATCCTTACAAATGCTTAATTCAAAAGTAGCCTATCTATTACTAACCTTATTATCAGATCTTTTAACAAAAGAAAAGAAAAAATGGGAGAAATATTTCTTAAGGTCAAGAATAGATATTTGCTAACAGGACTCCCAATTCAACATTCTCAACTTTGTTTTGGTTAATCATCTAAACCAAGAAAAGACTATCACTTTGAAATTCTCTCCACAAAAGAGCAATTTGCATTACAAATCTTAGAGCTTTTGCTTTTGCAATTTTGAAATTATAACATAGTCATATTCTTTTTAGTCCAAGCACCCAATAGTTGGCTATCAGAATTTCTTGCCACAATACCAAGTTTAACTCTTTTAAATTGATAATGAACAGTAGCATCTGAATTAAACTTTATGATTCCAAGAGAAGAGCAAGTTCAGACTTGTAAATGATCAACTCGAGGAGAAGAAAAAGAAGCACCAACAAGTGAACAAATCTGTAAAATTTCAACCACTCAGAATGTGTATGATTTACCACATCATAATCAGAAATCCACACTTGATAAAAAAATCATTTATTTCTAGCTATTCTACAACAAAAAAGAAGTGAAAGAAAGTATTGCACTCAAATTAGTAGTAATAGACAAAGTTATCAGAGAATTCCACCAACTTCAGAAGTTGGTTTGAAATTGATGCAAATTAAGCCAAAGAATATGGGAGATTTTTCCAGTCATTTGAGAGGGCAATTCAAAACAATTAAAAAAGATATGTTTCAAGGATTCCTCACCTTACAAAATTAGTGAATTGAGAGGCAGGGACTAGGCTTTTCTCCATTAATTGGAAATAATTTCTTTCTAATACACTTTATAAAAATATAATTTAAATTATTTTTTAAAAATTACAACCGTTTATAATAAAATTTATTGTATATGTTTGCTCTACACAAAATTTGAAAACAAATAGATTAAATTTTTTCTGTTAGATCAAAAGTTTAAATTTTTCTTTTGATTTTGACCTATTTTACACCACCCATATATTTCGGGCGAATTAAGTGACGAAACATTTTTAATATTTGGTTTAAAAATATATTGATCTACTCATCAAAACAAAATTATTGATATAATTTGATAATTTTTAAGAATCCTTATTGTTTAATATAAATGATCATTAAAGGAAATTGAAAGAAAAATATAATACAGAGGATTCTAACTGGATTGACAGTTTTCCTTATACATATATATACATATCTGTAAATAAGAATTGTTCAAACTGAGTCAAATTTATCTTCGAATAGAAAATTTCCCCAAAGATGCAAAAGTGAAGAACTTCTGACACTATATTAGAAAGAGTCAAGCCAACTTCTTAAAAATATACATTGGAAACAATAAATAATTCGTAGCTCTTAGCTCAATGCATAGCTAATGCTGCTATAAATCAATGTTTTGAAAACCGGACAGGCCAATATAGAAAGAGTCAAGCCAACTTCTTAAAAATCTACATTGGAAACAATAAATAATGCATAGCTCTTAGCTCAATGCATAGCTAATGCTGCTATAAATCAATGTTTTGAAAACCGGACCGGCCATTTAACCGGTGGCTTGTCCGGTTCGCGGTTGAACCGGCGGACCGGTTGAACCGGCCGGTTCACTAATTAAGGTCTTTTTTTTTTTTACCAAAGTGTGATATAATTTAAAATGACCTAAAATATATTTATATAAAATCTAAAATATAAGTGAAACACTATTTTTGGATAATTACAGTAGTCCTACTACCCAAAATTACTAATCAAATTTCTAATAAAAAAAGTGAAATTTATACAAAAATATGTATAAAAAAGATGAAAAAAATAATAACTTAATAATTTAGTCTTTGGTGTGTTCAATGTTTTGCTATTTTGGATTTTTTTTCACGATTTTTTAATTTTTTCTTTATTTAAATCATTTTTTATTCTGAAATTTAAAAAACCGATTTTTTATCGGTTCTCGGTTTTTACCAGTTTCCAATTTTTTACAGGTTCTGTCTGGTATTTTGGACAGACCAGATAGGTAGTTGGACCGGACCGGACCGGTGGTTCTTCAGGTTCGCGGTCCGACCGGTCGAACCGGCCTATCCGGTCCGGCTTTCAAAACACTGCTATAAATTATAAGGGTAAGCGGTGAGAAGTCCATGCATGCAAGAGCCTAGCAAGAAACTACTTTCGAAATTATTCATTGCTTTTGAAAGATCATACTAATAAATTTCCTATAAATGCCCTCTCTGCATTGCTTTCCTTCACTCACACAAAATTTACTTCAAAAATTACATTCCCACCGAACCACTTGAAACTTTTTTGATTTTTCCCTCTTAGGATGAATGCTACTGATGAAGTGATTCTGCTAAATGCAAAGTTTAGTCCTTTCGGTATGAGAGTTATAATTGCAATGAAAGAAAAGGGCATAGCCTACGATTACAGAGAAGAAGATCTTCCCGATAAGAGTTCATTGCTCCTAGAAATGAACCCTGTCCATAAGATGGTTCCAGTGTTGATTCAAAATGGGAAACCAGTTTGTGAATCGGTCAACATTCTTGAATACATTGATGAAGTCTGTTATGAGGAATCTCTTATACTGCCTAGTGATCCTTATGACCGAGCTGATGAGAAATTCTGGGCTGATTACATAAATAAGAAGGTAAGAAAGAATATTTGTGTCATTCTATATTTTGCCTCATCTTGTTTTGTGAAATTAGAACTAATGAAATATTTATGTTTTGCCTCATCTTGTTTTGTGAAATTAGAACTAATGAAAGTACCTATTTACTTCATAAATAGTTAGAAAAATTTCTAAAAATATGCTTGTTTTCAAAATTGTTCTTTTTTTATGCCTATTCTAAATTGCAGTTCCGGACAGTGGAACTCCCATTCGGAGAATGCGAGTTCCAGAAATTTTATTTTTTTTAAAAAAAAATATATATATATATTTTTAGAAGACCTATATATTCACCGAATGCGAGGTCTTTAAATTTTTTTTTTTTTTAACCTCGCATTTAAAAAATGTTTTAAAGTAATGAAAATTTTTTTTTATTTAGCAAATTTGACTATGTATATATATATATATATTTTTTTTTTAGGAATTAGCAAATTTGACTATGTATATTGTGAAGGGAAATTGTGCACTATTACAAAAATAGAAAAAATGAAGGATTTAGCAAATTTGACTATGTATATTGCGAATGAAAATTGTGCACTATTACAAAAATAGAAAAATGAAGGATTTGACTGTAAGATAAAATCATTTAAATACTAAACCGTAAATTATAAACTATAACACATCTAGATTAATGAAGTAGTACGATATTTGGGAATAGTAAACTATTATCTTTAAATCATAAACTATAACATTAACGAAATAATACGCGAATAAAATGTGTAAACTCGCAAATTTATTAATTTATCTTATTTTTGATAAAATTTTGACATAACCTCTCCTATTTTACGAACATTCTCCCTGCCAACAACCAAACCCAACAAGGGTAACAAACATCCATAAAAGCCCGACAAGGGCTAAAAAACATAAATACAAACCTAATAACAATAAAAAAGCACCCGACTAGGGCGAACAATGATATAAAAATAACGGACATCAATCACAGAATATTGCGAGAAGTAATAACAAATGTCAATGTCCATGATCTCCAAATCTGCCGCCCGTACCACACTCTCTAGGTTTAGGCACCCTTTTTGATCGACGGACATGAAATAACGGAGTGTCTTGTTGTTGAGTATGGTGAGCAATTTCCGCCTGCAAAGGTATGCTTTGTTCATGTTCATGTTCTTCATTTCTGAAACAGTTGGACCAGTATGTTCTGGATCAAGCACAGTGGACGACTGTCCGAAAGATGATGGTCCCACCGAAGTGCGCATTGGCGAAAGTATGTGTGAAGTGTCACCCTCGAATGGTATGTTAACATGAGGGGATCCAGCATCTACGTGGGGTCGCGGGGATGGAACTTGACGACGTCAACGACCACCGCTGTGTTGCTCGCCTCGCCGCGGAGCCCGCTCTACTCTATGTGGAAAATGTGTATGGTGTGGATGTTGAACGTAAACAGGAACTGGCAGAGGCCGAAATGTCAAGACGAGTAAATTCGCCTACTGCATGTAGTGATTGAGAAGCGAAATGGCTGATCTGTGCCCATGTACTACTATCCGGAGTATCGTCCTCAGTCATGTTGTCTAACGACATGTAGTACAATCTAGCCATGGAATCCATCTACCGTGAAAGTTCAAATTAGTTTTACTGAAGTAATTTGAAAAAGAAAAACAATAAGAAAAAATGAATAATTACTTACAAGCATAATCTGCACGTGCACCATCGCCTAGGTAGCCTTCTGCAAAAGTAGGGCATTGACTAGGATTGGATATGTACATCACTGTCCTCGCTCGGTACCATTGCATGTAATCACCCGATGCATGTGTAGTATCAACACATGTGAGACCAACCTCAACTGTATCCGTTCTTGCGCCCCAAATATCTATATATTATCGGTGTGTCAACTCCCAATCAGTGTTCGCCCGACCACGTCGGTCTATCAAATGAAATGCAGCTTGGTTACCAATCAATCTCTGATCTGGTATGGGTTGGTGCAAACCAAACTGTCGCATAACCCGATGAGGGAGATAACATTCCACGATCACCCAACATATCAAATAAGTAACTGCACGCCATATGTCACGACCAACAGGGCAGAATGGGAAAGCATATGAAGCAGCTCATCAAAAAATAGCTGCAATATAAACTAATACTAAAGAAGTCTAAAAAAGTTAGTAAATAAACGAAATTCAAGGACGACAATGTGCAAGAAGAAATGAAATGGACGGATGTACCTCATTGGGTCGCAAAGTATGTAACTGATCTCGAAAAACAGATAAAACATGCCGAGGAGCATTGCGCAGATCAAATCCAACATCCCACCTGTAATAAAAATTAATTGATATCAAATCCAATGTTAACAGAATTTAATTAAACACAACAAAACATATGTATCTGGCAGTTACATATGCTCCATCTAGATGCTCCTGTCTCTGGCTCTAACCGGATAGGACGCAGTGTCGGCATGCGCTCCCAAGCCCATAACTGTATACAAATAAATGAATATAAAGTACTCAAATAAAAATTATATGAATATACCTTTACTAATAGTACTGGTCAAATATTTCTAACTGTGGGTGAAGTGGCATCACACAAATACATAATCAATTGTGCCTAAAACTGCTGATCCCCAACTATAACGGCCCACAGTCTCCAAGTCCCTAAGCAACTGAAGATACAGTAGTGGCACTTTATTGCCTGAATTGTCCAAAAATAAAATGCCTCCCTAATAAGTACAAGTAAGTATGTACGTGCCATCTGCCGACACATGTTATTAGGTCACATCATCGGGAAGCGAAAGATCTAATGCGGCGGACAAACATCCAACTTTCAAACGATCACCGTCAATATCTGATCTGACAGGCATGAAACCCAATAACTCCATGCATAATTGGCTCCAAGCATCTGCGGAATGAGTAGTGTCTCTACTCGTCACGGGCGGGTCGTCAATGTGTAAACCCCACAGGACCTCTACATCCTGTAACGTGATAGTTGCCTTTCCAATGGGCAGATGAAAAGAATGTGTCTCAGGTCACCATCGCTCTACAAGACTGGTGATCAAAGCATGATCCACTGAAATGCATTCTAAAGATGCGATGCCCTCGAAACCTGCCAAACAAATATAATGCCATACCGGCGCCGGTATAGGCATGTGATCCCAAAAAGTCCCATCACAACGCTTAACCTGTAGTGTAGAATCATCGATAAGACCATCAAAAATAGATCTAGCACATTATGCGGCGTCATAGGTGATATAATGTCATGTACATATGGTCCAGGATGAACAAGCTCTGCTGACTGATCATCCATACCTAAACAAATAATCATGAAAAGAATGAATGATTGTACAATATGTTTTGATAGTAATCAATGATCAGACAAACATTTTTTGATAATACAATATTTTTTGATGAACGAATACATTAAAAACAAACTACATTCATATAATACAATGAGTATGTAGACAACACAATACAAAGACAAATCATTGTTGTCGTGAAGGGCAACTCCTGTGATTATGTCCCCGTTCATGACAATTCGTACATCTCCTAGGTTCACGGGGATCCCTAATATCCATCTCATTTCGTATGCGCCTCGCACGTACCCGACCTGCCCGGCGTTCAACAGACATATTGTCATCACCACGTAACTGCCAATGAATAGGAGGCAACTCATCTGGATTAGATTATGGAACAAATCTACTAACGCTGTACTGCGCTCGATATATGCGAGTGGTGTAATCCGGTCCGCAAGCAGGCGGGTTGGTTCATCACCCTTATGCCTGCAAACTGTCAAAGCATGCGAACATGGAAACCTATACATTTTCCATTTACCACAGGTACATGTCTGCTGTACATAATTGACAGTTTGTACATTCCCACCACGACCAGTGACACGACGAGGTGTTTCAATTCGGTACACACCAGTAATGGTATCAAAAACCATGAGTGTGTGTCCTGCACCTTTTTTGTCTGCTGACAACATGCTTTTCCAATTCTTTGGTGTAATTGACGTGCGACAGTGTGCACCCCGTGCACTATTATCAACAAATACTTTTACGCACTGATGGAATGTACTATCAATTATAGCCTTTATCGGAAGTAGTCTAACTCCGCGCAACAAGTTATCGTAGCTGTCAGAAGAATTTGTACCATGTATTCCCCACCTACGATTTTCATCGTGAGCAAGGCACCACCGGTCAAGCCCAATATCTACCAGATATCTCCATGCCTCTGGATGTTGCAGCTGTATCGTTTGTTGATGCTTATTCCATTTCTGCCTCTGTAACTTGACACCAAGAGACCAACACAACTTCTTCACTTCTACATTCTTGTATTTGGTCATCAAATTACACTGAACGTGACGCAGACAGAATCTATGATATGCAAATATTTCCTGCCATAAAGGGGACTCACTCATAGCATGCACAATGCCACGATGCCGGTCAGATATAATGCAAACAGTCTTCAAGTCACGTACAACATGGTGTCTCAACTGCTCCATGAACCAATCCCAACTTTGTATTGTTTCCTCATCAACAATTACATAAGCAACAGGTAAAATTTGATTGTTAGCATCCAAAGCGATGGCAATAAGTAATTTACCCCGATACTCCTCTCGTAGATGCGTGCCATCAACACATAGGACAGGTCTACACATATGAAATGCATCAATCGATGGCTGAAATGCCCAAAATATGTATTTGAAAATTTTCACAACCTCGCTACTGTTGGCATGATGTAACCATTGCACCACACAATTTGGGTATTGGAGCGTAGTACTTCTACAACGTATTGGGGTAATTGTTAGAAATTAGATGCCCAACTTCCATATGCAAGCACAATCGCTTTCCTGCGAGCATACCAAGCTTTCTTGTAAGTGATGTCAACCTTGAAACTGTTCTTAACATATGCCTGAATTTGTTTGACCTTGTGCCCAGGATCATTTTCAATTAAGTGCATAATTTGGTTAGCAATGAATGTGGATGTAAGATTTCTGTTGTTGTTACCGGATATTTCACCGAGACATACGTGATCTTTTACCGATTTCGTGACCTTCCACACAGTAAGAGATTCATTTTCACGTACCTGAATACTCCAATCACAATCTCCAGCCGCTAATCTGTCGGAGAATGCAGTCTTGCATTTAGCAGCCCATGTTCTCTTCCGGCTCTCTATGACTTTCAATTCTCGTTGTTGAGCTATAGACCAAATTGTAACTGCCTTCGTAACTTGCTTCTTACTTTCAAAGTACATGTGCAACAACCGAATATCTATTTTTTCTTCATTCCAATAAATCAGCCCATCTTTATCACTGCGGTCCACGGGATCGTACTCACCGTAGTTACCAAGATCATTGAAAAAATCCATCCCCTGGGTTGATAAGCAGGAACATCCTCTTGTGTATGACATTCATCATTATTTATCCCCAAATCCTCGTCAGAATCATCATCTGATATGTCTTCAGAGTCTGAACCGGACTCGTAATCCTCGTCTAATGCATGCCACGACGAGTCACTATTACCACTATCCATTGACAAACCCTTATCTACGAGACCTTTCTCCATATGTTGATATTGCATGGTACTTGGGCCTTCACCTGCTCTAGTGTCTCTATTACACTGCGAGCCAATAGCTTGATCAGATTGCATTGAGTTTGACATTGAAAACGAACAAGTTGGGTTGTAAAACTCAAACGACCACGGATGTTCAAAAAGACTCTGCGCATTGGACTGCAAAGGCTGGTCCTCCATGGTCGAATGCATGAGAAACACATCAGCTCATTGGCCCCATACCATACACCCCTACATTGTTGCTTACATGTACGTGCGGAATTTCCTCCGTCTCAATAAACAATTCAGCACAAAAATTTGGATCGGCATCAAACAAATCAAAAATACCTTCCATACCATCATCATCTATCAATGTAATGCCAGAGTAAACACCACGACTAACTATGTGCCTGTACACAATATTCAATTTCATCTGCTCCCTATCAACCTCCATGAATTCGTATATCTTGTCAACTAACTCAACAAAACTAATTCGTTCATTTATTCAGAATAGTTTCTTGCTCATCATTGGCCGGTAGGACATAGTACCTCCTTCATAGGTTATTTCTCCTCCCCAATAAAGGAGAACGTGACAGGGTCTATCAAATGCCATTTTTCTGTAAGGATGGAACATCTTTAGACCCCATTTTTGGATACGAAATATATTTTTTTTTTTTTAAAAATTTGATAGAGTTCCTCTATATCTTTAAGATTCCCTCTAACGCCGGTCATACCCGATAAGGGTTACAAACAACACAACAAATCGACAACACTTATAAGTAATACATGCCCGACAAGGGCTACAACCAATGCAATAACCCGGTAAGGGTTATGAGTAATATATGCCCGACAAGGACTAAAAAAAATGCAATAACATCCCACAATTTCAGTATAACAAACAACATAACCACAAATTTCACCGCAATCAACAGAAACCAAACCTACAACATATATCCCGAGTCAAAGACCATTCTCTCTAAATATTAAAAAAAATAAGGGATATAATCAAAACAGCATATTATTAAACTAAAATATAAAAACATAAAAAATATAAACTACCAACACAAAATATATTTATAAAAAATTTACATTAACAAAATTAAGCTGATTTAAACAAAATTAAAAAAATATATTAATTAAAATTATTGGACTCCATAAAAAAATTAAATTTACCTGAAATATTTTGGTGGTGGGTGGCAGTGGCGGTGGTTGTGTTGGTTGAAGTGGTGGTGGTGGTGGTGGAATGGAGGTGGTGATTGTTGTAGAGGGGAGGAAAAATAGATGGTGGTGGAACGGAGGAGGAGGAAGGAGGAGGAAGGAGGAAGACGAGGACGAGGACGAGGAGGAGGAGGAGGAGGAGGAAGGTTTTTTTTTTTTTTAATTTGGGGATTTATCTTCTACGAGGCCACGCCTGGCCTCGCAGAAGATAAAGGTCCGACTGACCTCGCATTCGAAGAATGCGAGTTCCACTGGTCCAGAATTGCATTTTGGAATAGGTATAAAAAAGTACAATTTTAAAAACAAGCATATATTTAGAAATTTTTCTAAATAGTTACCTACTGAATATGTCGTATTCTCTGGTATGATGGTATAATTACTCAATATACATGTCACCTAGCTTTTTTTTTTCAGTAGACACCTAGCTTGTTAAAAATATATAATTATATTTGTATACATAATTGGTATTTAATTTACAGTATTATCCAGTGAATTACATAACTATATTCAATAAAGAAACTTTGTTAACTAGAAATAGGGTAGGTTTGTGTTACATAGAATTTACTACAGGAGCAAAAAGCAGTCATGACAAATTAAGTCACAAAAACTAGTCGATTTCCTAGTCACAAATAATTTTTATGACCTCTTTGTGTCCCTGAAATAGGAAACACCATATAGAAAGTCACTATCATTTTGTGATTTAAAAAATAAAAGTCATACCATTATCTGTGATTTGAGACTCTAATTTTTACATGTCACAAAATGTAGAAACTTATCTTTTATGACCTTTATAATATTACAAGTTACAAAAAACATGCTTTTCTTGTAGTGCCTTTTTATTTTTGACTATGTATATATCGACTACTACTGAATTATAAACGTGAGTATAACACATTAAATATAGAATTTTTTATCAGATTATAATATATAGGTCTAGCTAGTCTAACCATTTGGCACGTATGTTGTATGCAATGAAGTACAGATTTATATTTTAGCGACAAAAGGGTGGAAGACTAAAGGGGATGCCCATGCAGAAGCATAGAAAGAATTCTGATAAGCAGCTTTAAACTGTTGGAAGCAGAGCTTGGAGACAAACCACACTTTGAGGGAAAGACTTTTGGCATCCCAGATATTGCCCTTATACCCTTCTACAGCTGGTTTTACACATTGGAGAAATTTGGAAATTTAAGCATGAATGATGAGTTTCCTAAACTTGTTACATGGGCAGAAAGGTGGATGAAGGGGGAAAGTGTTTCATCAAGTCTGCATAATCAGTATGAGACTCATGGCTTCATTTTGGGAATACGAAAGGAGCCTGGAATCATTGATTAAATAGGAGGAATATTTAAGAAATTTTATCTCGGTCAAGAACAATTATTAGACATATTTAATAGTTGTACCTTAATTAATGTGCGCCCTCCATTTGGAGTGAGGGTTCATATTTCTGAAAAATAGGGGATCATCCTATTCACAAAAAATAGGCCTTTCACTCTAAATAAAAGATTGTCATTGATTAAGAAATAACTACTGAACATGCCCAATAATTACTCTGACCAAAATAAGCAAAAAATTTCCAAACAACTTTTTGTGCTGTTGTATTTTAATATTACTTTTGTCATTGGTAAAAAGAAATAAAATAATGCTGGCTTGCTGTAGGATTAAGAAGAATAAATGTTGCTTCGGAATGTAACGAGTAACTGTTGTCCCTGTTTTGTTTGAAGAGTACCTGTGCACAATTGCGAGGGACTTTTTCTCCCCTATAGTAGGAAGCAATTTTTGATGGCTTGTATTATAAAATGTAAAAAATTAATATAAGAATATATATTTTTGTGTTTAGTTTGTGATTTTGTAATTCCCTAATAAAACTAAGCACATTTATATTTTTACTATTATGCTAATATGTAGTGTGTTCCTACGTAGTATAATTTTTGTTCAATTAACACACAAGCACATCAACGTGTGTGCTTATTTTACATTTTAAACTTCTTTTTCGGTTTACAATTTGTAGTTACTAATAAATTTTTATCCAAAACAACACTTCATTAACGCACGTCCTCATTTTTGTAAATCCAAGTTAACAAAAAAAATTATCAAAAATTTATTTTATTTTTTTTAGTTTACGAGTTTGTAATTCTCTAAATGCCAAACATATTTGTTTTATTATATATAATATATTGTCTACGTATTCTAAATTTTTTAGGCAAACAAAGACAAAGATCATCAACATACAAACATAATATCTGCATACATCGGCGGTAAAGAAACAGTTTCTCCCAAAAATAATATTTGAGCTCAAGTAAAGAAATTTTTCCTTTGATCGATGTCCTTAGAAGATGGTACCACCTTAGCTACTAAATAATTTATTATATCTGCATACTAAGGTTGTATACCTCCCACGGCCATCAATTGTTCATGGAAAATCAGTCATTAATTAGCACTTCCTCTTGAGCTAAGAGTTTGGGTCCTTCTAGATAGGAGAGATGGTCGACAACAGTGTTTTCAATGCCCTTCTTGTTGATGACCTCTCAGTCAAACTCCTTCAATAAAAGTATCCACTTCATTAACCTAGGTTTTGTCATCATGTTTAGAAAGCAAATATTTCAATGCGGAATGGTCAATATGCACAATTACTTTGCTTCCTATAGGATAGGATCTGAATTTATAAAATGTAAAAACCACAACTAATAATTCCTTTTCAGTGTTGTTGACTTGTGCATTATTTAGTGTGCGATCGGCATAATGGATGACATGCAAAACTTTGTTCACACTTTTGCATAAAGCAGTACCCACGGCATAATCACTCACATCATGCATAAGTTCAAACGGTAAAGACCAATTTGGAGCAATTATGATAGGAGCAGTGGTTAATACCTTTTTCAACAATTCAAATGCATGCAAGCATTTCTCATGAAAATTAAACACAGTGTTGTTTTGCAACAATGCACACAATGGTCTAGAAATCTGTGAGCAATTTTTAATGAAAATTCGATAAAAATTGGCTTTTCCTAAAAAACTTCTAACACCTTTTACATTGCTAGGAGGAGGCAACTTCTCAATTACCTCTACCTTGGCCTTATCACACTTCAATTCCCTTTTCAAAAATTTTATGACCCTAAACAATACCTTTCTTGACTATAAAGTGACATTTTTCCTAGTTCACGGATAGGTTTGTTTCTTCGCAATGTTTGAAAACAAGAATCAAATTATACAAGCACATGTCAAATGAATCACCAAAAATGCTGAAATCATCCATAAAAATTATTTCCGTGCAATATTCAACTAAATTATCAAATATGGCAAACATACATCGTTGAAATGTAATTGGACCATTGAAAACACCATAGGGCATACATTTATATGCAAAAGTACCATAAAAATAAGTGAAAGTGGTTTTCTCTTGGTTCTCCAGCATAATGACTATTGAAAATAGCCGCAGCACCCATCAAGGAAGTAATAGAAAGCATGCCCTACAAGTCTCTCTAAAATATGATCAATAAAGAGAAGGTGAAATTGATCTTTCCTAACAGGCTCAATTAATTTTCTATAATCAATGCAGATGCGCCACCTGGTGACTAGTCTAGCTTTGATGGAATGAGTTCACTATTTTCATTAGCTACCACAGTGATCCCTTTTTATTTAGGCACTACTTGAGTAGGACTAACCCACTCATTGTCACTAATAAGATAAAAAATATCTACATCTAATAATCTCAACACTTCCTTTCTAACTATTTCGTTCAAAGTAGGATTCAATCTACATTGAGATTGCCTACATAGTTTAAAAATTTCTTTGAAAAGATTCTTATGCATGCAAATTGCAGGACTTATGCCCTTAATGTCCTCAAGGCTCTAAGCAATTGTCTTATGATGCAATCTCAAGACATTAAGCAATTTAAACAGTTGATCATGAGTAAGATAAGCACTGATAATAACAGGTGACCATTATTGTCATCTAACAGTGCATAACAGAGATTTAACAATAGAGGTTTAAGTTCTAATGTGGGGGATTCGTTTGCCGGAGACCCTTTTTTACCGATGTCATCATCTTTTTGATCATCACCCTCCACAATTGGATTTCTTCCAATATCTCCAAAGCATCTTTGAACATCTTCATCGTGCTTTTCTTTGTCACCACCTTCATTGATTTCCATCTCCAATAGAAGTCTGTTCATGTTTGCCCTACAAAATTCATCACAAATTTCATTAATTATGTCAATTTTCATTAGATCATCATAATACGAAGAAAATTTCAACATATCAAAAACATTAAAAGAAACAGTATGCTCATCGATCCGAAATTAGAGTTTGCCAACTTGATCAATCAAATCTCTTGTAGTAGCAAGAAATGGCCTCTCAAGAATGATAGGCATGTTCCCGTCTTCCTCCATCTTCAAGATAATAAATTCTGTTGGCAAGAACACTTTATCAACCTTGACTAGCACGTCCTCAATAATGCTTTATGGATATTTAATACTTCTTCTGTAAGTTGGAAAGACACATTGGTAGGCTATAAATTCTCCCCCCTTCAACTTTTTGTAAATAGAAAGAGACATTAAATTAATTGCAACCCAAAAATCACACAAAACTCTTTCAAAAACATCAATCCTCCAATTTCACACGAAATGGAGAATGACCTCGGATCTTTCAATTTAGGAGGTAATTTCTTTAAAATTAAAGCAGTACACTCCTCAGTTAAGCACAAGATCTCATCTCGTAACAGTCTCATTGTCGCAATGAGCATTTGCTTCATAAATTTAGCATAGCTTGGCATGGTCTACAAGGCTTCAATGAGAGGAATGTTTATCTCCAACTTTTTGAAGATTTCCAAAAATCTCCTAAATTTCTTTTCCTTTTCACCAGTGTTAAGCCTTTGTGGAATTAGAATTTGAACTTGCTTTAATGGCTTAAGAGGTATAACTTTCTCTTTAGTTGTTCACCTGGAATGGATTTGATATTTGGCTGTCTCACTTTGTTGCTTGGGTTCCCCCTTTTGTGATGGTCCCACTTCCTCAATTTGAATTTTCTTACCCTTGGCTTACACCTTCTTCTCCATACCATTACCCCTATACTCATTCAGTTTATTGTCATTATACAAGACGATAGCCAAAAGATTTTTCCTTTAGAATGCTTCTTTTGGTTACCATGTCGTGGGTTTGGGACAATGTCACTTGGCATAGCACATTGCAGTCTCTCAATCAATTGCCTAGCTATTTGTCCCGTGCAGTTTTCTAAGTTCCTAATTGATGCTTCATGATTTCTCATTAATGCTTCATGAATCTTCGTGAAGTGAGGAAACATATCTTCCATACACCCAGAACTTTGACCATAGTTTGGTTGTAGGGGTTCTATCGATTTTGATTTGGGTATTGATTTAGATTCTAAGGTGGCCTAAATGGTTGGTATGATTGAAATTGAGGATTAGGATTAGCTGGTAGTCTAGATTGTGATTTTGGGCTTGTTTATGGTTAGGTTGAAAAGAAAAGTTGTTTTGTTGATGGTTGGGTTAATTGTTGTTACCACTCCAAGAAATTGGGATGATTCCTCCACCCAGGATTATATGTGTTAGAATATGGATTATTTTGAGGCCTTAGATTGAACAACTGATTGTTGACAAATTGGACTCTGTTCCTGGTAGAATGGCTCTTCAAGCCCACACTGATAAGTCTCATGATTTCTTCCACACAATTCACAAACATGATGAGCTGCAAAGGTTGAAACTACCGAACTGACATTCAAATTACCAATAGTTTTTGTCAAGTTTGTCACCAAGGATGTCAACATTTTGTTTTGAGCTAAGATGGCACCAGTTTGTTCAAGACTTAGAACTCCCCTCCTATCTTGTTAAATTGGGTGAACCACTACTACTTGGTAGTAATTAGAAGCCATCATATTCAACATTTTTTAGGCCTCCTCAAGCATTTTGTAGGATAAAAAATCTCCTACAGCAACATTTACCATTGTTTTGGTTTCAAGATGTAGCCTATTGTAGAAGGTTTGGACTTGTAACCACAATGGAATGCCATGATGTGGGCAACTTCTCAACAATTCTCTATATCTTTCCCAAGCTTTACCAAGGCCTTCTCCAACATCCTGTTTGAATGATGTGATTTCATTCCTCAATTTTGTACTGTCTTAGAGGGAGGAAAGAATTTAGTTATGAAACCTTGAGCATGTTCTTCCTAAGTTGTGAATGTTTCCTTGTTACAGTTTTGTAGCCACCATTTGGCTTTATCCCATAGAGAGAAGGGGGAAGCCATCATACAAACTGCATCTGGTAAGATCCAATTATATCTGAAGGTACTGATGATTTCTTCAAAATTTCTCAAGTGGGCATGTAGATCCTCGGTTAATCCACCTCCAAACATGGCATGAGTCTGAAACATCTGGAGTTGAGATGGCCTGATTTCAAAATTATTTGCTTGGATAAAGGATTGGCAATACTAGAACTAGCCTTATCAAAGGTGGGCCTAGTATAATCTCTCAACAATCGCTGTCTATTATAGTTCCTATTCCCATTCACAGTTTCCTTCTCATCATCATTCCTGAGAATATCCTCATTACTTGGTGCATTAAAATTGGCCATGGTAAGTTCTTCTTGGTCCTCTTGTTGTCTCTTTTGCTTCTGTAACTCCACAGCAGAGTTCTTCTATTTTTAAATCAAGTTGAAGTAGCTTTTTATTACCAAGGGCCTTAAACTATAAAACAATACTAGAACACAAGTTAAAAGTACCATAAGGAAAACTAAAAGAACAAAGAATAAAATCACAAAAAGATAATGAGAAGAAATTAAACAGAAAATAAAAAATAAAAATTAGCAATAAAATTAAGCGGCTCAATATTGCTTAGATATTTGTTCCCCAAAAACAGTGTCAAAAACTTGAAACATGTCAAACCCTAATTTAAAAATTAACTAAATACTAACACACGATTCAACAAGTGCACGGGCCGCATAATAGTATATAGGTAATAAGGATCCTTCCCATGGGGATCAAATTAGTCAATTACTGAATACTCAATATCAATCACTGTTTAAACGATCACAATCAAAAAGAATTTTTTTTGAATTTTTTTCTTTTTGGATATTTTTGGATTTTTTACAAAAATAAATTAAATAACAATCTAACCCTAGGGAATTATGGATTATTTCTAGAATAAATTTGCATAAATGGAACGACAAACTAAACTAATTTGACTACGAAAGGATTAATTGACGGAAACCCTATATAGAATTAATTGAAAATATAACAAAAGCAAAATAAAATAAATAACGAAATTGAACTATGAATTAACCCTAACTAAAATTAATTAAAATAAACAAAAAGCAATTAAATAATTAAAGGACAAAACTGAAATAAAAGTAATTAATCGATAAATAATAAAGTGTACGAATCCTCTGGAAATTGTCACAGGTTCTTCAAAAAATCCACAAATCCAAAAGCACAAAGTGTAATAAATCTATGAACAATCTCTAGAAATCGAGATTCGAAAATTGCTAAAGAATATAATACAATAGAGTGTAAAATTGACAAGAGAAAACCATAGTGACTACTCTAAAAAATATCCTAAAACTTCTAATTTAATAAGGAGAAAGTTCTATTTATAGAGATATATAAGCTTTTTTGTTAATAACTTAATTGCTGCCCCCATGTTTGGCATGATCCTTGCTAGCCCGTGTTAGGATCCTTGCTGCATGTTTGATTATTTTTGCATAAGCCTTGCACGTTGGACTTCTTTATAAGCCTTGCTCATTGGATTCCTTTCCGTAGCACACAACATCCTTGCTGTAGCAAGGAATCTCTGCCAAAATAATTTGGGCAGACTCGTTTGAGTTTTCTCTCTTTCTTTCTATTTTTTTTTTTTTTTCCTTTTCTCTGTCTAAGATTACAAGTCTCCTACTTAATATATTTTACTTTTAAACATTCAAAATTACCCTTCCTACATAACAAAAATATACGAATATTATTAATAATTTTAACACAAAATTAATATTAAAAATTACCAAAACACATTAAAATACATAGAACCTAATTTTAATCTAATACCCTTAAATCACGCACAGAAAAATTAAAATTTAGATTACAAAACATCAAAATAGGGTTCACATTAAATAAATTATCCCCAAATTTTTATAGTTATCAATAAGTTATAAAGCTTGGAAGATCTTATCTACTTGCAAGTTCTAAATAAGTAAACTACATAGTTAGATCCGATCTATAGTTTCATTTGCATACTCTGTAGTGTAGATTAAATCTTATGAATTAAATGAAATCAGTTGATATAGACAAGATTGCATAAGATTTAATCCTAACTAAGAGTCTAAAATTAGATCTATCTAAATATTTTCCTTTTCAGCACAGCTATGGATTTGAAAGGTTAAATGCGTGGAGTTATTTGTTTGAACAAAAATCACCCAATTTTTTTTTTTTTTTTGGCAAGACAAAAACTCAAAATTATATGCCTTCCTTTCTTTTCTTTTTTTTTGGATTAATTCCATTTTGCACCTCTCAAATTATACTTGATTCTCACATTGCACTCCTAATTTTAGTTATCGACACTGTACATTCTCAATTATCAAATTTGTTCCACTTCAATCTAATTTTCAACAATGTCATCAAATTTAATTGAACCTTTGTTCGTGCACCCAAAATATTGTGGCAATATTGTTATACATTCTGTTGCATGTATTGTGTACATGAAAAGATTCTGTTACTTTTAGTGTTGATATTTAAAATTAGACTTAACTGCAACAAATTTGATAGTTGGAGGTGCAAAATGCCTAAAACTGAAATTGGTTACAAAGTGAAAATTGGATACAAGTTAAGGGGTGCAAACTAGCATTCAATCCTCTTTGGACAACTATTATTCAGGATATTATTTGGAATAGTACTTTTGAGATGTGATATGCGTGAGATAAAGAGGTAATTGAATAATGATTCTAAAATATTATATTTGGAGAATAATAAAAATTTAGCCATCCAAACCAAGCCACATGGCTCCGTTTGGAACAAGGTCATTACTCAATTTTTTCGCAAATAAAATTTTGGGATCATTTCTTCACACGTTTTTAAATTACCTTTTTATTTTATATACCTCACATCTCAAAAATTAAAACATTATTTTAAAAATATTTAAAATAATAATTGTCCAAATAGAATTGTCCTTTTTTGTTTTTTAGGTTTTTGTGGTTTTGTGATATTATTTATTTTCTTAAAAACCTTTTCTTGATAAATTTAGAAAACATGCATCCAAACAAAATATTGGCGGTGCTTGCATAAGTAGTGATGTCAAATTCGCGGTGGCCTAAGGCCCACGCAATATTAACAAAATTTCCTTTACTTTTTCCCTATTAATTAAGATTGACAATTCAAAGAAGGAAAAAACTTACATAAATTTGATTTTTGACTCCACTTGTAGACCTTGCGGTCAAAATTAAATTTTATAAAATTTTACTTACATCATCTTATGTCATAGATTCCATAACATTTAATTCACATCATAATGTTTACAAGTGGGACCAAAGACCAGATCTACCTAAATCTGTCCGTCTTGGGTAGAATCTTACTCTATATATATAAAAGGAGAGTTTTTAATTAGTATGGTAGTCTCTTTCATTTGATCTCTTCTAAATTTTAAAAAATGAAAATTTCCACTATAAAATGTAACTACCACCATAAATTTGATACTAAAAAAATTGCCGTTCAGGATGAGCAATATGTTGCCTTCTAAAATAATTCAAAAATAGTTTTATTATTACAAAATCTTATAGATAATTTTTGTAAAAATAGTTCATGAATAAATTTATTTTTTTTATAGAACACATTTTGAGTGTACCTTTTTTTAATTATTTAACCGTTGCCAACTATTCTTTCCAATTTCAGTTATCGTGATCCATTCATTATAAAACTCTTAAAGGAACCAAAAGAAAAAACAATTCATACTCGATGGTAAAAGTTGTAACTTTTGAGGTTTGTAAAGCTACGCTTATACAGTAATTATATATGCTCAATTGATTATCTTATCTTATCTTATGAGGGACAATTCAAAAGGCTTCCCTAAGATTTATGCTAATATGATTTTGTATTCTTAAACTTTTAAAAATATTACATACCTTCTCTCTTTCGTCAATGGGTCCCTTTATGGAACTAAAATATATGAAATGACATTTATACCTCATATACCTTAGCCATATTACGAAAGGGTAGTTTCAAACATTGAACTACCCTTAAAGTTTTTGACAATTTTCACTTAACACCCTCTTAGTTTCTAATATTTTTTTATCTACTTATTTAATATATATATATATATATATATGTGTGTGTGTGTGCTCGCACACATTAATTTGATTACTTCTATATGTTTTAATAAAAATCTTCATCATGTAAAAACACAAAATTAGTATTTTGTTTGGAAAATTACATACTCGTAAATAAAAAAAACATTCTCTCGAAAAAAATTTTGGCCAATAAATTTATGAAAATATTGTGCATATTAATGTATTTTTTGGGCATCGATTTGAATAAAGTTTTGAATACGTAAGACACATCATATGATATAATAAATAAATATAAATAGTAATATTGTGTTTGTAAATCAAAACTCGAAATTAAAATATGAATTTTTCAAAAAAATAATAAATTTATTTACAAAAAAATATGGTTATGTAATGTGCTAGTGTGTGTTGATTCGCACAAAATTTTGAACGCTTTCCATATATTATAAAAAAATAAATATGACTCAAATTTATTTGAAAAATCACAAATTCTTAAAAAATTAAATGAATTTTTTGATAAAGTTGTTAACCAACTTATTTACTAATAATTATGAACATATTAATGTATTTGTATGTGTTGTTTTGAGCAAAAATTTAGAAAACGTAAGTATACATATTATACATAAAAAAAAAATGTTATTGGTGATTTATTTTGGAAATCATTAACTTATAAAATCAAAAATATTGCAAATATATTTTTTGACATTAATTGGTGAAAGATATAAAAAGTTACAACCTATTGTTATTTGATAATAATTATTTTATACCTTTTTTCCTTTTCTTCCAACTATTTTAATCAATGAAAGCTTTGAACAAGGGCTAAAATTAGAAGAAAAATAGTCTCTCTCCACTTAAATTAATTTTTTAATAGAATTGGTTGAAAATGTTACAAAAAGTTTGAAATAAGGGATGTAAGTGATATTTTTTAAAGTTCAAGGGTACTAAGTGAAATTAGCAGAAACCTTCTCACCGGGAGAGGTTTCTGAAATTGTCCCTATATATAACTATATATAAAGGGAGAGTCTCATTTAGTCTGGTAGTCTCTCCCTTTGATCTCTAATTAGTTATTAAGAAAAAAATTTAAATTTCGAAAAATAACTACCACAAGAAAAAAAATAAAGAAATAATTACTATCAAGTAACAAAAAAAAATGTTTGAAACTTCTTAATTCTTTAATTACATACAAAAAATGTATTTTAAATTTATTTAAAATTTTTTCTAATTTAACAATACTGAATTATTTAATTAAACTTGTATTTATAATTTTTCTTTTAAATGGGTACACACATAGATTGTGCCAAAATCCCTAGTATAAAAAATTAACAAACATAATAATTGTAAAAGACTATTAATTTTCTAAGATATTTCCCCTTTTCCCTAGTTTTTTTTTTTTTTTTCCATTGTCTTCTTCTGATTCATCTTTCCTCTTCGATTCTGCATATGCATTTTAAAATATTTTGCAAGTTAAGCTTTGGTTTTCCCATGTTCTCTTCATGTGAAGATTGGATAGTTTGAGATCTAAGAATGTTTAATTTGAATACTCAGTATTATATCTTTTGAAATTCATGGCCATACTTACGTGTCTATTGCAAACAAAAAAAGTTGTCAATTTATGCGGTATTGATCCATTTGGTGACAAAAATAATTTTGTATGTATTAAGATATTTTTTTTTGTTTGATTGTTTATTTATATTCTATTGGTTCATCACGGTGAAGAGATTTTCTATGATACTGTTTTTATTTTGGTGCACACAATTTGTTTTATAAAGATAATCCATCTTTTCATTATCTCCTATATAAATAAAGTAAATAGCCTCAATTGAACTATTAATTTAAAGGAAAAATTTAGGTAGATCTGGTTTTTTTGCCCTACTTGTACAACATGTGGTCAAAATTAAATCTTAAAGAATCATGCTTACATTAGCTGATGTCATAGATTGTCTAAAGTTTAAAATTAAATCTTAAAGAATCATGCTTACATTAGCTGATGTCATGAGATTGACTAAAGTTTAATCCACACCACAGGATCTACAAGTGGGGTCAAAGACCGGATCTATTTAAGTATTCGCCTAATTTAAATATTCTCACATGATTGATTTTAACAAATGATCTTGAATTGTGGTCTTATAAATATTTTTTTTTTTAAATTTCATCACGGGTTAAATTCACTTTAATCCTCTAAACTTATCACCATTTATCAATTATCATATTACACCCAAAACTGATGTTTTGATTACTTTGTCCGCTAAACCTTTTATTTCTTGACATTTTGTTCCAAATTTTGACGGAAGTTATAATAGTAATAAAATGTTCATTCTATGTATGTATTATTAGTGAAACGTCATCAATAATCGTAATAAAATAAAACGTTATGTTAAAATTGTAATATACACTAAAGATGCATTTACAAATATTCGTTACTTTTATAACTTCTGTCATAATTTAGGTTGGAAGTGTTAAGAAATAAAAATTTTAGTGGGTAAAGTAATCAAAAATTAATCATTGGTAAGCAAATAGAAAATGATGAAAAGTTTAAGGGGCAAAGTGGATTTAACCCTTCCATCATTTCAGGCCGAAAGAAAATACTGGAGAGATGGAGCCCGAACCATAATCACCTAGAACTATCTACCATTTGCCTTGCAGAGCAACTTCAAAAAGAGAGAATCTACTACCCACATCACATTGCTATATATAAAAGTAAGGCCCTGCTCTCATTCTTGCTATCAAGTACTACTAACCATTTAAGTTCCTTTCGATTCTGTTGAAAATCATCACTTAAAATGGCTGGTGATAAGGTGGACCTGTTGGATTCATATGTAAGCATGTTTGGAATGAGGGTAAGAGTAGCACTGGCTGAGAAAGGTATTGAGCATGAATACAAAGAAGAAAACTTGGCCAGCAAGAGCCAACTTCTTCTTGAGATGAATCCAATTAACAAGAAAATCCCAGTTCTGATTCATAATGGAAGGCCTATTTGTGAATCCCTTATAATTGTTCAGTACCCATAGATGAAGTCTGGCACGATAAGAATCCTTTATTGCCATCTGATCCTTATCAGAGAGCTCAAGCTAGGTTCTGGGCTGACTTCATTGATAAAAAGGTAAGCTAGTACTACAAAAAAATTATAAGTAATTACAGATTTCTTCTTTTAGAAAATCAGATTTGTCAATTGTTGTTCAATTCATTGTTTTATGTAGTAATTTTTTTTTTTTTTTTTTTTTTTGATATTTATAAAATATAGTTTAGTTTATTCAATTACGTTCCTTTTGTTCAGTAGCGGATTTGAGGAACGGGCCTAGATTTTAATATTTTTTATTTTTATAATTTTAAAAATTTTATTTGTATTCTTATAAAATTTATATTTCATTCTCTTAAAATTTTAAAAAATATATATAAATTAACACCAATACATATATGCTTATTAATTCTCGTCCCTTGAGTTACAATTTTTGCATTCTTCCTGATTTTTATCCCTTCTATTTATTATGGTCAATAAAACACACAGAGTTGAAGCAGCAAAAATTTTGACAACATCTTGCTTTACCATGGTTCTTTAATTATTGTTGATTTATTGCTTTAAGACCTGGATATTTATACGAGGAATAAAGTGCACAAAAATTTTGTAACATAGTTTGACTTAATTATTTTATGCAAACTATACGAGCAATCATAACAAATCAACGGGGTCGATAATAATATTTATGGAAAATTCTATAATCGGGAACAATTTTTTTAACTTTAAAATCTTATACAGTATAAGTTTTTAAATACATTGTATTGTACTGTATAAATATTTAAAATACAAGAGAATGATTTTCTAAAAGAAATTATAAAATTTTTTATTATTATATAGTACTATCTCTGTCCCATTTTATTTAGTATGGTCAATCTGGCACACAATTTAAGAGAAGTTAATATTTGACCAATAATAACACACTTTTTACATTATTGTCCCTATATTCAAATTCAACATTTGTTAGTTAGTGTTGAATTTTCAAAATTTGAAATGATTTGTGAAAGTGGAATTAATACTCTAACATGACTTTAATGTCATTTTAGATATTTGTTTGAAGGATAAAATATATAAATTAGCCTTTGTTTGCTTGTCTTTTTAAAGAGTGACAAATAATTTGAGGCAAACAAAAATAAAAAAAAGTGACTGATAAATGGGACAGAGTACTGCTTTTCCGTTGAGGAAGTGTTGCGTGCAATTTTTTGAAACAATTAATGTGAAATGCAGGTTTATATTGCTGGAAGACAGATCATCTGGACCACAAAAGTAGAAGATCAAGAGGCAGCCAAGAAGGAATTTATTGAGATCCTCAAAATTTTGGAAGGAGAACTTGGAAATAAGCCTTATTTTGGAGGTGAAAACTTTGGATTTGTAGATGTGGCTCTGATTACATTCTACAGTTGGTTTTATGCCTATGAGACTTGTGGAAATTTCAAGATAGAGCCAGAATGTCCAAAGCTGGTGGAATGGGCAAAAAGATGCATGCAGAGGGAGAGTGTGTCCAAGTCTCTCTCGCTGATCCTCACAAGATTTATGACGTAGTTCTGTCAATGAAGAAGAAGCTTGGGAACGAATAATGTGTTTTTTCTTCAATCTTTTGGCTAAATGGGGTCGAATAAAGTCTATTACTGTTTGTGAAAAATGGGATTGCTTTTTTTTTTTTTTTTTTTTTTGGGGGGGGTGTTTATGTTTTAGAAACCTATAGTTGTGGTTTTTGCACATCTTTGGGAGAATAAAGTGGATTAAGATTTGACCAGTAGTAAATGGTGTTTACTACTAGGAGGATATCACAGATGGGCTGTTTTTCTATGTTATAATATTATCGTATTATAAAAAGTTAGTAGAAGATTTGTTTTTGTTTTTCATTGTTTGGCAATGATTTATACTTTTTTTGGGTAAGAAAAAAATTTAGGAGTAAGATAAGTTACCTTCTTCTTTAAAGACAGGACATGTTATCGGTACACATTTTAACAATTTATTTTATTTCTTACTTATATTATTGTCCACTAAATAAAAAATTGAGACAGCTCAATGTTAAAGAGTTGAATTTAAGATTTTTTGATGGTTTGATGGTCTTATTTACTATCTAAACCAAATCTTTGTGACCCTATTAGTAATGATTACAGACCGCTAAGAACATTTTTACGTTTGTTATTAAACTTTCAATGATTAACCTTACATGGAAGGAAAGGGAAGGAGAGATAAATAATTGGAATAAATATATAAAAGTCTTGAATTCTAAATCTTGAGCATAAAGTTTTCTTCTTGACCTCTTGACTGGGTACATTGTCAATTAAAATAGTATTTATTTCTGTGCTTCCTTTTTCTATTGACCTTTTTCTCCCTTTTTTTTTTTTCTTTTTTTTTCACTTCTAAACAATAGTCTACCTATATATAAGATTTAGAAATATTTGAGATAATATGTAGGTGAAACAAAAAAGTAATTAAAAAGCATATTAAGAAATTATTACAGAATATTATTAATAAAACAGCGAATAATTAGACCCATCCAGATACAGTCTCGTATTTCTCCCCAAATCCTGAAGCCCAAAGTTGAGAGGTGTGTTCTGGGATAACAGGAGGTTTACCTAATTTTGATGAATGGATTTTTTATTTTCTCAAATTAATAGGCAGGCTTTATTTAAGCATGACCTTTCTAAATAAACTACTATGTCTCGTATCCTGTCATATATACAAGATACAAGATACTGACATTGAAATTAAATAATTCTATTAGGAATAATAAAAAGATAGAATGATTTCTTAATCAACGAGGGGTTACTTTAATAACTTATCATTTCCCACAAAATTTGAAATTATGAATACAGTTTATATAAAGTGTTACCACTTCTGAAAATGAATAGAGAATGAGCATTGCGAGCTAGGGCTTATTCCACTTGTACCCCTAACTTATACGTAATGCTCACTTTATACTTGATACTTATTTTTTGGACATATTACATTCTGAACTCTCAAATTTATCAATTTCAATGAAATTTTTAATACCATTACCAAAGTTAAGGGATGTTCTAACTGTACACACTATACTACGTACCTAAAATAGAATATTGGTCAAATTTTTAACAGTATTAAAATTGGACCAAAATAGGACGAATCTAATAGTTAAGGGTGCAATGTGTCTAAAATTTAGAATTACGAGTGCAAAGTGTGAATTGATCATAAATTAGAAAGTGCAAAGTGGAATTAGTCATGATTAATTCTATTAGTGCAATACGCTCCTAAAAAAGCGTGCGATATGTACTTACTTAACATCTGTTAACTTTAGAAACAATGTTAAAAATTCAATTGAAATGATATAAATCTGAGAGTTCAAAATGTAATGTCCAATAAAAGATATAGGTGCAAATAGAGCTAGCAATTTCTAACACGACACGAACACAATACAAAGTTAAACGGTTATGACACGATTTAAAATTTATCAGGTCATTATTAGATCAACCTGTTTATGACATGAAACTAAACGGGTTGGATAGGATCGACCCATGGGTTGACACGATAACCCGTTAAGTTACTCTATGAATAGATTTTGTTGCAAATATTTTCTTTATTATAATTTAATATAGTATACTTTAAGATTGTGAATAATTGATTTAATATTAGATTATTAAATCAAACATAATAATTATTTTAAATATTATCCAAAAAAATTTAATAATTTTAATTATGTGTTTTAAATTACTATAATAATAAGGTTAGTATTAATAATTGTTTAAGTTATTAAATAATAAAAATTTGAGATTTTAACTCAAATGGATCGCTAATTATGTAATTGTCAAATAGGCTGATATTCTCTGTCAATAGTAAACGGATCAGACACGAATACGACACGAACCCGAATGGGTCAGACATGAATACGGTACAATAAAAAACGGGCCCTACAGGACATGATACGAACACGGCACGATAAGAAATGGGTTACACCTGACAACCCAACCCATTGACAACCTTAGGAGCAAATTGAGAATCGGATATAAATTAATATGTACAAAGTTGAGTAAGGCCACATAAATTCAACTAGAAACACAAAATATGTTAGTGATGATTATGTTCTGATGTCAGAGTGAGGGTAATATCCTAATGATACATAAATATACCACCTAATGAGTTACGAACATGTGGTAAGTTGGTTAAGGTAGTCAAATATTTATAAGGGCAATTTGGTCGTTTCACTTAACTTCAAGGCCAATGGTTAATCTAAGATATTTAAGGTCTCAATAGGCCAGCTATTTAATGTATGGTCCATTAATTATCCAAAACTCATCAAGTAGTAGTATAAATGCAAAAGAGCACAGTTAGTTCTAATACATTTCTCATTACAAATTCACTTACTATTGTTAACTTTTATTTGCTCTCTAATTTTCTCTTGTTGACCAATTTTTAACTTGAGTGTCGGAGGCTATTTTGAGAGACAAATCCCCACCGCACTTATTCTTTGTTTTAGGTATTTAATCGTGAGAACGGCGTGTCACAATACCTTTGCATTGGAGTATGTTTTACTTATTCGACAACTTTGGACATAGTAGGCGTTGGTTATTTGATTTTTGACCTACTTAGGATTGGTGTTGATCATTTTTAAACATCAACATTTGGTGCCATCTGTGAGAAACTAAATAAAAAACCATCCTCAATTATGGGAACTAATGCGCACAATACTCATCATAACAATCAGGATAAAGGCAAAGAAATCACATCCCAACATCAGTAAAATCGATCAATCATAGTGTTTGACCGATCTGGGAGCAACCTAAGAATTCCGATCCCCAAGTTATGGACAAGTATATAGAGATATCCATAGACTAAGCAATCAAGTGCTATGTCGAAGGATATGCTCATTAGACAACAATTTGAACATCAATACATTCAAGGAGAAGAACCCTGGCTCATACCGTCCAGGGTAGGGTTCTCACTTATTCTTACCCGTAGGGGTAGAGCTCTCATTTGCTTTCCTCTTCGAGGTTGAGCCTCTTCTTACACTCTGTATAGTAAAGCTCTACCATGGAACCTAGAGATTCCGATTCCTAAGCTATAGACAAGAATGAAAATATCCATAAGTTAAGGCAGAGAACAAAATATTATATTGAAGGATATGTTTGTAAGAGAACAACTGGGCATCCATTCATTCAAAGAGAAAAACCCCTACGCATGCCCTCCAATGTAGTGCTCTCTACTTCTAGAATTTGGGGACAACAAGGAACTTCATAAGGGAAAACTCCAAGTCTATTTTGTTCTCACCCTACAGGATTAAATTCTCAGTTGCTCTCATTTTCTAGGGTAATACTTGCTCTTACCTCTAGGACAAAGTACTCAACTCTTCGCAACGTCAAAGGTTGTGCTCAAGTAGCATTATCTGGGATCACCATATCCCTCCTGGAGCAAGTGTGAGTCTTCTCAAGTGAAAATTTACAAGCTAAGTCTTACTTATAAGAGTAAGGTTCACGCTTCTAAGATTCAAAAAATCTCATCCTTCAAGATCGCCTCACCTCTCCGGAGGCAAGTCTGAATTTTTTCAAGTGAAGTCTTCTACATGCCATCATCCCAAGAGTGATGCTTACCTTTCCAAAGGTTAAAAATCTCTTCTCCGAGATCACCACGCCCCTTCAGGGAAAAGTCTAAATCTTATCAAGTGAAGACTTCTACAAGCTACGTCTTACTCCTAAAAGTAAGGCTTACTCTTCCAATGGTAAAAAATCTCATATTGTGAGATCACCTCACCCCTTTTAAGGTAAGGCTAAGTCTTTTCAAGTGAAAACTTCTACAAACTAAGTCTCACACCAAGAGTGAGGATCACCTTTTCGAGTTCTAAAAATCTTATCCTTTGGGATCACCATACCTCTTTGGGAGAAAGTCTAAATCTTCTCAAGTGAAAGCATGTATAAGGTATGTCTTACTGCTGTGAGTAAGACTCACCCTTTTAAGGGTCAAAAATCTCATTCTCTATGATCGCCTCACCTCTTTGGAAGCAAGACTACTTCAAAAGTGGTTGTTTCTTAACTCTCACTCTCAAGAGTGGGACGTTCACTTCTGATGTCAAAAATCTCATCCTCCATGGGTGAAACTAAGTCTTCTCAAATGTAAGTTAATGTTTCTACAAGTTAAGTCTCAATCTAAAAGTGATTTACCCTTCCGAGGGATAAATATCTCATCTTCCAAGTTCAATTCACCCTTCTAGGGGCAAACTCAAATCTTTTCAAGTTAAATTTTTTCAAACTGACATTTACTCTTAAGAGTGAGACGCACCCTTTCTGAGGGTTGAAGACCTCATCCTCCTGGATCAACTCACTATTTGAGAGGAAAAATAAGTCTTCCAAAGTTACAACTTATCAAGTTAAGTCTCACCTCAAGAATAAGATTAATCTTTTCCGTTCTCAAAATCTTACCTTTTGGGATCATCTACTCCTTATGGAAAGCAAAAGTCAAGATCACTCTCTAGAGTAGGCACAACCCTTCCAAGGTAACAAACCAAGACTTACACTCTAGAGGCAAAATTAAGTTTTCCAAGGAAAGTGTCTAGCTTAAGCATTCTCAGAAGAGCAACTCTTACCCTTTTGGGGGCAAAAATAAATTCACCTAAGAGAGTTATTATGAAGCTTTGGGTAAGGTTGGTCTCAAAACTAAGACTTTACTTAGGAGATTTTTACCTAGGATAAATCCTCTGAGAGTAAAAATAAGCTTTTTCTCATAAAGAAAAATTTTTGGTTAAGCATGATAAGAAGAGCAACCATAACCTCCTGGGAGGGGGCCAACTTAAATTCACCTAAGAGAGTTGCGCCTATATCAAGTTTGGCCTCATGACTAAGGCTTTACCTAGGAATTTGTGCCTAGGATTACTTCTCCAGGTGTAGAAATGAGCTTTTCTTTGAAGAAGAAGTTCTATGGTTAAGCATGCTCCAAAGAGCAACCCTAACCCCTTTAGGGGTGAAAACTAAACTCATCTAGGAAAGTTGCACCTAAGTTAAGCTTTGTCGCTAGGCCAAAGCTTTACTTGGGAGAGTTTAGCCTAGGCTAAACTAAACATGTTCCGAAAAGCAATCCTTACCCCTCTGAGGGCAAAAACAAAATTTACCTAGGAGAATTGTACCTAGGCTAACCTTCCAGTCTCAAGACTAAGATATAAACCTCCGAGCGTGAAACCTAAATTTACCTAGATGATTTATGCCCACGGTAACCCTGGTCTTAAGACCAAGATATACTTAGGAGAGTTGTATCTAGGCTAATCTTGGTTTTCAAGACCTTGGTGCACCCTTCAGGTGACGAAGATAGAATAACCCCATGGTCTCAAGACCATGGTGTACCCCTTTAGGGACGAGCGTAGAATCATCCCATGGTCTCAAGACCTTGGTGCACCCTTCCAAGGGTGAAAATAAAATTACCCCATGGTCTTATGAAAGAGGGATGCAAATAAAATTATCCCATAGTCTCAAGACTATAGTGTACCCCTCTAGAGGCAAAAAATGTAGACCTGAGTTAAGACTTTGTTGTCACGACCTTGGGATTTTAACTTTGGTAATGAGACCTTGGTCCCAAGAACAAGACTTATCCCTCTTGGGGTGAAAAATTTTTACTAAGGTGTACATAGGTTAAGCATTGGTCCCAAGACTAGAAAGGCTTACCCCTCCGAGGGAAAAAAAAAATTTCAACCCAAGTATGAAGACAATAGCTCGACAAACTAACTTAGTCACTTAAGAAATTTCAAGTATCTAAGGAAGGCAAAATCGTATGGAGGAATAATTGAATCCAAACAAAAGCACAAAGTAACAAAGGGAATGTACACAATAGCAATATATAGATAGAAAACATACATAGGTGGAATTGGTACAAGTCCACAATTCAAAGCCAAGCAAAAAATGCAGCTAAGGAAATACTAAAAAAGTAAACAACATAATATTATTCGAAAGCAGAAACTCGTACATATAAGAGACCCAAGCTCTAAAGCCTCCAAAAAATAAGAGTAGCTAAACGAAGTACTAAGCTAAGCTGGTGGTGTGGCGGAAGTACTCGCCTGAACTCCCTCCCTCTCCTTGATGACCTCCAAAGTGGCATTGCTCATATTAACTTTAATGAATACTACTCTATCCTTAGTTGGAGTCCCTGATGTACTGGGGTGAAGGGAGGATAGGAGGAACTATGCCCTAAAGCAACTCATTAACATCCAAGTCTGGATACTTTATCTGCACAAAAGATAACGCTTCATCATACACCGAATCAAAGTGTTTCGTGCAATGCTCCTCCAACATATTATCAAACTCTTTGCTAACACAATAATCTACTAAGTGCTTCTGTAAGATATTTTCGTAGTCTTAAGAATCAAGAAATTCAATTACTGACTTTTCCTTGTTATCCTTAAGCTAAGTCTTGTGAGAGGTAACTCCCTCACAAGTGTTTTCTTACCATGCTCAACCATGGAGCCTTCACTAGTTTTCTCTTGCTCCAGTCGGGAGGCAACTCCTTTACTAGTGTCTTCTTGCTTATGCTTACCCATGGAGTCTTCGCTAAGATTGTCTCGCTCACTTTCATTGATGGTTTCTTTACTAGAGCTCTTTTGTTTGGGTTCACTCACATATTCAAATTGGACAAAGCAACTATCCCCGGGTATTCTCATGGAATGATTTTCCTTAAATGTCCCGGTGCAAGTGTGAAGATTCGGGTGGCATTTTGACAAATGGAATATTGGTTCGATGCAAATTAACCCTCACTTTTGAAGATGAGGAACCCCCAAATAAAGGCTTACCCATGAACGAATTTTGCCGAAGTACGCTTAGTTTATGTCTTTGGCTTAATTCATCAACAACCTCTTCTCGCAAAGATTTAACTATGACAATTGGGACTTCATCTAGATCATTCATATTTTGGTCTCGACATAGTAAAGCTCAAACACATCATCACCTGCATGAGTATTTGAAGGACCCAGACAAATTGTAAGAGGAAAGAAAACTACAGTTGCACAGTGGTATTGCACAATAATAGACTTGTCCTCTTTAACTGGATTACGACATTCTTATTTTCCTTAGATACAAAATGACCATCGATGGCTGGAAGAGCTCTTTGAGTTGGTGCTATTCTTTTCTCACCTTTGTTCACAAATACTGAGCTAACAAAGTCGGTCGAAGCTGCAACAGCAAGACTATAACTCCTTGATCGCTGGTAGAAATTTGAGAAGTAGTTGTAGCATCATTCTTGTTCTGAGCTATTGTGGGATGAGCTTTATGGACTGAGTGCCCAATTGGGATGGTTGTGCAAAAAACTTGGGAAACCCGAGTAGCATCAACGATCGAAACAGTGGTGAGGAGGTCATAGGCAATTGCTGCGGGGACTTGAGCAGCTACAATAGGCCTAGAAAGCAACACCTTGGATGGCTGTAAGAACTTCTCAACCTCAGCATCAGCTGTCCCGAAGGGTACACTTGCTTTGGAAGCCATGGCAACAGTTTTAGTAGTGTTGGCTGCTTGTCGATGTAAGAGCTCAAGCAATTACCTGGAGTAGCCATGCGTATATCCGATTGAAGTACAGGAGTAGCGACGATAACCGTACTTGTTGAGTCCATGGAGTGAAATTTCCTTTCTTTCAACTCCTTTCCTCGTCTTCACTTCTCTTCTTTTCGCCCTTCTACTTTTTTCTTCTCTCATCTTAACATCTTATCCATATCTGTCTCCAATCTAGAAAGGTCTTTCTCAATCCTAGAATCTAAGGTGTCAAGGCCAGATCAAAAACTTATGAGCTCATGAGATGAAAAGAATTTTGTTCTAAAGTGCACATTATATGTTAGACAAAATATGAAACAGAAAATAAAAGGGAAGTAGGGAGAGAGTAAACTATACTTACTTGGAGTATGGATGTTGTAGTAAGTTTGGGTGCTATGGCAGAATTAGGTGCTATGGTAGGGTTAGGTGCTATGGTAACGGGCTTGGGTGTTATAGTGAGGTTGGGTGCTATGCTAGAGTTGGATGCTATGGTAGTAGGTTTGGGTATTGTAGTGTGGTTGGTGCCATGATAGAGTTCGGTATTGTAACGAAATACCCCCTTGGACTCTTGATCCTCCTTACCAAACTTTTGGAAAGAACTTCTTTAGTGGCTTACTCAAAAAGACTTTCCAAGCAAATGGTGAAGTGATGAAAGAATAAGATTTTAAAAAAAATAAATCCCTTCAAGGAATAGTTGGAATTCAAATTTGGCTATGGTCAAAATTTTATTGTCTCTAGCCAAGATACGGGCTGAAAATCACTGTGCTACTTTTAACTTGGATAAATTCGTCTTGAGAGTGGAAACAAATGATGATATATAAATATATAACCCAATGGTCTTAGGCACGTGGTAAATTGGTCAAGGTAGTCAAATATTCACGAGGGCAATTTGGTCATTCACCTAAGCTCAAGGCCAACGGTCAATTTAAGATATTTAAGGCCTCAATAGGCCAATTATTTGATATATAGACCATTAATTATCCAAACCCATCAAGTACTAATATAAATAACAAAGGAGAAAGGTTAGCTCTAATAACACATTTCTCATTACAAATTCACTATTTGATATATGGCCCATTAATTTTGTTGAAAGATAGGATATTTTTTTTTTTTTTTTTTATGCTCAAATTAATAGGTAGGCTTTATTTGAGCATGATCTTTTCTAAATAAACAATTGTGTCCCATATCCTATCATACAATATTACTAGTTTAATAACCCATGCTATGCACGAAAAAAAAAATTATCATGTTACATATGACATTTTTCTGTAATTTCTCACAAAAATAACATTTTATTTTAATATATGGTATAAATTCCATTTTGTCTATTATCACTGGCATTCAACTTGTGTCATTTATTGAATTATATTATTTGTACAATAATTTTTTAAGATTATGTAGTTTCTCAAAATAATTAGTAGAATAATAATAATGCCATAAAACTTTTAGCAATTAATCCAAATCAAGACAAACAAAATAAAGTAATATTTTTTAAAAATTTTAAAATGCCAAGTAAGAACATGATTTATGACCATGATTAATTAAAGAGAGTAATAGTAATATCACGAAAACAATAGTTATAATTCAGTCAGAAGAGTTTTTAATTTACCGCATAAGTATCTTAAAATATGAGTGGTTATGCGTAAAAGTTGGGGATGAGAAAGAGTGAGAATAACTTCTTATTGTATAGTGATATAAGTAAATGGATAGATTTCGAAAACTGTCTGTAAGATTACATACTGTAACCTTCATATTTTCCTATTAAATATGCACTTAAAATTTTTATACTTCTTTCCTATAAATAATTATTGAAAAAGTAATTTTAAAGTTTATATATGTTTCAAAAATTATATTAGGATATGTATGAAAGTAACTACATACTATGATTTATTATTTTAAAAATCTACATCTACCATGTTTTTCTTGTACATGATTTGGAAATGAATGAACTTAATAGTAGTGTATATATAAATGGTCGAACAAACACTTTAATTAAGACATCAAAATCCTTAGTTTGCAATTAGTTATACCAAATATTAATTGCAAACTAAGGATTTTGATGTCTTAATTAAAGTGTTTATTAATTAATGGTTTATGAAGATAAAGTTGAATATTTGTATACATCGGACTTATCGATATGTTATGAGTTGAATTATAGCAATTTTTTTTAGTTTTCCAGTGATCAATAGAGAAAATGAAAGTAAAAATAAAGTTACTCGTGACATTTTTTCATAACATCCCAGAAAAGTAGCATTTTGCTTTAACATGTATTATAGATTCTATTTTACTTTACAATTACGTAATTTTTAAAAATAATTTGTAAAGATCACATCGTAAAAAGAAAGTTGGAGTTATTTTCTAAATTATAAAAAGGAAAAAACACTTACAGCAATAGAAAACATACTGGTAAATGGAGAATACATAATAGTAAACTTGTTTTTAAATGTAACATAATTCATCATTCCTAAAAAATGACTTTGAACCAGACAAAAAAATAAATTATTTTGAAACTTTTTATCTTTTTACAGTAGAGTAGATTATTAATTTTTTTAATAAAATATTCCTTTGCAGATAAAATATCTTCTTATTTAATAAATTTTATTTCTAATTGCCCTTTACATATATAAATAAATTATAAATCTAAATATTTTCAAGTTAAAAACATACTTATTTTCTTAGCTTATGACAAACAACACTCATTTTATACTTTTCATTTAATACTCATAACTATAAGAGGTATATGTGCATAAAGTGACCATTTTGAATAAATAAAAGTAGTTAAAGATAATATTTTGATAAGTAATTTGAATATGCATGGTTAATTAAATAAATCATCTTTTACCCGCTTTATTTATCTATGAGGGGTTACGTTAACAATTTATCACTTCTCACAAAATACGAACACAGTTTATATAAAGTGTTAGAAATTATGAAAACGAATAAAGAAGGGCATTTCTGAGCTATAAGTAAATAGGTCTAATTTTACTTTGCATCGTAAAGTGTGCTTGATTCTTACTTTATACTTTATAATTATTTTTTAGACATAGTGTACTTTAAACTCTCAAATTTATCTATTTCGGTCAAATTTTTAATACCGTTATCAAGGTTAATGGATGTTCTAACCGTGCACACGATGCACTTAAAATGGAACATTGGTCAAAATTTTCAACAGTATTAAAATTGGATCAAAATGGGACAATAGAATCTAAAAGTTAGCTGTGCAATATGTCCAAAATTTAGAACTAGGGGTGCAAAATATTAATTGATCATAAGTTAGAGGATACAAAGTGAAATTAGTCATGATTATTTTCATTAGTGCAATACGTCCTTAAGTAAGCGCATGGTATACACTTACTTAAATTCGTTGACTTTGATACAATGACGTTAAAAATTAGATTAAAATGAGATAAATTTAAGAGTTTAAGATGAAATATGTTCAAAAAAAATGGATACAATGTGAGGATCGGATACAAATTCAATATTGAGGAGTGCAAAGGGAAGTAAGGAGTTCAATATGGAGGAGTGGAAAAGGAAGTAAGGCCCTGTGAATACCAATAGAAGCACAACATATGTTGGTGACATGTTCGGGTGTTGGACTGAGGGTAACATCGTGAACTCTTTCTTCCCAACATAAAATAGCACCTGAATTTCGAGTGGTAAAACAAATTTGAGCCCTTAAACGACTTGGAGGGGTGAGCTCGAAACCTTCCAAGAACTATCCCATTACCATTTTATATACTACTAGTTTAACTTAAAAAATAAAATCCATGACGACCAAATTTACTATAAAAAAAGATTGCTATTTACCCTAATCTTTTATGGGCTAGTGATCATTTTTCTTGTAAATCTAGCAAACAAGAGAAACATCCTACTTTTTTACATCATATAATCCTCTTGGAAAAAAAAAATGGCTGATGAAGAAGTGGTTTTGTTGAGTGTCTATCCAAGCATGTACAGCATGAGGGTCAGAATAGCACTAGCTGAGAAGGATATTAAGTATGAACTTATAGAAGAAGATTTGACCGTCAAGAGCTCACTTCTTCTTGAGATGAATCCTATTCACAAGAAAGTACCAGTTTTGATTCATAAAGGAAAACCAATAGTTGAGTCCCTTTTAATTGTGGAATACATTGATGAGGTGTGGCATGACAAGAATCCATTGGTAGCATCTGATCCTTTTAAGAGGGCTCAAGCAAGGTTCTGGGCTGATAAACTTTATTGACAAAAAGGTACTCCGTCTAGTCCATATTATTAGATCACATTCTGGCTTTGGATCCAAATCCCACTTTCTTTGCTCTTTTTTGTGTTTTTCTTTTTTTTTTTTTGGTTCGAGAAAAGTTTTCTTGTGTTCTAACCATTACTATCGTCAATTACAACTTTTGGTCTTATGTTACAATTTTAATGTGATACTTGTGTTACATTATTTATCTTCTAATAAGTTGACATGTGTCATTTGTGAGTAAATATTAAATAATATATATTTCATTCTTTTAAGTGATATAACACAATATAACGAGTATAAAAGAAAATTCAAAATTGTTCACATAATAATAAAAAAAAAAATTGTCTTTATCAAGATAGGCCTATGAAAAAATCTTACATTGATTCAGGCATAATGCCATGAATTTTTTAGTTCATATTGTGCCATATTATCCAACATAACTTCACATGATCTAGTTATGTGATATGACATAACATAGATTAAGGAGGTCCATGACAACTAGATTATGCTTTGGATCGAATTTGTGTAAGAATTTCACATAATCCTATTATGGCCATGAAAATTTCTTATTTACCAAGATTTTTTAGGTTGACAATACTTTTTCCCTTTGTAGGTTATTCGGTGATATCATTTTTTTTATAATTTTTTTTTATATGGTATTAACACGAGCGTTATAATCGACTCTATAAGCGAGCCAATTTAATTTCCAATTTTTCACATTATCTTAACCACAACAAAGTGCATAGTTTTCGGGATAAGGGAAAAAGCGAAGGAAGAGAGAGAGAGAGCATACTTTTCTCAATTTGCATAATCGCACCATCAATTTTTATACCCTCTACATCTAGCCCTTCATTTTATCAATTGATGTCCTTGAGTTCAATTTTGATATAGGTGGTTAATATTAGAACGAATCAAAATTAGTGAAGCAAATGAGCCAAGAGCAAATTACCAATTTGGTAAGATGCTCATATTATCAAATTTTTCCAAACTAATTCAATTTCGCACACTAAACTAATTTATATTTAATTCTCACTTTGTATCCCTTATTTTAGTTTTTGACACTTTACACTCCAACTCTAAAATCCCACCCACTTCAATCTAAATTTTAACAGCATTAGCAAAATATGCACAATATATTTAGAGGATGTACAACAATGTTGCTACCATATTTTGGGTGTAAGAGTAAAGATTCGTTAATTATGATGACACCGTTAAAAATTAGACTGAAGGGGATAGATTTGAGAGTTAAAAATGCAAAGTGTTCAAAACTAAAATTAGAGGATCAAAATGAAATTGAGTATACGCTGAAGGTGTAAAATGAAATTAGTCCAAATTTTTCGATGCTTCAAGATTATGGTAATTAAGAAATAGCAAAATCAATAGTCAGACCCATTAGCCAAGTTCAGTAACATGCTCAAATTTCCATTGAACCCTAATTTCTTGTGCATACTATTCGAAGATGCCTTAAATTCCTAATAAAACAAGAAATCATATAAATGAAGAGCTATAGAATTTACCTCAAAATCCTCCCAATAAGTAACAAGTTGCTCTCTTCACTGATAAATTTTGTTCTAATTTCTTTCGTCTATTGACATGTGTAGACTAATTAACATTTGAAACTACGCCTATGATGTCACGTATTTGAAATAAATAATTAAAACGCAATAAAACTAAAAGTATAAAGTGAAATTAATTACGTACATTTTGCTAGGAGTTATGATATATTGCAAAAGAGTTAATCTCTGTTACATCGTCCGTTTAAAAAAAACTTTACTGAGAAATGGGGAGAATGCAGGTTTTTGATCCTGCAAGGAGGACCTGGGCAACAATGGGAGAAGAGCAGCAGGCAGCCAAGAAGGAATTCATAGAGAGCCTGAAGTTTTAGAAGGAGAAATTGGAGATAAAACTTACTTTGGAGGTGAAACTTTTGGGCTGGTAGATGTGGTTACAGTTGGTTTTATGCCTGTGAGACTTGTGGAAACTTTAAGATAGAGGCCCAATGTCCAAATCTTCTAACATGTCGAGGGCTAAAAATTGTATGCACAGGGAGAGTATGTCCACGTCCCTAGCTGATCCTCACAAAGTTTATGAGATTGTTCTTTTTCTGAAAAAGATGTTTGGTGTCGAAAAGAGTACCACGTAGAAATATGCTTCTTTTTTCTTTGGGCTAATTAAAGTCTTATTCGGGACTAGAATAAGTTCTTTACTTTTTTCAATATCTGTTTGCCAGATGTTGTGACTTGTTGTGAATAAGTTGGCTGTTAATTGGGTTTTTATGAATCAGCTTTGAGCTTGTTCTAAACAACTTAATGATTACTGTTTATAGTTTTTTTTTTTAAAAAAAAAATTATAAAGGGTTAATTAGGGTTTGTTCCCTTCAAACTTTATATATTTCGATTTGTCTCCCAATAAAAAAATTTATATAATGTAGTCCCTTCTGAGTTGAAAAGCCAACAATTAGTCAAAATGTTAGAAAGTGGTGGAAAATTATTGAATTACCCCGCATATTAATATTGGAATTAATTACAATTTAATGGTATTCTAGTATAATGACAAAAAATTACACTTTACTCTTTGTTTGATAAATTTACTAAATATTGATCCTAAATGACTTCATTTCATAAATTCATCATATGGTTTTAATGGTAGATTTAGTTGATGATAAAGTTTTGAGTCACGTGCAAAAAATATCTTGACGCTTAAATCTATACTCAAATTTTATCCATGATTATAATTATTATAACTAAACTAGCCAAAAATAATTGGAGAACCGCATAGTAGGAGGAGACTCGTAAAGACATTCTCTCCCTTGTACATGCTTAGAACAGATATAAATCCCACATAAAATTATTTTAATATGACGTTTTGCGATTATAAAATAAAAAATAAAGTAATAATTTCACTAAATATCTAATTTATGTTAATTTCAATTCTAAAATTCTTAATGATTCATTAAAAATTATTATAAGGATGACAAACTGATAACATATTAATTGAATTGCTAAACAACAACAAAGATTATCAGAGTTGGAAATTTATTATTCATTCAAAGGCATTTTATCTATTTTATAAGTGGTAAAATGAAATTTTAAGGATTATAGGGGGTAAAATGTAATTTTATACTATTATAGGGAATAAATTGTAACTAACATTAAAATTACACAAGGGCAATTTAGTAATTTTGCATCACATCCTAAACTTTCAACTAACGGTTGGTTTTGACCATTAGTCAGAGGGGGTCAAAACATATATAAATTTTTCTGAGGGGGCAAATCGAGACACAGTCAAATTTACAACAAGGCCAAGTATAATAACCCACTAAAAAATAAATTTTTAAAAGATTTTGTTGAGTTTTTCATGTTTAAAAAAAGTTAAAAACTTTTTCCAAAAGCACCTCCACATAGTGGCAGATGTAGGGAGGACAACTGCTCAGAAATTATACTTTTTATCTTTAAAATTTTAAAATTTTATTTATATCTTTATAAGATTTATTTTTTGCCTTCTAAATTTTTTAAAGATCTATTTATAAATATATATATATATATATATTTATAGATATATATACACATATATATATATATGCGAAATATCTTGCCTCGTTAGTCCCTAGCTTCCCTTACCTATTGGTGAAAATTTGACATCTCAGTTACAAGGTAAAGCCCATAAAAGTTCAACGTTTTAATGCCCAAGACTATAAATGGGGCAATGAGTTTAGTTATCCGTCAAAGTTTTCCAATTGAGCAAGACATAGAGTTTATTACGTAGATATAACATTTCGTTTGATTTTTGGGATAATTTCACATTTCTTTTCTAAAATTTAGTATAATTGTAGAAACCTCCCTTTGATTTAAATAATTACACTTACATCCCCTATTTCATAGTTTTTAGTAACAAAAAAAACGCATTAGATGACATAAGCCAAAAGTTCCAAATAAAAATTCAAAATTGCCCTCGTGAAATTCTTCTTTAAACAAATTAGATTATTTTTTAAAATACAAAGACCATTAATTGAGTTAAAAGTAAAAATACACATTACTGTTTGTGCTAATAAGAGAGTGTCCAAACTATTTGGACTTTGTAAGACATTGCTAGATCCGTCAACAATCTTTCTAAAAACTTAGATTCATAACCTAACAACTACCATATCTTCCTCTGCCCAAAGTGCATTCCTCTAGTTACCAAAATATTATGCTACCAAATTACTTGGTTTATTTTCACCATTTTTTATTTTCGTAAACTTTGGCAAATTGTTATTATTTTTTAGTGCTAATATAGTATTTTAGCCTTTTCTAAAGTGTAAAAAATATTTTTTAAACAAAGCATACAAAGTATCATGACTTGAGATTATTACTTGAGATCATGCAATCTACTTAGCCGAATCGGTCCAATTTGGAATTTCAATGCCTCGTTTATAACATCGAAACAATGTTTCGAAAATCGGATTGAACTGGGCGGTTTGACTGATTGGATCGCGAATCAAAAAAATCACTGGATCGGTTTACTATATATCTAGTTTATCTAAAAAATCGGATAAAATCGATAAAAATCGGTTGAATCGGTTTTGATGATTTTTTAAATTTTAAAATAAAAAATAGAATGATTTAAATAAAGAAAAAAATTAAAAAATTGTAAAATAAACTCTAAAATGACAAAATATTGAACACACCAAAGCCTAAACTATTAAGTTATTATTATTTTGATCTTTTTTTATACTTATTTTTGTACAAATTTCACTTTTCTTATTAGAAATTTGATGAGTATTTTTAGGTACTAGGACTATAATTCTCAAAAAATAGTGTTTTACTTCTACTTTAGATTTTATATAAATATATTTTAGATCATTTTAAATTATATCACACTTTTATAATAAAAAAAAACCTAAATTAGAGAACCGACCGATTCAACCGATCGAATCGATTGAACTGCAAACTAAACATGCTACCAATTTAATGCCCGATCTGATTTTCAAAATATTGCATCGAAGTACATACATACTTCCATACAAGATCTTTTATATTTTTTCACCACGTCCACGTGGTTGCATGTGCTGTCTGCCTAGCCTCTAGGTAAATTGAATCGGATGTTTTTGAACAACAAATCAAATTAATATCTTATGTTGAAACTATAAAATTAGAAGTATATACTAAAGCTTAAATGACAAAATGCATACACATTATGTTTTTCTACATAAATCAATATATTGGTGCACGAAATTATTTCGACAATTAAAGTTTCCAATTTTGGATTCTAATGAGATATGCCTACATAAGTAACAGAACCAAGATAGAAGAAGCTCTCTTTTTCTTTGTAAATTCATTTGTTATTATTTGTTCTTATATTGGATTATTTCATCTCCTTAACTCATAGACTCTGTCTCGATATTTATGACAGAAAAATCAAATTCATTAACTAAGGAGATATTTGGTTATGTATATGAGGACTAAAAATTAAAATTAATGACACTTATATATGTTGGTTGTTTGGTTGACCGTTCTGAAAATTGTTTTATGACAATGAAAGTATTAAAAAATAATTTTTTTATTCACCATTTGTGATTTTGGTATCAAGTTAATTAATCTATTAATATAATAAAATTCATTTTAGTTTCAAACCAAACACCAATAAGAAAGAATATAGATACCCGTACTAATAATATATTTTATGATTTCCATGCATCCTATTTACAATTTATAATAAAATTCATTTTAGTTTCAAACCAAACAAATAAGAAAGAATATAGATACCCGTACTAATAATATATTTTATGATTTCCATGCATCCTATTTACAATTTATAAATGTGAAAGGCAAAAAGCTCCTAGAAAACAGAATGTAACTTCTGAATCTTTATTTCTATATTAGAGTAACGCTCTAAGTTAACCAAAAATAAAAAGAATTAGAATAACAGAATATCCATTAAAATACTGTTGTTTCATCTGTCATGAAATCACAATAAAATATAGAAAAATTATACTGTTATACTTTAAGATTTTTATGGTATAATTTTATATTTCTTAAAAAATTATACTATATAAATTTTTAAATTCAACGAAATGATTCAAGTTTGTATAACTTTCCTAAAATCCAATGCCTGTGGCCGACCCGATCATATATTTTTACAATGATATCTATATTAAATGATAAAGTGATAAAAATTATTAATGTGTCATTAGATCTAGAAAGGAGGAATAAAATCTAACTGAATATTTAAACTTAAGAAATGGTGATTCACTATAATTTTATCACGTAGAGAAATTTTGGTAAATAATGCTGAATTTGTACTATAAATCACTTTTATACATTTTTAAGCTCCAAACAATACAACTCATCAAATCTTGTAGGGCGAATGCCATTTTGGGCCTTTTGGCTCCAAATTGCGCAAAAAAAGTCTCTATGGACTTCTAAATTAAAAATTTTTAATTTAGCTTTTTAAATTGAAAAAGTATTCTAATATGACCTTTCAAATTAAAAGATCAGTATGACCCTTAAAACTAAAATAAGTGTTCCAATGTATCCTTCCAAGTTAAAATTGTCTCAATTTGGCCTTTCAAATTGAAAAATTTTTCTGACATGATCCTCTACTTAAATACACAATATGTGTGTGCGGTAATTTTTTAAAGTGTATAAATAATCATTCTCCTTCATTTATTTATAAAAAAAAAAGTTCCCTATTTTGTATTTTATGCATAAGCCTTTTTACTATATTTTCCAAAGTGATATAAAGAACATAATGATTTAAGTATTTTTTTTATCAATAAAATTTAGGGTTTTTGATATACTTATTAAAAAATAAGTCATTACTTTTATCGTTTGAGACAATCAATATTCTGAAAATACAAAAATAATAACGGAGGGTCATATTGAAATTTTTTAAAATTCAGATGGTAGAATTAAAATTTTTAATTTGAAGAGTCACATTAAAATACTTGTTTCAATTTGTAGGACCAAATTGAGACTTTTATTACTTTGAAGGGTTGTACTGAGATTTTTTTGAGATTTGAAGGGTAAAAATAACATTAACCAAAATCTTGTATACATAGTGATACTTAAGATTGGCTCCGGCCCTAATCCATTTCATTGCTAATACACGATCTGCTACCTAAAAGTGACTCCGGTCCCAAACTTTCTGATTTTGCTGTAGCAAACCATTTCTGCCAAAATGGGTAGTGAAGTGATTCTATTAGATACCTATATTAGTATGTTTGGCATGAGGCTGAGAACAGCTTTAGCTGAGAAGGGTGTCAAATATGAATACAGAGAAGAGAATTTGCGCAATAAGAGCCCATTTCTTCTCCAGATGAACCCTGTCCACAAGAAAGTGCCGGTTTTAGTCCATAATGGTAAACCAATTTGTGAGTCTCTCATAGCCCTTCAATATATTGATGAGGTTTGGCATGATGAAAACCCTTTGTTGCCACCTGAACCTTACAAGCGAGCTCGAGCTAGGTTCTGGGCTGACTTTGTTGACCAAAAGGTACTAATTTTAGCACATTTCACTTCGCATTTTTTTTTTCCCCCAATAAAAATCAGAAGGTAATAAGTAGCAATTATTTTAGAATATTATTGAAAATATAGTAACTTTTTTGATTATTTAATATATATGAATTGAAATGTAGCTAGAAAATGTGTTCAAAGATATGTTTTTTTTTTTAAAAAAAAGTTATGAGATACGGAGGAGGGTTATTCAATGAATCTGAAACTATACTTAAGATTAGGATGATAACTCTGATTGCACTTTTTCAACAGGTAAAATTATGTCTATTGTCATTTATATTTTTACTAGATGTATATATTAACATTTTGAATTATGCAATGCAGGTGTTTGTTGTAGGAAGAAAAACCTGGGCTACAAAAGGAGAGGAGCAGGAGGCAGCCAAGAAGGAATTCATAGAGATTCTCAAGACATTAGAAAGTGAACTTGGAGATAAGGCTTATTTTGGAGGTGAAAGCTTTGGATATGTAGATGTGGCTTTGATTCCTTACTATAGTTGGTTCTATGCTTATGAGACTTGTGGAAAGTTCAAGATAGAGCCTGAATGCCCCAAATTTGTGGCATGGGCTATAAGGTGCATGCACAGGGAGAGTGTGTCCAAGTCCCTTGCTGATCCTGAAAAGGTTTATGACTTCGTTCAAATATTCAGAAAGAAGTCTCTATGGGATTGAATAGAGGAAATGAAACAATGCACTGATTGGATTTTTATTTATTTTTGTTCTATTGCCTAAATCCTTTTGTTTGATCACAGGTTACTTCTTTGCTTTCAGTTTGCCATCTTGTGACTAGAATTAAGGAGCAGTAGTAAATTTACTACTCTGTTTATTATGAAGGCCATTAGCATTGATCATTAAGAACACTAGAAGTTAAAATTGTCTTACCAAACTACAGAAAGTAGAGAAACAAACCGTTATGCAAAAATGGATTGATCAAAGTTCCAAACAACACTAAGTTCCCAATTCTCCTTGCAAGCAATTTCTGACACCATATCTTCCAGCCACAGAAGAATTCACAGCATCAATACATTTCTGTATTAATGATGCCACTGCAGCCTTCACCATTTATCATTAACTTCTGAACTTTTAATCATTTATATGTGGCTAAATCAACAAATAAATGGTGGAAAATAAACGAAGAGATTCTAAATCGATCACCTTATCACGGGTTATTCGTACAGTGCAACATAGTCCTCCACTCATCTACTACATGCAAGTACTCGGAAATTCTTGAAAGAAATATATCACGTCTAATCTCAAATTAACCATGTAAAGTTCGTTTGAGATGAATTTCCAATAACTAAGCTAGCTTTTTCACATTAATTCACTCTAAATTTTTTATTTTATTATATATATTAATTTCGTGTATCTCACGTGTTAAATATTTGTCAATTATTTTCTAGATTTATAAATAATATTATATTTAAATACATCTGAAAAATATATAAAACATAAAACAGAAAATTAATTCGGGGAATAAAACCTAAGATATATGGCAAATTAATCACTCCAGTCCACGAAGCTTCTGCCACAATAAAACGGAATCATAGACCTTTTTGGGATCAGCAACAGACTTAGAGACGCTCTCCCTTTCCATACACCTATTACCCCATGCTATCAGCTTGGGGCAATCAGCCTCTATACTGAATTTTCCAAAGGTCTCGTATGTATATACAGAACCAACTGTAGAATCCAAGAAGAGCCACATCAAGAAACCCAAAATTTTCACCTCCAAAATAGGGCTGGTCTCCTAGTGCTCTGTCTTCCAGAGTCTTTAGGCAATTTAAAAAGCCATTCTTTGCTGCCTTTTGCTCTTCACCTTTTGTCGACCATATTTTACGAGCAAAATTGTCAAGCTGAAATTGCATCAATTATTTCATAAAAACTGATAAGAAACATTTCAGAAATGTTACTAGAAACGCTACAAGGGTTCGAATTTTTTAAATTTAGAGCAAACTCCAAATAAAGTCACCAAACTATTTATACTGTATGTCCCAAAACAATATTACTCAAATACATTTTTTTTTATTACGCAAAATAATCTCTTAACTGTCAAAAGTGTGCATTTAAGATGATGTCATCCAAGATTATTCCATCATCAATTTTAATCTATAGGACTGACGGAATGTGATTTATTAAGGGTAAAATTATAAAAAATATTAGGTAGGAGCTCAAAACAAAAACAAAAAAAAAAAAGAAGAAAGAAAATAGAAAAACAGGCACGAGCATAATCATGTAGTTGCAAACTTGCAATTGCATTATTTCAGAAAAAAAAAAGGTAACATTTCAGATATGTTAAAAGAAAAGTTACAAGTGTCCATGGCTCTTTCGAAATTACTAGGTCAAACTTATGTAGATAGATAGTTGAGTAAAAATTTAAAATTGATCAAGTGCATAGTACCTCTTTGTCAATAAAATCAGCCCAGAACCTAGCTTGGGCTCCCCCATAAGGATGAGAGGGCAAGAGGGTAACTTTGCCTTTCCACACCTCATCAATGTACTCAACTACAATCAGGGACTCACAAACAGGCCTTCCATTGTGAATCAAAACTGGGATTTTCTTATGAATTGGATTCATCTTCAAAAGCAGTGCACTTTTGTTTCCATTCATTAGATCCTCTTCTATGGATTCGTACTTGATTTCTTTCTCAGCTAGAGCAATTCTAACTCTCGTAGCAAACAAACAAACTGGACTAGTCGAGAAGTCCAAGAGAACCACCTCCTCACCCATGAACGCAAAGCTTAATTTGTGTAAAGGAATATGAAAGAGTGCTACAATTTTGATGTATCAGGACTTTCCACGACTTAAATAAAATAATTTTCAAGACTTCAATAATTTTGTAAGTATTGTTCAATAAAATAAAGGGATATGATTGTGGATACGTCTTCATCTGAATTTCCAAGACTTCAATAAAATAATTTTCTTAGGCTGTTCGGTTTGAAAATAGGTGACATTGAAAGGACAACCTAAAGAATTGTGGCCGCTCAATTTTGTAAGTACATTTTAAATTTTTTAATTTTTACACGGAATCATTCATGATATAATATCATAGAGTTATTAGTGCATATTAACTTACATTATTCAACATTATTTCAACATCACTTTTTGAATGATATAATTTAATATAGTTCAAAAAATTCATGATAGTATATCATCTACTCGATCTATATAAAAATTTCTTGATAAAAAACCTCGGCACAGTGATTAGTTCCTTTCTAACTTGATAAAATAAAGGGTTAATTACAAATCACCCCTGAACTATCACAAGTATACACTTTGTCCTCTAAACTATTAACTTTAGTATTTAGTACCACATTTAGGGATAAACATGAATCCGATTAATCAAGTTCGCTACTATTTTCACTTTCAAATTAAAATTTCAATATTGTTTAATCAAAATTCTGTTAATAAGTTAGTCTGACTGAATTTTAGCAAATTAATTACAAAATCAGAATTAAGTTCTTAATTAGAATTAACCAAATTTTGAATTTAATTCGGTATTTAACGAATTCAAATACTTTCAAAAAATCTTTAGTATTTAGTTTTTAGCGTTACACATTCTTTTTAAGTAAATATACTTCTTATATAATATGGTCTTGCAAACTAATATTATAATTTTACTTATACAATACATACATAGTACCACAAATGATATTATATATGTACATGTGAATACAAACATACGTATGTATACAATTTATAATCCTATATTATATATATATATATATATAAAACATCCATTCAACTATAATGTAATTTTGATGCAATAGAATTATGGAATATTTTATTGCTAGTCGGGGTTTTATATTAGAAAGGTTTTTTTAGTTTTGTATAAAGATATTTAGTCCAATGTCAATGAATCCAATTGGTGAATATGGTTAATCAAATTCAAAACCAATTACTGAATTTGAATTTGGTTAATCGGATTTTATTTTGAATTCAATTCAAAATGAAACTAGTTAACAATTTCTAAATTTCAACTGAATTATTTGATCGATTCGGTTAATAGATACTCACTCCGGGTACATTGATCAAACCAAAATGAAAAATTAGTAAAGTTTATAGCTATTTTCTAACAAAAATATTTTAATACCAGTGAGTGAATAAAAGAATTTTCATAACCAACAAAAATTACAAGTATTAAAGACATTTTACTCAAAAAATACTTAGAAATATTTTTATTATTATTATTTATTTTTAACCAATTTGAGCTGCGTGATAATAAAGTCGATAGTATATGTTACTAAATTGCTAAAGTTGATTTGTTTAGGGAGTAACGTACAAATAGTAGTACTTTTTGGACTATCAATGGAAATGGAAAAAGATAAAATTACATCCTTTTACTTTAAAAAATAAAGAAACTTGCCTCATTTTGAACAATTTTATAATTAATACTCTATGGTTGTTTTAAAACAAAGTACATCAATAAATTTCAACCAAGTTGACGTACACTTCAATTTAGTAGACTACTACATGTCAATAACAACTTTTATTTTGTTTGAGTGTGCCTCGATTCCTCGCTTCGAAATTGTAAATTTAGAAAATTTTCCTTAGGACACTCCGAAAGTAATTTGTTCGGGTTTAACCTCAACTCGGTGTCTTTCAACACCCCAAATGTTTCTTTCAGGTCAGCTATTAAATTGCTTGCCTTTTGACTCTTAACCGGAAGGTCGTCGACAAACACTTCTAAGTTTCTGTCAATTCGTTCCCTGAAGAGTCGCTCCTATCATTTTTTAGACTGAAGCCATGGTGACGTGGCATTAAGTCTCTCAACCTGTGAAGAAAGATGTTTTTTTCTTTATCAAATTGGTAGAGATAGATCTGTTGGTAGAAAGCATAGAAATTCAAAGTCAATTATTGAATCACCATAATATATATTGTGGGAAGTGGATATGAGTCTTTTAGGCATTCTTTACTAAAGTCTGTAAAGTCAATACAGAATCTTAGTTCTCCAATAGACTTGATCACCAGGACAAGAAAATAGCCCGATCAGATAATCAACTTCCCTAGGTAGCTCTGATGACACTAGTTTCTCTACTTATTGATGAATGATCTTTGGATCCTCTTTGGAGCAAAGGATCTCTTTTTTTTTTTTTTTTTTTTTTTTTTTTTTTGTTTATTAGTTTATAAGTTGGGTCGAATCTCAAGTGATGTTGAATAATGCTCTTTGGGTATTCCAGAAATATCGTCTGTCAACCAAGAAAGCAATTCAACATTTTTCTCTTAGGATTTTGATCATAATTCAGTTTTCAACTATGGGGCCATTTGAGCCCCTATCCTTAAATTTCTGTCAGGATGATCATGATTCATTTCAAGTTGCCTGATTTCCTCGTCCGAACAGATATTTGCTGATCTGGCCACAATTTCGAAGGTTGCAAATCATGCACTGTGAGCAGTTAGTTGTTGATCATTTTCAGGAAAGTCATGTAACATTCCTATACAATTTTTGGTTCCCCCTTAAGGTTCCAACTATCTCAGTTATTACAAAATTTTACACATAAATGATAAGAGTGATGACGTTGATTAGTGACACATAGCATCTTTCTTAAATTATTCTAGAAATGCCTACGTGGCAGCCTCATTAAGGGCAATTATGTAATTCAGGTTCAGCTGAACTAGCATAGAGATAGCTTTATACCTCCTTATGTACATCTATAAATAAGGAGCTTGGGTGTTACTAAAAGAGGACCAAAAACTCAGATAATCAAATACATTCTTGATATTTTAGCTCTTCCACTTTCTCTCTGTCTCCTCCTAGAATCTAATTCCAGCTTCTTCAATTGGCGCTGTCTGTGGGAATCGACAGATTTCTATCTCTTTCAGTCAGTTCTCAATCATCTCAATTGTTTGTTTTTGCTTTGAGGAGGATGAAGAACAGTGGAACACGCCGAACTGCTAGCAAGGACGCCGAGACGAACAATCAGCACCTCGTGGTGCATACCGATGAACTAGAAAATGTCAGTACACCAACCGAGGCTCAACAAAAGCAGAACGATATCCTGAAATACATTGCTGACCATTTCGAGTCTTTTCAAGCATTCGTGGAGCAGCGCGAGAGCCAAACTCCGTCCGAGCACTCCAACCGGGCAGCCATTCCACAAGCCGAACAACAACGCGACCCCAGCTGACGGTCTGGGAAAAAGCAAGTTGATGCCATGAGCCCAACCGACCTACGTCACAAATTGACAAAGTCGCTAGAACGAACAATCTGATGAGTCACACTCATCGACAAGCGGATCAAAGAAATTACCAGTGATTGTGCACGAGAGACTCGGTGCACATTCCTCGAAAAAATCTGGTTCAAGAGGACCCTCCTCGGTTGTTTTAAAACAGCTCGACAAGCAGAGTCTCGAAAATAAGATTCAAGAGATTTTGAGGAAAAATAATTTACTTCTGAATACTTCTACGGCAGAGATTGATAGAGATTCATTCACAATCTCTATCAAAATTGAACCTCTTCCAATGCAATTCAAGCTGTAGGACCCAGACCGCTACAAGGAAGAATCTGATCCGTCAGATCACGTGCAGCACGTGGTAGCGATCACTAGCCTTTATGGCTACAGTGACACGACCCCCTGTAAGTTGTTTGCCACCACTCTTCGAGGTCAGGCACAGAAGTGGTTCCAGGAGCTGCCGACGAACTCAATCGCCACCTTCAATGACCTGGCGAAGTCCTTCCTTTGCCACTTCAGGAGTAAATCAATATTGCAAAAGGACACGTCGCACCTCATGAACATTCGGCAGAGATCCGATGAGTCACTTAATAAATTTGTGGACCACTGCAATGATAAGGTGGTCAAAATAAAAAATGTTGATGAAAGAATTCTTGTGGCTACTTCGCCAGAGACAGTCCGAAAGGCATCTTCAACGCCGAGCTGGCCAAAAGGATGCGAAGAGTCAAACAGGACAAAAAGAGAACTTTACGATACACAAAGAGAAAAAGTCCTGAAAACTCCGAACCTCTCATCCTCGAAAAAGCTGAGGGTCGCTGACAGGTTGAGCTATTCCAAAGCCACACCGTTGGCGAACCGGGTGGTCTACTCGGGCAACAATATCGGGAACCGACCCCCGCGAATATGGGCCTCTTGGAGCCACCCCCTCGAATGGTGTCAGCCTCGAATAAAAGAGACAGGGCAAAGTACTGCGTTTTTCATGGTCAGCACGGCCATGATACCGAGGCTTGTAACCATCTGAAGGTTGAAATCGAGAGGGCCAATCGAAGAAATCCGGCGCAACCTCGCCCGCCGCCTCGTCAACAGAACTTTAAAGGCCAGAACAGAAATAATCCCCTGGCAGCAAACCAAGATGAACAAATTCGTGTAGCCGGGGTGATAAACACAATAGTCGGAGAATTTGGTGACCGGAGACTTAAACAATGCCCAAAAAAAATATGCCCGAAACATTCGTTCGGGAGAGGATCGGGAGAAACGACTGAAGCCATTCATGAGCCTCGGATACACCTCCGAGGACCCCATTCCTAGCCGAATGCCACACAATGATCTAGTGGTAATTCACGTAAATGTGACTGGATATGAAATGCACTGTGTTCATCGACACCGAAAGTTCGGCGGACATAATCTTTTGGGACGCTTAGATCAAAATGCATATGGACACTTCTTTGATAAAACCTTTCAAGACTCCATTGGTTGGTTTCACCGAAAACTCGATCGTGCCTGAGGGACACCCATTGTGTCTTGGAGCTATCCTGAAGCACAGAATTGAGATTACCAATTTCGTCATCGTCAAAAGGGACAGCTCCTACAATATGATCTTGGGCCGACCCACAAAATTCAACTACAGAATCCTTGATACCCTCCGTGTTTCATATTGGGATAAAATTCATGTTGAGGGATGGATCGGAAGGAACATTCATTGGTAGCCAACAGGAGGCCCGAGCCTGGTATATGATGTTCTTGCGGTCCCAATCGCAAACGATGTCCATTGCTGACAAGGCTTACCTGCAAACCTTCGATGCCTCATCCACCTACATGGCTTCGAAAAGCCTTTGATAAGTCAAGGGGAGGGGAAAAGAGAATGTATAGCCTCGAAGAGGAGCTACTGAGATCCCCGAACCTCCCGAGCCCAAGGAGAAGGGCAAAGCAAAAATTGAGCCCCAAGACGAGGTTCAAATTGGGGAAGTATCACTAGATCCGAGCCGCCCTGATTAGAAAATTAAGATCTGTGCTACCCTCCCAGCAGAGTTTAAAGCTCTTCTCTTCAGGCTTTTAGCCGAGTACAAGAACTTGTTCGCTTGGACAGTCGAAGACATGCCCTGCGTCCCTTGAGAAATAATCGAGCACAAGCTCGGAATGGACCCGGCATGAGTACAAATCAGTGAAGTAGAAGAAGCACCTCTTCGGTCCAGAGCGCAGTTTAATAATCGAAGCCGAGGTGATAAACTCTTAGTGGCCAGATTGATTAGAGAAGTATTGTATCGCACCTGACTTTGTAATCCAGTCCTTGTAACGAAACCAGATTCTTCTTGGCGAATGTGCCAAGATTTTACTGATCTTAATAAAACCTTTCCAAAAGACACCCGTACCCCTGGATCGATAAGTAGTAGATTCATTTGTTAGGTTTTACATTTTACACTTTTTAGATGCATTCAAGGGCACATACATGGCCAGAGAAGATGAAGAGAAAACCTCTTTCATCACTGACCGAGGCACGTACTGCTACACTACTATGCCCTTCGGACTAAAAAAAGTTGGAGCCACATATCAATGCCTCGTCAATAAAACCTTCAAGTCCCAAATAGGACATGACATGGAGGTATATATTGATGACATGGTGGTCAAGAGCCGAACCTATGAAGAAACCCTGAGGCTAAGATCTTAGGAAAACATTTGAGACTTTAAGATCCATCCAAATGAGGCTGAATCCCAAAAAATATACATTTGGGGTCCCCTCGGGAAAATTCTTGAGATTCATTGTCTCTCACCGAAGAATTGAGGCGAACCCTGAAAAGGTGCAAGCCATAATTAATATGAAAACTCCCACATCGGTAAAGGAGGTTTAGAGACTCACCGGTAGAATGACGGCCCTGAATCGATTCCTGTCCAAATTAGCAGAAAGAGGCCTGTCGTTCTTCCGACTCATAAAGAAGACTGAGGGTTTTCAATGGATTGAGGAAGCTCATAAAGCTTTTGAAGAGTTTAAAGAATACTTGGGCAACTTGTCGAAGCTCGCATCTTCTCAAAAAGGAGAACCGCTATATCTGTACGTCTCAATCACCGAACTGGCAGTCAACTCGGTTCTATTGAGGTAGGATGAGCAAGGCAACCAATGCCCTGTATATTTTGTAAGCAAAGTGCTTCAAGGTCTAGAAAGGAATTACACCGACGTGCCTATTGAGAAGGCAGCCTTCTCATTGGTGGTGTCGGCTCGGAAGCTAAGGCCTTATTTTTATGGTCATAAGATAATTATCTTGACCGATCTTCCTCTGAAAAATATCTTAAGCAAGCCAGATTTTTCGGGCAGAATGCTAAAGTGGTCTATAGAGTTGTTCGAATTTGACATAGAGTTCAGGCCTCGAACCGCAATCAAAGCTCAGGTTTTAGTAGATTTCATTGCAGAAAGCTGTGATATCGAGAAGATTAACCTCATCACGGCGAATGATCTAGCAAAAGAACAAAAATTGAGGAAAGATCTCGCATCTAGAGCTTCATGTTGACGGAGCTTCGTGTGAGTCCGGAACGGGGGCAGGGATAATAATCTGATCCCCAGAAGGGGACTATCTCACTTATGCCTTGAGGTTCAGATTCAAGGCAACAAATAACGAAACTGAGTATGAGGCCTTCATATGTGGGATGGAAATGGCCCACCAGATGGGAGTCTGAACTTTAAAGATACATTCAGATTCTCAGCTAGTTGTGAATCAAAGCCTGGGAAATTACGAGGCTCGAGGCGTGATTTTGAAAAGGTACCTAGCCGAGGTCAAAAATTGGATTGGAAAATTTAAAAAGGCGGACATCATTAAGATTGCCTGAACAAGAAACATGCATGTTGATTCTCTGTCAAAACTAGTCTCGGCAATATACTCGCATTTAACGAAAGAGATTTTGGTAGAACTGCGAGAACGCAGGTCTGTTGACTTCTCTGAAAGAATTTTTGTGTCTAACAAGACCTCGGTTGGATGGAACCCATAATAAATTATTTGAATAATGAGAAGCTCCCCGAGGATCCGATCGAAACTAGAAAGATCAAGTACAGAACCGCCAAGTATACCCTTATTGGCTGAATCTTGTATAAAAAAGCATACTTGTGCCCCCTGTTGAGATGCCTCACACCTTCCGAAGTTAAATATGTTTTACGAGAGTTGCATGAGGGCATATGCGGAAGTCACGTCGCTCCCGGGAGCTTAGCTAGATCGCAAAGTCTTGTTGACTGGGTACTACTGGCCACCTTACACTCTGACGTAGACACTTTGGTGCGGGGTTGTCATCAGTGTCAAATACATGCACCAATACCCCGAAGATTCGGCTCTGATATGGTTCCTATTCAGAGCCCATGGCCATTTGCTCAGTGGAAAATTGACATTTTGGGCCCACTTCCCAGAGGGATAGGCAAGCTTGAGTTTTTAGTTGTGGCGGTTGGCTACTTCACCAAGTGGATCGAGGCCGAGCCCCTGGTTACAATCTCGGGAAAAGCAATAGGGAAATTCTTTGGGAAAAGTATTATTTGCCGATTCGGTATCCCTGCTGTGCTTATTTTTGATAATGGGAAGCAATTTGAATGAGAGTCTTCCAAGAGCTTCTGCGCTAATATCGGCATCAAGCAGCACTTCACCTCGGTCGCTCATCCGCAAGCAAATGGACAAACTGAAGTGTGCAACCGAACCCTGTTGACGGGACTCAAGACTCGACTTGAAAGAGCCATACACTTAGGGTGCTTGGGTTGAGGAATTGCCTAGTGTCCTATGGGCATACAGGACCACACCTTGAACGGCTAATGGAAACACTCCGTTCAGCTTCGCCTACGGGTCTGAGGCTGTTATCCCTGCAGAGATTGGGCTACCCTCTGCTTGAGTGTCCTTGTGTGATTGGAATTCAACCATGAGGCCCTGCGAGCTAACCTAGATTTACTTGAGAATAAGAGCTTGGATGCATCTATCTGGGAAGCTAAGTACAAGCAAGTCATGGCTAAACACTACAACGCCAGGGTCAAGCATCGGTATCTGTGGTCCGGAGATTTGGTGCTTAGGAAGAATGAAGCAAGCCGTGTAGAGGGGACTAAAAAGTTAGACCCAAACTGGGAGGGACCCTATCGTGTAATAGAAACTCACACCTCAGGCTATTACAAGTTGGTTGACATGAGAGGGGATCCTGTTCCCAGAATATGGAATATTATAAATTTGAAGAAATATTATCAAGCAATGTAATGAAAGTCCCTATTGTCTTCTCAAATGACAGATGTTCGAACTGCTCCAACCCTCAGAGATTCGGATCCAGTTCAACGAAAAAGCAAATGATTGAGGGCTGAGGTTTAACAGTCCCCCTCAAGGGTAGAGGCTTAGTAGCCCCCCAAGCAAAATCAAGTCACTCCAACCCTCAAAGGTTCGGTCAAGGCACACACAGATGTTCGAGCTGCTCCAACCCTCAGAGGTTCGGATCCAGTTCAACAAAAAAGCAAATGATTGGGGGCCGAGGCTTAGCAGTCCCCCCTCAAGGGCAGAGGCTTAGTAGCCCCCCAAGCAAAAACAAAGCCGCGCCAACCCTCAGAGGTTCGGTTAAGGCACAGATAGATGTTCGAGCTGCTCCAACTCTAAGAGGTTCGGATCCAGTTCAACAAAAAAGCAAATGATTGGGGGTCGAGGCTTAGCAGTCCCCCCTCAAGGGCAGAGGCTTAGTAGCCCCCAAAGCAAAAATAAAGTCGCGCCAACCCTCAGAGGTTCGATCAAGGCACAGACAGATGTTATATCGAGCTGCTCCAACCCTCAGAGGTTCGGATCCAGTTCAACAAAAAAGCAAATGATTGAGAACCGAGGCTTAGCAGTCCCCCTCAAGGGCAGAGGCTTAGTAGGCCCCCAAGCAAAAACAAAGCCGCGCCAACCCTCAGAGGTTCGGTCAAGGCACAGATAGATGTTCGAGCTGCTCCAACTCTCAGAGGTTCGGATCCAGTTCAACAAAAAAGCAAATGATTGAGGGCTGAGGTTTAACAGTCCCCTCAAGGGCAGAGGCTTAGTAGCCCCCCAAGCAAAATCAAGTCGCGCCAACCCTCAGAGGTTCGGTCAAGGCACAGTCAGATGTTCGAGCTGCTCCAACCCTCAGAGGTTCGGATCCAGTTCAACAAAAAAGCAAATGATTGGGGGCCGAGGCTTAGCAGTCCCCCCTCAAGGGCAGAGGCTTAGTAGCCCCCCAAAGCAAAAACAAAGCCGCGCCAACCCTCAGAGGTTCGGTCAAGGCACAGATAGATGTTCGAGCTGCTCTCAACTCTCAGATGTTCGGATCTAGTTCAACAAAAAAGCAAATGATTGGGGGCCAAGGCTTAGCAGTCCCCCCTCAAGGGCAGAGGCTTAGTAGCCCCCCAAGCAAAAACAAAGCCGCGCCAACCCTCAGAGGTTCGGTCAAGGCACAGATAGATGTTCGAGCTGCTCCAACTCTCAGAGGTTCGGATCCAGTTCAACAAAAAAGCAAATGATTGAGGGTTGAGGCTTAGCAGTCCCCCCTCAAGGGCAGAGGCTTAGTAGCCCCCAAGCAAAAATAAAGCCGCGCCAACCCTCAGAGGTTCGATCAAGGCACAGACAGATGTTCGAGCTGCTCCAACCCTCAGAGGTTCGGATCCAGTTCAACAAAAAAGCAAATGATTGAGGACCGAGGCTTAGCAGTCCCCCCTCAAGGGCAGAGGCTTAGTAGCCCCCACAAGCAAAAACAAAGCCGCGCCAACCCTCAGAGGTTCGGTCAAGGCACAGACAGATGTTCGAGCTGCTCCAACCTTCAGAGGTTCTTCAATCTTTGGCAGATCCAATTCAACACAAAAGCAAATATTGGGAGCTGAGGCTTAGCAGTTTCCTCGCAAGGGTAGAAAATAAGCAGCCCCTTTCAAGCAGAATGAGTTTGAGAGGATCCGATCCTCAAAGAAGCTTGATTGCCCTGCTTAAGCAAAACATTATTCCTTGGACTTTGGAAGGTCTGACTCAAATTAAATGGTTAAGGCAAACATAAGGAGCCAAGCTTAATCCTTTTGCCTCAACTCGGAAGGGTCTAAACAAGGCCTAAGTTCAAAATGAAAGGGAGCCTTAGACAATTTTTTATGTTGGAATTCTTAAGTGTTGAAAGTTTGTTACTTGCTTATATCATAAAACTTTTGTTTTAAATGCAGGAAATAAAGAAATTGAAAGACAGGTATAAGGCCGGAAGCAAGGAAAAGCCGAGGCTCTTATTGACAAAACAAAGTTATCAAAGTTCAGGAATTTCATTGAAAAATTGTAATTATTACATAAGGAGTTCCTAACTATTACATTCTTAACAAAATTACGTCAGCCTGTGTAGCAGAAGTGGAAGGCTCGGCAGAGGAAGTGGAAGCTTGATTCGTAGGCTCAGTCTCGGCGTCGGGTTTGGGCCCTGGATCAGCAGAGTTGTTTCAGAAGTTCCGGGAATCGGAGCGGGGGCTTTGAATTGAGCCTCTAGACCATTGATGACCTCCTCGGTGACGGAAGAGTCTTGGTTCTTCAATGAGTGTCCATGTGAATTTTCAATAATTTTTATGAATCAAAATTGACCCGAGATGATTTATCCGGTTACGCAAAACAATTAGTAAATTTTGGGTTTACTATCATGTATATTTCAATCATAACAGATATTGTGTAACACAATCCAAAGGAAACAAAAGGTGTAAATATTTTTGTAATAAACATATCTTATGAGAAATGACAATAGTAATGCAGAAATACTCTTTCTTTCATTATTCATTATAACATCTATTCAGTAGAATGTCTTCGAAATTCAATAAATTTTTTTGAGACATACAGGATAATTCTGCAACGTATTATTCATTACAAATTTTGTTCCTTTTCTAGTCAATAATATATCAGTTCTTATGGAGTCTTTAATCAGTTTTATACTACCAATGATTTTTTAATTAAATCAAAATTTCTAATTTTAGATATACTATGCGTAAATGCACTATGTGTGAGACATATATTCTCATATCATGAATACATTTAGATGTATATCTATACGCTTCTCATTAAACAACATAAATATAATAATAGAGCAATATGAGCTAACAAATTAATACAAAAGAATAAGACATACATAATTTTAGCATAATGAAGACATGGAAATAAAATATCACAATGTTGTCTTTCTTAGATATTTTTACTTCTAGTTAAAAGATCAATAATTCCTTCACGAAAGAAATTAATGACACTATAACCATAGTCAAAATATTTATAGACAAAACTTATTTCTATGGCTTTTTCTTTGTCTTTCAATGATTCATGAGAAAACTCAAAAAGGTTATTTAACGTATGACGTGTACTTGGTGACCAGTAGTCTTTTATGCCATAACGATAATATTTATTTTTCGTATCATTTTTATTAAGTCGATTGTTATCTCTCTTTTATCTTTTCACTATTTTGCTACTTCTGGCAGTGAAATGTTGGTAGTTTTACAATTAGAATACTTCTTATTAATGACCATCACAAATATGTTAGTTTTAACCATCACCACATCCATAAATATTATTTAAATTTTTATCACAATCACTTCAAGGAAAGGAGCATATAACCAGTTAGACGAGATTCATAATTTTTGAGTAATAGCTTGTTATTTTAATCAACCATAAGAACATACCATAAGAACATATGAAAGTAAATCATTTGTTTATTAAAACACTTTTTAAGGAATTTCTGCTATAGGAGCATATTTTTCAACAAGAAAAGTAGAAAATATTTCTCTGACACGTACTCATCAATGATCTTTTACTTTTTCACGGATCTGATGGATCTTTTATATAAGATAATTACTTTTTAATCCTTCATGGACATAATCAAAAAAATCATTAATTTTGTCTTGTACTGATTGGATGCAATATATTTTTTTTAATTGTGTCTTCAAGACACATGTAACCCAAAAGGATTTTAGCATCCAAAATCTAAGATAAATAGTTCTTACTCATTATTTCAAGGGCCGTAAATTAAAGTTTGGTTTGATTTGAAATGATCCAACTAGTAATCAAAATAAATTCTAATAATATTATGATGGTACACTTAAAAGTATAAAAATAGAAAGACAGTAATAGAGAATATTCAATATATTTAAATCATACTTTGGGTGTGATAATTTAAAGTTTAACGTACCTTCGTTGTGTTGAAAGGTTGCATTGATAGTTCTACATACCTTTATTATGTTGATTTAAAATTTTACTTCAATTGGTCAGAGCCTTGTGTTGATAACGTGTTATAAAATAATAAAAATAACTTAGAAGAAACAAGAATATTGAGAGAGGAGTGGAGCTATTATCTTATTTCTATCGATTGTATCTAACATGGCTAATTACAATGCCACTATTTATAGACATACATGAGGTATATGAAGAGATTTAGTAGTTGGATAATAAATACTCATGAATGGGTATATTGAAATAATACATTGAACTCTTAAGTACATACATTAATGGTTCATTGATCCATGAACAGATTAAGATGTATGTGAGTTGACAATGAAAATGAACATTTACATCCAATGTATTCATAACAAATAAGAATTTGTTTACATGCACACATTTTGTAGTTCAAGGTCAGAAAGAATCAGTGTACATGAACAACCTTAAGAGAGAATAGTAAATTAGATTCTATAACAAATTCAATAACAAGGTACAACTGAATAATACAACAAAATCATACCTGCCCCTACTTTAGAGAATTTCCTAGATCAATTAAATTTTAATTAGAGAAAGGGTTCATTATACTTTGTCTCTATTGTAAACCTGACCATGCTTCCATTCACTCCCTGACAAAAATTTATATATTTAGCCCCCCATTGACTAACAGTCAAAGAGCAATCTAATCATTGGTTAAAACGTTAAAGAGAGGCACTAAATTACTAAACTCTCATGGTATAATTTCAAGATAGTGATATTTTATCCCTTAAAATTGTAAAAAGTTATATTTTACACCCTATATTGTCTCAAATTTCCACTTCATCCCTTTAAAGTTATATAAAATGCCCCAAAAAAGTGTTAGATTTAATTTAGGTGATTCAATATTTAATGTCTCTATACATGTAATAATTATTAGTACACACATCTTTTAGATGTAGAAGATATATCTATTTCGAAAAGTCTAATAATGAATAGTCACATATCTTATGAATGAATAGATACATCTCTAATACTTGTGTCTATTCATGAATGCTTATGCCTATTCATGAATGAAAGACATTCATTGGATGCTAGATTAAAGAACATGCCTACTACGAAGAGGCACATAGGTGTTGTTTCATTGTTTATAAATATCTAGCCCTTAGAGTCTAAATTCACATTTCAATGTTCAAGCATTTAGTTTTCCTCATCTCCTATACTTCTATCATATATCCTAAATTCCTTCAAGACTAGTTGAGAGATTTAAAGTTCTTTTGGTCTTCTATTTGAGTGCACATTGGAAGATCTCTGTATGGTTTGTTGTATCTTGGGAGTAGGATATCATCATTGTTATTTGCACCACGGTAGCGACAGAAATCTATTTTGAAAAAAGTGCTTACCATAGCATTCCTCGAACGGATTTTATCATTGACAAACTCCTTCTTTCTTTTATTGCTAACTAGTAAGTTACATTTGTGTTATTGTGTGTCCTTCTGTCCTTCCCATCTCTAGTGTTTTTTTTTCCTTACAAGTTTAGAGTATATCAAAATTATTTTTCAAAAAAAAAATAAAATTAAAAGATGGTTTCCTTAGAAGAAAAAAATTCTGCAAAAGCAGAAAAGTTTTCTAGACAAAATTTTCATAGATGACAAAGTCAAATACTTTATTGATGGACAACTTTAGCACTTTTTCTATCATCTCAAATCCTGCTAGTTCCTTCAAATGAAAACACTGATTCTAGTAAAACTAATAGAAGTGGAATAGAGACTGAAGTAGATAAGGATTATCTTTATCATGGTCATATTTTGTCTCCTTTGTCCAATAATCTTTATGATATTTATTGCAATACAAAAACTGTATGTGTGAATTGTGGAGTCCATTAGAAAAGAAATATGGTAAAGAAGATGAACGACTTGATAACTATCTTATTGCAAATTATTTGGATTTTAAAATGAATGATAATGAGTCAATAGTGGAACAAGCACATCTTTTTCAACTTCTGATTCATGAATTAAATCAAAAAAAAAAAATTGAAATATGTGAGAAATTTTATGTGGGTGCTTTACATGAAAAACTTCTTCCAAAATGGAAATCTTTTCCTTAATTCCTAAAACACAAATGTGAAAATTCCAACTATGGATAATTTGATTGTTTCTCTTAAATAAAGAGATAAGGGTTAATTACACTTTACCCCTTAAATTTCAGCGTTACTAACACTTAAGATTACTAGTCCTTAACATTATCTTTCGAGTACCAAGTCCTTGGATTAATGGTCAACACAAACAGCATGTGGGTATTTGGCTAAATGGACAAAAATACCCATGGGTTTATTTTACTTTATCCCCTTAAACTTTAGAATTTCTAGCACTTTAGTCTCTAACATTGTTTGAGTACTTAACCCCTCCTCTTATGCCAATTTAATGTTTTTACCATTCTATCCCTGTTCTATTTTATTTTTTGCATACTTTTGCCTCTATTCGATCTAAATTCCTCCACTAACTATAAAAAAATTCTTATCTGTCCAATTCACGATTTTACCTGTAGATCGTCTGGTTAAAAGAAGAGTCACATCCTTACTTTCTTACATTAGCATACATCATTTAGCATTATATGTATCCCATTTAAATTTCAAGGTACACAAGTGATGCCAAGGATCGGATCTATGTAAGAATCTCCCACTAATCACTACTGCCACTACACCATCAAAATAATGCACTATCTTTTGTTTCTGTTATTGAATTCTTTTTAAAAATATAATTTTTATATTCTAATGGACACAAATTAATTTAAATAATAAATGCTATTTCAAAATTGTGTACTCATAGTATATCAGTCCATTTAGTCAAAGTGTCAGGCTAAAAAGCCATTTTAGACGAGAAACGTGATGTAATTTTAATTGACTATAAGTACAGGGGCTTTAATGTTCAAAAAATATTTGCCATGTTATGTCATCTTCTTCAACTGATTTTGACAAAAAAGGGTAGTAAATAAGCTAAATTCAACTTTTGGGCATTTGTTCAAAAATCTTTTCTTGATAAAAGACATAATTCATAAACAAAAAACAAAAAAAGATTAGAATAAATAAGATTATAATTGTCAAGTATGTAACAAGAATAAATGAAGAACTTTAGTGTCAAAAATAACATTAAGGATTAAAGTGTTAGTCTTTATAAATTTAAGGGGTAAAGTGTAATCAAACCAAAAAAAGGAATAAAATAGATTAGGGGTAGAATGGCCAAAACATTAACTATTGTGATAGCGGGGTAAAGTATGCAAAAGATAATATTAGGGACTAAAGTAATAGTGACACTAAAGTTTGAGGGAGTAAAGTGCAATTAATTCAAGAGATGAAGATAAAATTCCATTGAGTTCGAGGAAAAAGTAAAAATTGTTGAAGGGAAAAGTTGAAATTCTAAAAAGAGAAAGTTTTCAAAAGATAATTATTCTAAAAATTCATGAAGAGATGTTGTTTTGTTTATGGAAAACCTGGGCCAATGTTTGTCAATATCGTAAAGGCAAAAAATCATCTAAGACACCGGAATCTAAAGTCAATGTTGTGACAAATGGGATTGACAAAATGTTTGTTTTACTCATTCATATGATTAATATAGTGTATGCATCTATCGATTGGTAGATTGATACCTGTGCAAATATTCATGTTTGTGCTTACCAATATTTATTCTCACAATACCAGGTCATTGAAGGACAATCCATAAACATGGGTAATGATGTTGTTGCACAAGTGTGGATATGAAGAAAGAATAGATTCATTGCTCACTTCTAGGAAGACTTTGTCTCTTTATAGAATGCAACACGTATCCGAGATTAGGAAAAATCTTATTAGTGGCTCTCTTCTTATTAGAGATAGATTAAACTATTATTTGAGTCTAATAAAGTTATACTTAGTAGAAATGAATCTTTTATTAGTAAAGGATATGTACTTGAGGGTCTTTTCAAGTTAAATGTGTCAAATATTATTTGTAATAATAAAGTGATAGTAGTTATTTTCTTTATAATGTTGTTCACTTTCCTAATATTTGGCATGGTTGTTTAGGGCATGTTAATAATGTGTCTATTAAGGGAATGATGCATTTAAATCTTATTCCGAATTTTGACATTAATTTGTATGAAACAAGTGAAACTTGTACGCAATCTAAATTGTCAAGAAAGTCTTAAATCTAAGAGTAGACACTCTTCAATTTTAGATCTCATACACAGTGATGTTTGTGACATAGAAGCTTATTCTAGGAATAGCTAGTAAGAGATACTTTACTACTTTTATAGACGAGTTTAGTAAGTGTTGCTATATTTTTCCAATTGAAACAAAAAATGAGACTTTGGTTGTATTCACTTTATGAAAAAATGAAGTAGAAACTTAGAAGGAAAAGAGAATTAAAATCCTTTGTTCAGATAGGGGAAGAGAGTATGGTCTTAGAGAATTTTTAAATTTTTGTGATGAGAATGGTATTATCTATCAAGTGTTCCCCCTGTAGACACCTATTTTTGTCCCTTAAGTTGTCCCCTATTTTTCTTTTAATTTGTCTCTAAATTTTCTTTTAATTTTTTCTTTTTAAAAAATTTTTAACCTGCTCTTTGATTTTCTTTTATTTACCCTTTAATTGTGTCTTAATTTATGTTATGATGTTTAATTATTCTTATGCATTTTATGCTTTTGAAATACTAAGAATGAGTCTCTTATACCGTTTCTTCAATTTTCAAAAATTTCAGATGGCCATACTCCCACATGACAAGGAATGGCGTGAATTCAATAAAAGCACAAAAATCAGTCTAAAGTGGAGGAAAAATTTTCTGCAGAGAAAATATTCTTAAGCCAAATGCAAATAGCCAACTTTGAGCCAAAATTTCATACGATCAGAGTGGAATTAGACTAAACTCAAAGAATAAAAATTGTAGAGGGTTCTTGGGGTTACAACTTATCTTTGTAAATCTTAAGCAAAATCGTCCATTTAGAGGGTCAAAAACGTGGTAGAAAAAGGCTGTTGGTCCAGAGGATCTGCAGAAAAATTCCAAAGTCTGAAAAATTTTCCAGATAACCAACTTTGAGCCAATATTTCAAGAGATGGATGAGGAACTAGATTAATGTTAAAGAATAAAAGTTGTAGAAGGTTCCTGGAGGTACAACTTCTAAGACAAATCTGAAGCAAAATCGTCCATTTGGAGGGTCAAAAACGTGGTAGAAAAACCCTTAGGCTGTTGGCCCAGAGGATCTGCAGAAAAATTTCAAGTCTGGAAAATTTTCCAGACAACCAAATTTGAGCCAAAATTTCAAGCGATGAAAGAGGAACTGGATTAAACTCAAAGAATAAAAGTTGTAGACCGTTTTTGGAGCTACAACTTCCCTTTTCAAACCCGAAGCAAAATCGTTCATCTGGTGGGTCAAAAGCGTGGTCGAAGAAGGCTAGTAGCCCACAAAAATCTGCACAAAAAAAAGGAAGGTAAGAAAAATTTTATTTTCATTTTACTCCTCCAGATTTCAGTTTTTTTCATTTTAGCCCGAAAATATTTTCTTAAATTACGTTTAGACCCTTCTGATAGGGCCCACTTGATGCCACGTCATTGATGACGTGGCACCACCAGAATGCGCCACGTCTCGGATGACGTGGCATCACCAGAATGTGCCACGTCATGGATGACGCGGCACCCCAGATTTGTGCCACGTCATCGATGACGTGGCATCCCCAGATTGCGCCACGTAAATCATCGATGACGTGGCACCACCAGATTGCGCCACGTCAGCGATGACGTGGTATTTCAAAAAAAAAAATTCCAAAATTTCAGAAAAAAAAATTATTTGCATTTTGGCCCTCCAGATTTCAGATTTCTGCATTTTTAGCCCTCAAATAATTTTTTAAAATTACATTTAGGCCCTAAGGAATTTTTCTTTAATATTACTATTTTTTTCTCTTCAAATTTCTTCCAAATTACATGTTTTATGTCAATAACCACCAAGTTTTACTTTGATTTCTGTTTGGCATTTTAATACGTTTTAATTACCATTTGATTGTGAAATTACTGTTTTGCCCCTATGAGTATTAAATTGTAAATAGACTTTGATCTTTGCACATATATTTTGATTAATTGCTTTTGTGATGATTGGTGTTTTATTTTAATGTTTGTTTGTCTCAATATAATATTTATGCCTTATACTTACTTGTTAAATTATGTAAATTTACTCTGTATGCCCTCAAATTTTGGATTAGTTGCACTAACTAGACGTTAAATATTTGAATCAAATTCAATTTAGCCCAGGACTTAATAATTGTATCAATAATATAAAATTGGGCTAGAAATAAACTCCGGCGTGCATGATAAGTGACTATTTTGCCCCTTGGGAGTTAAAGGGCACTACAAGCTCAATGTGTGCGACTTTTAATTGCACCCGGGCTAAATCTACCTGTCAATGTTAATATTTACCATTTATTTTTGTTTCCTCATTAACATGTACATATTTTATTACTTTTAAACTATCTCAAAGCACACGTATGCTACAAAGCCGGCAATAATGAATACTAAAAATCGAAAAGGGAAACGCGATAAAATCAAGCAACCGGTCCAACGCCGGGTAAAGTGGGTGCCGAGGGAAATTCAAATCCATCCCAAACCTTCCCATTTTATAACAGGATTCCCGAACTCATTTTCTTGAGTTACGTGGACCAGGAGTCAATCTAAACTAGGGTTTATTTTCTTTTTAAATTTTGATGTATTTTTTGTGTCCTGGCGCACCAACACACCGGGTGGCGACTCCAGTCTTGTTTTCCCTAGTTTAGATTGTTTTTATACAATTCATAGTCGCATTAAAAGCCCCGTTATGTAATAGTAAATAGGTGATTCATTTAAATTTATAATAGTAAGTAGGTAATTTATGTTTGTAAATTGTAAGTAGGATTTTTGCATTCAATCACCTATTTCACGAGCACCACACGTGGCGACGGTGCTGGTCCCACCGGTGAGCTGTCTCTTATACACATCTAGATGTGTATAAGGGACGCGACGAGCATGTTCCCCTTACATATCTCAATCAAATGATGTAGTGGAGAGGAAAAACAAAACTTTATTAGATATGATAAATAGTATCTTATCAACCTCTGGGTAACAATTTATGGAGAGAAGCACTCTTATCTATGTGTCACATTATAAATAGATTTTCTCATAAAAAATTAGACAAAACTCTATATGAATTATTGAAAGGGAGGAAACCTAATTTAAATTATTTAAGAATGTGAAAATGGTATTTGGCAACAATGAAAACTCTACAAATTATAAAGAATAAATTTGCACCTAAAACTATTGATTCATGGAGTTTTTGTGGGTTATTCCCAAGATAGTGTTATTTATAGGATTGTAGTAATAAAATTTAAAATTCCTGATATAAATATAAACACTATCTAGAGTCAAAAGATGTTGTATTTTTTGAAGAAATTCTACCCTTAAAAAAATATTATGAATATGCTCAAATATTCGGATTACACTCCAATTTTGGTAGCACATGATGAAAAAAGAAAAATCCATATAGAGGTCATAAACGAAGTAAAAGAGCAAGAGTAGAGAAATTTTGGAAATGACTTTTACACATCTAATAGAGGAGGATCCTCAAATATACGAAGAAGCCACTTCATATGTAGATTCAAAATTTTGAAAAGAAACAGTAAATGCTAGAATAGAATCTTTAATTAGTAACAAGATTCGGGTCTTAACCGAATTGCCTAAAGGTTGTAAACCTGTTGGTTGTAAGTGGATATTTAAGAAGAATTTAAGCCAGATGGATCTACAGAAAAAATTAAGGCAAGACTAGTTGTAAAAGTTTATTCCCAAAAAGAAGAGTTTGACTATTTTGAGACTTATTCTCATGTTGTCAAAATGACAACAATTCGTTTGCTTTTGGCTTTGGCATCCATACATAAGTTAGAAGTCCATTAAATGGATGTTAAAACCACATTTCTAAATGGTGAGTCAGAAGAAAAAATATATATGGAATAATCGAAGGGACTTGTTGTACCTGGCCAAGAGAAAAAGATTTGTAAACTAGTAAAATCCGTATATGAATTGAAACAAACCCCAAAGTAATGGCATGAGAAATTTGATAAAGTTATCTTGTCACATGATTTTCTAATTAATGACTCTAAAAAATATGTTTATAGTAAAATCACTGTTTATGTTATATTATGTCTTTATGTAGATGATATTCTCATTTTCAGTAGCAAATATGAGAATTATTAAATAAAATAAAGATTTCTTGGGTTTACAATAACTTTGACATAAAAGATTTAGGAAAGGCTAAATTATTTTGGGAATTAGGATTTTATGAAATTGAACAGGTATTACAATTATACAATCACATTACATCGAGAAAATATTGAAGAGATTCAATAAGTATGAATGTAAACCTTTGAATACTTCTTATGATCCCAATGTGAGACTAAGGAAAAATATGGAAGGACCTATTTCTCAATTATTATATTCCCAAATTTTAGGTACTCTCATGTATCTCATAAATGCTACAAGACTTGATATAGCACAAGTTATGGGAAGATTAAGTAGAAATACAAGTAATCCTGATAAAAGTCATTGGACAACATTAGAAAGGTAATTAGATATCTAAGAGGTACTATATCACTTGGTATATATTATTCTGGTTACCCCACTATACTTGAAAGATATAGCGATACAGACTGGATCTTAGATTCTTATTAGACTAAAGAAAACACAAGATATGTTTTCACCATGGGTGGAGCGATAGTTGCAAGGGTGGAAATCCTCCAAGCAAACTTGCATTTCTCGATCCTTTATAGAGTCCGAGATGATAGAACTAGATGCTACGGCACAATAAGCAGAATGACTTAAGAGTTTATTAACGAATATTCCCATTATTCAAAAGTTGATTCTTGTAGTTTGCCTTCATTGTGATAATCAAGCTGCTATTACAAAATGTAAAAAAAAGAATTCAAATGCGCAAAAAAGACATCTATGCTTGAGACAAAAAACTGTTATGAGTTTAATTAAAAATGGAGTAATTGTGTAGGTTACATTTCATCTTCAAAAAATTTTGTGGATCCGTTAACCAAGGGACTAGCTAGAAAGCAAGTCATAAAATTTTCAGTAGGGATAGGATTGAAGCCCATAGATTAGAAATTACTAATAGCGGCAACCCAACCTTTCTAACTAGAGATCCAAAGACGAAGGTTCAATGTAGTAAAAACAAGTTGTTTAGTAATTATAGAAGTACCATACATTTTATTTTTAGTCCCACTGTGTTTAGTGGTTTCATAGTTCTTAATGTAGCGATAAGGAATAGGTTATACTTTGAATGAATTTGTAACAAACTATGTAGGATATGCTTCTGTTATAAATATTCTTGAAGAATTCAACTATTTGAGTGTAGTTCTAAGAGTTATAATCTATGACATTGGGCTTTCCTCTAGAACACTCAAAAATCAAGATACTAACGCAAGCTATTAATGCATGACCTCGTACGAACTTGACAAAAATCTCGTATAATGTGTATGATTAATTGAAGTTCGGGCTAGAAGATTCTAGTTCAAGACACAAGTTCACTATTGTTCCTTTGAATAGATTTGTTCATACTAAGTGAGGTTCAAATCCACAAGACACCTTTACTGAATGCATTGTAAAAGACTGATTTTGTATCTCTAAATTTTGAATTATGTGGAGGATTGTTAAATTTAATTTAGCTGATTCCTATTTAATGTGCCTTTACTTGAAATAATTATTAATAGAACATCTCCTAGATATAGAAGATAGTGATATCTATTTAGAAAAGTTTGTTGATGAATGGTCATATATCTGATGAATGAATAAACACATCTCTAATGCTTGTGTCTATTCATGATTGCTCATGTCTATTTTTGAATGGAAAACATTCATTGAATGCTATATGAAAGAACATGTCTAATAGGAAGAGGCACATAAGTGTTGTTTCATTGTGTATAAATATCCAGCCCCTAGAGTCTAAGTTCACATTCCAATATTCAAGTCTTCATTCTTCTCTTGTCTCATATACTTCTACCATATATGCTAAACTCTTTCAAGAGCAGTTGAGAGATTTAGAGTTCTTTTGTTCTTCTATTTGAGTGCATATTAGAATATCTCTGTACAGTTTGTTGTATCTTGGAAATAGGATACCATCATTGATATTTGCACTAAGGTAGTGACGGAAATCTACTCTGAAGAAAGTGACAACCAAGCGTGCCTTGAACATGTTTTATCACTAACAAATTCTTTCTTTCTTTTATTGTTAACTAGTAAGCAACTACTATCTTTGTGTTATTGTGTGTTCTTCTTGTCATTCCTATCTTTGGTGTTTTTCCAACATAAAGAATTTCTTATTCCGACATGTTTTTATCATTTACCAATTAATTTACCAAGTAATATATTTGTCATCATTCTTATGATGATTTGATAGATCGTTTAGGAACTTTATAAACATAATTAGAGTTTAGATTAGGTATCAAATTTAGTCTAAATTACATACATTCTTTTTTTTTTTTTGGTGAAATTTTTATTTTATTATTGTTCAATAATCTCTAAGTCATATTAATGCAACCTTGTGCAAAATCTATAAATGTTCTAAGGGTAAATTATAAGGAACCCCTTTATAGTTTGGCTAATGTTCACATTTTCTCCCTATGGTTTGCAACCCACTATTCACCCTTTGTGGTTTGGATTATTTTGTAAATGGATGGAAAGGTAAAAAGTTAACGGATTTATGCAAAATGTCAAAAATACCGTTGAGCCTAGTACTACTCCACTGCCAGCTATAGTTTACAATACCCTCTGTTGAAAATGAAGAATTGGTTTTATATTAAAATACATAACTACAAGGGAATAAATTTTAGATTTGCAAACTGCAAGTGCTAATCTATGCATTAGGAAAACAACAAGTTGGTTCCTTGTAATTTACCCATATTCTAATCATGTATAATAAGAGATATCCACGAGTCTCCCCAATTTGGTGACTTCCTAGTAATTTTCAGCTAGTTCTATTCCTATACTTATAATCTTGATAAAAGTTCAAACTTTGATTTTGTCAGTAGAAAATTTTTCGGTTGTGGGTCGAGACGGCACCGCCACTTGTAGAATCTACCAGTAAAATTATACATCTAATGAACTCTATGAGATGTTGTTGTGTAGGATATATTTTTTTTAAAATTTTCTCAAACAACGAGTAAAAAATTTGCACCATACATGTGGTAAAGTGTATTTTAGTATATTTATTTCACTTTGTAACATTTTAACTAACTGTTAGTTTTGACCATTGGTTAAAAGAATGGACTATATGTATATAAATTTTTATAGGGGACAAATTGAGACACATTTAAGTTTACATAGGGGCAAAGAGTAATTAACCCTCAAGAAAAATATTAAGAAGGAAACAATATATTAAATTCCCAACAACCGAACAAGATTTATATAATCAAAAATTCTGAATATGGCAAAGTGGACAAAGAAATCTCACTAAAAATTCTTACATGAATCAGGTTCATGACATAGTGTTATAGAGTCTTTGATCCATGTAAGGCTGCATTAGCCCACAAGGAATTTATAGGGTGATGTGTAGTGATAACTTTAGAAACTAGAGTAATATGTACCCTAAATTTAATGGTTTTGCTATTAGTTTCAAGCATTCTTAGTGTTTTAATGTGTGTTTTTGTCTATTTTTGCTTTTATGTGTTAGAATGTTTTACTATGTGTTTTAGTACTTATTTAGGTGTTAATTAGAATATTTATTAAATTCTTGTATTTAGAGTTTGTGTTGTCTTTAACCTAATAATCCGTTACGAGTTAGGTTTTCATTTGTCTTTATTTGCCTTTCGTTTTTGTATAAAGACATGTGAGAATTTTATATAAATGTTAGGTATTTTTTTAAATGTTTATTATATCTAATAATGTTCTCCTATGTGTCAAGATTCAATAGGAGAAAATGACGCATTAATGGGGCGTCAGACGGGAATTTTAGAGGTAAAATAGAAACTATGTAGAGCTGTAAAGGCACCTCGCCGTAGGCGAGCTTACATAGTAGGTACCTCATTGTAGGCAAGGGTCCCCTATGAAATCGGGGTTTTGGCCATTTTGGGCTTTTTTTTAAGAGTAACACGTCCTTTCATTCCCAACCCCTATCCCTACTATAAATATATGTTTTTGGGGCAAAAATGAAGGCTCCACCACATTGTTGTCTTCTTCTTTTCTCTTCCCCACTTGGGGTGGAACTTTTCTTCTTCTTTCATTGTTAATCCTAGACTAGTTTCCCCCATTTGTATACCCTTGTTCTACAACATTGTGAAATATGACTTCTTTTATGTTTAGTCTACTTCTTTTATACATGTACTTCTTGTTTACTTAATCTTTCTTTTCTTCATTTATTACTTTCATCTACGTAGCTTTCAATACCTAATGTTTTGTACTAATTTTCTAGAATTAATGTTTAATTCATTTAATTGCCTTCCCATACTTTTATTTCCTTTAATGTCTTTAATTATGTTCTAACTTAGCATGGATTAGGGTTTAGTGATGCCCAATTCAAATGAGCAGAGGTTAATGGGTTGATTAGATGGTAAAATAGACTAATTAGACAACATTAATGGGCTTAAGGGTTAATTAGGGGAATTGATCACTCTACCAGTTAATTTAGGTTAATTGAGAGGATATGGGAATTGAACCTCCATTATAGACTTATATTAATGATGGATTAGGTCTAGAATTAGATCTTAGCGGACTAATTCACCTAGTCGGTTACTTGAATTCCATGAGTAGTTAATCACGTTTGATTAGCTTAAGTACTAGGATGGTACATCCTTACTTAGGTTAATTAGAATGTAGCATAAACTCTAACCTTCTTTATTACTCATTTCACTTAGATATTAGTATAGTTTCAGTTAAATTACCTCTTTAACGAATTTCTTCAAATAGTAATCTGGCTAAATAATCGGTATTTGAACACCATTCTTTGTGGGAACGATCCCTACTTCACTAGCCACTATTTGACACCACATACTTACGGATTGTCATCTAGTTAAAGTTAGTAGAATTTAGGAGTTTATAAATAATACAAATAGGTGTTTGCACGTCAACATTTTGTCGCCGTTGCCGGGGAATGGTTGTCAATATTGATGAAATTTAGTTGGAATACTAGTTTGAAGTTTATTTATCTTGTGTAGTTGTTTCACCAACTTCAAAACCCAAAAAGACTTGTTTTAACTTTTTGTATATTGTGTCCCATATTTTCAAAATCCAAAAAGATTTTCTATTTTGTTAGTGAATTGTCTTTTTTAAAAAATTCAAAAAGATTTTTACTTAAATGATGGATAGTATAGACTAGTTAGTAGTTTAAACTTTCCTATCTTTTCCTGTTTGTGTTGTTTTAGAGTTGTTCTTGTTTTTATTTCCTTTTCCTCAAGAAAATGCAAGGAATGAAATGGAATTATTTATGCCAAGGATATCATCACTCTTATAGTGGTGGAAGCATGACCAAAGAGTATGTTTCTTGTAGTCATTGTTTTTCTTACCCCTTAAACTATAATATGGGACGGTGCAACCATCCGAATCTGTATTATTGGAAGCTTCAAAGTCAATTCAATCGTCATCCACTTCAAGCTCAAAGACAAGTGATTGTGAGTGAAAAACTTAGTCAACAAATGAAAAATTTTAGTCAAGAGGTCGCAAAGCTCACAATAAAGATGAGAAAATGCTATGAGAAGGTCAATCTTGGGTATCAATCCCTTCAAATCAAAGAAGAATTGGATGAGGCAAAAAATGCAGGAAAAAATGGCCTACCTTAAGAAAAAAATTGTACGCCAATTCGATCGATAGTTCCGAACCTACTATATGCATATTATAGTGTTTCGTTTGACCTAAATTATAGAAAAATTGGTGGGCAAAGCTCAAGGAACTTCTATTGACATCCCAACCCAATAGGAACATCAAGCCTCACCCACACCTATGCATCAAGTCAAGTTAGGGGATGTCGGCCAACATAGAGAGCAATTGAAGTTAATGGGTTGTGAAAGTACTAAAGCCGAATGTGATGGACCTTTTGGATTTGAATGCTCAACCATCAAGTTAGTCAAGACTTGTATTGAAGCACCATCAACATATTATTTGAATGAGTGTGATATTGTCTTGGTTACAATAAAAGAGATACCATTTCATGATAACAAGGAAAAGTAGCCAGTTAAAGGATTGGATCTGATGAATACATGCTAGAAGGGATGGGTGACACATCTACTTATGCCACTTATACACCCACAAGTCCTTGGGAGCTTTGGATGTGGAAGTCAATGTACAAAGGACTTCAACACTCTTAGAAAGCCTCCTATATATAGTGATCATAAGGGAATACTTCTTCCCCTCTCTTTTTAATTATGCTTTAATTCATTTACATGCTTTAGTTTAAGAATCTGGTGGGTTAATACGGCTTGTAACCTTGTGTTAGCTTAGTTTATATTTTAGAATTGTGAAATGATTTTTGGGCATTCTTGGCTAAATATTGTTAGTTGATAACAATTTGGTCCTTAATGATTATGATGATGGCAATGTAGTCATACTTCTGAATGGTAATTGTTATGTGAATTGGTTGATGAAGTTGGATTTGGTTTCTCCTTTTTATTTGTGGACATTCTAGTTGTTGATAGACTTTAATTGCTAAGTGTTTTGAGCTTATTTTTGTGCAAATAATGTGAATGCTTGATGTGTATTGGGAATAGTTTTTATTGTTGAATTTCTTGTTGAGGCCAATTATGTATGAACCTAAGTTTGGGGAAGGAATTAGCATATAGGTAACCTTGTATTATGTTTAAACCGCATTACCCTTATGTATGTTTTCTTTTTCTTTAATTATTTGAACAATGTAAAGTCCCAATGACCCCTTCTTAGTGTAGCATTATTAGTTGAAAAAGAATGGACAACCTCTAAGACTTATATGTTTATTCGAATTTGAAATTGCTCACTTCTTAATTTTATATGGTGTTTTGTTTATAGTTAATGAAATCCATGATGGATGGTTAAACTATATTTTTGAGTTCAATTTGTTCTTAGTTAATTGCATTCACATTCACTTTGGAGTATTATGTTGTTCATCATCTACATTGGCCTTTTGATTCTCCAAATATATTTTAAAGTCATTCATTAGTATTATTCTTAGTTAGTTATGTGCTTTCATACCTTCTAGTAGTATTTTATTTCTTGTGAAATGGGTGAGTGGTAGGATGAGTTGTACTCATCATTGAATAAATTGAAAAGTGTGGTGGTGTCAATTGTCTTGTTCTTTGGTGATGATGTTATTTTTGTCGTTGTGAAAGTTGAAATTGGTTGTTGAATATAGATTAGACACCTCATGTGTTGATTTAACCAAAAATGGGATTTAACCCTTGAAATTTAACCATATTTTCAACTAGTTTATGAAAATATTTTCTCAACTAGTTTTGATCTCAAATTTTACTTTTTCTATAAGTGTTTTTCCAATGACAAGTTCAATTGATTATTGATATTGTTCAAATATTTCAAGATTTTTGAGAATTATTGATTTTGAGTAGAGAAAGAAATGACTTAAGCCATCTTTTGGTCATATTGTATGAACTTGCATTCTGGTATATTTTGTGGGTTTTGTTAAGGTTTTGCTTGGTACATTGATTGGGGTAGTTTGAATCTCCCAATTTTAGTTAAAAACCAAATTTTAGAAATGACCTAGGCATTCCTTGGACCATTTGAGCCAAAAAACCTACCTTGTATTGAATTTATCCCTAGCATCCCAATTAAGCTTTATAACCTAATTTCTTTGTCAACCACATAATTTAGCCAATTCACTTTCTTTCATTTATCCTCTTTTGAAGGGGCCATCACTTTAGCCATTGTTGATCTCTTTGATTTCTTCAATATAGTTGTTTATTGTTTTTATGATTATTTACGTAGAGCTATTGTTGTATTTGTTGGGGAAATAAGGCAAGAGTTCAATGTTATTTATGCCCCCCTCATTTTGTAATTGTTACATTATATTATGGTTATTGTAGCAAAGAAAAGAAAAAGAAAAGAAGAAAAAAAAGAAAAATGTAAAAACAAAGAAAAAAGCAAAGAAAATTGCAAATCTTATGTTCTTTATTTAATAAAGAAGGTTCCTTTTACCCTTTAAAAGTTAGTTCAATAAAAGGAAGTGCTTTGCCTTTAAAAGTGTTCGTTGGTTGAGTAATGTTGGTTTCTTGGGGCTTTATAGTTGAGATATTGGTTCAAAAGTTTTTGATTGACATGTCTAAAGTGATTCAAGTTATTGCTATCCAAATTTATCTTACGTTATTACCTTAACCCACATTACAAGATTGAAAAGTCCTAAATCATCTGTAATCACAGGCTAATTTGTATTAGTTAGTTGAGGGTGAAGCATTGGTTCCAACATTTTGTCGCTTGCTAAACCTCACGGTGTCAACAAATATCCTTTTGTTTCATTTGCATTGATTTGTACTTCATTAAAACAAGTCCTAATGATCTTTCTTTACTTGGGGCGAGTTTTCAAACACTTGATTTGTGTGGTCTAGATTAATTGGCACATGAATTGGCATTGCATTAATTTTTCACTGGTCAAAATAATACTTGTAATCAAAACTAGTGTATACTTTTGTCAATAAAGAGGCAGGAGAAAACTTTGAGTTTCTTGACTTAAATTTCCATTTTCATCATTGGCAAGTGCACTAGAGTTCAATATTTCAATTTTGTTGGTGATGTCATGTGTTTTGTGTTAGTCATTTTTTTTTGTTCTTTTCTTATCCTTATTTTGCTCGGGATGACCAAAAGTTTAAGTTTGAGGGTGTGACAATTATATGAAACTAGAGTTATATGTATCCTAAATTTAAAAATGCAGTTTTGCTATTAGTTTCGAGCATTCTTAGTATTTTAACGTGTGTTTTTGTCTATTTTTACTTTTATGTGTTAGAATATTTTATAGTGTGTTTTACTACATATTTTGGTGTTAATTATCATATTTTATTAAGTTCTTGTATTTAGAGTTTGTGCCTTATCTTTAACTTAATTTCGTTGGTAGTTAGGTTTTCATTCATCTTTGTTTGTCTTTCGTTTTTAGTCTCTTGTGTGAGAATTTTATTTAAATGCTTAAGAGTTATTTCAAGTATTTATTATATCTAATAATGTTCTCCTATGTGTTAGGGTTCAATAGGAAAAAACGACGCATTAATGGGACATTGAATGAGAATTTTAGAGGCAAAATGGCAAAACTGTGCAACACTATTAGGGCACCTCATTGTAGGCAAACTTACATAGAAGGTACCTTGTCGTAGGCGAGGGTCCCCCGAGAAATCAGGTTTTTGGCCATTTTGACCTCTTTTTCAAGGACTACTATGTCCGTTTTACTTCCAACCCCTAACCCTACTATAAATATATATTTTTGGTGCAGAAATGGAGATTCGACCACCTTATTTTCTTCTTCTTTTCTCCTATCCACTTGGGGAGGAAGTTTTCTTCTTCTTCCATTGTTAATCCTAGACTCATTTCCCCCATTTGTGTACTTTTTGTCTACAACATTGTAAGACTTCTTTTATATTTAATCTACTTCTTTTATGCATTTATTTCTTGTTTATTTAATATTTCTTATCTTCATTTGTTGCTTTCGTCTCTCTAGCTTTCAATATTTCTTACTCTAGTTTTCTAGAATTAATATTTAATTCAGTTAATTTCTTTCCCATAATTTTATTTGTTTTAATATATTTAATTTTGTTCTAATTTAGTATAGGCTAGGCTTTATTGAAGCCAATTTCATATGGGTAGAGGTTAATGGGTTGATTAGGTGGTAAAATAGACTACTTAGACAACATTAATGGGTTAAGAGTTCATTAGGGGAATTGATCACTCTAGCCAAACCCCCACTAGTTAATTTAGGTCAATTTAGGGGATATAGAAATTGAACCTCCGTTATTGAGTTAGATTAATGTTTGATTAGGACTAAAATTAGATCTTGGCAGACTAATTCACCTAGTTAATTAATTGAATGCCATGAGTAGTTAATCAAGTTTGATTAACTTAAGTACTAGGAAGGATCCTTACTTAGGCTAATTAAATTGATAAACCTAGTTGCCTAGGAATCATGATTAGGTTATAATTGGGAATCAACCTATAATTTGGCACATAGGATCACTTGATTAGCTTAATTAACAAATACTTGTGAAATTGGCTAGCATAAATTCTAACCCTCTTTATTTCTCATTTCACTTAGTTGTTAGTGTAGTTTTAGTTAAATTACCTTTTTAAAGAATCTCTTCAAATAAAAATCGGTATTTGAACACCATTGCTCGTGAGAAAAATTTCTACCTTCACTTTGATACCGTATATTTATGGTTGTCATCTAGTAAAAGTTTGTAGGATTTAGGTACCAATATTTATGAATGATATAACTAGGTGTTTGTGGATCATGTGGTGCGGTAATTTTATATGAACCAAAAGATCTATGATATATGCCATAGATTCTGGTCCGTATATGAATTTTTCAAAATCCCATTCACAATTGCTAACCTCTTTAAAATGGAATTTATACATAATTATGTACACTTGGTAACCGAAGGAAATTGCAAGAAACTACACTATTAGATAAGTGAATGAAGCAAGAAAGAAAGTAAAACTTCTTGGAGTTTTGAACAGACCAAATGGTAGCTAATACTTGATTGAAGTTTTGATCAGAGCTTATTTTTATAGCTTGTGGAGAAATTATTTTTATTCTACTGGTTAGTCTCAATTACGGGTGGTCATAAGTTGGTTTTTGATAATTCGGTAAAAAATTTCAGTCTTTTCTAATGCACGAAAATAAAAACCAAATTTCTTTTTAGTCGGTTAGTTAACCAAACTTTTTTTTTTCAACTTATCCAATTATTTGAAATTCACTTAAAGATTCTAATTGAAAAATTAAGTATAAAATTAAAAACAAACTAATAAAATTAATAAACAAAAACCTAAAACTTATAAAGATAAAAATTTAAAACTAAAAAGTAATAAAGAAAAACAATATTAAAGTGTTGAATGAATAAAAATATGGAATTGGTTACAAAAAAAAAACTAAAAATTCAGTTATTTAATTGTTTTTTTTAATAATCAAATCCAAACTGTATGATCAATCTCCCTTATTTGGTTTATCCAAATAGTGATATCTGAAAATCAAAAACCATACTAGTTTGGTTTGGTCGGTTTGCTCAATTAAACCAAATTATGAACATCCCTAGTCTCAACTTTTCTAATATACTATTTTGACATGTGATGATACATAGATCATTCTATATAAATGATTGTTATATAGGAGGGCTCCTTAAGGGCAAAAATGTAAAAGGACTAGTAGATAGGGTTTTAACCCCTACCTCATGTTTATAAATAAGGGCTCACCTCTCAAGAAATGCAACCTAAAGTACACAACAGTCAAATTCAAAAGCATATAATACATTTGTCTCTACTTTCTCTCTTTAGAAGCTTTTCACCAAGTACCCCCCAAATGTATTCTTGTTCATCAAGTGGCGTCGTCTGTGGCAAAGAAAAAGGTACTTTTCTATTTGTAAATGGAGGTTGGATAATCTTCTACCAAACTAAGACGACTGGATCGGGCTAGAAAGTACTAAAATAAGAGTTCTCGACTAATGGATAGCTTGTAAAAGGCTTGGAAGCCTTGATGGGTAGGGTGATTATTTAAATGTTTACATAATATGCAATAGCTGACCACGAGCCAAATAGCATTCAGACTTAATTGTGAAGGGCTTATATTCTAGAAATTGGCTAGGTTAGTGAATAAAGAAGGAAGAAGAAGCCGAAGGGTAGCTATGAGCTGTTCTTCATATATGGAGAAATATCCTTGAAGGGATTGATGGGCTCAGCCTATGAGCTCGGACATACCAATAAGACAGAAAGAGGAATATTACTTATATGTTCTACAAACACTAGGAAGGTCAGTTGGTTTTATTTTGGTGACCTCAGTTTCAACCAGGAAGACGAACTGGGACTCGGGGATCTCGTGTTTAAAGAATCTAAAGGAAGAGGACTTACGTGGTGGTTATCCAAACTAACTGGAATGGTACTTGGTTAAATCCTTTTGGTAAAAATTGAAGTAGAGTGTTGAGTAGTTTGGGGAAGTTTTGTAAGAAGTTTTCTGCACTAATAAGTAGAAGATGGTGAAAATGGCAAAAGGAATGGTAAAGGTTAGAGGATTAATAAAAATAGAAGGGCAAATGAAACGGTTATGGGTAATGAAGAGGTGTGTAAGGAGTAATTAATGTAAAGCAAATGAGGGTGAAAAATGAAAAGGTGTGATGAGGAAGACAACCAGGCAAGGACACATGTAAGAAGGTCAAGAGGTAGCACAAATTTCAAAATTTAAACAAGCATTGATGGACAAATATGATAAGGCAAGAATATCCACAAAAAATTTAAAGTTGATGGGCCGATCTCTTGGGTAGTTCATCATCAGCTCAATAAATTGCCCTCGGCCTATTATTGGGATTGATCGTTGTTGGTTTGGCTCGTTAAACCTGATTTGAGTTTGGCTCATCCTTTGGTCTTTGTCCGAAGGATCAGTTGAAGAGGCTATTAATGATAAAAGGATAATTCTATATAAATGATTATGATATAGAAAGGCTCATTAAGGGTAGAAATGTAAACGACCGATAGATAGGGGATCTAACCCCTGCCTCACGTTTATAAATAGGGGCTCACCCACCAAGAAATGTAACTCATAAACACCAATCAAATTCGAAAGCATTTAATACATTTGTCTCTACTTTCTCTCTGTAGAAGTTTTCCACCAAGTAACCCTGAATGTATCCTTGCTCATCAACATAGGATCTTTTCTTTATTTGCATTTAGGTCTTCCACGGGTTAGTCAATATTTATTGACCTTGAATATGGTATCCAATTAGAGGGCTAAATTAGAATCAACATATTCTTGCATAGTGCTAACTGAGACTTTTCACTTTCAAGGGCTTGATTGAGATGTTTGGATACTTTGGAGGGCCAAAATATCATTAACCCAAAAATATGAATAACCCTGCACTGGACTCTAGTTTTGGTCACCTGGTGATTTGGCCCGAGTTTGGACCGCAGTTCATTATTGACTGGAATATATCTTCTAATTGTGGTGTTATTTATTCGTTGTAACGACGAAACGAAAATCTAGGTCAAATGATAATCTTTTAGAAATAAAATTTACTTGAGATGCTGAAGTATATTTCAAATGAGAAATTTTATCTTAGATTGGAGTAATTACTTGACATATTTAGTAATTGTTCATGAATTAATGACAAGCTTGCATGTAGAGTGAGAGGCCCACTTTTTGAAGAATAGAGAAGTCATTATTTTTTGATGAGTGGGGAATTACTCCACATAAAAAGATATTATTGATTTAAAAGTAATTACTAAGCATATCAAATAGTTGTTTCATAAACATACAAAATAAAAATTTTCCGTTCCAAATCTCAATGCCCGTTAATTGGGAAGAATTGGGAAGAGTTGAAAAAAGATAAACCATCTATATATATATATGGGAACTCTACAGAGAATCATTCCCTTGGTTTTAACCACTTGTAAAGTACAAGTTTTTAAAGTACATAGTGTTGTACTGTATAAGCCCTAAAAGCATAAGACAATGATTCTCTTAAAGAGACTGTATAATTTCTCTAGAATTATTCAGATAGATATATATTAATATAATTATGAAGGTAAAACCTCCTTTAGTTAGAAACCTTAACAAATTAACATGTGGCATATTACATAAAAAATAAATTACTTAGTAAATAATAGAGGTAATAGATAAACTAGTTTAGTAGTTATCTAATCTTATCCTTACTATCCTTATTTTTTTAAATTCTCAATTTATACACACCTATTATAATTATTTTTTATTTCCAAAAGTGTAATAAAATTAAACATATAATTATGAATCATAATATAAGTATCAATTATTAATTATAAGTTAAGAAAATAAATGTTAATTAATTATGCAAAATTTGTATCTATATATCATTGTTAATAAATTAATTTATATATATATATATCCTAACTATATCTTTATGATATAATTACTATAGCCTAATTATATTTAATTAATATTTATAAAAATAATAATAACTTATTATAGTACAAAACATAAAAGAAAAGTATTTAGATCAATTTCTTCGTTGCATCTTTTTAAAACTTTATATTTACTGGTAATTAATTATTTAATGTTAATTATCCGACCTGAACTGATTATATCGGGTCGAGAAAAATGACTCGGTACCCAATCCATATGCATATGATACTCGGTCAAAGAGGATTGGATAACCGGGTACCCAATCTAAGCTTATATTATATTTTTTTTTAGTATTAAAATTTTAAAATACATATATTTTAAAATTATATATATATAATTTAATATATATATAGTTATTATATATATATATATATGTATATATAATGACTACTAATTACACATATACCCTCATAAAAAGGGAAAAGAAAAAATCTATTAATATTAGGTCATAGTATGCAAATTACAGAGTTGACCATGTATATGGACCAAGTTGGTACCTGCCAGGTAAAAAAAATTTGACCCGCTACCTGCAACTTTATATATATATATATATATTAGTAATTAACTATTCAATGTCAACAGACATTATTTTCAAGTGATTATGTAATTGTAACAGATTAAAAAGTAATTTTAATAATATGTCCTTTTATTGACGTCACCGTTAAATAGTTATATTACTTTTTGTCTATTTACCTAAAGATATCACTACTAGACTGGAAGGGAAAAAATTAAAATTAGTGTGACTTTTATAATAGTAGTTTACGAGAAGGCCAAATGATTATAATTGATTTTTTTAAGAGAGTTACAAAATAAATATTATGTTATAAATTATTACATAAGTATTGATTATTAACTATACATGTTAAATATAAAATTATAACTTAGTTAGACTAAGATAGGAAAATAAATATTTATTTATTTGAGGCACCTTAGGTAGACTATTTAAAGGGTTATTCGTAATAAATTGAAAAATGTGTAATCTAATTATTTATGAGTAATATCATTCTTGAAACCTAATTAGATCATCGTAATACTTTTATCAAAAAATTGATAAAGGAGAATTGCAAATTTAGTCCAAAAACTATTTTTAAAGTTTCAATTTTAAATTTCAAGTTATATATATTTGATATATTTTTTCTATTTATATTCTCTAACCAAAATTTTATCGTCCAACCAAATATATGTCATGAGAATTTATGTATTGGGACAAATTACTACCAAAATTATCAATAGTTACTAGGGGTTTTAATGGATCGGGTTGTCAGGTTATTGTGTCGTGTTAGGTGTAAACTATTTCTTATCGTGTCAAGTGGGATCCGTTTCTTATAGAATCCTGTTCCTGATCAGACCCGTTCAGATTCGTGTCGTATTCGTATCTAACCAATTTACTATGACAGAGAGTATCAGCCTATTTGACAAATTATATAACTTGCGATCTATTTGAATTAAAATCTCAAATTTTAATGATTTAATAACCTAAGCAATTATTAATACTAATCTTGCTATCATAGTAATTTAAAACACATAATTAAAATTTTTAAAATTTTTTAGATAATATTTAAAATTATTATTATGTTTGATTAATAATCTAATATTAAATCCATTATTCACAATCTTAAAGAGTACTATATTAAATTATAATAAAGAAAAATTTCAGCAAAATTTGTTCATACAGTAACTTATTGAGTTATCGTGTCAACTAATGAGTTGATCCAATCAAACCCGTTCAATTTTGTGTCATAAGTGGGTTGACCCAATAATGACCTGATAAATTTCGAGTCCTGTCATAACCTGTTAATTTCTTGTTATGTTCGTGTCGTGTTCTCGGGCCATGTCAGAAATTGCCAGCCCCAGCAGTTACAAGCCAATTATGCATCCATTCAAGAAAATAGGACCACTTAACTAATTCACAACATACATCTTGTAATTAGTGACATCTAATGTGCATTCTATAATGTTTACATCTATGTTACAAAATATTAATTCACTATCATTTTTATAAATTTAATCACAAATAATTTTTTCTATGACAATAACAACTTACATATCCTTTTTTGTTGTTGTTTTATATATACAAGTTGTACTACTCTAAAAAGGGCGATTATATTTAAAATGCAATATTGACCATATGACACGCAAACGTAAGGATAGATTACCCTATGATATATGTAAAAAGTTTATGTATTTATTTATATACTTAATTTTATAACTCTTTCTTTTAAATTTTACTTTCTTAATTTTTTGTTATATTAACCTGAATTTTTGTGTTATACACGAAACAAAATATTATAATATTGTTACTTTCTTTTGTTTGTTATTATTTGTTTTACTTATTAAAATATTTAGACCATCAATTTATAATATTTAATTTTTAAATTTTATAATATTTCAATTCTCGTGCATACTGACAGTACGCCAGTATATCGTATTTGAAAAAGAGAATTGAAGGAAACTTAGAGAAGCGAATTGTTTATAGGGCTAATAACACTTTGCCCCTGAACTAGGTAAGTAATTATATTTTGTCTCTCTAAACTAAAAAACTTACACTTTGTCCCCCAATCACATGATTCATTTTTTAAAAAATTTATAATATCAAGTTAAATGACTAAAATACCCTTAATATTATATTTTAAATTTTCATGTATTTAATTTTGATGTTCAATACGTATAAAAGAATTAGAAAAAATAAAATATAATAACAAACTATTATTATAATAAAAATTATTATTATAATAAAATATAATCACAAAATAATTAGGGAATGAAAATGTGATAAAATATTGAATTATATTATATTTGACATTGCAAGTTGCACAGATTCATCCAAATATTAAAATTGTAAAATATTAAGAGACATAAAAAAAATCACAAATTTTATAAAAAAATATATTATCACACAATATTTGTAAATGAAGAATTTTTAACAGAAAATTAGCCCATTTAGGAATTATTCTACCATTATAGTTAAACATTTAAATTCGAAATAATATAAATGAAATAACAAAATATTAAATTTTGATCAAGATATATATTGATATGGATTATAATAAAATATTATATAATTTATTTTTTATTATTTTTAAATAATTAATTCACATCATTATCAAAATTTAAATACAAAAATCAAAATATAGTGTTAAGGGTATTTAAGTCATTTATCATGATATTATAAAATTTTTAAAGGATAAATCATGTGATTGGGGGGTAAAGTGTAATTTTTTTAGTTCAGAGAAGTAAAGTGTTATTACCTACTTAATTCAGGGGTAAAGTGTTATTAACCCTCGTTTATATTCATACCTTTGACTCTCGTCAATTCCACGGCCAGTAACACGCATTCGTTGTAGCTGTCCAACAGCTGTCTGACTGCGGAAGGTGGTGTTGGCCGCTATTTGTAGGCGGGCATATAAACAAAATGATAAATGCAATGTTGGAGTGTCATTATTATAAAATAAAATAAAATTTAATTAAGTATATAAAATTAAATATTAATAATTTAATAAAATTTTATCACGTAAATTAGTTTTGATTAGTTCTGGATTTGATCTTATTTTCCTTTTGTAGATAGACCCAAAACATAGATAAGTTTGATATGTTGAACCACAATATACAAAGACTTTGGAGTCCTTAGTATAAATTATTTTTTGAATGGTTGAAGGGCAATAAAAGCCTCAATTCCTAACTTTTATTACTTTAGTTATTGAACTTATTCTTGCTTCAATTTTTATCCATTCATTTTTGCCTTCATGTGGATCCATAATAGTATACATGTTGCTTCATTTGCATAATTATTATTTAGAATACTATTTAAAATAATTATTGTAGTATTTTTTTAATATGATGTATATGACATAAAAAGATAGATGGAAATGTGTTAAAAATGATTACTCAAAAGTTTTGTGTATTCAAAAATTTATTTTAACTTCACATTATTACAAGTAATTTTTAACTACAAAAAAGTGATTAGTAAATATTAATTAAGGATTATATCCTTATAACTACAAAAATAATCATTGGTTAGGAAAAATAAATATAGATCAAGTATATTTCATTAGAAAAATAAGCAGAAATTAATTAAAAGCTATGACAAATACTTCTTAGTTATTGACATTATTAACAATTTATATCAATGAAATTAATTTAATTAATACTAAACAAACAATATATCAATTATTGTTTTTGTATACAATTAATAACTAGAAGTTTTTGTACATTCACGTTCAACCAATTGAACTTTATCCTATTTTTGTAAGGAACGTGGTAGATGTAGGTGTTAAAATAATCATACGTCAAAGTCACTGTAATATCGTTACTATAATATACATTACTAATTTAATTTCAACTAACTATTAAGTTATATAGTTGATTTTATACCTATATATGACAGAAATATGAACGCTTTAAATGCACACATAACAATAGCATTTTAAATTTTTTATTTTTATTTTCTAATTAGTAAACTTTATAGATATTATTACTAAGCTTGTTTTTATTTTTATGGTTTAATACTTAAATTATTAAATGTTTAAGCCATCATTATTAATTTATTAATATTATTCTTTTGTATAAATTAAACATAGATATTCGTCTTCCCGTATATAACACCGGGTATTCAACTAGTATAAAATTAAGTGTTAATAAATTAGTAAAATTTTATCACATGAATCAGTTTTGATTAGTTCTAAATTTGATCTTATTTTCTTTTACAGATAGACCCAAAACATAGATAAGTTTGATATGTTGAACCACAATATACAAGACTTTGGAGTCATTGATGCCTCTTTTAACACCCTAGTTTTAAATCAATAAAAATACCTAAATCCTATCACTAACTAGTTGGTATTTCGCAAGTATACGGTTGTCAACTAGTAGCAAGGGAAGTAGGGATCGTTCCCACGAGGATTGTCGATTGCAATTACCAAGGTTTTAAAGGTAATTATGTGTAGTTAAGCTAAATCAATTAGTTGATGGAAGAACTATTCTAATGAAAGCTATAACTTCAATTCTAACTTAATTTAATCTAATTAAGTCTAAGATTTAGAACAAGTGCATAAATCAACTAAAAAGACCATAAAGCAATAAAAATTGATCACTAAAGCATTCATTTCTAAAGTAGAACTTAGGGAAAGATCAACTAGGAAATTAAATATTTTTGGATTTTTCAATTGAAATTAAGGAAACCCACTAAGAATTAACTAGAAACTAAAGCTAGAAATTGAAAATTTTTAAATAGAAAGTAAGAAATTGATAAGAACACCAATTTCACTAAAAACCCTAAATTAAAAGCAAAGAAATTTTTACTAAAATAGATGAGAAAGCAATTAAAAATTATATCTACTTGAAGCTTACGAAAAATCCATTATGATGATCTAATAAAGATGTAAACTTGACAAGAAATTTAAAGAAGATCTAAGATGAAGATTAAGAGAAAATTCAATTAATCTAGAAAAAGTAACTTGTAGTCTAAGCTATCTTAATCTATCTAGAATTATCTAAAACTCTCTATTAAAAACATCTAAAAACTCTCTTCTACTCTCTACTACTTAGCTTAAATAGTGCAGCATTATACAAGGCAAAAATCAGGGTTTTGGGCTGGAAATTACAAAATTGCCCTTACAACTTAACATTTAGCAAGTTGAGATCGTGGTCTGAAAGTTTTGAGACCGCGATCTCGACTCTAAAATTTTAGCACTAATTCCCGAATCGAGATCGCGGTCTGGAATAGTCGAGACCGCGATCTCGACTCTCCTTCCAGCAATCCTCATTTCCTTCATTTTGCAATTTAGTCCATTGAGCTTTGTTCCTTCCAGTTTCTAGCCTTTAATTTTTAACCTGCATAATATTAACACCATTAAGCACTTAATTAAACTAAAAATTTAACACAAAAATTATCCCAATTAATTCAAAACGAAAATACAAATACATATGTAAGAAATTAACTAAATTAGATCTTCAATTACTTACCTAATTTCGGAATTTAAACTATCAAAATGCTATAATTTAGAGGAAAATAATTCTAGTTTACTAGAGTTATCAGTCATTAGTATAAATTATTTTTTCAATAATTGAAGGGAACTAAAAGCCTCAATTCCCAACTTCTATTACTTTAGTTATTGAACTTATTCTTGCTTCAATTTTTATCCATTCATTTTTACCTTACGTGGATCCCGTAATAATATATATATATGTTGCTTCATTTAAAAATTTATTATTTAGGATATTATTTAAAATAGTTATTATAATAATTTTTCGATATGATATATGTGAGTTAAAAGGATAGATAGAAAACGTGTTAAAAATTATTACAGAATATTATTTGAAAAATAATAAAACTAGTAATAACTATCCAAACCGAGCCAACTGGCTTCATTTATATGGTAATAATATTAATTTTTTTCAAATAATGTTTTATAATTATTACTTAAATATGTTTTTCATATCATTATTTATTTCATAAATATATATTACATTTCAAGAAGTTGCTACAGTATTTTTCAAAATAATATTTAGAATAATATCTCAAATAATGGCTGTCAAAATGAAGTCCTTTGTTTGGATAGGTGCAGTATTCGTTATTCCCGTATTAGCATTTTATAATATATTTCTAATACGTTTTCCAATAACTTTTATAATTTACATACATCACATTGTAAAACTTACTATCGTAATTATTTTAGTAATATTTTAAATAATATCTCGAATAATAATATATATACGGAGCTATTCGTCAAGTACAATTACTTGTAAAGTATTTATTACATTGTTTATAATTTTTTTTAACTCATATTGATAATATCAAACATAAAAAATATTAAAAAATTATATGTCAAGAGATTTTCATAAATTATCATCTAAATACCAAAAAATTGTATAAAAAATGATTTTTTTCATATTATCAAACCATTTTACATCCAACAAAATAGATTGCAAGTGACTTTCAAATTCTACACTTCCTAAATGATAGATACTTATTTGTGTATGAGTTGAATTTTTTTTTTTTTATTAAATTTGTGAGTCATATATCTCTAGTTGACACATGGAACTAGTGACTTTAGTATGAAACTTCTTAATCTTAGAAAATTGGCTAAAACTTGATGTTCAAATATTCACTTGGTATTTAGTATGCATGAGAAAATCAACTCTCAAGAATTAAACCTGGCTACTTAGCTGTAGGCCAAACGTTGCTTGCTGGCTTGCGGGCTGCGACCCAAGAATATATAAGTTGAAATCTGCAGCCTTAGAACAAGCTGGGCGACATTTGGAATTTGGAATTTAGACAAAGTCGCATATTTCAGATTAGGCCAAACAATTGAGTAGATTTGGTCAATGTTTTGAAAATCGGACCGGACATTGAACCGGTGGCCTGTGCGGTTCGCGGTTCAATCGGTCTGATCGGTTGACCCGGCGGTTCACTAATTTAGGTTTTTTTTTTTTCTCGTTTTTTTTGTACTAAAGTGTGATATAATTTAAAATAACTTAATGTAATATATTTATATAAAATCTAAAATATAAGTGAAACACTATTTGTGGAGAATTATAGTCCTAATACTCAAAAATACTGATTAAATTTCTAATAAGAAAAGTGAAATTTGTACAAAAATAAGTATAAAAAAGATGAAAAAAATAACAACTTAATAGCTTAGGCTTTGGTGTATTCAATGTTTTGCCATTTTAGAGTTTATTTCACGATTTTTTTAATTTTTCTCTTTATTTAAATAATTTTTTATTCTGAAACTTAAAAAATCAAAAAAATCGGTTCAATCGATTTTTTACCAGTTCTTGATTTTTTACCGGTTCTATCCGGTTTTTAGATAGACCGGATAAATAATTGGACCGAATCAGTGGTTCGCGGTCGATCCGGTCGATCCGGTCCGTTTTTCAAAACATTGGATTTGCTTTGCTAAACCATAAGATATCAAAAAGTATGATTCATTTAGACTTTTTCTTATATGGACCAATATCTAGATACACTTAAATACAAAATGTGAGTCTGTTGATGTGGGATTTACACTGAACCTTATATAGGATTCTCAGTTTATGTGCGTAGGTGCACATAGTCATAAAAGAATGCCCGCACTTGTGGATTTCACATGCGAGATCTTATATGTGGACCTTATTTTTTTATGTCTTGTACTCTGTAAAGTCAAATCTATTTTGATCATATCCAAATCTTATACGCATTTTTTTTTTGATAAAAGTTTAGGAGACTGAGTAAATTATCTCTCTTTTTTTAAATTCAATGCGAATACACATTTTTGCGCCCACATTCTATATACATAATGCTCTTTCCAAAATCTAATAAAGCACATACAAAAGTCAAATGCTCCTCATTTTAGAAATTTAGACGAAGTCAAAAGAGAAGGGCTATATAAGAAGTAGTGGCACCTCTAGCCTTTCAATTATATATATATACACATAATTTATGTACTTTCCAAAATCTAAGAAAGCACATTCAAAAGTCAAATACACCTCCAAATTTTGTAGTAGATAAAGTTTTATAATGGATCTCTTATACTCAACAACAACAATTATCTTCTCTTTCCTATTCTCCTTTCGCTGTCTATACTTATTTTCATTTTTGTGTGGTACAAAGCAAGTAAAGGCCTAAAACTTCCACCAGGCCCTCCTGCATGGCCTATAATAGGCAACACACTCGACCTGGATGCACAAAAACCCCATACTTGGCTAGCCAACCTAGCCAAATGTTACGGTCCCCTAATCTCTCTACGATTAGGCCCGAAATTTCTCGTAGTTGCATCTTCCCCGGCAACAGCTAGAGAAATCTTGAAAACCCATGATAAAGATTTGTCAGGCAGGTACAAGTCACGTTTATCCACAGCAATCCCAGATTTTAAAAGCTCGGTAATCGTCCTATCAGCCGATTGCAATGAAAGATGGAGGTTTTTACGCAGTAACGCACATCTGGAGCTTTTCTCAGCTCGAGCTATCGAATCACGTTCAAAGATACGAGCTGAGAAGGCAGAAGAAATGATTCATTTTTTGGTCGAGAAAGATTCAAACAATGAAGTGATGGCTATTGCGGATATATTATACGCCACGATTGTTAATAGCTTGACGAATACTATGTTGTCTGAAGATATTATTGGTCTTGAGGAAAATGTGGATGATTTGAGGAAGTTTTCGAGGAGTCTTATTGAGTTTGCTGTGCCTGGCATGGCTGATATTTTTTCTGTAATGGAAGTGTTTGATTTTGGGACTAAACGAAAAGCTAAAGAGTATAAGGAGAAAAGTAGAGCAGTATGGGGGAATATTGTAAGGGATAGAAGAGGGAGGCAGAAGGATTTTGATGCAACGAGAATGGATTTTTTGGATGTCCTAATCCGGAATTCGTTCGATGATTGTCAGATCTTCAATGTCTTCAGTGTATGTCATCTCTCCCTTTTTCTGTGATATAATCACGCTTTTAGCGTACATCATGTTGGCTTTGTTCTTTTGCATGCAAGTAAAGTCTTAGTAAAATGAGGATTTCAAAATAAACATTCTTCCATTAGGTAATGTTTTACGTATAACATTTTAGCTATCCAGGATAAAGTTTATCCAGTTATCTAATTAGAGAGCACTATCTTGCATCTAAAATTTAAGTGGGACACAACTGACATTCTGTGATTGGATGTCAGTCACATTCAAATGAATTTCATCCTTTTGATCTCTTATCTTTTATGAAAAATTTTAAAAATGAAATCTTTATTTGTTATAAACAAAAATACTTCACATACAAAGAAACTACTAGGCTCAAATTCATATAGTTTTACAGTATTCTTAAACTTTTGTCAACAAATTTGAATGGCAACGTGTTTTACAATACCTTGTTTAAAGTCCATCTCTACATATCTAGTTAAATTAAGTGATCTAATTTGGATAACAATAACAAATTTATCTTGTGGTCCTATGAACTCAATCTTGTAATTTCATCCATATGCAGGAATTATTTGTTACTTCTGATTCCATTAGCACTACACTGGAATGGGCGGTCGCAGAGCTAACAAGAAATCAAGAAGCCTTCACAATTAAACTTCGTGATGAAATAACAAAATCCATTGAAGAAGGAACAACCATAACTGAGGACCACCTTACCAAGCTACCATATTTACAAGCTTGCATAAAAGAAACACTAAGATTGCACCCTCCAAGCCCATTTCTTGTGCCACATTGTGCGCTGCAATCTTGCAAAGTGATGAACTACGATGTTCCAAAGAACAGCTTGGTGGTTGTCAACATATATGCCATAGGACGAGATCCCAATACTTGGGAAGACCCTTTAAGTTTCAAACCGGAACGTTTTCTTGGGAAAAATATCGACCTAAAAGGAACTCATTATGAACTTCTGCCATTTGGTGGAGGTAGGAGGATTTGTATTGGAATTCCATTAGCTCTCAAGCAAATTCAGCTGCTTCTTGCTTCATTGATCTATGCATTTGACTGGTCTCTTCCGGATGGAATGGATCCAACCAAACTTGACATGAGTGACAAGTTTAGTATACCACTTGGTAGGGCAAAGCCTCTCCTTTTGCGAAACAGTATTTTGAAGAAAAGAAAGCACCTAAAGATTCACATACCCACTCCCCGACCAAAAATATAGAAGCCTATGCTATAAGTTAGATGTGATTTTGTAATTCTTTTATTCATAATATATTATTTCACAACCTATATGAATTATATGAATAAGGGATAATATCATTTATATTATGGGACATTTGGCACTATCTTTGAAAAAGATTAAAGGAGACACTTGGCATTATCTTTGAAAGCGGGCAAGGAATAAGACGAAGTAGATATAAGATATTTAACAGATTAAAATTGCACTGAATGGATTTTATATCCGAGCTTACTTTACAGCTTGTAGACTAAGAGATACCATGTACTTGTTTAGATGCGTGTTTATGAGTGGAGTAGTCATAATTAATTATATTTTGCATTTCTAAACTTATAATCAATAGACAGATTTATACCTCAATTCTAAATATTTTAATACATTGCACTTCTAATACTTAGATTCATTCCACTTGGATCCAATTTTTAATTAATTGTGTTAAAAAATACGAATATTTCACTTTCGGTACATAATATGCATGGTTGGAACATCTTTCAACTTTAATAAGTATTAAAAATTAAATAGAAATAAAATAAATTTGATATTTTTAAGTGTATTATATCTAAAATTTAAATATAGGGTGTAATATAAGATTCGGGGCAATAGAAGTTATGGTGTAAATTGGAGTGACCTAAAAATATGAATAACACATGAATATCTTCTAGTTTTGGTCTCCTGTAGTGATTTGGCCAAGTTTGTACCACTGTTCATGAGTGAATTTAATATCTTTTAATTGTGGTGTTATTTGTTCGTTGTAACAACGAAAGGAAAAGCTGGGTGAAATAATAATCTTTTAGAATAAAAAAAAATTTAGTTGAGAGCTGAACTCGATATCTCAAAGCCCATTAATTGGGAATAATTGGGAGAAGCTAAAAAAGGATAATCCTAATCTGATAAAGAGAATTGAAGGAAGCTTTATGTATAGGAGCGACATATTTCTCTATTTTCATCATACCTTTGACCTGTGTCCATTCCACGGCCATTATAACTGCTAGTCCATTATTTGATGTGTATTGTTCTTCTTTCTTAATTCTCCACCCTAGCTACTCTAGCACCCCGAAATGAACCTCGGTCTTTCTTATTCGGATTCCTAACATATTGCTGAGATAACTTTCCTCTATCTATTCTTTAAATGAATTGTCTAAATATCCTCTTCGGATCAAATCTTTAATTACATTCTTTAAAGAAATGCAATCATTAATATCATAGCAGTGGTCTTTGTGGAAATAGCTCTACTTGTTTTTGTTGTGGTGTTCTGAGTAGCTCCGCAATGCTCTTGACCACTTCACATAAGACTCCTTCTCAATCACAGCTAAGATTCGTGACGGAATGATATTAAGCGAGACATAGGCCTTAGGAGGACCAAGACTCCTCTTTTGGGGCACGGCTAAGGATTGTCGATCCCTTACATTACTCTTCTTTAAAGGTCCTGCAACATTGGCATCTCGCTATTGGCCTTCCTCTTCTTGCCATCAGCTCTACCCACTCCAGTCTCTCTATTTTTTTCTCACATTTATCTGCTTGGGCAAACTTCTCAAACTTACGGAAAAGATTACTGAGAGTAGTTAGAGGCTAGAAGTTGAGGTCAAAAGAAAATATTTTGGGTTTTACCCTAATCTAGAAAGCCACGATTTGCATATTATCCATGACTCCTTAGATTCTAATAGTCCCCTTCTTGAATCTATCTACATAATCCATAGGTGATTCATTTAGTTTCTGCTTAAGAGTAAGCATATGTGTTCTTGTATTTGGGATCCTTTTCTGATTTCCAACCTTATTCAGAAACAAGTCTACTAACTGATAAAAATTTTTGATGACCCCTTTCTTATACCCTTTGAACTAGTCTAACACAGTGCCCTTGAGGGTTTCGGAGAACCTTCGGTAAAGGATGGGATCATAAGCTCCTTGGAGGCACATTTTGGAATGATAGACTTCTAGGTGTTCCTATGTAATTGGTACTCTCATCATAAGAGTTAAGATAGGGAGTCTGCCACATTTAAGGAAAAGGCTCCTATATGATATCATCAGTGAAGGGAAATGAATACTTGTATCTGGTACTTCTTCCTTCCCTTTCATTCATTTTGTCCACTCTAGCTTGTAGCTCCTCTAACCTTTTTCTTAAGTCCTTATCCCTTTTTGGGACTAGCACAACAGTTCGATTCTTTTCTTGGTATCTTCTTCTTTCATGAGTTACAAATGTTACTTTACCGGACTCTTTTACCTAATACCACTCAACTTTGATGAGGTCGCTCTTTTGGAGTCTAGCCGAGTAGCTTGGGCAATTCACTCTTGCCTGGAAAATTGATGAGACTGCTCCTGTCGAGCGAACTGGAGTTACTTCCCTAGTCCTCTATTCTTTCCTAGCCCTCCTTCATTAAGTTCTCCTTTCTCCCTCGCTAACATGAAGTTAGGGGTGGACAACCTCAGGGATTGCCACCATAATAGCGAGGGTTTTGTTCACACTTGAGAGAGGTATTGTTCCAATTGCTACCTAATGAGCATTTCCTTTAGCTAAGCATTTTGCTGCCTCAACTTGAGAATTTCTTCATCCTTGTCCGGAACACGGGGACCGGAATTCCCTTTCGGACCTCCCTACGGGATCTGCAGAAGGGATCTTGAGTTTTTTTTTTCTTTGCCAGCATTGCTCATGTGAGTATTACGCATGTTAAGTGCCATTCTAGGGTATGACATTTAATTTTGGTCCCCCGACAATGGCGCCAAATATTGATACTAAATTTTGGAGCTAAAGTTAATAGTGATCAAGTATTATATATTCAACTCAAGATCGATCTGACAAAACAATCGTAGGTATAAATATAAAAAAGACAGGTTAGATTCATTAATCACTTTATGAATTATCTAAACTCTGAATTTTTATTAAATTTTACTCTCTAGTCTTAGTACTGACTTGAGCATCAAAACTTACTCTGAGAAGCAAAGCTACGTCCTTTTCTTTTCAAAGTATCTTTATAGCAGCTAGTAGAAGGCATAACAGGTAGTCCATCCTTACACTATCCTTTGGTAGTACTTTACCTGTGGCAAGCTATGATATGAGGTTAAACTTATTGACAATGGCAGCTCTGCTAATATACTATTCTATTTAGCATTTAAGAAGATGAAGTTGGAGGAAATAGATCTCAAGCCAGTGACCATTCTCTTGGTGGGCTTCTTTGGAGAGACGATCGTTCTACTTAGGTATATCGCCCTTCCTATGATGTTTAGTACAGCATCACAAAATGCCCAAGTAATGGTGGATTTTGTAGTGACCAAGGCATTTTTCCCTTACAATGCCATCATTGATAGACCAACTATAGGGGCACTCGGTATAGTTTTATCTTCCTACCACTTGAAGATAAAGTTTCCTACTAAGAATGGTGTAGGAGAAATTCAAGGAGATCAAACAACTGCCAGGCAAAGTTACATTACTTTAGTGAAACAAAAGAGGAAGGAGATCCCCCTACTTGTAATATCCATGTTGTGGATGAGTTGTGTAAATGAATATCTTAAAAAAGAAAAACCAGTCAAAGAATTGGAAGAGGTTATCCTAGATGAACATAAGCCAAACAAAGTTATGAAGGTTAGAAAGTCCCTCCCGGGGGAATTAAAGGAAAAAGTATCTCCCAACTTAGGGAATTTAAGGACATCTTTGCTTGGAACCTGACAGACATGCTGGGAATTGATCCCAAGGTAGCCATGCACTCTTGGATGTAAATCCAAGGTACAAGCCAATCATTCAGAAGAAGAACTTTGGTAGGAAGAAGGGCCAAGGAGTGGAGGTGGAAGTAAAGAAACTGTTGGAGGCTAAGGCCATAGAGAAAATCCAATATCCTGAATCGCTAAACAATGTAGTAATGGTGCCCAAGCCTAGGGCTAAATGGAAGATGTGTGTTGACTTCATTAGACCGAATAAGGCTTGCCTAAAGGATTGTTATTTTACTTCCCGCATTGACCAATTAATAGATTTAACCCCTAGGTTCGAGGTCTTGTCTTTCTTAGAGACAGGAATTATGTCTATAAAGAATATTATCATATTTGGTTGGATCCTAAGGACTGGGACAAGAATGCCTTGCCTACTTATCCACGGTTAATAGATAAGATGTTTGCCAATCAGTTATGACACAATATGAAAAACTTGATCATATTGAAAATCTCCGAGAAACCTTCATTACCATGAGAAAATTCAAGATGAGACTTAACCCTAAGATGTGTGCCTTTAGAGTAGTAGGGGGGTAAGTTCTTGTGATTCATAGTGACTCAGCGAGGAATTGAGGCAAACTCTACTTAAATAAAGCCATTCAAGATATAGAACCTCCTAAAAGAGTAAAGGATGTTCAAAGGTTGACCAGCCACCTTATAGCCTTAAATCGATTCTTATCTTAGTTCGAGGACAGGAACTTACCATTTTTTAAGGTTTTGAGAAGTGCTAAGAACTTTTAGCTGACTGAAGAATGCCAAAGAACCTTTGAAGAATTAAGGGTTTACTTAGTCTCAATTCTGCTGCTTACTAAGCCTAACTACTTGGGAAAAACTGTATACTTGTACTTGGCTTACTCAACCGAGGCAGTGAGTACAGTTCTTATCAAGGAGGAAAAGAAAGTTCAGAAACTGATGTATTATGTGAGTAAGGTAATAAGTGATCCTAATACCCGATATCCCATTATTGAAAGGTTGGGTTTAGCTTTTGTGACGACAAGGAAACTCATGCCATATTTTCTAAGTCATCCTATAGTGGTACTGACAAACCATCAACTTAAGACTATTCTGACAAAGTTAGAAGTTTTGGCGAGATTGGTTAAGTGGTCCATTGAATTGAGTAAGACATTTGTTTTTAACCAAAGACAGTAATCAAGGCTCAGGCCTTGGCAAATTTCATCATTGAAAGGGTAGAGGAAGAGAACACCAAGGAAAAAGAATAGTCGAGGAAGACTACCTGCCTTAGGGAACAAGTCAAGGATTCCTGTCAGTTGGATTATGCATGGGGATGGAGCTAACAGTGCTAAAAGTTGTAATACAGGCATAATTCTTACCTTCTCTACAATGGGGCTCAAAACAAACTATGCCTAAGATTTGAGTTTTATGCAAGTAATAATGAAGCAGAATTATGAGGCCTTGGTGGTCTTAGGCTAGCCAAAGAGTTAAGAGTGAAGGACTTAGTAGGGAAAATACCAGGTCATACTCTCTGAAGTAGGTATAACCCTTATGAGGGTAAATGCATAAAAAAAAATTAAGTCTTCTTAAGATCAACACTTGCCCCTTAAACGTAGAGAAAATCTTACCTAGAAAAGTTGTGCCTAGGAAAGGTTTAGTTTCAAATTCAAGACTTACCCCTCCTGAGGCTAAAGAATGAGATTTATCTAAGAAAAGAATGCCCAGGCTAAGCTTGCAAGCCAAAGGCAAAAGACTTACCCTTTCGAGGACAAGTCCAAGGTCTTCCTATTGTGATATACCTTACGTTATACCTACTCTTCAAAGTAGGACTTATCCTTCCCAGGACAAGGCCAAGTTATTCCTAATGTGAAGTACCTACGTTGTACCCGAAATCCTTGGAGTAGGACTTACCCTTCCGAAGGCAAGTCCAATATCTTCCCAATATGGAGTACCTATGTTGTACCTACTTCCCAAAGTAGGACCTACCCTTTCAGAGCAAGTCCAAGGTCTTCCTAATGTAGAGTACCTATACCATACCTATTCCCCAGAGTAGGACTTATCCCCTCCAGGGCAATTCCAAGGTCTTCTAAATGTGAAGTACCTACTACATACCTTCTTCCCATGGAAAGACTTACCCCTCCAATAATGACTTCAAAGTCTTCCCAATATAAAGCACCTAGGTCATACCTACTCTCTGGAGTAGGACTTACCCCTCAAGGAACAATTCCAAGATCTTCCAAAAGTGAAGTACCTAAGCTATACCTACTCCTCGAAGTAGAACTTACCCCTCCGAATGCTATGCCAAGGTCTTCCCAACTTAAAGTATCTAGGCGATATCTACTACCTGTAGTAGGACTTTCTCATCCGGGGGCAACACCAAGGTCTTCCTAACGTGAAATGGCACTTATCCTATATCTATTCTCTAAAGTAGGACTTACTCTATCGAGGGTGATGCCAAGGTATTCCCAATATGAAGTACTTTGGCCATATGTACACCCTGGAGTAGGGTTTACCCCTCCAGGAGTAATGCTAAGGTCTTCTCAATGTAAAAAACTTACAAAAGACCTACTTCATATAGTAGGATTTACTCTTCCGATGGGAAGGCCAAGGACTTCCAAAAGTGAAACACCTACATCATACCTACTCCCCAAAGTGGGACTGCTCTTTCAAGTGTAATTCTAAGGTAGTCCAAAAGTGAATGACATGAGTGGTACCTACTATCCCAAGTATTACATACCCAACATGAAAAAGATAAACACTTTCATAAGTGCAACCTTCCGAGGTAAAGCTCTAAAGTACTATCAACAAAAACATAAAGTCTAAATCTACTAACGACAATAATAGCACTTAGTCACTCCAACTGAAGTTAAAAGACTAAGTGAAACAGGAAGATTATAGCTCTCAAACCTAATATACTGCGAATAAGTAGTAAAAAGAAATGCATATTACTATAGAAAAATGAAAAATACGACATCTGAAGACGTTGTACATAGAAAGATCCCAACTCAAAATCCAACCAAGCATAGCAATGGCAAGTATTGGAAAAAGGTAACATGTAAAAGAAAAATGAATAACAACGTTCAGGAGCTCATATAAATGGAAGACCCTGAACTCTAAGGCTAATGAAAACAAACAACTAAGAAACTATGTGCTAGTCTAAACCTATGAAGCAACTGAAGTGATTACCTTATCTACTCCTATTCCTTAGTGGTTCCCAAAACTGTGTCTTTGGTACTGTCACTGGTACATCTCCATCATTCAGAGCATCGGATGTACTGAGATGAGTAGAAGTAGTCGGGACGATACCCCAAATCAAATCTACAACGTTTAGGTGGGATGAGCTTTGTTCATGAATCGCAATGCATCAAGGTACTTCTTATTGTAGTAGTTAGAGTTTTGGTCAACCTATATATACTAGTTCATCAAACTTCTTACTAGCATGGTAATCCTCTAAATGTTTTCTGTAGGCGATCCTAGTAGTTTTGGAGACTAAGGAATTCAAGTACTGCCTGTTGTATGCTTTTCTTCTCCATGGTGGCGTGCTCCTCCTTGTGGGTATCCATTACCTTCTTTTCCTCGATACTAGGACAATTTTGCAATAAGAGAATCAACACGAGCAGTAATCTCTCCCAATGACTCAGTTTTTTGCTCTTTGATTTTCATCATCTCGTCAATCTTCTTAGTTACCTTTTTGTATTTTTTATTTGCCTCGTTACGCTTCGGCTCAATGCTCACTCCCGGATAGCATTAGATTTGGTAGTCACTGCACACAAGAGACAAAAATAAATTATTCTCTGGAATAAGCAATAAATTAATACAAGGTAGATAAACAAGGGATAGGAAAAAAAATTCAACTTGACGAAAGAAAATTTTTCCAAGAATAGCCTATGGGACATAAGACAGTCGAGGGGAGCAAGCGCTGAACCTTATAGAAGCTAACAATTGGTTATCACTTACTACTTGCCAAGAGACTTTTTCTACATCCCTAAGGGTCTTAATGGCTTTCTGATTCTTGTCATTCAGGTCGGTTAGTCTGTTAAATCTCATGACATCTACTTCAAAATTTCAATCCAAAAATTTCCAATTAGGACTTCTCCTAACAAGAGGTATTTTTGCATCCATGCCTTCTTCTGGGTTGCAATTGCAAAGCCTCAAGTAAACCTACTTTAGATTTGAAACTGAAAGTAATACCAAGGCCAGTAGACATAATTTCAAAAGTAGGGTTAAATAAAGCTAAGGAAGGGTTATTTCCCATGTCCAGTAGGTGATGATGAATGCATTAATGCATCTAAAAGATTTCACAAAAATCTATCCAAACCCGACTTGATAATGGTTTAGACTTCCAAAATGAAGAGGTGTAGTGGAAACCTCAGTGCTGCCTCGAATTGAATTAAATAGACAAACACATACTTTTCATGATTTGCTGTGCAAGGTCTATATTTCAACCCTGGTGGCTTAACCTTCTTGTCATCAAGGATATAATATTGTTCAACACATCGCTCAATCAAATCCCAATCAAAGTTGGTAACAAGTAGATGGGAGTATATGTTCTTGGATCGGCCCAAAGTCTCTTTAATTTTTCCCTGGTGTGGGAAAGAAGCATCACCCTTACTTGACTCACTCTGCTTTACTTTGGTCTCAAGTACTACAGTGGGATTACGGTATGGTTGTTTCCTACCTCGGCCGAGTTAAGTGGGCAAAAAGGTATACCCACACATGTGGTAGTGGTACTAGACAAGTTTATCCAAGGTCCACATGGAAGAAAATCCCTTGGGTGTATATGTGGAAAACAATGCCCTCAGCATCTATATGGTAGAAGACCTCTTGCACCCTTAGCATGGATTTATGAGTTCCGTCCTACTCAGGACTATTATTAACATCTCAGTCATCATTAAAGTCTTGGTTGTCATCAATTTCAACATAATCCATGATCCCTGGAGTCATCCCTAGAGTGAAAGTTAATTAGGGAGACTGAGGTATCCGTGTTTGAAGAAGAACCATGGTGGGTTGAGGAGGAAGGTATATCATTGTTATAAGAAAAATCGTGGTTTACTTCGAATATTGTAGTGTTGGGGTTTTCCATTGTAAAATTTTTCATGGTATTTTTCCTCTCCATGGTGGTCTTTAAATCAAGGAGAAAGCAATTATGGCTGAAGTTTTACTGTATTTGCATTGATGAGAATGAAGCCACAGCTAGAATCTAAATTCCTAGTTATATGATTTATGCAATTACTTGACCCTATGATTGTATGGCTAATTTTGTTTAAAAAAGAGTTGAGGTTAATACTTATGTAGATGGCGTGGAACAGTAGTAGTAGTTGTACTAGAATACCTTAAAGAAGTAGTAGTATAGGATGTGGAGTAGTACTAGTGGTACTGGACATTGGAGTAAGTAGTAGTAGTACTGAACGTGAAGTTGTAGTAGTAATATTGGGGTGGAACAATTCAAAATCCAAATAACGAGGTTCATGTAAATTCTATGACCATGAGATATGCAATATTAAGGGATTAGGACACTCCACAACAGTATTGGTACTAGTGTGGTCACGGATTTTAATTCTAAGGATATTTTACTCTAAGAAAAATTTCAAACAATAATTCAAGCCACGACTCAAGTACACTTTGGTGTAGTTAAATTTTTTATTGCATGATTTTTCCTGTGGAAATAATTTTTTGAAATTTTAAGATTGGGCTCTAGTCAATACTATGGCTTCAGTTAGAGTGCGATTACGGCACCAAACCCTTGACACTCTCAAGTCGAAAAGTTCGACTTCAAACTAAGGGCAAGTAATGATGCCAAAATAATACACCCAATAACAATATTGCACGTGGCTCTGGGTCAGGGTCATTTGGGGTATTTTAGTAATTTTACCCTCATAATTCAAATAGGTCAAAATGGGTCAAGAATTACACATTCAATCCATGGTTCAACCCAACAACACTACAGGTATAAATGTCGAAAAGGCAGGTCAGATTCATTAATCACTTTATGAATTATCTGAACTTTAAATTCTTATTGAACTTTACTCTCTGGTATAAAATACTGACTTAAGCGTCAAACACTACTTTGAAAGACAAAGCCTCGCCTTTTCTTTACAGGTGATCCGGCGTTGCTACTACGCGTGGTACTCAACTATTATTTTGGATGATACTATGGTTGAATTAACTCTTGCTCAAAAGTTTATTATCAATAGTTCTAAATGTAAACTAAAAGCTTGAAGTGTTGAGTAGTACTCTTTTTTTTTTTTATAATCAAATTTCATTAATTGAAAAAAAGTCATTATAACTAATTAAAATATAGTCTGATAAATGAATCTATCAGATTTACGTAATATAAACAGATGTATATAGATATCCCCAATTAATCTAGAAATTTAAATCTATGCAAATCTAAAATATGTAGATCTAACTTCAAAGGGTTGACAAGTCTTGTGCTAGATCTAACCAATCTTTAGTATGGACATGCCACTAAACTTCTATTGTAAAGCCCAAAACAAATCTGGCTCTCAGATCTGTCTTGATTAGATCTTTCATCTACATCACCCACAAAAAATGAAAAGAAAAATGTCCACTTATTCAAGAGAACACTGAAACTCCAACTTATTTATGGGAGACAAAATTCCTAATGGTCAAATATCATGGGAAAAGGGAAAAAAAGTGTTACGGGTGGTGATTTATATTGAAAAAAATAATAATGAAATTCCCACCTGTTGTGATGAATAATATTGAAGAGTTTTTAAAAAGAAGAAATAGAAAAAAGACAAGAGAGAAATGAAGGAGTATTGAGCCACCGGATTACCAAGTGTTGACTAGTATTCTTAGATCACAGGTTAAGAAAGCCGAATTTGTGATACATGAAGTTTCATACTCTGTGTTGTAATTTAATTTGGATACACATCTAGATTTTATAACATCTTGTGCCTTTTGAGTATTGGTCTTAGAAAAGTCGAATTTTTAATACATATAAGAGAGATTAATATACACGTCATGGTCTAGTAATTTAATTTTGGACAGCTTCCTGTGCTTTAATACTTATTTATGTAAATCATATAAAATTACTGCACGTTTTCTAGGATACTTTTTCTTATTATTAAAGGTTGTAAAAAAACAAAAAAAACAAAATTTACACTCCACTCGATGAAACTATTCTATTATATTTTAAAATTTTGTATAATATAATATCATATATTTTAAAATTTTATACTGCAGAAGTTCTTAGAACTAATGAGATAATTTTTTCAACGGCAATGTAGAATTCCCAAAAAAAAAAAATGTTTCAAGATACATGAAAATCACAAAATCACACGACCTAGTCAATTAAACTGGTTAGATCGGTCCCCAAGAACCGATGAAAATATATAGTATAAATTGAATCGGCTGTTCTTAAAAGCACACCAGCACGGGTCAATGTGTGTACGTAGTCTAAATTGAGAAAGATTACAATAAGACCCCGAAAGGAAGGAAAAGCAACAAAGCTTCAAAAGGGAATAATTAATTGGATTTTTTTCCCTGTTGATAATATTACATGGCTAACACCAATCAACAATTAGCGAAGAAAGGCAAAGCTATTCAATTGCTCAATAACTGGATTTGGGTAAAAGGAACGAGAAGGGAGAAATAGACGAGGAAAATATGAGGGGAGAAATCGCAATGAGATGAGGATTGAGGGATTAAATTTTAATTTTCACCTAGTTCCATTTCCTAGCAAAACGACCTCACAAGAGTCGAGTCTTGCACCTCTTAAAGCGGTAGAAGATTGTATACTACTATTATTTAAAGAAAAGCAATCAAAACAAGAAAACAACCTTCAAAGCACCCAATTAGAATGCAATGTTTGAGCCCCAAAACTAGTTGCCCCGTCCAATGGCCAGCAGCCTGTTGCCGTTTAAGGCTTCCCTTTCTCATCATTTTCGGAGCATGCAATTTTAAGCGCAAAAAAAAGGGAAAAATAAACGAAATCCATAGCATTAACAATTGATCCAAGTAATAATTCACATTACTCATATAGATAATTAATGTAGATCATTATTATGTACCAACAGATCCACGATTCAATATCGTTAACCAAGTCCATTTTGAATGGCACCTAAAAATGGATACATCTTTAAACCACTAATTTTCAAATCCATAGATAAAAGACATCTATACACTTGTAAGAAATTCTTGTGTATATCTGCTCCATAGAACTTCACTCTTTTTATATTTACAATATCATCTATGAAATAGACACACTAATAACTATGCCCCGTATAATATTGGACTTCTAAACCTGGTCAAGCCAACATCTGAGCAAGCCATTCTCTGTTTTGATAGAGCATATCCACACATGGCAGATATTTTGTTTTCTGAACTTAAATACTCTGATAATGTAATCATAGGTAAACAAACAATGTAAACTTTTCAGCATATTAACCTCTACCTAACCTATAAAGTAAACCTTTTCGAGCTGAAAAAGAACTTCAGCTTCTCCTCTATTTGTATTTTGTTGTATCTACAACTATGAGGTGTTGTAGCCCAATACCAAAATTTCCCATAGCAACACTCATGCATATTGCAGTTGAATAGAGCAAGCACAAAATTCAAATAGAAAAAGGGTAAGCAAAATCAATCATGCTTCATACACATAGGTGGCTAAAATTTTCTTTTCTGTCTCATTGTGGCTAATGCAAGTGAATTGATAGACGAAGTTTATCTTCAAAACATAATGAAGTTAAACATTTCAAAGGAAATAAGGAAAAGCAGAGTATCAGCTTCTATTGTAATCTGTCGTAATTAATCAGTCTTCTCTTGATCATTCAGATATGCTAGAAAAGCTAGGAAGAGAAGAAGAAAGAATCCACCATACAAAAACCAATATCCTCCACCGCCTGCTCCACCACCGCCTCCACCTCCTTGCCCGCGTCCTCCACCGCCCCGTGGAGGAAGTCCAGGGCCATTATCACTAAGTCTAGGTGCCTTTATATCACCTGATACATATCAACATATTTATATGGGCCAGTACTTCGTATTCTTGAGGCCAATGAAAAGCAGCTTACACCTGGCAAAAAGCTTGCATTGTGCACAAGTGTATTGTGATGACTACCAGCACAGGCATAAAGAATAAGCAAGAAAATTGACAGACAACAAGCACATAACTTCTCTGAAACTTAAAACGAAATAAATTATGAATATTACCTTTAATTCGAGGAATGGTAATTGTTGATTGTCTTTCTACACTGGATAGAGCTTGTATAGCAACACATCTTGCGTCCTGCAAAAAATTCATAACTGATGTTAAGGAAACAAATAGACATACACAACAAGAACTTGTGACAATAGGCTTACCAAAGACGCTAGACAAATTGACAAGGCAGACTGACTTAGCATTTTATGTCTTATGGATCTTCTATCACCAAATGGTTGACGTGCCGTGCATATTTGCAATCTTTCATAGCCAGATGGATGGATAAAGTTTAACTGATTTATCTCCTTGACCTGATGTTTGGTTTTCGCTACAAGTAGAGTATTGGAAAATTAACGATAGAGTCAATATCAGTTGCTTAATTGTTTTCCTAGCCCTAGTCCATTAAAGATTCAATGACTGGATAATTATTACTTTCGCAATTGAACTAACATCAAGAAGCTCAAGGAGTAGTAACAAGTAACCACAAGAATAATAACACCAAGAACAAGAAGTAAGTTGTCCAACATAGATTACCTGAGAAGATAGCATGACATGGAGGTATTGCTGGGGGATGCAGGGATGGGATGGCAATACGACTTCCACTAGCAGTTATCATTGACAGGCTGATAACCAAGGAACTGCCTGAAATGAACTTGTGATCATTAGTTTCTTCATCCTATTCTTAATGTTATGATTCTCTTCCAAATTCTACCAGAAATAGAAAGACGCTGCCACAACATCCAACATCCCACATTGCACAACACAACAGAGTGAACAGACATTCTTTCATATTACGGATAGCCAGTAGGGAAAGATTGAAGACTAAAGACAGAATGTGATATTGTATCACAATGGGGGTTTTGGATACTCTTCCATTTGTTCAATTAGACGTATTGCTTTGGCTGCTTCCGTTTACCATATTTGGAAAGCTAAAAATGGAATTACATTTAATCACCAAGCTTCATCCCATTGAATCTACTGTCAACCTAATCTTTAGTGATTTAAAGGTACTGCAGTAGAATGGAGGAATATTGAAAGGAATTCAACCAATTGTCAGCTTTGTTTGGAGCTTGCAATACCATCCTCTTAACACTCTTTCCTAAATACTTTTTAGTACATAGTATACCTCTGCCGGAAGCCCGATAAGATGTAAAGATGCATTGTACAGGGGATGACCCAGACTTGAGTACTCTTATTTGATGATCATTAATAAAAATATTGGCTACACACACAAAAAAAAGAATCCTATGACAGCTTCTCTTTTCTACACACATTACACATAAAATCACAACTTCTGAATACTGGCAAATAGGTGATCATAATCTAAACAATTGATACTCACCATGTTTAGCCACGAAACAAAGACCCAGTCTTTCTTCAACTAAAACATAAATGTATAAAACAACCATTCTTGCTCCTATGCTTAAGAAAAGGGAAGTATTTAGGAGGTGTTTGGTTTATAGGCATGAGACATAGGAATGGAAATCAATCCCCATAGATGTTATTCATAATGAAAGTGTTACAAAATATCCACTTTTATTTCTCACTTATGACTGGGGTTTCAAATTAATAACGAGCCCATTTCTGTTCTAACCAAACAAGTATAGGGAATAACACAAAATCAAACCGATAATGAGGTTTATGATTTCTATTTCAATTTTGATTTCTAAATGTAAACCAAACAACTGCTTAATCCACTGTGCCCTTAAATTCGACACATTAATTGTACTCTAAAGATGAAAAGAATCCCAATTTGCCAGGGAATTGCACATGCAGATAATATACACAATTGTGCCTACTTACACACCAAAATTTGCAATCAACATACGAACTATCACCAGTTATACCTAAGGCTTGAACTGCAGATGCTTCTGGTCCAATTTGTCCAAACAGTCAACAACGTTAATGAAATTTTCATAGAAATTCATGCACTAGAACAAGCAATGGAACATAGAACATGGAACATGTAAGAGTTTTTCTTCAACTACAAGTGTTAGTGATTACACATAATTGTGCCAATTTCAATTTGTCAGATTGGAAAAATATAACATATGCAAAATTCTACACTTCCCTTGAATTCTGTTATAATTTAAAGACTGATACAATATAACACTTTTAAAAAGTTATACTGTACAAATTTTTAAAGCAGTACTGCACAATTTCCTAACAGCATATGCGAAGTCCCCACGCACATCGAGAACTAACCTGCTTGTGTAAGTAGGTCAAGTGGGAAGGAAGATTGGTGATCCAATTGATACGCTCGACTGAAATTCGAACCTAACAAAATTTATAAAGATGGAAGTTGGCAGGCAGAGTGTGGCGGTCGAGTTTTGGGAACAAATCTTGCTCCCAAAGAAAAAAAGGTAACAAGATTATTTGTGCAGAACTTTGCTTTTCATTTATAATGAAAAGGCAGCAGCCGAAAAGAATTTTCTATTCCTTTCTTAAAAAAATATTGGATCAGCCCAAATTCCAAATATTGTTCTTTGAAGTTGTCATATGGCCTAAAGCCCAAAACTCAATCATGGCCCATCCAGCTACAATTGAGGTTCTTAATTCTTTTTCTTATTTCGTTTTCTCCAAAAATATTATCTTAAATTGAGGTATTCGTGCTTGGATGAAGTTCAAAATCAGCCTCATGAAAACCTTATATTTCTTGAGGAGATTCTACTACGTGAAAACACTCATTAATGAAACTTTAGTTTTAACTGGTCGTGACCAAAAAACTACCGATTTCACTTGGTGGGCCTAAAATGCCCGACAACTCAATGTATTCGGTAAATTACTAGAAGATCATGTAGACCATGTTGAATTAATCATACTTTAGACCAAATAATGAACCTGTTTGAAATAAGTCATTTCGTATAGCCCAAAAAAGCTTACGTATGAACAAGGAATCATGAATGAATTTCTTGTAGTAGTAATTTAGTTTATTCCACAAGGAATTTTATTCTAGAAACTCAATTAATTGCGTTAGTTTAATTATCATTAAAAATATGTGAATATTCAAATACATAGGGTAAAAACACTTTTAGTTCTTAAAATTTAGCCTGTTAATATTTTTAGTCACCAAAATTTCATAAAAAACATAAATCATGTCCCTTATCTTCTGAATTCTACTCTTAGGACAATTGACATAAAAATAGCATAATTTTTGGTTATATGCCTCCATCCCAACAAAAATTTCAATCCTTATTTGATAAACCCTAAAAAATTACTCTCTATTTTTTACTTTCTCTTGTCTAAACTAACAAAAATAGCTCTTTCTCATAACTTTTAATGAAAAATTATGTTATTTTTCTATCAATTGTCCTAATTCAATAAAAATTTAGAAGATGAAGGACGTGATTTATTTTTTATAAAACTTTGGATTAACAAAAAAATCAGCAGGCCAAACTTTAAGGATTAAAAGTGTTTTTTTTACCCAAATGCATATGTCATTTGCATTTCCTGTTTTTATAAATTCAAAAGGAAGTGATTCAAATTTTGTTTGTAAGTCGTTTGCTAAAAAAAAAAAAAATCATTTGTAAGTAGGTCAAGTCTGACGTTCTTTCTTGAAAAATAATACAAGGGTAGTGTTATTGTGAGAGTAAATAATATAATGTCAAAGCAATTTTATTTAGTATGACAAAAATACTCTCCAATTCCTGTTCTGACCAAGAACGGAAAAGGATGAACAATTGGTGATTGGAAACGATGTCACATAGATCTATTTTTCACTCTCAAGTCCAAGATACAACACCAGGGAAGAGAAGAACCAATTTGAGATCGTAAAATTGGACAGTGATTGTGAAAAATACATCATCAGTACACTCAACAATTCCTAGTCCCAATCGTCAATTGTTTCCCCTTTTTGATTTCATCAATTGCGAAACTTGGTGTTGAAACCCAAAATACCCTAACTGGAAAATCATCATCGCCACCGCCACAAACTAAGGAAACCCAAAATTCTTAAATCCTCTCTCTGGCTTTGTTTCTCAACAAATTCTCTCTCTCTAAGCAAGACTTTGTTACTTTGGTTGAAAATCCACTAATTTAAACCTGTAAAGGCTTCTGACTACAAAAAAAAAAAAATGATTGGTCTTCAAGGAATTGAATTTGAATTGGAATCAATTCTTTTCAAGAGGTGGAAGTAGAAAGGATATTCTAATGGTGGAATACATTTTGTATTTCAAGACTTTGGTGCACTCATTTGACCGGAAGCTGTAATCGAGTTTTTAGATGAATATGGGGGAGACCTCTGACTAAGCTTTTATCAAAGACTCCGATGGGATACCAGACCCAGAATATATGGCACTTGAGGGTATTTTTGTCATACTAACCAAAGTTGGTATGGCAGAACATAATTTGCTCATACAATAAGAGCCACTGATACTCAAAGAAAAACCACCCATTCTTGCTCCATGGTTCTCAGAAAAATTATATTTTACATTTTCCTTTGTCTACAAACATCAAATGTAGAAACTTAGAATGGAGAACAAAATTTTGGATAATCAAATACCTAAAAGGAGCAAAGACCCATTAAAATTTCCTTTCCATTAATCAAATAATATCACAAGAAAGAAAAATGAATGCATAAATTCACTCTTTGAAAAAAATAACAAGGATTATTATTAGAATAAATTCTAGAGGAAAATAGAAAAGTGAACTAACCTTCATGAATTCTTTTCTATTTTTTTTTTCCTCGTGAATGAGGATTTCTTGGGGGAGGGAAAAAAACACTAGAATTTCGTATAGGGTGGTGGAGTAGTAAAAAACAAGCTCGCATGGAAAACAAGGAAAAGAAAAATAAAGGTACACGAAGAATTTTACAATAATTTATGTCTAAACTTGGAGTGATAGTCATGCAATATCTTTTTATTGTAGATAATGCTTGGCCCAATGCCATATCATATAACAAAGTTTGGCCCAATTCTAAATATTAGTCTTAAGCTCGACAGATATAGTCCAATAAAGCCCGTTCAACAAACACTTGTGCTATTTGTAAGTAATGTCACTTCCGATATCCCTTCATAACTTGAAGATATGACTAATAATGTAACACATCGCATCTTCCGTTATCTCTTAGTGACTTGAAAACATGACTAATAACCTAACACCTCAGATTTATGTTAACTCAATAACTTTTGAGCAAAAACAACTGATTCAAAATAATTAAACCAACTTATTAGTAGCCCATGATCCAAGATATTATATACAATACAAATTTTTTCTCCCCATTCGATGTGGGATGACGGGTCATCACATTTACTCTTATATAAGGCCTTGCGTCCTCGCGAGACTCATACCAGACCACACTGGGTTGTTCATGATTCTAGAGGTTGACGTAGCATTTAGTCCCGCACAACACTTAGTTCCTAGACTCTTTTGTATAGCAGCGACCAAATACCATTGGCTCAGTCTCATTCTCTCATACAAAGATCACACGAGATTCGTTCTGATATCAACCATAATACCTAGCATCTGGATTGACCCAATAACTTTTGAGCAAAAACAATGGATTCAAAATGTTTAAGCCAAGTTGCTAATAACCCATTAGTGAAGGTATTATATACAATACAAATCTTTTCTCCTCATCTGATGTGGGATGGCAGGTCATCACAAATAAGTCATAGGAGAAATATTTTATCACTTAAAACTAAATGTTGGAATGACTATTTATGTCCAATCCCGAATTTTTAGATAACTAGACTCCTCATTTAAGAAATGAACGTCTCATTAGTCCAATTACTAGATATACCTAATAGTTAGTTATGACTAAAATAAAATTTTTCATCAGGATGAGGTACGAATCACACTAAACCTACATAGTTAATGATCATACAATTTTTAAAGACTTGATATGTAATTTTCTGGGGCAAATTCTACCGCTAAGGGTCTGTTTGGCGCAATGTAAATTATTTTTCTTGAACACATGAAATATTTTTCATGAATTTTTTTTTAAGAAAATGTATCATTTTTTCCCAAATTTTCAAGTGTTTGGTCTATTAGTGGTTTAAAGTTTCTGAATCTTGATAATTAGTGACAAAGACGGTAACGATTAAAAAATATCCTTCAAATGACTAATGGCTTCTTTCTACCACAACCTCCTCATTCTCCAACCTTGCCACCATACCACCCCTACAACCATCACCATCACTATCACCACCATCCTTCCAAACTTGTTCTCACAATTCCTTGTGCATCTCCACAAACAATCTCCAAAAATAATTTTTGGAATTGTCCCCAGAATAATGAATGGATGGAGCCGAGTAAGACGAGCATCGGGTGAAGTTTAGGACCACCAATGATGATTTTGAGCTTTTTGATTTCTTCATGGAGGTTCCATCGCATTGTCATCGTAGTCGTAGTAGTAACGTTGAGTTTGATAATGTGATTATAACATCAGTAGACTCCTAAGATAATTATAGGAATTGTCGGCAGAATACATGTCTCAATGGAATCGATGGTGTCTAGAGAGATACCAAAATCGATGCCAGGAGACAAGCTTTGTGTGAGTTCAGGACCATCGCCAATGATGCACACATGAGAGATGATGACTGAGCCAAGATCCGTATGGTGGTATATAAAGTAGAAATCAACATAAGTTATTATGTGTAGAGTTTTTTTTATCATAACATGTGATTCATATAACATGTATTATAAACGACCAAAGACGGAAAGTGAGTGAGTTTTTCTTTATGTAAATCTCTATCTCCTTACTTGTATGATTCCCTTTAACACACACACATGAGCACACATATATAGCCTATGTTACTTTTGACTATGATATAAGGTGATGAATAAATGTTTGCTACTTTAGTATGTTCCTTATAGTCATGATTGGTTCAACCGTCTAGACATGATTGGAAAAGCAATTATTCATTACTAAGTAGGATATTTGTGAAGGGAAGTCTATTTTGATTACACTTTTCACATGTATTCACTGGTCGATCAAATTATATTTTCCTTTACGTTAAAACATGATTTTGAATACATAGTAAATTAAGAATATCAAGTATGACTCTTGAGAGATTAGATATACTTTGATTGATGTAATAAAATGAGTCTGGGGTACAACAAGACATGAAAAATACTTTTTATCGGTTGAAACCATTATGTTATCCCTAATAGGCGCATAATTTGAGCTCACAAGTATAAGTGTGCTCGTAAGTTGCACAACCCACTTTCTTGTATGATAGTTCTGAATTGTCAAAGAGATTAATGAGATAACTGATAAGTCTGTCCATCATATGTAAGTCGAAAAATGTAAGAAACAAACAGGAAAGTCACCCATAATAGGCTAACCCAACTCGATATCACATCAAACAAAATAAAACAGGAGGTGAATGATTAATCAAACAAGTATGAAGGAGGTGTTACCACCTCAAACTTCTGATTACACCTCATACTACCACCTTTAGCATCTTTTCCTAAGGAGATAGAGATAAAGTCTCTATCTAAAAAATGACCAAAACATGATTTTGGCAAGAACCAGATTTGGAAACTTTTCTTCTTCCCATCTTTCTCAAAATCATAGCAAAGATTTGGGTTGGGATTATTGTGGTTTTTTTTTTAATTCGTGATTATACATCAATCTAAGCACACAATTCAGTTCGAAAGATTCAAACTTCTGCTATAATTGTAAAGCTCCAAATGAAGAGATAACTTTCTTACAGGCATGAACTTGATAACAATAAGTAAAAGTGCAAGTCCAACATAATAGGTTGATGTCAAGAGGGTATTAATTAAGGACGCATATACGGGGCAGAAACATTGGTAATGTTTGCCATCTCAGAAACAATAATCTTGTCCATTCATTTACTAACAAGGGGATAGAGCCATTAGATAAGTGGAATCAAAAATTAGAGAAAACTACTAACCAAAATAAGGCAACTAGTCAACTAAGTAAAACGGACACTTGGATAGAATTTTTTTTTTTTTTTTAAGTTATATATCACCATAACTTATATGCAATTAAGTTATACATGGTAATGAAGGGAATGGATTAAAGGAAAAATTCTTTCCTATTCACTTTGCATTGCAGAGTAAGTATTACAGGTTATTGGATGATTGAAAAATAGTAGGACTCCCATACGTTTCAGTCAGTTCAACAGCAGTCATATTCACTCCGCATTGCGAAGTGGTAGCCAAGACTTACTCGGATCAAAGACCCACCAATTACAAATTTTTGTTGGACTATTTCAAATTGGCAGGAAAAACTTAAATACCAAACAACTCCGTCAAACAATCTGAAGATTCAAAATGAAAAAAAAAATTTAAAGTTTGCTAAATTTTCAATAGTGACCCAACTCCTGTTGGTTGCATTACATTTTTACTTTGATTGTTGGTAAGACATCTAATGTGTAGAATTTTATTTTTTATTTTGGTCCATGTATATATATTTCTTTCTACTAAGACCCTATTGGTTAGGGGTAACCATCGGTTAATCCATCAATTAATCGATCAAATAATCCAGTCGAAATTTAGGAATGAATGGTTTTAAAATTATTAATTAGTTTAAATTTCAAATTGAATTCAAAATAAAATATTGTTAGCCAAATTCAAATTCAGTAATCGGTTTCAAATTCGATTAATCATATCTGCCAGTTAGGACTATTGACATTAAACTGATATCCTTTATACAAAAAATTAAAATACCTATCTCAAAACTTATATTATATTTGAATGGATGAAATATTGTTTTAAGACATTATATATGCACGTGTGAGTTTGTGTGTGTGTGTGCGTGTATATATATATATCCAATTAAGACTATTGATATCGGACTGAAATCCTTTATTCAAAAATTGAAAAACCTATCTCAAAAGTTATAGTGTTATATTTGAATGGGTGTAATATCATTTTAAAACTTTATATATATATATATATATATTATAAATATATATATATATATATATGGATACATACACACCATTGACATTGCATTGAAATCCTATATACAAAAATTGAAAAATATATATCAAAACTTATAGTAACTAACAATTAATTTGAATGGATGTAATATTATTTTAAAACTTTATGTGCATGTGTGTGTATACACACACATATATCTACATATATATGTATGTATGTATATATATATATGTATGTGTGTGTGTGTATGTATGTACACAGGTATTTGTATTCACAAGTACATATATAATATCATTTGTGTGACTATACATGTATAAATTATAGCATTAGTTTATAAGACCATATTATATGTAAAAAAAGCAGATACTTAAAAAATGAGAAGTAGGCGTTGCAAGTTTTCAACTTATTCTGGCAGCTAGTAGCCTAATATTAAACATTTTCCGTGAAAGGTTTTGAATTTGAAAATCTATACATATATTTTTGTTAAGAAGTAGCACTTATGTATGGAAAAAGCTTGTATAGACCAACTGTACACCTTGTGGTCTATATTTTTCCATATCCTCCAACTTTTTTTAAAACATTAAAGATTAAAATACTTCATCCACAAGTTGGTGGATGTAGATAAATATGGACCACAAAGGTGTACAGTGAGGTCGTACACCTTGGTCCACAAGAGAATTTTCCCGTACAATAGAAGGGAGTCAAATACCTAATTGAATTAAAAAATTGATTAATTCTCAAACTTAATTATGATTTTGTAATTGATTTTTGATTTCAAAATTCTGTCTGATAGATTAACTGACCGAGTTCTAATTAATGAATTTTGAAATTTTAATTTGGAAGTAAAAATGATTGCAAATTTGATTATCGAGTTCATATAGATCTTATTATTTGTAGACCTTTAATCCAACTTCAAAAGTAAGTTTTACTCCCAGATCTGTATGATTTTTATGTTAAATTCTAAGTTCCTCGGGAAATTAATTTGTTTAATTTTGTTGTTTTGTGAATTGATTTTGTTACCAAATATGTTTATGAGCTATTGGGACTTGATTTATGGTTTGAAATGACTTTTTCACTATTGTTTTTGAAAGATTTGAATTAGGGTTTTGACAATTCTTAACCTAGTGATATATTTAAAATTGTATTGTGCTCAACCCTAATTTTAGATTTTTATCTTATTTTCGCGAATTTAAAACAACCCTTAGTACTCCTATGTACAGGTTAGTACGGATCTATATGGATAATATTTTGAAACTACATGATGTACCTGTTAGTATTATTTCAGATCGGGATCCGCAGTTCACTTCTAGGTTTTGGACAGTCTATCAACAAGCCATGGGTACAGAAGTAGTTTGGTATTCTGCATTTCATCCCTAGATAGACGGACAATCAGAACGGACAATTCAGACTTTGGAAGATATGTTAAGGGCTTGTTCCATTGATTTTAAAGTTAATTGGGATAAACATTTGATGTTGATGGAATTTTCCTATAATAACAGTTACCACAGCAGCATCGGCATGGCTTTCTATGAAGCTCTGTCTGGAAAGAAATGTCGGTCACCTTTATATTGGGATAAAGGCAGGAAAAGAAGATTAACAGGGCCAAAGTTGATTCAAATTACAGTGGACAAAATAACCATCATTCGAGATAGACTCAAGGCTGCTCAGGATAGGCAAAAGAGTTGGACAGATATTAGAAGAAGACTATTAGAGTTTCAGGTTGGAGACATGGTATATTTAAGGGTTTCACCGATTAGAGGGTTTATGAGATTTGAAAAGAGTGGGTAATTGAGTCCAAGATTTGTGGGACCTTTTGAGATACTGAAAAGAGGTGAAAACTTGGCATATCAGTTGGCTTTACCTCTAGATTTGACTCGAGTGCACAATGCATTTCATGTTTCACAACTCCAAAAATACATATCTGATCCAAACCACATGATTGAGTAACAACCTCTCAGTGGTAAGGAAGAATTGGTTTATGAAGAGGTACCGGTCCGCATCATTGATACCAAAGAACAAGTCCTTCGACATCGGACAATCCTATTTGTTAAAGTCCAGTGGTCTAATCATGCAGAAAAGGAAGCGACATGGGAATCCGAAACCGACATGCGAAACAAATACCCTTACTTGTTTGTCTCGTAGGTAAGTTAAGTTTCGAGGTCAAAACTTTTCTTAAAGCATAGAGGAGAGTGTAATATCCGACTTTTTTTTATCATTTCACATATTTTTGTATTCGATTTTATTCTTTCAAATACTCATTAATATATCTCTTAAATATTAATTAATCGTTTTACCCTTTTTAAATATTGTTTAAAGTTTTCGGGTAAAAGTATAATTTTACAAAAAACTTGAGGGACTAAAGTAAAAATCTTTAAAACTTATTAAAAACATCGTATCGAACTCTCTTGATTCAAATACCTTCTGTTTCTCCAAGTGTCCTCCAGACACATATATATATTTCTACACTGCAGCCACGTCAAATCCTAAATTTAGTTTGAAAAATTTACTCCCAAATCAAACTGGTGATTCAGGAATCCTCGTAGACCTTTAATCCAATTTCAAAAGTAAGTTTTATTCCTAGATCTGTATGATTTTTATGTTAAATTCTAAGTTCCTTAGGAAATTAATTTGTTTAATTTTGTTATTTTGTGAATTGATTTTGTTAACAAATATATTTATGAGTTATTGGGACTTGATTTATGGTTTGAAATGACTTTTTAACTATTATTTTTGCAAGATTTGAATTAGGGTTTTGAAAATTCTTAACCTAGTGATATATTTAAAATTGTGAACCCTAATTTTATACTTTTATCTTATTTTCGTGAATTTAAAACAACCCTTACTTGTTTGTGTTCAATTATTGTCTAAGTTGAGAATATGGGTGATACCCAAAAGTGAACCCTATCTCAATTTTTTATCTTAATGGTATAACACTCTCCTGGTTTATGTGATTCGGGATTAGAGTTTTAGACCGTCGAAATTAGGATACGTCTACAAAATCGATTTTCAAGGTAAGTAACGTTTACGCCTTTTTATCGATACCCTATATATGATTGATATTGTAATCCTAGAATAATTGATATAAAGGTACATATATTTATTTTGATTAATGTTTATAAGGTAAGTACGTTTATAAATTATATGTTCATTATGTAATGTACCATTTGTTCATTATTGTGCTATGTGTTGACGCAGTAAATGATTACTGTGAATGAGTCAATGGGTCACTTTAGTAGACTTGGCTATGAGTGAGTGAATGAAATGATATATTGAGTACTCTGGTTCGTAAATGTTATACTCAGTCTATCGGGAAGATAACTGATAGACACTCCGTTATGCCTTGTCTACTCGAGCGGATAAAAGGTAGACTTGGATCCAGTGCTGAAAAGACTTTTGTGAACCATGAGCTCATTGATTGGAATTTGTATTTCAAATATTGGTAATGTCTTGTATATTGTTCCTTGCGCTGATTGTATACGTGTTATCTATAATTGGATTTAAATGTTATTTACTCAGCACGATGTGCTTACTCCATTATTATTTTTTCCCTTTGTTTGCAGTCGAGGACCAACAGTAGACATTAGCATGTCCTGAGTCAAGTGATGACCAGGGAGGGGATTACATTACAGACCCCAGTTATTGGAGATAGAGTTTTCCTATTTACCATCCTAGAGTGAGGTTGGTTTTTATGCTCAGGCTTGTGTGTGTCTTGTCTCTGGACTTGTTAGATTTGTCTTGTGATCGAATTTCTGATTATGTTTGAGTTGTAGTTTTGATGCTTATATATGAATGTGATTTGGTTATCGTGGAATGTTATGGATATGGTTGTTGAATATACTTTGGTGGTCTTGTATTGGTTGATCTTGAGATCTAATGACAGGTTTATGGATGTTTATTGCTCTTGTACTGTGGATTGCATGCTTGGGGTGATTCTGAGGTGCGGCGTGTCATTGTCCCGTTTTGGGAGCGTGGCATTATTTGGTATCAGAGTATTGGTTATTCAATCTTGTGTCTAATATTAAGGTGAACTGTTATTGTTATGAGTGCAGTATTGGGGATTTAGACTTGTAAGTAACTCAGGGTTTAGGACTGCCCAACCTAAACTGGGAGTTACTGCGATTCTTTGTTCGTAATACGTAGGTGGGGAGTGGTTGAAGTGTATAAGTGTATTATTTTATAGTTAAAATCTAAATAAGAATTGACTATGATACTTACCTTATATGAACCATATGCAAGAAATAGAATTTGAATTGAATAGACAGATACAGATTGTTATATCTCAGGAGGGGACACCTGGGCAAGTGTATGGGGATCAGTTCAAATACAATTGAGGAATCAGGTTTGAACAGATCAAGGGCAAAAGGATAGATTTAGACTGAGTCGCAGAACCTGCAGCTATAGCAATTGCAACAGTCTCAACCATCACAAACACCTATGCCGGTGATAGATTATGTCACAATTGCGGCGATTGTAGGGCAAGCGATGCATACAGCCCTTCATACTACTCCTGTGACTTCTGCACCAAATCCACCACCACAACCAGAGACTAAGGATGTTGACTACTATTACCAGACAATCGCGAAGATGAATATTCCTAGTTTTGAGGGTAGACACGATCTGGACAAAGCAAAAAAATGGTGGGCCAAATTAAAAAAAATTTAGAATTGTTGAAGGTTCCTGATGAGTATAAGGTCCCGATAGTCAAGCCCTATTTGGTTGGAGATGGAGCAAGATAGTGGAAAGGGGTAAGACCTATACTTGCCCCTACAGGACAGATTTCACGGGTAGCTTTTAGGGAGGCATTTCTGGAGCACTTTTACCCTTCGCACCTCAGAATTGAGTGGAGAGATAAATTTAATTCATTTAGAAAGACTCTAAGGATGTCTGTAGTGGAATATTCACACAGATTTCATACATTGGGGATGTTAGCTCCGAGACTCACGAGTGACAGGGTGAAAAAATGTGATCGTTTCAGAAGAGATTTGCTAAAAGATATTTGGGATTGAATAGCAGCTGTAGACATAGATACATTCAAAAAGTTGTATGATGTTAGTCTAGATATGTAGATACATACCTGAGTCGACAGGTAGAGGAAGAGAGGGATGACAGAGGTCCATATATGTCTCCGTAGAGACCAATTTATAGACCTGCAACACCTCCACCCTGCAGTGTATGACCACCGCAGCCACTATTTTCATAGTTTCGTGGTTTCAGGCCCCAGCCACCACAGGTGAGACCGCGACCACCTTTAACTATCGCTTGACCCTCGTCAGGTAATTGACAATAGGGGAGGGATAGTATTAGCACCAGACCCACTTCAGGCACAACTACGTATTCCAGAGTGTAGTTATTGTCATCGTTATCACGTGGGAGAGTGTAGGTGGAGGTCTAGAGCATGCTTAGCCTATGGCAGTTTTGAGCACAGGATCAGAGACTACACTAGTGCTAGGCTAGGACCATCATAGAGGTAGATACCACAAGAGAGGAGCGGTAGCGGTACATGACCAGTTACAGCTCGAGTTTATGCTTTGACCCAACAAGAAGCAGATGGATCGGACCAAATTGTGAAAGGTATGATATTAATTAATAATGTGTCTGCGAATGCTCTATTTGATAGTGGTGCTACGCATTCTTTTATTTCTAGAAGGCTCGGTAAAAAGTTGAACGTTAAACCTGATTGGCTTGAAACCCCTTATAGAGTGGTTACACCAGGGGATAGGATTTTTGAATTTAGATGGGTATGTCCTAGTTGTTAGGTATCATTGGGTGATTATGAGTCCGATACTAATTTAGTGAAACTTTTTTTTTTCATCGGTCAACGATTATGTTAATTTAATGCAACTTAATATGTCTAATTTTGATGTAATACTGGGTATGGATTGGTTATCTCGCAATTATGTTCACTTGGACTGCAGGGAGAAGAAAGTCAGGTTTTATTTTCCAAAAAAAAGAGAAAATTGTGTATCAGGGTGGTATCAAGAAACTAGACAGACAACATATATAACTATTGTCAGCATTACAAGCACAGAGGGCATTGAGGAAGGGTTGTGAAGCATTCTTGGAATACATGATCAATACAAAAAAAGAATGTGCTAAACTAGAAGACATTTCGTTGTCCAAAAGTTTCCAGATGTCTTTCCAGAGGATTTGCTAGGCTTACCACCAGAGTGAGAAATAGAGTTTGAAATTAATCTACCACCAGAGACTGTCCCAATCTCTAAGATTCATTACAGAATGGCCCCAACAGAGTTTAAGAAATTGAAGACGCAATTGCAAGAGTTATTAGATAAGATATTCATCAGACCCAGTGTTTCTCTCCTTGGGGAGCTCCAGTGTTGTTCGTGAAGAAGAAAGATGGCAGCCTTAGATTATGTATTGACTACCGAGAATTGAACAAAGTCACAATCAAGAATAAATATCCCTTGCCAAGGATCAATGATTTGTTTGATCAATTGAAAGGTGCTAAGGTATTTTCTAAGATAGATCTAAGATTTGGGTACCATCAGTTGAGGATCAAGTAAAAGGATATTCTAAAGAGTGCCTTTCGAACTAGATACAGCCACTATGAATACTTGGTAATGTCTTTTGGGTTGACCAATGCACCTGCAGCTTTCATGGACCTGATGAATAGGTTATTCCAACCTTATTTAGACAAGTTTGTGATAGTATTCATTGATGATATCTTGGTTTACTCATCTTCAGAGGAGGAGCACGAAACACATCTCAAACTGGCTTTACAGGAGCTAAGGGAGCATAAGTTGTATGTAAAGTTCAGTAAATTTGAATTTTGGCCAATGAGTGTAACATTTCTTGGGCATGTCATCTCAGAGAGTAGAGTATCAGTAGATCTCAAGAAAATTGAAGCAATTGTTGATTGGCCCAAGCCAACAAATATGATAGAGGTTTGCAGTTTCTTGGGTTTGGCAGGTTACAATGGAAAATTTGTAGAAAAATTTTCCTTGATAGCTGTGCCACTGACCTTTACCTAGAAGAAGACCAAGTTTGTGTAGGGTACAGATTGTCTGGCTAGTTTCCAGGAGTTAAAGAAGAGATTGATATCAGTACCAGTGTTATCCTTGTCATCCGGGATTGGAGGGGATGTGATCTATAGTAATACTTCTAAACATGGTTTGGGTTGTGTACTGATTTAGAATAGTAGGGTTATTGCCTATGCCTCGTGACAGTTAAAACCTTATGAATAGAACTACCCTACTCATGAACTGAAATTAGCAGCCATTGTATTTGCTCTGAAGATTTGGGGATACTATCTTTACGGAGAGCTGTGTGAAGTATTTACAGATTATCAAAGTCTCAAATACTTGTTCACACAAAAGGAACTTAATATGATCTTGATAGCGCAGATGGTTAGAACTACTCAAAAACTATGACTTAAAAATCAGTTATCATCTAGGAAAAGCAAATAAGGTAGCAGATGCACTGAGCAGAAAATCTTCAGAAGTCACACCTAACATGTTGATAAGCCAAATGGAGGAATTAAATTTAGAGATTGTAGAGTCCACAGCCAATGTTTTAGCAGCACTTGTGGCACGACCAGCTTTGATAGACATGATTGAACAAGTTCAAATTACAGATTCAAAATTATTGAAGATCAAGAATGGGGTAAAAAGTAGAGATCCAGGAGAATTTCAAGTTGATAATAGCGTTGTTTGGATGCAAAGACAGCTTTGTGTAGCTGCAAATAAAAACTTGAAGAAAGAGGTCATGACTGAAACTCATAGTTCCAGATTTTCTATTCATCCTAGGAGCACTAAAATGTACAAATATTTGAAACAATATTTTTGGTGGAACAATATGAAAAGGGAAATTACTGAATTTGTATCCATGTGTTTGGTTTGTAAGAGACAGATACCAGAGATAATAGGTAAAGGCCGACCACCAGAAGTCCAGTGGTTTATTGAGTCCGTTGCCTATTCTAGAGTGGAAATAGAAGCATATCACGATGGATTTCATTAGTGGGTTCCCCAGGACCAGATTGGGACATGATTGCATTTGAGTTATTATAGACAGGTTAACCAAATCTACTCATTTCTTGTCATTGAAGGTTTCTACTCCTATGTACAGGTTAGTACGGATCTATATGGATAATATTGTGAAACTATATGGTGTACCTGATAGTATTATTTTAGATCGGGATCCACAGTTCACTTCTAGGTTTTGGACAGTCTCTCAACAAGCCATGGGTACAGAAGTAGTTTTATATTATGTATTTCATCCCTAGACAGACGGACAATCAGAACGGATAATTTAAACTTTAGAAGACATGTTAAGGGCTTGTGCCATTGATTTTAAAGGTAATTGGGATGAACATTTGATGTTGATGGAATTTTCTTATAATAACAGTTACCATAGTAGCATCGGCATGATGCTCTCTATGAAGCTCTGTATGAAAAGAAATGTCGGTCACCTTTATATTGGGATGAAATCAGGAAAAGAAGATTAACAGGGCCAGAGTTGATTCAATTTACTGTGGACAAAATAACCATTATCGGAGACAGACTCAAAGCTGCTCAGGATAGGCAAAGAGTTGGACATATATGAGAAGAAAACCATTGGAGTTTCAAGTTGGAGACAAGGTATATTTAAGGGTTTCACCAATTAGAGGGGTTATGAGATTTGGAAAGAGTGGAAAATTGAGGTCAAGATTAATGGGACCCTTTGAGATAATGAAAAGAGTTGGAAACTTGGCATATCAGTTGGCTTTACCTCTAGAGTTGACTCGTGTGCACAATGTATTTCATGTTTCACAACTCCAAAAATACATATCTGATCCAAGCCACATGATTGAGTATCAACCTCTCAGTGGTAAGGAAAATTGGTTTATGAAGAGGTATCGGTCCGCATCATTGATACCAAAGAACAAGTCCTTCGACATCGGACATCATTATCCCATTTGTTAAAGTCCAGTGGTCTAATCATGCAGAAAGGGAAGCAACATGGGAATCCGAGACCGACATGCGAAACAAATACCCTACTTGTTTGTCTCGTAGGTATGTTAAGTTTCGAGGTCGAAACTTTTCTTAAAGAGGGGAGAGTGTAATACCCGACTTTTTTTATCATTTCACATATTTTCGTACTTGATTTTATTCTTTCAAATACTCATTGATATCTCTTTTAAATATTAAATAATCGTTTTACCTTTTTTAAATATTGTTTAAAGTTTTTGGGTAAAAGTATAATTTTACAAAACACTTGAGGGACTAAAGTGTAAATCTTAAAAACTTATTAAAAACATTGTCTCGAACTCCCCTGATTCATTTTTCCTTCTGTTTCTCCAAGTGACCTCCAGAGCCAAGTTTTCTAAACTCCATCAGCCAATTCCTCAAATCCTAAATTTAGTTTGAAAAATTTACTCTCAAATCAAATTGGAGATTCAAAAATCCCCGTAGACCTTTAAACCTCTCCAATTTCAAAAGTAACCTTTAATCCAATTTCAAAAGTAACCTTTAATCCAATTTCAAAAGACAGTTTTACTTCCAGATCCAAATTTTATAACAAATTTCAAGTTCCTCAGGAAATTAATTTGTTTAATTTTGTTGTTTTGTGAATTGATTTTGTTACCAAATATGTTTATGACCTATTGGGATTTGATTTTTGGTTTGAAATGACTTTTTAACTATTGTTTTTGCAAGATTTGAATTAGGGTTTTGACAATTTTTAACCTAGTGATATATTTAAAATTGTGAACCCTAATTTTATATTTTTATCTTATTTTCGTGAATTTAAAACAACCCTTACTTGTTTGTGTTCAATTATTGTCTAAGTTGAGAATATGGGTGGTACCCAAAAGTGAACCCTATCTCAATTTTTTATCCTAATGGTACAACACTCTTCTGGTTTATGTGATTCAGAAATAGAGTTTTAGACCATCGAAATTCGGATACGTCTACGATATCGATTTTCAAGGGCTCTAAATAAGTAACGTTTACGCCTTTTTATCGATACCCTATATATGATTGGTATTGTAATCCTAGAATAATTGATATTAAGGTAAATATATTTATTTTGATTAATGTTTATAAGGTAAGTACGTTTATAAATTATATGTTCATTATGTAATGTACCATTTTTTCATTATTGTGCTATGTGTTAGTAAATGATTACTGTGAAGGGGTCAATGGGTCACTTTAGTGGACTTGGCTATGAGTGAGTGAATGAAATGATATACTGAGTACTCTGGTTCGTAAATGTTATACCCAATCTATCAAAAAGACAAGTGATAGACACTCCATTATGCCTTGTCTACTCGAACGGATAAAAGGTAGACTTGGATCCAGTGTTGGAAAAACTTTTGTGAACCATGGGCTCATTGATTGGCATTTGCATTTTAAATATTGATAATGTCGTATATATTGTTCCTTGCACTGATTGTATACGTACTATCTATAATTGGGTTTAAATATTATTTACTAAGCACAATGAGATGTTGCTTACTCCGTTATTATTTTTTCCCTTTGTTTGCAGTCGAGGACCAACAAGAGACATTACTAGGTCCTGAGTCGAGTGCTAACCAGGGCAAAAATTATAGTACAGAGCCCAATTATTGGAAATAGAGTTTTCCTGTTTACCATTCTAGTGTGAGGTTGGTTTTTATGCTTAGGCTTATATGCCTATGGACTTGTTAGATTTTTCTTAGTGTGAGGTTGGTTTTTATGCTTAGGCCTATATGCCTATGGACTTGTTAGATTTGTCTTAGTGTGAGGTTGGTTTTTATGCTTAGGCCTATATGCCTATGGACTTGTTAGATTTGTCTTAGTGTGAGGTTGGTTTTTATACTTAGGCCTATATGCCTATGGACTTGTTAGATTTGGTTTTTACCATCCTAGTGTGAGGTTGATTTTTATGCTTAGGCCTATATGCCTATGGACTTGTTAGATTTGTCTTGTGATCAAATTTTTGACTGTGTTTGAGTTGTAGTTTTGATGCTTAACATCTAATATATATGAATGTGATTTGGTTATCGTGGAATATTATGGACATGGTTGTTGAGTATACACTGGTGGTCTTGTATTGGTTGATCTTGAGGTCTAAAGATAGGTTTATGGATGTTTATTGCACTTGTACTGTGGCTTGCATGCTTTGGGTGATCCCGAGGTGCAGCGTGTCATTGTCCCGTTTTGGGGGCATGACAAGTCGGTCTGTGGTTCATTCAGAACCTTCTCCTCATTCTCCTTGTCATTCAACTAGGGTAAGAGTTCATCCCAGCCATCTTAATGACTATCATTGTTATTTATCTTTTGCTATCCTATATGAGGCTCAAACTTTCGGAGAGGCTTGTTCTAATCCTCTTTGGCAAAAAGCGATGACAGAGGAATTGGAGGTTCTTACAAAAACTCCTACCTGGGATCTGGTTGATTTACCCTCAGGTAAATCCACAATTGAGTGCAAATCGGTCTACAAGATCAAAATACGATTTTATGGTTCGGTTGAGAACTACAAAGCGTACAATTGGTTTCTAAGAGATTTACTCAAGAATATGGAATTGACTATGAAGAGACCTTTGATAAATGGCTCATATAACATCCGTGCGATCCTTTCTTGCAGTTGTTGCTGCTCATTGTTGGGATCTCTTCCAAATGGATATCAAAAATGCTTTTCTCAATTGCGATCTTGTTGAGGATGTGTACATGAAACCTCCTCCTGGGTATGCTTATCCACCCAACAAAGTTTGTCATCTACGAAAAGTACTTTATGGGCTCAAGCAAGCTTCTCGAGCTTGGTATTCAAAATTCAGTACTACATTGGAAAAGATGGGATTCTCTATTAGTGCATATGATTCTACTTTATTCGTTAAACTATCTTCATCGAGTATTATTCTTCTTCTTCTTTATGTAGATGACATGATCATCACAGGTAACGATATCTCAGAGATTCACCAATTGAAAGAGTTCCTTAGTACACAGTTCGAAATGAAGGATTTGGGATCACTTAGCTATTTTCTTGGTTTGAGGAAGTTTCTAAATCTTCCACAGGCTATCATTTGTCCCAGGCCAAATATATCTCCGATTTGCTTTCCTGTGTAGGGATCATGGATTCTCGAACTATGGATAGTCCACTTGAAACAAATGTCAAGTTGTGTCCTAATGATGGGGAACTTCTCATAGATGCTTACTTGATATCGTCAGTTGGTTGGTACTCTTCTCATCTAACTGTTTCTCAGACCCGATATAGCTTATGTTATACATATAGTGAGTCAGTTTATGTCTGCTCCACATTCTACCCATTTTGCTGCTATCCTTCGAATTTTGCGATATGTGAAAGGTACAATCTTTTATTGATTACATTTTTCGTTTTCATTCTCATTAGAATTACAGGCATATTCTAATGCTGATTGGGCTGGAGAGCCTACTGATCGTCGTTCTACTACTAGATATTGTTCCTTTTTGGGTGATTCTCTTATTTCCTAGCGTATTAAGAAACAGTCTGTTGTTTCTCGCTCTAGTTCAGAATTTGAGTACCGTGCTCTTGCTGATACTACATCTGAATTTCTTTGGTTGCGATGGCTTCTTCATGACAATGGTGTTTTTCTTGCAAGTCATACACCTATTTTTTGTGATCCAAATCACTCATAATGATGTTTTTCATGAACGTACAAAGCACATTGAGATTAATTGTCATTTTGTATGTCATCATTTCCTACAGCAGACCCTCTCTCTCATTTTCTAAGTAACAATTCAAAGAAAAAGTAATATAACTATGCATAACACTAAAAAAATATGTAATAGTAAGTATTAATAATGCAAGTATAGTAGGACTATATACTATAATTTATATATAAAAAAAAACAATTAACAACTAAGAACTGGGACAATTGTTCACCAAATCCTTCAATTTAAATGCATCTAAAATGACTTTTTATAGTATATAGTCCAATTATACTTACAATAATCGAGTCATTATTGGAACAACTCATTTGTGACACGAAAATAAATGAGTTGGGTTGGATCAATCAATCTCATGGGTTGATATGATAACTCGTTAAGTTACTAACTGAATAGATTTTGCTGAAATGTTATCTTAATTACAATTTAAAATAGTATACATTAAGATTGTGAATAATAGTTTTAATATAATATTATTAAATTAAATATAATAAATATTTTAAATATTATCTAATAAATTTCAATAATTTTATTAATATGTTCCAAATTGTTATAAAAACAAAGTTAGTATTAATAATTGTTTAAAATATTAAAGAATTAAAATTTTAAATTTTAATTCTAATAGATCGCAAGTTATTTAACTTGCCAAATAAGTTGATATATCTCTGTTAAGATAGACGGGTAATACACGAATACCACACGAACACGAATGGTGTAGATATGAATATAACACAATCAGAAACGAATTACTCCTCATATGACACGGTAACCTCACAACCCATTGCCCCTAATTTGTACAAATATTTACAAACATTGTTTGCGTGATTTAACTTAAATATGAATATCTCAATAAAAAATAATCTTCTAATTCTTCTATTTTCACCGCGGGTTCCACCACAAGGATTTTGCCGGTGCAAGAGATAGTGCAGCCGGTATTTTGTTATAACAAATTCCCTTACTTTTACCAGCTTAGAGAAACATAGTCGTCATAATGTCATAGTTGTCATTTTATTATTGGGTGTCTGAACTATCAGAAATTTCTGCTTGCTTGAATTGAAGATGGATCGATTAATTAAGGCAGTGGTGTTCTCCATTACATAAGCTATTGGAAGTTTTTTCAACACAACGCAATCTCGATGCTCAAAATAAATCTAAAGGAAGTGATATAGACGTAGTTGAAAAACTTTTTCCCTTAGTGTCCTTTTATATACAAATCAAACTTGAAACTACTACGAACCATGTCAAGAATTCTCATCTCCACAAAACTGATCTATTCCCTCACCCCTACTTTTACAAAGAAGTACAGAGTATTATCTTTAAAAAAAATCCTGAAAAGAACAAAACTGTAAGAATTGAAATGAGCCAAATAATGACTAATCTATCATCTCAAATACATTTTGCTTACTTTATTATTCACATAACAGTAATAATTTTGATTAGAATTTAAATTATATTTAGACCCCTTATTCCTCATGTAATTACTAAGCCTCTTCCACAAGCATCCCCTTCTTCCAGGGGAGGGCAATCCACTCACGTGTGCTTTACTCTCACTCCTCTTCACTGCCAATCCACGTACTTCCGGTGGCCGGTAAGCACGGATTAACGGCCACTTAACTCCGTTAAAAAACGGGTGACGTTTAATTTCCGTCGCACCTCTGGCGCACCCTAGCCTTTTTCTCGGATCCTTAACTAACAACTTCTCTATCAAATCCCTTGCCTCAATCATTCTTATGTCATCCGTTTCTCTTTCTCTCTCATCCACGTAAAACCTCACCCCTTTAGCCGATGCTATATTGCGCAAGGTTGACTCTTTACAACTACCTTTAAACGGTGTCGTTCCATATAAAAGCTCATATATCAACACACCAAACGCCCACCAATCCACACCGTTACCGTGACCGTTACCATTAACCAACTCTGGCGCCAAATATTCATGCGTTCCAACGCATGATCTTGAAAAGGCCGTCGTTGGCTCGGCTACAAATTCAGTTACCGTTTCTCCCCGACATTTTCTCCTCCTCTTCCATCTCGGATCAATGCGGGTCCAACTTTCCAATTTTGGCAAAATGTCATCGGATTTAAAACATAAATCAAAATCTGATAACATAATGTGGCCATCTTCCCGAATTAGAATATTTTCGGGCTTCAAATCACGATAAATAATCCCGAGTGAATGCAAATATTCGAGAGCTACTAAAACTTCAGCCGCGTAAAACCTGACCGCCTCAACCTGTAGCCGGTAACTAGGTTGCTTGCGGAGCAAGGAATGGAGATCTCCATTAGGACAGTAATCAATGAGTAGGCAAGTGTAATGGGAGACTTCCAAATGAGCGTAGAGTGTAGGAAGAAAAGGATGATCGAGGGAAGACAAAACATCTCGGCCTCGGTCTGGAAATAGGAGAGTTTTTTCGCCGTGAGTGAGTCCCGGTCAACTACCTTGAGAGCGAAGTTAGCGTGATCGTAGTCGCGGAGGTGACAAAGGAAGACGCGGCCAAGGTTTCCGGACCCCACGAGGCGGAGAAGCTTGAGATGGCGTAGATGGAGCGACCCGTCAGAGGAGACGGTGGTGGCGGCTTTGATAGCTACCCAATTTGGATCGTGGCGGCGGTGGGGACGGTTATGGAGGTTAGGGATGGAGGTGGAAGAGGTAGTAGGATTAGTTGAAGTTGACGAAAGACGGGATTCGCTGAAGCTGAGATTAAGTCTACTTCTTGCTGGACTACTTCGGGCACTATAAGTGCGGTCGCTGGTCGTGGTCGTGGTCGTGGTCGTGCAACTGAGGTCGAGATCGAAGTAAGGTGGATAAAGGGTTTCTTCTTCCATTACGAGCTTTGCTAAGTTATGATGTTTGAGAGCTGCTCTTCAGAGTTCAGCTTGATCAGAAGGTTTATAAAGGATTGGTGTTTGTAATAAAAAAACTAGAGGAACAGGGGAGGGACATACTAGTTAATTAGGAGACAGTGTGTATGTGTCTGGGGAGAACATTACAGCGATAATTGTTAGGTGTTTGAGAGTTGACCGAATGAGGATCTGATAATAATAAAGAAAGAAAATGAAAGGATCTTAAGCTAGTGACTAGTGAACAAAAAAAAAGTTAATTTTTCGTATATGGTTGGTGGTGTAAAATTTTATATGGTTTATATCTAGTGGTGTAAAAAATTATTATACTGTTAGTATAGAAAAAATTAGTAAAAAGAATTACTGTTAGTGGATATGAAATTCAAATATAATCGGATAAATTAGGAGTTTTCTTTAATTTTAGTTTTGCAAGGAAGGTTTAACCTTGTCAATATTCATCCACTTTCGTGCTTCTTTCTTGTTAGTATCACTTTTCGTGTTATAATAATTGAAGTAATTAAAAAAACAAAATAGAACATGGAGGGTACAAAATTTGAAGGTGGCTTCTGAAATAGCTGGTGCAGCCGCTGGTGAGGGGGCGAGGAAGTGGTTAAAGCAGCGTTTTTTTTATTGCCCGTACGTTCGGAAAGTGAAATGAACAGTTGACTGTAGAAGATGGTTAAACTTAGGGTTAATTGTAGTTTTCCCTCTTAAATTATAATATTTTTACACTTTACATTTTAAAGTATCAATTTTAACAATTAACTATATCCAACTTTTAATTTTTAACACATTATCGGTGACCACTATTAATGACTCATATATATCCTTAGTATTTTATTCAAATTTTAAAAATACTCTTATTAACAAATAAATTAAATCGTATATATAATCATACAAATTTAAACATGTATATAATATGCTATTTTGTGTGTGTGCACTTGTGCGAGTTTATTTGTATGTGGTAATTTTGTTATAACGTTGATACATAACTAATGAAATATTTACTTGATAAAAAGAGCATGTCTATATTATTACCAGTTTTTTTTAACTTACTGCGCCTGGATTTTTTTTGGTTGTTCTTCTATTTGTAAAATATGGTTTAGAAGTGTTGTGAATAATATTGATAGACATTGCTAAGCACAGAAGCATTTAGTATATACATTGATTTATCTACAAATCTTTATATATAATTACAAACATTTACACCTATTAGAAGCTTAATTTAATCCTAATATATACAACACAGTATCTTTGATAAGCACAAAGATACTCAGGATTCATAATAAGTAGAAAAATAAAAGTCTAATAGTACTAAGTAATTGAAAACCAATAATATAAAAAACTCAAATTGTAGTTGCAGATAAAGTGCCATGGATGAACACTATATATTGAAAAGATGTAGCTTCAATCCTAATACCAGATTTAGTTGATCTGCAATTGAACCCCAAAACTGAAGAATGAGTACAGGTGAGTTATCTAGTTTCAAAATTGATTGAAAGAGCTCAACTTGCAACTATTACATATATCAAATAATACTCGTTATTGATAGTTTAACATATACCAAAGGCTGACAAAAATAATCTTCAAAGTACTAATTAGACTACACATATAAGCATGTTCCAATATAACTGTGAAATAGTGTAGCAAGAGTACTTAATTGGGTTTAGTTAGACTTATCCATCAAAATTCCAATGAAAGCTTATATTTCAAATTAAAAAAGTTGTGTTCAAGCTACTAATAAAAAAATGTTGTTCACCTCATATATTTAAATGTTTGTGTCCATACCTGATCTTATAAATTATCAAAGCAAGAGTAAAATAGCATGCGTGGAAGGATTCTAAATCTCTATGATCATTAACATTAAACTAAGGTCTTAACATGACTTGATTTACTAATAGTTGAAACAAATGTAAAACATTGACTAAGCATAAAAAGAACAACTATGTGTTCATGCATAAACAATTAACATTACTCGATTTACTGATAATTCATATAAATGCCAAACATTCGCTAAACATGAATAGAAAAAATTTGTGTTCATGCATAACCAATTACTCAAAGAAGACTCTGCAAGTCTCCATATGCAAAATCTAATGAAAATAAGTATAAACTTATGTTTTTGTAGTAGCTGACACAAAGATAGCTACATGCATTTAAAAAAAAGATGATCAAACAAAATTCTTATGCATAACTTCAAACAAAGATCTTATTCACTGCTTCCTTCACTAATAGTCAACACAAATCTAAAACATTCTTTTGCAATGAAAATCACAATAAATATGCATGCACAACTAACTCAATTGTCTAAAAGAAAGCTCTGCTGCTCATCATATATAAAATCAAATTGAAAAATATTAGTTTAAAATGCAACTCTTATTAGGTACATATACATACAATAATCACTTGTTTTACAATAAAAAAAAAAAAAAGATGATTGCAAGAACAAATAAACCTTGTGTAAACAACAATAAAACAATAAAAGTAACGAATAAGGTTGAACGATAAATAAACCTTTAAGAACAAAAAAATTTAGATCAAATTAGGATTCTTTGTGATGATTTTCTGCCATTGAATAGATTGTATAATAAATCAAACCATTATACAATCCAAATTTTATCTTTCTATTTTAACTCAAAAAAGGAAAAAACTTCCAAAAATCAATATGTTTTTATACATAAATAGCAAGTGAGGAAAATACCTCCAAAAACAAAAACTATCAAGAATGTGTAAACCGATTATAAACCAAAAATGAAATGCCATAAAAGGGAAAAAATAAATTATTACTAGAATTGATCCATAAACCAGAAAATCGCATCAAATTATCCAGGAACTTAACCAAATTGAGCAAAATAGATTTCGTATGGCTCCATCACTCTTGGATCCTTTATTTATCCCAACATCTTGGGAAAATTAGATCTATGGTGCAACCTTAACAACAACTTTTGATTGTGTGTTATAAACCTAAAAAATTTCAAATTTCCACAAAAATCTCAAAATCTAGAAAAGCAGACCATTCAAGAAAAATGAAGTTGCTTTAGTTAAAGCTAAATTTATGCGTGCCTCCCTCTATTACTCCTTTTCTTGGATCATCAATTTAAAACTAATATCTCAAATTAGGTAAATATATAAGGTAAAAAATTTAAGTAGAACAAGTATAACAGCTAAAGAAAACTTAACTTGCTTTTTGAACCCAAATTATGCATGCATCCCTCCTTTCCTCCTCTTCTTGGATCTTCAGTGTAACCTTTGTATATTCTTCATTCCCTTCAAGAAAAATCATATTTTTAGCCTTCCACATCTTTACAAATGCCAAAAAAAAAAAATGTATATATATTGTAACTGGATTCTGCCAAAAAAAATTCAAAGAAACAAATAAAAAATTACTGATCTTGAATCGCTTATTAACATTAGGTTAGACAAATGATCCCAGTAAGCAACGCCAAAAAAAAAAAAACAAAAAAAATCAAGAATCATAAAAAATTATTTGTTCAAATAAGCTAAAACAAGAGAGCAAAACAAAAACCTTAGATCAAAAATCGAAAATAAAAAAAAAATCAAGAATTGGCAGAAAAAACCCTTAGATCTAGAATTGAAAAAAGTGTATATTTCATTCAAAAAAACCTAAAAATGGAGAGGAAAAAATTAAGAAAAAAAGGTAGTAGTTGGACAAATAATCTTTATAAGCAACCAATAAAAAAAGATCAAAAAATTTTTTAAAACAAAAATAAAAAATCCCACAAAAACGCTTACATCAATAGTTGGGGAAAAAAAAACCATAACCCAAATATTTCTCACTTCTTAAATCGAAGAAAAACAAAATATTTAGCCTCTCAAATTTTTACAAATGTCAAATAAAGCAAGAAAATTCTACAATATATATTAAATTGGACTTGCTCCCTATTGTTGAAGATAAATTTAAGCACGGATCCATCACCTGTATTTCTTCGATCCAATATCTTCTCCAATCCCTAAATAATTCAAGAAGAATCACATTTTTAGCCTCCTGAATCTTAAAAAAAAAAAATTCCGACAGAATTCAACCCAAAAAAATTCAGAAATTTTATTGGGAAAATTAGATTGCTTTTTGTGTTTTGTATGAGAAAAATTGTAGAACCAAAAATCTTCTAAAACCAAAAAAAAAAAAAATCTTCAAAGGGAGAAACTCATATGCTTGATTCATATTTATATTTCAGTAGAAATACTTTAGTATATATGATCGTGGGTTTTACGCGTATGATTGAATTGCTAGAAGAGGAGAGAGATGAAGAAGAAGCACAGAAGCGTATAAAATAGAGAATAAAGAAGAGAGAAGAGAGAGAGAATGGAGATAGGGTTACAAGAATCTAGAGAGATGTAGGAGAATTGGAGTGGGAAGGCACCGTGGGGCATTAATTGCAAGTTAAATTTACTATAATACCCCTGACAATCACAGAAATGCCAAACAGGCATATGATACAAAACCCGTCCACTGCGTGAAACTCCCATTCTTATATTTTAGTAGATAAATGATAGCCTTGATATGGGATTAAGTGTTTGATAATAATTAAAAGTACTCCAAGAAGTTAGGAGGCGTTTGGTTCGCATTGGAGAATCGAAATCAAATTGAGAATCATAAACTTCACTATTGCTATAGCGATTTATGTCATTCCCCTTTACTTTTTTAGTTTGAATAAATAATAGAGAATGCAAGCGGAGAATAAAAGTGAACATTTTTCAATACTTTCATTTCTAGAGAATGATTTTCATAGTGATTAATCAAACAACATCTATAGATATCATTAACATTGATTCTTATTTTTTTCCCTCATACTCATAAACCAAACATCTCTTTAGGTAAAACAAGGAGGATATATAAGCCACTAAAAGTATTCACCGGTGCAATGTATTAAAAATTAAAAATTATTAATAATTGACTGTTGAAATTTACATTTTAAGGTGGAAAACACAAAATCATTATAGTTTACGAGTGTAAACTGTAGTCAACTCTTAAATTTGTTATTTGGTTGGTATAGTCGAAACTGGAAACTGATAATAAGAGTAGGTGATGAAGCTAGAATTGTAGTTTTCTAGGAGGAGAGAGAAAGTGGAATATCCGAGCTGCAAGTGTATATTTGATTATCTGAATTGTCTATCCCTTTTACTTTTCATCTAGTAGCACTTAAGCCCCTTATTTATAGATTTACACGAGAAGGCTTAAGGCTATCTCTATGCTAGCTCAGATGAAGCTGAATTACATAATTGCCCTTAATGAGGCTGCCACGTAGGCACTTCTAGAACAATCTAGGTAAGAAACTACATGTGTTACTAATCCACATCATCATTAGTCCCCTCGGCTTGGTGCCGAGCCTAGTGGAGAGGAACCGAGCCGAAAATGGCTGTTCGCAGTCCCCAATCGAAGACCAAAAGCCAGAGTATCATACCTATCCGAGGTGAAGCCTTCGGAACCATTTCGCAAACCTCTGCCGACCCGAGGTCGTACGATCTTTGGATCCTCGGCGAGTCATACCAGCAGCATTAACTCTCAAGGGTGACGTTTTCGTTGAGTCCCCATGCACTGATTTCACATTTAATGCTCTGCATTATTCGCTCCGATTTTGTTGCAGAATGCTTGGCTCTACGCGCCGTAACGCCGGTACCATATCTCGATATTCACGCGCAAAATGTCTCGCTCTAAACGCCATAACGCCAACACCACGTCTCGATTTTCACGCCGAAACGCCTCGTCTTTCCCACCTAAGCCTTTTTTCATTTCGAAAGCATCAATTTTCCCCCCCAGAAATATAGAACATTCTGGGTGAACTTTCTCCCATTTATACCCCCATTCACCCCCAAATTTCTTTTCTTCTTCTTACTTACCTTCCTCTCACCCGCTTTTACTCTATTTTGTCCCAGAAACTTACACTCCCTCTTTCTTCCTTTCTGCGCTCATCCCCCAGAAACTTACATATTTTCCTCTTCCTTTACCCTCCGCCGTATCACCGCTGCCGGTTTCTGAATGCAGCTTATACGCCACCACCGGACACCACTCGAAGCTCTTTCTTAAAACTCCCACACGTTCTCAAAACTGAAGACTATGGCCGGTACGTTCACTCCCAAGCAAAGCATTAGCACTGTCTCTTATACACATACTTTTTGTCAATTAGACAGGTCAGTGCCACTAAACTTTCCTCCCGATCCACTCTTTTCCGAACCTCCACAAAACGACCACCCTAACCTTCAAACCCAAAACATATCGAACTCCCTCGACCCCTAGGATATCAAAATCCTTAGGGATCGGTGTCGTTTTCCGAAGAACGTGCACATCAGGCTCCCGACCCCGGAGGACCGAGGCCATTTGCCTCTTCCTGGTTACCTAACGGTCTACCAGGAACAACTCGAGGTGGGGCTGAGGCTCCCATAGCCCTCTCTTAGTCAACCTTTCAAACCGCTGGGAGTTCGATACAAATCTAGATGACCCCAAACGCACTTCAGGTCATCGCTGGCTTCACATTCTTATGTAGATTACATAATATTCCCCCTTCTTTAGACATATTTAGGATGATGCTGAAATTATCCCCTACAAAGGGATTTTTCTACATCTCCCCCCCGAACTGCGGGCAAACAGCTCACTTCGGGCAACCCATCATCTATTCATGACTGGAAAAAGTCATTTTTCTTTGTTTAGTACCTGAGACCCTCCGATGCCCCGGGGTCCATGGAACCTTATAAAAGAAAACTTAAAAGCCAAGAATGCCTCTCCACCGGACTCCCTTCATGCCCGGAGGCTCGTCGAGTCAAACCTCCGAATAAACTTCAATAACCAATTTGCCATTCTTTCAAACAACATTCTGGCATGGGCAGGACTATTTTCTTCCCATGACATCCTGCCACATTACGACCCTCAACAAGGTCATTGTCATTTTTCTTTACTCATCATTTTCATTTTTTTTTTTATGTGCTGACCCCTCATCTTAGCAGAGCTCGGAGCATTCCTTAGGGGACTGGTGTCATCCACACCTGCGACCGGTGCGGGCACCTCGAACCGGCCCTCCTCATCAGCATGTGGATCTTCCTCTGCAACCATCAACATCCCATCAGGGAGTGCCGAGGCCACTCCTTCTACCTCTCAAACCCTGAACCGAATCGGGGCCGCCAGTTGGCCTGAGAGGCAAGCCGGAGAAGTTACTCTGGCTATCCGTCCCACACACCGAACCCGAGCCAATTCGGGTTACAAGGAAGAGGACTAGGGAGGCTGCTGGCCTTAGGGAGGGTCCCTCCGCCATGACCCTCTCATCCTCGTCATCGCCCCCGAGGTCTAATATTCTGGTGGCTAGGGTTCGGACCTTGGGGACCGGCTCGGGCAACGTCCCCTTATCCAAACAACTCATCACCTCATACGGTAAGTACAACTGGACCTCATTTGTTCCTATTCCTTAACCTTTCTTCAGTGTGGTGAGTTAACACTTAGATTTTTCAGGTGATAAGAAATACACTCCCGAGGAGGAGAGAAAATCTGCTGGGTCACAGGATGTGCCCTGGGGTCGGCTGTCTGTTGACCCTCTGTCAGTTCCTTCGACTTCCGGGAGCTCTGACTTTCGACCCATCCTGCCGATCGATGTTAATAATCGGGCCCAATTTCCCAGGGTGGCTCGGGAGCAGGCCAAAATGGTGGCTTTGCCTCGGGATGTGGCCTATGTCAAAAGGTTCACCCCTCAACAGAGGCTGGACGAACTTCACGTCGACCTGATGAATGTAAGACTAACTGTCCCTTTGTAAATTTTTTAATCTTCCGTACCTCATACTTCAACTCTCACAACTAATCTTTCTGTCTTTGTTTGCAGGCAATTACAATTTTGCCCTCCCTCACAGATCGGGAGGCCAACTTCAACACTGCCTTTAACTCTATAAAGCAAGAGTTAGCCCATGCGAAGTCCAGCATGACTCAGGCAATGAAGGAGGCCGTGGATGCCAATGAAATGAAATGCAACATCGAGCCGGACAAAAAATATGACGAGTGGAAGGAAAAGCTGACCGAGGTGAGGGACACACTTCGGCAATCCGAGCTGGAGAAGAAGACCCTCGAAGTGGATGTTGGCGACCGAGACAAAAAGGTCACAGATCTGGAGCAAAGGGTCCGACGCAAAGCTCGAGTCTCGAGAAATAGAGCTGCGGGTCGAGGGGAGGAACCAATTCATGGCCTCGACTGAAGCAGATGGGATGTTGAAGGAGTTCTGTACGAAGAAGGTCTTCTCCATGGGGTTCAGAGTATCGCCTGTGACCACTTGGTGAAGAATCCTGCTTTGTACAAGGAGCTACCGTATGATGCTTCCGTCACCGAGGATGTCATCAACGGTCTTCAAGCCCAATTCAAAGCTCCTGCTCCGATTCCCGAAACTTCTGGGGCGACTCTGATGATCGAGGGTCCGAACCCCGAAGTCGAGGCCGATCCCATGAACCAGGCTTCCACTTCTAACGCCGAGCCTTCTACTTCTGATGCTCAGGCTGACGTAATTTTGCTGTAGTAGTTTAGAACCTCTTCTGTAATAGTTAGGAACTTCTTTTGTAATAGTTAGGGCCTTTTAAATAAAATGGTTAAATTCGGATAACTTTGTCTTCTTGATAAGAGCTTCGGCATTCTCATTTCTCGTCTTTTTACTTGCTTTTCAATCTCTTTATTTCCTGCATTTAAAACAAAAGTTTTAAGATATAAGTAGGCAAACAACTTTCCCTATTTAAGCATTCTAACATTGAAAAAATTGTCTAAGGAATGTTTTCTTTCCGAGCTTAGGCTCTGTCTTTGACACCCATCTAGCTGAGGCAAAAGGACCAAATTTGGCTCCTTGTTTTTGCCTTAGTCATTTAACTTGAGTCAATCTTTTCAAAGTCCCAATAGTAAGGTTTTGCTTCAGCAGGTCTAGCAGGTCACCCCAGAACCTTTGCGGATTGGAAATTCTTTCATTTCTTTTTGCATAAAGAGGGTCGCTTAGTTTCTACCCGTGGGGGGAAACTGTTCAGCTTGGGCTCCCAATGTTGCCTTTTTTTTTTTATTGGACTTTGTTTCGAACTCCATGGGAATGCTAAGCCTCGGGCCTCAACCATTTACTTTTTTGTTCAACTCGATCCGAAACTCATTGAGTCGGAACAGCTGAAACATCTGACAGTGCCTTGTCCGAACCTCTGAGGGTTGGCGCGGCTTGGCTTTGCTTGGGGGGCTGATAAGCCTCGGCCCTTGAGAGGGGACTGCTAAGCCTCGGCCCTCAATCTTTTACTTTTACTTGTTCAACTGGATCCCAAACTCTTCGAGTCGGAACAGCTGGAACATCTGACAGTGCCTTGTCCGAACCTCTGACGGTTGGCGCGGCTTTGTTTTGCTTGGGGGGGCTGCTAAGCCTAGGCCCTTGAGAGGGGCTGCTAAGCCTCGGCCCTCAATCATTTGCTTTTTTTTTTTTTGTTCAACTGGATCCAAACTCTTAGAGTTGGAGCAGCTGGAACATCTGACAGTGTCTTGTCCTAACCTCTAAGGGTTGGTGCGACTTTGTTTTGCTTGGGGGGGCTGCTAAGCCTCAGCCCTTGAGGGGGGGCTGCTAAGCCTCGGCCCTCAATCATTTGCTTTTTTGTTCAACTGGATCCGAAACTCTTAGAGTTGGAGCAGCTGGAACATCTGACATTTGAGAAGGGACTTTTGTTATATTCCTTGATAATATTTTTTCAAATTTACAATATTCCACATTCTGGGTATAGGATCCCCTTTCATATCAACCAACTTGTAATAGCCTGAGGTGTGAGCTTCTATTACACGATATCAGAGGGTCCTTCCCAGTTCGGATCTAACTTCTTTGTCCCCTCTACACGGCTGGCTTCTTTCTTTCGAAGTACCAAGTCTCCGGGCCGAAGGTAGCGATGCTTTACTTTAGCGTTGTAGTGTTTAGCCATGACTTGCTTGTACTTGGCTTTCCGGATGGATGCATCTAACCTCTTTTCCTCAAATAAGTCAAGGTTAGCTCGCAGAGCCTCATCATTCAGTTCCAAATCACCGAAGGATACTCGAGCTGAAGGTAGCCCAATCTCGACAGGGATAACAGCTTCGGACCCGTAGGTTAAACTGAATGGAGTATTTCCGTTAGCCGTTCGAGGTGTGGTCGGTATGCCCAGAGGACACTGGGCAATTCCTTAACCCAAGCGCCCTTGGCTCTTTCAAGTCTAGTCTTGAGTTCTGTCAGCAAGGTTCGGATGCATACTTCAGTCTGTCCGTTTGCTTGAGGATGAGCGACCGAGGTGAAGTGCTGCTTGATACAGAGGTTAGCGCAGAAGCTCTTGAAAGGCAGATTCTCATTCAAATTGTTTTCCATTATCAAAAATAAGTACCGCAGGGATACCGAATCGGCATACGATGCTTTTCCAAAAGAATTTCTCTACTGCTTTTCTCGAGATTGATGCCAGGGGCTCGGCCTCAATCTATTTAGTGAAGTAGTCAACCGCTACTACTAAAAACTCAAGCTTGCCTATCTCTCGGGGAAGTGGGCCCAAAATGTCAATTCTCCACTGAACAAACGGCCACGGGCTCTGAATGGGAACCATATCCGAGCCGGGTCTTCGCGGTATCGGAGCATGTACTTGACACTGATGACACGCCGGAACCAAAGTATCCGCATCAGAATGTAAGGTTGGCCAGTAGTACCCAGTCAGCAAAACTTTGCGAGCTAAACTCCGAGGACAGACATGACTTCTGCATATGCCCTCGTGTACCTCACGTAGAACATAGTTAGCTTCGGATGGAGTGAGGCACCTCAGCAAGGGGCACAAATATGCCTTTTTATATAAGATTTCGTTAATAAGTGTTATACTTGGTGACTCGGTATTTGACCTTTCTATCTTCGGCATGATCCTCAGGGAGCTTCTTATTATTCAAATAACTTATCAGGGGTTCCATCCAACCGAGATCCGGTTGGATGCAAGAGATTCTTTCGGAGATGTCAACAGATCTTCATTCCCGCAGTTCTACCAAAATTTCTTTCGTTAAATGCGAATATATTGCCGAGGCTAGTTTTGACAGAGCATCGGCGTTTTTATTTCTCGTTCGGGCAATCTTGATGATGTCTACTTTTTTAAATTTGTCAATCCAGTTTTTGACCTCGGCTAGGTACTTTTGCAAAATCACGCCTCGATGCCTCATAATTTCCTAGGTTTTTATTCACAACAAGCTGAGAATCAGAATGAATCTTTAAGGTTCAGGCACCCATCTGGTGGGCCATTTCCATCCCACAGATAAGGGCCTCATACTCAGCTTCATTGTTGGTCGCCTTGAATCCAAATCTGAGGGCATAAGTGAGATAATCCCCTTATGAAGATTGCAGATTATTATCCCTGTCCCGGTTCCGGACTCACACGAAGCTCCGTCAACATGAAGTTCCCATGCAAGGTCTTTCCTCATTTTTTGCTCTTTTACTGGATCGGTTGTCAGAATGAGATCAATCTTTTCTATGTCACAGCTTTCTGCAATGAAATCGGCGAGAGCCTGAGCTTTGATTGCTGTCCGAGGTCTAAATTCTATGTCAAACTCAAACAACTCTACAGACCACTTTAGCATTCGACCTGAAGCATCTGGTTTGTTCAAGATATTTTTCAAAGGAAGGTTGGTCAAAATTATTATTTTGTGACCATGAAAATAAGGTCTCAGCTTCCGAGCCGAGACCACCAACGAGAAGGCGGCCTTTTCAATAGGAGTGTAGTTCTTCTCTAAACCTTGAAACACTACTTACGAAATATACAGGGCACTGGTTACGCTGTTCGTCTTGCCTCAATAGGACCGAGCTAATTGCCGGTTCAGCAATCGAGATATACAAGTATAGCGGTTCGCCTATTCTGAGGAGAAGCGAGCTTCGGTAAGGTACCAAATATTCTTTAAGCTCTTCAAAGGCTCTTGAAGCTTCTTCGATCCATTGAAAACCCTCAATCTTCTTTATGACTAGGAAGAATGGTAAGCCTATCTCTGCTGATTTGGACAAAAATCGATTTAGGGCAACCATTCTACCAGTTAGTCTTTGAACCTCCTTCATCGAGTTGGGAGTTCTCATATCAATTTTGGCTTGCACCTTTTCAGGGTTTGCCTCGATTCTTCGATGAGAGACAATAAATCCCAAGAATTTTTTTGAGGGGACCCCAAAAGTACATTTTTTGAGATTCAGCCTCATTTGAATGGATTTTAATGTCTCAAATGTTTCCCTGAGATCTTCCAGGGTTTCCTCATATGTTCGGTTTTTAACCACCATGTCATCAATATATACCTCCATGTTTCTTCCTATTTGGGATTTGAAGGTCTTATTGACGAGGCGCTGATAGGTAGCTCTGGCATTTTTGAGTCCGAAGGGCATCGTAGTGTAGCAGTACGTGCCTCGGTCAGTGATGAAAGAGGTTGTCTCTTCATCTTCTCTAGCCATGTATATTTGATAGTAGCCTTTGAATGCATCTAAAAAATGTAAAATGTAAAATCTAACAAATGAATCTACTACTGTATCGATCCGGAGGTACGGATAACTGTCCTTTGGACAAGCTTTATTTAGATCAGTAAAATCTTGGCACATTCGCCAAGAAGAGTCTGGTTTTGCTACAAGGACAGGATTACAACACCATGTGGGATACAATACTTCTCTAATCAATCTGGCTATTAAGAGTCTGTCCACCTCGACTTCGATTATTAAGCTGCGCTCTGGACCGAAGAGGCGCTTCTTCTGCTTCACTGGTTTGTATGCCGGGTCCACTCCAAGTTTGTGCTCAATTATATCTCGAGGGACGCAGGGCATGTCTTCAACGGTCCAGGCGAACATGTCCTTGTATTCGGCTAAAAGCCTAAAGAGAAGGGCCTTAAACTCAGCTCGGGAGAGTAGCACAGATCTTGATTTTTTGATCAGGGAGGCTCGGATCTAATGCTATCTCCTCAATTTGAACCTCGTCTTGGGTCTCGATCTTTGCCTTGCCCTTTCCTTTATACTCTGGAGGTTCGGGGATCTCAGTAGCTCGCATTCGGGGCTGCCTCATCTCTTCCCTTTCTTTCTGACTTGTCTTAGACTCTTCAAAGCCATCCCAGGGGATTGAAGCATCGAAGGTTTCCAAGTAAGCCTTGTCTGCAACGGACATCGTTTGCCATTGGGACCGCAAGGACATCATGTAACAGGCTCGGGCTTCTTGTTGGCCGCCAATGACCGTTCCTTCAGTCCCATCCCTCAACATGAATTTTATCCCAATATGGAATACGGAGGGAAGGATTCTGTAGGTGTACTGCGTGGGTCGGCCGATTATCATATTGTAGGAGTTGTCCCTTTTGACGATGATAAAATTGGTCATTTCAATTCTGTGCCTCGGGGGACTTCCAAGACACAGTGAAAGTGGAAGCATTATTTGTCCCTCTGGCACGACCGAGTCTCTGGTGAAGCCCACCAATGGAGTTTTGAAAGGTTTTATCAAAGAATGATCCATATACATTTTGAGCCAAGCACCCTAGAAGATTATGTCCGCCGAACTTCCGGTGTCTACGGACACACGGTGCATTTCATATCCAGCCACATTTACGTGAATTACCACGGGGTCATTGTGTGGCATTCGGCTGGGGACTGGGTCTTTGGAGGTGTATCCGAGGCTCATAAATGGCTTCAGTCACTTTTCCCGATCCTCCCCTGAAGGAAAGTTTCGGGCATACTTTTTTCAGGCATTGTTTGAGTCCCCGGTTGTCGGGCCTCCGGCGATTGTGTTTATCACCCCGGCTACGCGGATTTGTTCATCTTGATTTTCCGCGGGATTGTTTCGGTTCTGGCAGCCTCGGATCTGTTGACCTGGTGGCGGTCGAGGTTGCGTCGGATTTCTTTGGCTGGCGCTGTTCCTCTGAAACTCTGTCGTAGTTCGGCAGATGAACTGCTGCAAATGTCCTTCCTGGATGGCCTTTTCAATTTCAACTTTCAAATGGTTGCATGCCTCGGTATCATGACCGTGTTGACCGTGGAAAGCGCAGTACTTTGATCGGTCTCTTTTGTCCAAGGCTGAAACCATCCGAGGAGGTGGCTCTAGAAGGCCTAAGTGCTGGACTTTATATAATATTTCTCTCATCTGTACATTGAGAGGTGTGAAGTCCGCATCAGGATGCCTCCTTGTTTGCGGGGGTCGATTGCCGAGGTTATTGTTCGGAAAAACCACCCGATTCGCCATAGGTATGGCCCTGGAATAGCTCAATCTGTCTGCGACTCTCAACTTTATTGAGGAAGAGGGGTTCGGAGTCTTTAGGACTTTTTCTCTTTGTGTATCATAGAGTTCCCTTTTTGTCCTGTTTGACTCTTCACCCCGGATGAACTCCGATGTTCTTTCTATGAGCTCAGAATAGGAGTTTGGCATTCTTTTGCCCAATTCGGCATTGAAGACACCTGGTCGGATTCCGCGATGCAGAGTGCAGCAACCAAAATTCTTTCATCAACATTTTTTATTTGGACCACCTCATCATTGAAGCGGTCCAAAAATTTATTAAGTGACTCATCGGACCTCTGCCGGATGTTCATGAGATGCGATGTGTCTTTCTGCAATATTGATTTACTTCTGAAGTGACTCAGGAATGACTTTGCCAAGTCGTGGAAAGTAGCGATTGAGTTCGTCGGTAATTCCTGGAACCATTTTTGTGCCAGGCCTCGAATAGTCGTTGTGAACAACTTGCATCGGGTTGCGTCGCTGTAACCATGTAGGCAGTGATTGCCACCACGTGTTGTAGGTGATCTGATGGATCAGATTCTCCTTTGTAGCGTTCTAGGTCCGGTAACTTGAATTGTGTTGGAAGAGGTTCGATTTTGATAAAGAATGTGAACAGATCTCTATCAATCTCTGCCGTAGCAGGAGTATTCAGGAGCAAATTGTTCTTCTTCAAAATCTCTTGGATCTTGTTTTCGAGGCTCTGCTCCTCGAGTTATTTTAAAACAACCGAGGAGGGTCCTCTCGATCCTGATTTTCTTAAAGAGTGTGCGTCGAGTCTCTCGCGCATCGATAATTTTTCGCTTGTCGATGAGTGTGACTCCTCTGATTGCTTATTTGAGCGCGACTTTGTTAATTTGTGCCGCAGATCAGCTGGGCTCACGGTATCGGCCTGCTCTTTGCTAGGTCGTCTGTCAGGGTCACGCTTCTGTTCAGCTTGTTGAGTGGCCACTCGGTTCGAGTGCTCGGACGGAGTTTTGCTCTCGCGTTGTTCCACGAATACTCGAAAAGACTCAAAGTGATCCGCAATGCATTTCAGAACATCATTTTGCTTTTGCTGAGCCTCGGTTGGTGCACTGACGTTTTCCAGTTCATTAGTTTGCACTACATGGTGTTGATCGCTCGTTTCGGCATCTTTGCTGGCAGTTTGTCGTGTTCCACGGTTCTTCATCCTTGCAAAAAGAAAACAATTCAGATGACTGAGAATTGATTGACAGCGATGGAAATTAGTCTCGATTCCCATAGACGACGCCAATTGATGAAGCTAGAATTGTAGTTTTTTAGGAGGAGAGAGAAAGTGGAATATCCGAGCTGCAAGTGTATGTTTGATTATCTGAATTGTGATTAGATTTTGAATTGTCTATCCCCTTTCTAGTAGCACTTAAGCCCCTTATTTATAGATTTACACGAGGAGGCTTAAGGCTATCTCTATGCTAGCTCAGATGAAGCTGAATTACATAATTGCCTTTAATGAGGCTGCCACGTAGGCACTTCTAGAACAATCTAGGTAAGAAACTACGTGTGTTACTAATCCACATCATCAGTAGGGATTAACGGCTAGTCGGTAAGATTTGCAGCTACCTTGCACCTAAGCTATGTCAAGGTTCTCACTCAATTTATTTATTAAATAATTGATTTGTGCGTTGAAGTTTTCCTGAGCTAACCTTTTATCTTATGGTCGACCACGTAAATATAATTATATAATGCCACTTGGGGTTTTTTACTTTGGTAAATCATCCATTAAAGATCTTTATTGTACACTTTTTGTTGGGTACCTTTATTGTACACTAACTAAGAATTAGGACAAATTTTTACATCAACGACAACCTGTGTATGTGTTGCGAAATAGTATATGCTATATAATTAACAGCCTCCAAATGTTGAAAATCAGAGTTTGGTCATTCACTTCTATTTGCTCATCCTGAAAAATTCTTATTTAGATTCTGATAATATTACAATGCGTGAATCTCTTGATCATAAAGAGATTATATTTAAAGGGAAAGATTTAGGTAGATTTAGTTTTTGATTCCACTTGTAAACTTTGTGATGTAAATTAAATGTTATGCAATTTATGACATAAGTTGATATAAACAAGATTTTATAAAATTTAATTTTAATTATAGGGTCTGCAGGTGAAATTAAAAATCGAGTTTATATAAATTTTTTTCATATCTAAAAATCAAATTCATGCAAAAACTTTATCCTTAATGAATTCGTCAACAAAATTCGCTGTTATCTTTGTATGACTAGGTCGAAGGGACAGTAATCAACTACCCGTCCCGGCTAAATTATTATTTTTTTTATATTTGATTGAAACAAATTTGTGATTAGACGCTATGTGCAAAATAGCAAATGGCCCCATCTAACCGCCATTTCCCCACTTATTCTGGGACCCAGGTATCATAAATTGACGATGCTGTCTACCACGTGGTCAACAATGGGCCTACAGTGTCGCTTCAGGAGATTCAATTTCAGTAGATTTTTCTCTCTCAACTCTTAAAAAAAAGCTAGAAAAAATACGCAAATAAATACCCCGTATGGTTTTTTATTTTTATTTTTACCGCTTTTTATTTTACTTTTTATATTTTTATGAAATATTTGTTTTGTCGGCAAAAATTTTTTTATCAACTTTTTTTACTTTTTTTAAAAATACTATTCATTATTTATACAATTCAAATTTTTTTTACTATTCATTACTTATACAATTTAAATTTTTCTATCACTATTTATTACTATTTAATAAATTATTTTACTATTTGTATATACACATATTATACTATTCACAGATATTAGTGTTAAATTTATTTATACTATCTCATTACTATTCATTGGTCTAATTTTTTTTTGGCAATGAAAAAATAGAAATATAAGTTTGGAAGTCCGAAATATAAGCGAAAAAATAGAGTTTAAAATATATAAGGTTCGGACTCTCGAACTTAGGTTTGGGAGTACGAAATATAGGCAAAAAAATAGAGTTTAAAATAGTATATAAGATTCAGACTTTCGAACTTATGTTGGAGAGTCCGAACTATGGGCAGAAAAGTGTAAATTTTAAATTATATTTTTATTTTGTATTAAATAAATGCATGTTTAGCATACGCATATGGAGATATTTCATTTTTTATGATTCGGATTTCAAACGACGAATAGATAACTACATTTATATGTGATTTTTAATAATTGATTTGTCTAGAATAAAAAAAAAGTGAACAAGATTATGTATTTTGATATTAATAATTTTATTCAAATTTTATATATATATTTTGTCTTTTAGTGCAACACAAAATACTAAGTAAGTTTGAAATTATATTTTTTTATTTTATATTAAATAAATACATGTTAGCATACATATTTGAGAATATCTTATTTTTTAAAATTCAGATTTCAAATACAACGAGAAGGAAACTACGTTTCTTTGTGATTTTTAATAATTGATTTGATGGTGTAAAAAAGAAAGTAAATGAAATTATATGTTTTGATATCAGTGATTTTGTTCGACTTTCGTGTACGTTTTTTGTCTTTTAGTGCAAAAAACACTATCCAAACATTTATTTAGGAAAAATTATTTACACTATTCACAATCCAAACATTTACTCAAATTATTCACATTTTTTTATTATTTGCCACATCACTTAAATATTTTTTCCAATAATATATCAAAATAATACTCCAAATAATGCAATCCATACGCTAGTATAAAAATCTAAAATTATACTAGCGTGTTTTTTAAGAGAAAGGATGCTGAAGCAAATCAACAAAATTTTCAACTACTTTGGTTGTTTAGAAACACTTAGAAGTCTACCAGATGATTTTTTTTTAAAATAAATTTATCGATAAAGTGTCAAGGGTATCAGACAAGTATTCTTTCCATTTAAGAATAAATAAAAAAAAAATTAAAAATTAAAACCTTCATAAGATCAAATCTTTTTTTATATAAATACTTCATAAAAAATCAGAAGAAAATAAGAAAGTTTTACCATTTGGTTAAGTATTTTTTTTTTTTCAAAAGTTAATAATTTTTTCACCATCTTAATATTACATATAATTTAAAAGTGAAGTTTTTCTAAATGAATTGAATTTTGGATATTAAAATCTACTTAATAAGAAAAAAATTACTGATACGTTCAGATTAATTTTTTTATATATTAATTATTTAGATATAAGAAAATTACTAAAGAAATAGAAAGAAAGAAATAAAGAGGATCCTTGTCTATATTGTGAATGTTGAGGAGGAGGAGGAGGAGGGTTAGTGTCAAAGATATGAAATTATTAAATTATGGTATGTAAATATTTGATTAATTAAATTATTTCATGATATATAAATATTTGATTGATTAAATTATGTTATGTAAATATTTGATTGATGTAATTTTCTTAATTGTTTTCCTAGATCAGGTAATTACTTATTAGTCTAATTATCTTGATTAGCAAGACTTACCATGTATAGATGATTTAAAATATTTTCTTGTAAACTTATATAAAGATGCCCCATATACCAATTAGATTGAAACCTGACTTATATCTATTGTATACACTCTCTCATTTTTAACATAGTATTAGAACCTTCGCCTGTAAATATATTTCGAGTTTCCGTCTATTTGAATACTTGTAAATATATTTGGTTCTGATTCTTAGTTATTTCGAGTTTCCATCTATTTGAATACTTATAAATATATTTGGTTCTGATTCTTAGTTTTTAACCTTCGGGATCTCCTAATTTCAACCTTCGGCTTTCTTGATTTTCAATCTTTGGTTTTCTGATTTCAATCTTTAGGTCTCCTGGTTTTAACTTTCGTGTTTTTCTCAATTTTCAGCCTTCGAGGTTCTTTCGATTTTAAACTTTTGTGTTTGGTTTTCAACCTTCGGATTGTCTCGGTTTTCAACCTTCAGATTTTCTCGATTTTCAACCTTCGGATTCTCTTGGTTTCAATTTTCTGGTTTTCAATCAGTTTTAGTTTTGTTTCGATTTTGGTTCTTGTTTCTTTTTTCTATTTGGTTTTGATTTTCTATTCACACATTTTATTTCAAATTCAATTTGGTTTTCTATAACCATAGTGAGTTTGAGGAGAGATGTCAAAGATATTGAATTATTATATTATAGTATATAAATATTTGATCGATTAAATTATGGAATGTAAATATTTGATTGATGTAATTTTCCTAATTGTTTTCCTAGATTAAGTAATTACTTTATTAGTTTATTTGTCATGATTTTAAGACTTAACATGTATAGATGATTTAGAATATTTTCTTGTAAACCTATGTAAAAGTGCTCTATGTACTAATTATATTGAGATCTGACTTATATATATTGTATATACTCTCTATAACATCTTTAACAGTTAGGATGAGGAATGGGAAAATATGACTAATAAAATCTAGAAAAATTCTACAGTTCCATTGAGAGCCATTCTCTTAGTTTTAAGGACTTGTACAGTACAAGTTTTTTAAAACATATAGTGTTGTACTGTACAAACCCTTAATGTACAACATATAATGTTGTACTGTACAAGTCCTTAATGTACAAGGAAATGGTTACCTAAAAAGAACTGTATAATTTTTTTAAATCTATTAATTAAATAATATTAAATAACAGTTTTACACTTATTCCTACTACTAAATCACATGTCACAACCTATTCCATGTAATATGTCTAGGTTGGTTGTGATGTTCTGCGGATAAATAACATTTATGTAATAAAAGGTAGTGAAAAGAATAATTACTGAAACCAGACTATTTTGAAGTATTAAAAAAATTAAAAAAAAGTTACAAAACGTGTTATTGCTATCAATTCGAACAACCATTCATTTATCCATGACACGGTTATGGGCATATATATTAGAAAATGGATATAATCAAATCACACACTTAAGTATTTAAATTTATTTGATTATTTTAACAAGTTTAAAATTTTGTTTAAATTTAACATATTTACCTTTCGAGTTATGCTCAAATGATCCTTTATCGAGTCGAACTCATCTAACTTGAAATTTTTACATATAAATTTAAATTTTTTAGTTTATTGAACCGAGTTCGAACTAAACAAAAAAAATAAATAAATAACAAACGTTAAATTTTATTCAAGTTTGACTTGATCATTGGCGAACCAAACTCAAACAAACTCTTATCCAACCAAAATCGATTTGAGTATCAAGTAATTTGAATTCATTTACAACCCTAGACATGGTTCAAATAACGGTTCACCTTTTCTCATCTAGCAAGTATGCAAACCAGACCATATTAAAGGGTTCTTTTTTTTTTTTTTTAAATTACAATTTACGGATAATACTAAGGACTTTTGAGTAATTTTTGTCATAAGCTTCTCCAACTCCTTTCTCATTTACGCGGTCTATTTTATGCATTTTGTACATTTACCAGTCGAATTTTTTTTTTTCCATTTTTAAATTTAATGCATAAAATAGAAATAGAAGTGCGAGACAGGAAACATGCAATATTGATTCTAGCAATATGGACAGAATACATTTCAATTTTTTCATGAATCAATAAAATTGGTGTGATTGCCTCAATAGGTTCATAAATCAGTTGTCCGCTTCATTTACACTTTGGTGAGTTAATTCCCATATATGTAGTTCAAGTGATAAAATATTATTTTAATAATTTATTTGTTATAGTTCGAATCATAAAAAAAAAAGTAAAAATTTACTATAAATTATCTCTTAAAAGAAAAATAAGAATTAATTATCTTATACCTAAAAAAATTCTCTGATAACAAATTATTAAAAAGTGGTATTATTGTCATAAAATAAGAAATAGGAAATTGTGTTGGGTGCAGAATTCTCAATAATGTCTCACCTATCGATTTAATGCTTTCTTAATTCACGAAAAAAACGAAACAAAAAATTTAATATTCCTGCCATTGGCACGTGATCATTGGGTGAAGTTGCCCAAAATGTTTTCTTAATTTTGGTTTTAATTTTTGGGAGTCACCATTTTCAGCCACGTGTTTGTGGGGTTTGGTCAAATTAAGTTGTGGCAATTTTCTTCGGCAGCTTGTATCTCATCATAGCTTTAAGTGGCAATCGTTCATCCAAATTAATATGGGAAAGATTTAGGTAGACCTAGTTTTTTACCACATATATATATTTGTAGTGTATAATTAAATATTATAAAATTTATGACATAAGTTGTGTAAGCAAGATTTTATGAGATTTAATCTTAACAGCAAGATCTACAAGTGTAGCCATCGAATCTATGTAAGTATTTTTCAATCACTATTTGTCCTATTTGTATAGAAATTAGCATTTTAAGTTTCATTGGAATGCATAAAAGAAAACAGTTATAAATTAAAGAGTATTACAAAAAGTTCATCCGGTTGACGTATCAAAACTTATTACATAATCATTTTAATCTCATCTCTTATAATTAGAAAGTCTCAACTCATTTATAACTTTTCCGTACAAATCTATAATTGTTCTGAAAAAATTGTAATTTTAATTTTTTTTCCTCTCTTGTAAAATAAAGAGATTTAAGAAAAACAAAGTTGGTACTACGTGAAACACATCTAACAATATCCGAGTAAAAACTTTCTCAGCTTGGCCTAACAATTATTTTTTTTTAAATAGAAAAATGTAGGGAGCCAAAAACACTTTTATTATGTATAGAATGTTTGGGAGTTGAAAATTCAAATATATTTGGAGTCAAACACGCTTCAAAATTTTATTGTTTGTGGGGTCGAAATGTTCTTTAAATCGTAAGCTAAAAAGATTTGTTAATGGTTTTATTTTTTTCAAATCAACACATGTTGTTGCACATATGATACCTTAAATTCATGTTGATTTTGTTTCAATGATTTCCAAAGGTTTCTTGGTCTGATTGTCTCTATCAATCTTTTTTTTTTGGGTACCGTGAAACAAATTAAGTGGGATTGAATTGACTTAGAAGGAAAATGCATGTGCCATGAAATGTATCTGCCTTAAAACCTGATCATGGCACAATGTATGTTCCCTGGAATTATACGATTGAGACATTACGATGTGCTTTGTCCATATGGGCTCCAATTGAACGAGTCAATGAGATTAGAGGACCCAGACACTGTGAAAGTTGGCTTACTTCACTGAATTTGTCCCAATTTGAGTTCGATTAGCCACAAATTTTGATTTCATAATTTATCAATGAAGACAAGAAAATTAAAGGCAAGTGCAAAAAGATTCTTCTCTTCGGGTAAGAAAAGGAAATATAATTATAAAGTATGAAATAAAAAAAGGTCATAGGGATAAAGAAGGCAAAAGTCCTAGCCATGGCAATCTTATGATGTCGTGCAGCTGTTACACATCTTTTTTCAAGACAAATATTTGAGTTTAATACTTATTCATTTCGTTTACTTGTCCTGAATCGTGTATCAAAAGAATAAAGAAGGCGAAAGTCCTAGCCATGGCATACTATCTTCTATATGGACTCAATTATAGAGACACTTTGTTCCTCATTAAGCAACATATGAACAATGATTTGGGGACTGGGGAATGGAAATATATCATTTGTTACTCAACGAGGAGATTAAAGCATATATGCATGCATAAGAACAATATCAGATTAGCAAGCTAAGGCTTTTTTGGCCAAGTACAATGAATCAGTCCTATCAATTAATTTTGCTTAAGATCACTTGTTTAATTAACTAATTAATTAAACTAGTACATCAAAACAAGATGTTTCCTGCTAAAACATCAAATTGTTTAATAGCACTCTAAGATTCCTCTTGCTTCTCCACATTATCACATGGATCAACCGTCTTAGTTACTTCTATTATTAGTTTGAGACATATAATTATAGAAATTCTTAAATCCTTACTTAGATCCCACAGTAACAAAATCAACTACCACAATAACAGTCAACTAAAAAGAAAAGAAAAAAAGATGCTGTACTAATAATCTCTTAAAGAAAAAACAGGACAAGAAATGGTTTCCTAATACAGTTGGCTTTGGCTTCTGTTTGTCTGCTGTCCCACCAAATTGGATGCAAGAAATGTCAACAAACAAGACATGATTGGCAACTGAAGCCAGACATCAAAATATACCAACTAAAGAGAGACTTGAGAAACGGACTGACAAATTCCTAGACCCTTTAAACCCTCAACTAGGTTAAACCCCAAATGTTGTACTTAAGAGGGCTGTCCTTTCTTGGGCTTACCATAGTTACTTAATTCGCTAGATAATCTTGTAAATTGCGTACGTACTAATACCGTGTACTACATATTGAGTGTATATATATATTATACATTTTTAATAAAATATAATATGTGTACTCCTACCGATATCACGAATTAGAAAGTATCACATATTAACTATGGGTCAAACAGCTTAAAAAGAAATGAAATTGAAAGAGAATAGGAGAAGGGAACCTGCATGGTGCTCCTGTCATTTTATATCATGTGATAGCAAACATTTTGTTAGACTGCAAGAGTATTCAATTGGAAAAAAAACGGAAATGTGAATCTATGATCAGAATAATGGCTGGTGATTCATTTGAAAGTGAAAGTCACATGGAGCAAAATAAAAATTTTGAAGTGATTTAGATTTCTGTGAAATTGAGGGAGTGGAAGAATAGAATACAATGTCTGACAGGTTGTCTTGTTGCTCCTAATGGAATTATATGCTCCATCTCTGCTTCTACGTATCACAAAATTAAGGATCCCCTAACAGACTAGCATGAATCTGTAAATTTTATCCTAGATATGTTAAAAAAAGAAAAAAAATTGATGGGGTTGGTCCAAATTGAAGCCTACAATTGCCATTTCAAAGGTATAATGAAAAGGCATCAATTGTTCAATTTTGATATATATTCAATGAATAAAGTTTCATGCAGTTACAATTGAATAGGACTAGCAAGAAGTTCCAATAGGAAAATTTTCTGGAATAATTTGTACTAGTAGTTGGGCCTGCATATATGTGCAAGAAATGCCAATAATTTCGACCAAAAGTGCCTAATTTAGGGTGTGTTCGTTTGGATTGAAAATATTTTCTTGAGGAAAATATTTTACATGAAAAAGTCCATTTTTCACACAATTTTCCGGTGTTCGGTTGACAAAATGAAAATATTTTGAAATAAAAATTTTAACGTTTTTTTCTTTAATTTTATGATTACAAGTTAAAAAAAACTTATAACAATGGTAATAAGTACTTTACAAGTAATTGTGATTAATAAAAGATTGATTTTGTTCAAAATTAAATGATAGTACAATATAGTAGTAAAATATTCATAATGATAGTTATATTAGTGTGGGACTCATGATTGAGAGAAAAACAAATGAAAAAAAATTGTAAACGAAAATAAGTTTAGCAAATAAAATTCTAAAAGTAAGTATTTGAAGTTTAATGTCACTATTGAATTATTCGGAAAATAATTTACGTTAAAAAATTCTAGAAGTTATTTTCAGTTAGAGGAAGAAAAATTAGAAAATATTTTACAACTCGAAAAATATTTTCCGGTGTTTGGCACCAAAAAAATTTTTGAAAAATATTTTCTTGAAAACATTTTCAATTCAAACGAACACAACCTTAATTTGTGGAACTGGAAGGACCATATTGTCAGTATAACACATCATTTTCAGGTTCCGTGACATAGAAAACTAGCTATTGCTCGGCCATATGATTGGTGATTATGGAATATTGGCAACACTTAGGGTCCCTTTGGTTGGGTGTAAAATCTTTTCATGAAGAAAATATTTTATATGAAAATTTTAATTTTTATATATTTTTTTGGTCTTTGGTTGAAAATTGAAAATATTTTGAAATATTTTTTAAAGTTTTTCATCCTTAATTTTATAAATATGATTTAAAAAACGTGTAAAAATTGTAACGAATACTTTACATGTGATTGTAGTCAATAAAAAATTAATTTTTTCAAAATTGAATCATAATATAATGTACCGATAAAATAAAAATAATGGAAATTATACATATTATTATGGGACCCAATAATATGCAATGAAGAGAATTATTGTAACATATATTAGCCTATACTATATAGGGACATTTTTGATATTGTACACTATATTTACTGTCTATATAAGAGCAGTGTCAACTTAGGGTACACTTTTCATGGAATCACATGGTATCCAGAGCCATCAACAATTTTTCTTTCTAAAGTCAAAATTTTATTTTCCATAGCTGGTTCATCATTTATTATGTCCACCCAAGATTCTTCGTGTATGGTTCCAGCTGTAAGTGCAGCATCAGGTTCTAGTATCTTTTCTATTTCAATTACATTTGCTCTTCCTTCTTTAATTTCTATAGGCCCGTCCTACTATTATTCCATCTTCATTTCCTTCCTTTTCTCAACCTTTTTCTTCAATTACACATCCCGTATCCCATGTTCTTCAACCCATATCTTGTTTCCTCATGCCATTTTCTGTCATCCTTATCACATCCATTCTATATTTCTCCTGTTCCCACTATGTTAACTGCTCCAAATATTACTCATCGGGTTCCGTTTAAACTAAATTCCACTAATTATCTTTTGTGAAAATCACAATTTGTTTCAATTTTTATTAGTCTTGATTTATTAGGCTATGTTGGTGGTTCCCTTACTTGTCTTCCTTAATTGCTATTTTGGTAATCCCCTTTCCAATCCACAATATGTAGCTTGGATTAGGACGGATCAGTCTCTTCATTCTTGGATTATGACATCACTTACCAAAGATATTCTCCAAGAGGTTCACGATCTATCCTTTTCACGTGATGTTTGGATATGTTTATAACGTCGATTTATTGATCAATCAGTTGCTCAAGAATTGCAACTAAAACTGTAACTCTAGACTCTTAAGAAGGGAACAAATATATGGAAAATTTTCTTTGAAAATTAAAGGAACTTGCAAACTCCCTTGTTGAAATTCGTTCATCTGTTTCATCAAAAGATCTAATCATCTATGCACTTGCTGGTCTTCCATCCGAATATGAATCTTTTGTCAACACCGCTACTTGTGTGTCGAATACTATAAAGTCGTTTGAGGATCTTAAGTCAAAATTATTATTTTCATTAGGAATAATGCATTTTTCTTCTTCATCAACCTATTCTAGAACCTTCTACTACCTGGTGGCTACTACTGAAAATAGCTTTGGTCAGTGAGGCTATGGTCGTGGATTGCCACAGCGCGGATGCGGTTGTGGACATAGCAATCTTGGACGTGGTAATCCGGGTTACTTTCCTTGTCATCCTTAACAAGAATGCTTGTCCAATTTATTCTAAATTTTGGCCTCCACTGTTCACCTCATTTGATAATGTCTCTTTAGCCTCTCCGAATCTTTGTCAACCATCTTTTCTTTCCCCTATGCTCCAGGGAACTGGTATTCTTGGTTCGCATCCATCCAACTAGCAAACTAGCAATTCCATCATTTGTCAACTATGTTCAAAGCCAGGGCATATTGTTTCCTATTGTCCACTACTTTAACAACATCATCATCCAGTATCTTCGGCATTTTCTAATGCGACATCTTAAGTCCTTTAATGCCTTAAATCTTTCTACTCCAGAATCTAAAGATGACGTCTGGTGTCATGGCACTGGTGCTTCTGCCATATGACTTCTCATGTTGGTAAACTCTCTCACTTTTCTCCTTTTCCTGGCACTGACAAAATCCTTGTTGGAAATGGATCCTTATTACCTATAGCCAATGTTGTTTAGTCCTATCTCCACATTATCTCTTGTCTTCTTTGTCTGCGTAATGTACTTCACGTTCCTTAGTTTTCTCATAATATTTTGTCTATCCGCAAACACTGTCATGATAATGACTGTCATTTTAATTTTAATTCTTTGGTTACGCTGTGAAGGACAACATGATGGGGATGCCTCTTCTATCTACTGAGTCTCATAGTGATCTCTATTCCATCTCTTCTACTCTCAACACACCATATCCTCTATTCCTTGACTTTTGGTGTGTGCCTGCTCAAGTGTGTCATAATAGATTATGTCATCCCAAAAATAAGGCTTTAGCTTGTGAATAGTGTCTTCAGAGGAATTGTGTCATTTCAATTTCTCATGCTTTACCGGTTTATGCAACTCATGTCAATTAGAAAAGTTTAAATGTTTACCTTTCAAGATGTTGTTCATTCTTGTGATAAATCACTTAAATTAGTTCATTATGATATTTGGACCTCTCTGGTTCTGTATAATTTTGGTTATAAATATTATATTCTATTTGTTGATGATTTCACTTGCTACTCATGGATTTATCCTATGCGTGCTAAATTTGAAGTATTTTATCACTTTTGTACATTCAAGAATATCCTAGAAAATTTATTTTATACAAAAATTAAAACTTTTCAAAGTGACAGGGATCGTGAATTTGACAACATACTTTTTCATACTTTTCTTTAGGACAATGGTATTACTCTCCGTTTGTCTTGTCCTCGTACCCTTGAACAAAATGGCATTGTTGAACGAAAACATAGCCATATTATAGAAATTGTTCACGCTTCACTCATTCATGCTCATTTTCCACCATTGATTTTGGGTTGAGGCTCTTGCAGTTGCCATTTTTCTTATAAATAGATTGCCTACTTCTGTTCTTAATGGCTCTACACCTTTTGAATTACTCTTTCACAAGAGAAATGATTACACATTTTTGCGAGCTTTTGGTTGCGAGTGCTATTCCCAACTCAAATATAGTGATTCTCATAAACTTTTACCCCATTCTAAAAAATGTGTTTTCTTAGGATATGGTATTGATTATAAAGGTTATTGGTGTCTGGATCTTCAAACTTTCAAGGTGTATATAGGATGTTGTTTTTAATGAATAATCATTTTCCTACCATTCTAACTCTTTTGCAGTTGCTCATTAGGCATCTGATACTTAATGACACTTCAATTACCTCACCTTTAGTACTTTCCTCATTGTCACCCATGCTTACTATATCTGGTTTTGCCTTTTTTAAAAATTCATTTTCTTCTAGTCTTGGGTCTTCTGTGTTGTATTCTTCTTCAGTATCAGTTGAGTCTTTACCATTAATGTCTATATATTCACTAGTACCCTCCTTCCCTTCCATCTTGTCAGATTTCCCTCATCCTTCCGTGACAATCATCTCAACCATCACATCCCATGATTACTAGACTTAAAGCTGGTACTTGCAAGCCAAAGATTCTTCCTTCTCTTAGTTCTATGGTTGAGACTAAATCTACCACTTTCACTGACTTACCACCTGAACCTACCTACTTTTCTCAAGCAATCTGATCCTAATTGGCAACTGGTTATGGATGATGAGTTCAATGGTCTCCTTGAAAATAAGACTTGGACCTTAGTTCCTCTCCCCAATACAAATATTGTTGGTTGTAAATGTATTTTTAAAGTTAAACAAAAATTTGATGGTTTTCTCGAATAGTCTAAAGCTCGGTTGGTAGCCCAGGACTGCATTCAAGAACACAGTATAGACTACTGAGAGACATTTAGTGCTGTCATTACATTCGTCTCATTCTTTCTTTGGCTGTCTTCTTTAGTTATGGTAATTTTCACGAAGAGGTTTATATGTGCTTAAACAACCTCCTAGTTTTGTTGATCCTCAATATCCTAATTTTGTTTGTAAGCTTCACAAGTCCATCTATGGCCTCAAGTAGACACCACATGCATGGTTTCAACACTTTAGTACATATCTTCTAGATCAAGATTTCTCTTGGAGTAAAGCAGATACCTCTACGTTTCTTATAATCACTTCTTCTCATATTTTAGTTCTTCTTTTGTATGTGGATGATATTATACTCACTAGTAGTAGTTTGTCTTACCTTCAATCCTTTGTTGAGTCTATCTCTCTTTCTTTTTCTATGAAGGATCTTGGTAATCTTTCTTATTTTCTTGGTGTTGAGGCAACTTGAGTTTCCACTTCTTTATTCTTAACTCTAGGTATGCCATTAATCTTCGTAAACAATTCCATATCTCTAACTATAAGACTGTTTCTACTCCTATTCCTGCTAATTCTTTTCTTTCTCTTCATCAAGGTGATCCTCTTGATGACCCCACTCCGTATCACAGTGTCATTTAAGGAACCCTTCAACATCTCAATTTTAGCTGTCCTAATATTTCTTGTACTGTCAGTCTAGTTAGTCAATTTATGCATGCTCCTCGTGTTCCTCATCTTTAAGCTGTCAAATGTATTTTGTGTTCTCACTCATGGTTTTCATTTTACTCCTTCTTCTTCTATGTCCATTATAGCTTATGCTGATGCTGATTGGGTTGGTTGTCCAACACTCATCGATCCAGCACTGGCTATGTTTTATTCCTTGGTTCTAATCTTATTTCCTAAATTTCTAAGAAACAACCCACCGTATCTCATTCTAGTACTGAATCTGAGTATAGGTTAATTGCTTTTGTCATGGCTGAGACATATTGGCTTAATTCTCTTTTTCATGATCTCAAATTTCCCTTCTCATTTGCTATTTGAGTGTTTGTGATAATGTTAGCACTACATATCTTGCTCTCAATCCTGTCTTCCATGTCCAAACTAAACACAATGATTAGGTGAAGTGATTGTGCGCTTCATTTACACAAAGTACTACTGTAGAGCAAATTGCTGATATTCTTACCAAGGGCTTGTCTACTACTAAGTTTATGTATTTTTGTCGCAATCTTCATGTGTGTTCACCCCATTTTGATTGAAGAGAAGTATCATAATATATATTAGCTACATTGTATAGGGACAATTTTGACATTGTACCCTATATTTTACTGTCTATATAAGAGCAGTGAGCAACCAAGGGTTGACACACTTTTCACAAAATCACAAGAATAACAAATGGACAATAATTGAAAATGAAAATAAATTTAGTAAATGAAGTTATAAAAGTAAGTATTTGAGATTTAATGTTACTTTTGAACAATCCAGAAAATAACTTACGCTAAAAAAATTTGTAAGCTATTTTAAGACAGAGGAAAGAAAATTGAAAAATATTTTACATTAAAAAATATTTTCTGGTATTTGGTGCCAAGAAAATTTTTGAAAAATAATTTTTGAAAAATATTTTCAGCCTAACCAAACGTACCTTTTATACCTCATTCTTCCACTCGATGTATCACAAAATAACAATTGGCAAAATGATTTTGATAGGCCACTGAGACAGAAATATCAGTCAGACTTGCTACAACAAAATCTGATAATTAATTTGGTTTTACAACAATTAAATCAAATAGGATATTGAGCACATGCAGAGCATCTGAAACTGGATTCTAATTCTCACAAAATATTGTATGATTTTCTAGTCAATGTCATTCACTGATTGACTATGAAAATGCAATGGGGATCAACTATATGAAAGACAATTGAATTCTGACGTTCACAAGATCACCTTAGCTAGATAGATTATGGAAGAATTCTTTCTGTTTACTATTTAAATTTTGTTTTTTGAAGGATTTTTGAGTAAATGAAGAGGAAATTTAATTTTGTCTTAATTTTGCATTTTATAGGTTGTTAAAAAAATATAGAGGAAGAGAATGAATTGGGTGGCATATGAATGTATTATCAATTTGCATGAGTAATAGGAATGGTCTTTTGTGAGATAGGAGACCTTTAAAGTGGAAGCACTAATTTTATATTTTGTTGACCTAGTGATAGATTTCCTTAGATTATTTGTTCATAAATCATTAGTATTTGGTTGCACAATGGAAAGAACTCTAATTCAAGTGGCTATTGGTTTGGGAATTGAGTGGTGTTTCATTGAACTAACAATGGCAAGTTTGGCAAATTTACTTTAGATTTTTTCTTTCATTGTTATATTTGAAGAGAAATTATATTTCAGTAGCTTTACATATTGTCATGGTGGCAGGTGGGCTCAATATGGGCAATGTAGTCTCTTTATTTATTTATTTTTGCTAAGGTCATCAATATTTCCAACAGCTCTTAACTTCAGGGGTTTATTCGTTAAACATTTGGGTAATCAAAAGGGGTATTTGTAATTTGGTAAAACTCAAGATTTATTTAATAATTTAGTCAAACTTATGGGAGGTAAATGTAATTAACCATAATTTTAAATATTAAGTACTCTATAATATCCGTTAGCAGCTAACCATTTATTTATAAGAGTTATAAATATAAAATCTCCAACAAATAGAAGTACCACACGAAAATTGCACGAGTCATTTTCTAGTATAATAATATATATTAGAAAATATAGATGACATGATCTTGAGTTTTGATGTATCCAAGAGATAAATATGATTTTGTTGGATTGAATGAGGTTACACGGAAGAATTATTAAGCAAGTAGAAGTATTGTTTTCTTGTACATGTAATTTTACCAAGTTGTTAGTACACAACAGAAAGTGTAGAGTTTGTAATTTTTATTTTGTATTATCTAGCATAGATATATTATTTTGAAAAGTTACTTTTGGGGGAAAAAACTATATTCAGTGATTCAACATAAATATTTGTCGATTAAGTTGGATTTTATTTTATTTTTACAAAAAATAATAAAAAATAAGAATACTAGTTGTACAAGTTACTACTAATTCAGTTTTTTGTTATTATTTTAAAGCTAGAAGTGTTGCACCAAATTGATTGTAATTCTCTATGTTGGTTTTGCGATCCTTCTACGTATAACTATTATCAAATGAAGAATATATAATAAAGACATATCTTGAAGCCATGACAATTATGCATTTAATGTTATAATTATTGATACTAATATTGTGATTCAAAATCTAGTTATACATGTCCATGTATGAAAATCAAAAATATTTGCAGGGTTTACATCATTATCGATGAATTTAGAAGAAAACTGTACCACTAAAACTTTTGACATGATGTCAATTTCATATACAGTGATCTTAATTTAGTTATCTGATTATTATAGTTTTTGTATTTTTGAATTGTATGTTAAAAATAATTTAAGGAACTAGAGATTGGTCGATTTTATAGTTTGTCAATATATTTGACATGAAGTATATTTATCCAATAATAAAAAAATGTACATGCATATGCATAAAGTAAATATTGGACACGAAAACAATAAATTTATGATATGCTAATCTCAATCTAAATTTAGAATGCTTTTCCTTTCTTTTTAATTTTTGTGTGAGTATGTGTGTGTGATTGGGGAAGGGGAATAGAGGCTTAGGTGTTTTGGTATTGTAACGGATGTTAGTATGGATGAGTCAAAAGTCCACATAACAATTGTTTTATGATGTGCTGATCTCAATTTATCTCACTGTCAGAGGTGTTCGAAAAATGTAAGCGATCAAATAAATAGTTTTTAGAATGTTGCTTTGGGTCATAAGGCCAGTTAAGTCATAGCAACTAGATAAGCAAATACTTCATTAGTTGGATTGACAGAAAGCGCATTTGAAATCGCAATGCACATAATAAAAATCCTTAAATGTGCTTACACTAAATTCATATATTCTTGTAGTAATTAAGATTAATTTCTTCCGTTGTTATAAATAGTTGTTAAAAGGGTATAGAAATTTTGCATATGAAGACCAACAAATAAAATTTAGGGTTAATTGATTTACCCCTGAGGTTTGACCAAATTACTAAATATACCCGAAGATTTGACTAAATTACACATAATCATCGAAATCAAACTTTGTTAGATGTCCCTAAAAGAATAATTGAAATGATCAAATGCCTGACTAAAAAATATGAAAAGTCAAAATGCAGAGTACCCAATTCTCCTATCCTTGAAACATTCCGCCTCCTCCTCCATCCGGCATCTTCATCCCCATTTGTTCTCTTCTCTCCCTTGCCCTTAATGCGCTAACTGCATAAACCTGAAACCTTCTTGCCCAAAACAAATATTATTTTTTGTAGTCTAATTCCGATCTTGCAATTCTAAGTCCTTCTCCACGTACTCTTTAGTTCATTCTTAATTCTACCTTCTCCAAACCCAATTACCCCCAGTAGGTAAGATTCTATTATTCGTCTTTTATTTCATTCTTGTTATACATTATCACAATATATATATATGTATATATATATATATATATGTATATATATATATGTATGTACATACGTACATATATATAATCATTTGAAATAGTTGGCTTTTTATATAAGTTTGTAATCTATCTTTGAAATTTTATTATATGGCTTATTACATAAAAGAGAAAAGCAAAGTTTTGTAGTTATGTTGTTTTATCAAGCTCAATAGTATTATTTTGATGAGTCAGTTGTGGAAAAAATTACTATAATTGGTGATTCAAAATAAATATTTGTTGATTGAGTTGGATGATTTTGTATAAAAAAAGAAACTTAGATAGGAATTCAAGTCGTGCAAGTAACAATTACCCTAATTTGTCAGTAATATTTTAAAACAAGAAGTGTTATATGACATTGATTATAATTTTCCATTTTGGTATTATGATTCTTTGTGTATATCTATTATTAAATGAAGAATACATAATAAGAAAGTATCTTGAACCCCTGATATTTAAAATACCCCTTGAAATCTAACTCAGTTAGATGTCCCAAACAGAATAATTGAAAAGTCTAAATGCCTAATCCAAGATATGAAAAGACCTACCGTGAGATCCTAGAATTTTAAGATCTGAATTTTTTGTAGTAAATTTATATTTCAAATAAATTTTGACGCATTAGATTGAGTTTTTGCACAATTTGTAAATTGGAATTTGATTAAAATTCTAGAAATTTTATGGGATCAAATGTGATTTCAAACTTTAACTATTTTCCATTTTGAATAACAAAGAATTCGGAGTTTAATATGCAATTCATGATTATTATTTTTTTTTTAAAAAAAAGGTAGGTTTGTAAGGTTGTTTGGGACAAGTGGATGAAGAGTTGTGACATTTGGCCAAATCCTATGAAGCTAAAACATATGTAAATTTTCTATCACTTCAATTCTCTTCTTCTCCCTATAGCTTTATTTCTATGGTTGAATTAGAAAAAGAGAAGAGAGAAAGAGTTGCCATGAGAGAGGCAGGGCCAAGAACTTCTAAAATAAGGTTCTACTTATTATCTGAAAATCTGTTAATCTATTTTTGGAAATTTTAGTTATAAATATAGCTAGATCATTAAAATCTTAGTGAATAGACTTTATGGGATCTTTTTTTGTCCATATACCAAATTGGTAGTTTCAATGTATTGTGGTTTGATTATCTATAAGCTAAATTTTAGAATGTTGCAGCTATGTTGATTCTTTTTGCACCCTGTTTAAGAGCCTTTGTAGTTTTAATAATGTTTAGGATAATTGTATGAGTGAGTTCTGATTCTAGCGTGAGTTTTCGCCCTTTTTTATGAGATGAGGGTTGGAGTGGGCCACTACACCAATATTCTAATTACCCAATTCTCCTATCCCTAAAACCATTTGATTCTTTCCTAGAAACACTCTCTCGTCTCATCCTTATCTTTTCCTACCTTTTTCATCACCCCTTTACCACTCAGCTTTGCCCTCATTGTACCAACCCGATAAACCCAAAAAACTTCTTGCCCGAAACAACCATTAATTTTTGTAGCCTAATTCCAATCTTGAAATTCTAATTTCATTTCCCCTTTCTCCCTAGTACCACCCCAACACTTCCTTCTTCACACCCAATTTCCATTCGGTAGGTAAGATTTATTACTCTTCTTTAATTTCATTCTATTTAAATTCTCACAATTACATACATACATATATATATATAGCATCTAAAATGATTGGCCGATTTGTATAACTTTCTATTATATCTTAATTGTATGTAAGAACTCGTTTTTCTTGTTTTGATTTTTTGAATTATGAATTTGGTTATCTGTGTTATGCTATTTTTATTGGGATTTTCTTTATTTTGTGAAATTTAGCAGATTTTGTTTGATTAATGAAATCATCTTCTTTGAATTTTCAATTATCAAATAGAAATATTGCACATGTGGCGTCATGCCTTTGTCTATTATATATAATATCTATTAGAATATAGAAATGACAAAAACTTGAATTTTGATGTATCTAAGGAAAAATAGATATAATTTTTGTGTGTTTTGATTCTTTAATTTTAAATTATAGGTTTGTCAAATTGAACGAAGTTACAAGTAAAAATTAATAATCAAGTACAAAATTATTTTCTCGTATTTGTAGTTTGACTAAAGTGATCATTAAGCCATAGAAAATGTAGACTTTTGTAAATTTTGTTTTGATTTAAGAACTAACTTAAATGTATTGGGAATTTGTACAGTCGTGTTAAGGGGACCATTCTATTAGCTTTAAAGTCATATACAGTATAAGTTCTCAACGTTGTACTAAACAAGCCTTTATAACATGCTGAAATGATTCCGCTATGAGACCGTAGAATTGTCCAATAGTATTACTTAGAATAGTCAGTTTTGGGGAAAAAATACTATTACTGGTGAATTGAAATAAATTTTTGTTGATTAACTTGGATGATTTTGTTTACAAAAGGAATCTAAGATTATGGTACTAGTCGTGTAAGTTACAGTTAGCTTAAATAGTCGGCAATATTTTAAAGTGCTAAATGTTGCATGAAATTTATTGTAATTCTTCATGTTGGTTTTATTATTCTTTAAATATAAATGTTATTAAATGAAGAATACATAAGAAGAAGATATCTTGGAGTTATGTCAATTGTGCATTTAGTTCTAACTAGTTGATAGTAATATTGTAGTTATCATTGATGTTAGAAGACAACTATAACTACACCACTAAAACTTTTAAGATCATGTTAATTTCATAAACAATCACACCAATTTGGTTATCCGATAATTATGCTCTTCATATTTTGCAATTGTATGTTAAAGATAAAATAATTGAACTAGTGATTGGTTGATTTTATAGTTTGTGAATATATTTGGCATGGTGATATCTATCTGAATTTTAAATGCTTTTCCTTTCTTAGTTGCTTTTTTTTTTTTTTTTATATCTATGTGTTATGGGGGGAGGAGAGGAGGATAAGGTATTCTGGAAGGGGAATGGAGGCCTGGATGCTATGGTATTGTAACATGTGCTAATGTGTATAAGTCAATAGTCCATTTAATAATTGGTTTATGATGTTTTGATGTCAATTCATCCTTTAGTCAGAGGTGTTCAAGAAATATTTTGTAATTTAGTAAATCACTTATCGAATGCAGCTTTGGGTTTTAGGCCAGTTAAGTCTTGGCAATTGAATAACTCACGACTTGATTAGATAGTTTTCGACAAAAAGCATACTTTGAAAATGTAATAACATAATAGAATCCTTAAACATGCCAACGTTAGGGTCATTTATTCATATCATATGGTTAATTACTTCCATTGTTATAGAGTTGTGACATTTCGCCCAATCATATGAAGCTAAAACCTATATAAATTTGCTACCACTTCAATTCTCTTCTTCTACCTATAGCTTTATTTCGGTGGTTGAAATAGATTAAGAAAGAGAAGAGAGAAAGAGTGTGAGGAGGAGGAAGGGTCAATAACTTCTAGAATGAGTTAAGTATCTACTTATTGTCTTGAAAATCTATTAATCTGTTTTGGCAAATTTTAGTTATAAATATAGGTAGATCATTGAAATCTTAATAAATAGATTATATGAGATTACTTTTTTATTTTGTGCGTATACCAAACTGGTGGTTCCAATGTGTTTTGGAGAGATTACGTATGATAAATTTTAGAATGTCACAGCTATGTCGATGAGTTTTGCATCCTATTCAAGAGCTTTTCTAGTTTTAGTCAGAATGTTTAGGATAATTGTATAAGTAAGTTTAGATTCTAGGGTGCAATTTAAGATGTATAACCTTGTAAATTTCATGTTTGTTTTACAGCCCTGTAGAGAACAACACAAGATGTTGATACGCCCCCTCATATAGGGAAGGGGTTGTTATCAATTACCCAATTCTCCTATCCATAAAAACATTTGATCCCGTCCCAATTACCCCTCGACAGGTAAGATTTATTGTTCTTCTTCAATTTCATTCCATTTAAACATTCTCACAATTATATATACATATATATATATATATATTTAATTTAAGATGTATAACCTTGTAAATTTCATGATAGTTTTACAGCCCTATTGAGAACTACGCAAGAGGTTGATTCGCCCCTTCATATAGAGAAAGAATCGTTACCAATTACCCAATTACCCAATTCTCCTATCCATAAAACCATTTGATCCTTTCCCAATTACCCCTCAATAGGTAAGATTTATTATTCTTCTTTAATTTCATTCCATATAAACATTCCTGTTGATTACACAATCATACATACACACACACACACACATATATATATATATATGTGTGTGTGTGTGTATATATGTATATGTATATAAAATGGTTGGCCAATTTGTATAATTTTTTATTCTTTCTTTATTGTAAGTAGGAACTCTTATTTTCTTATTTCAACTTAAATTATGAATTTTGTCATTCATATTTTGTAATATTTGTTGAAATTTTCTTTATTTTGTGGAATTTAGCGCATTTTTGTCTAATAAATGATAACGAGTCGTGTGCCTTGAATTTTCAATTTTCAATATTCAAATAGAAATGTCACACTTTTTTTTTTCTTGTTCTGATTATTTAAATTATGAATTGGTGATATGAGTTTTGTTTTATTTATTGGGATTTGATTCATTTTGTGGAATTTATTAGATTTTAGTCTAATTGATGAAATAATGTGCCTTGAATTTTCAATTTTCAAATAGAAATATCATGTGCGCTATACGTGCCTTTTTCTAGAATATATAATATATATTAGAGTATAATATAGAAGACGTATTCTTCTATTTTGATGTATCCTAGAGAAAATAGATATGACTTTTTTGGTGTTTTGATTCTTTGTTTATAAATATGAATTTGTCGAATTGGATTTGATTGCAACTAAAATTTAATGAGCAGGTAGAAAATGTTTTTCTAGTATTTGTAATTCTATTGAAGTGTTTATTACACAAAAGAAAATGTAAAGTTTTGTATTTGGTTTGTTTTATCTGGCTTAACGGCATTACTTTGATGAGTTGGTTTCATAAAAAATTACTGTAATGAGTAATTTGAAAAAAATATTTGTCGATTAAGTTGGATGATTCGTATCTGAAAAGGATTCTAAATAAGGTTACCGGTCGTGCAAGTTACAATTAAATTAATTTGTTAGTAATATTTTAAAGGCAGAAGTGTTGCACAAAATCGATTATTATTCTTCACGTTGGTTTACTACTTTATTTGTATAACTATTATCAACTGAAAAATAGAAAATAAGAAGATATCTTGAAGCCATTTAACCTGACATTTACAAATACCCTTCAAGTCTAACTCTTGTTTTTTTTTTTATTATTATTAAAGCTACCTAAAAGGTAGGGGTGGACCTTTTTTACACTAAAAGTGAAATAAATTATATTAAGGAAGGGACTAGGCCAAAACCCCCTAAAAATAATTTATATCATATATAACTAGGGTGCCCTTATTTGCTTGGAATATGAAATTTGAGATTGAACGAAATACTTGGTAATGTTTTCCATTGAAAATTTGAATGATTAATACAAATTTCAAAGTTTACGAAAGCTTCTTGCTGACATTAATTTTATATATCCTTGACTGATCAGCTAAACTTTTATGCCTTCTTCCTACCTTTGCAGGGATTCTTTTAAATTGTATAGAATTTTTTTGCTGAGCCATTGACTTCGATTTCTTCCGTACCATTTTGCTAATGATTCAAAGTCCTCTAAGGAGAAAGGCACAGATTCTCTTGGATACTCCAAATCTGAAAAGAAAGGAGTTAACTTCACTGGTAAACAGATTCCACCAACTCAAATCTAACTCAGTTTGATGTCCCAAACAGAATAACTAAAAAGTCCAAATGCCTAATAAAAATATGAAAAAACCCATTGTGATATCCCAGATTTTTAAACTTTGAGTTTTTTGAAGTAAATTTATATTTCAAATAAATTTTGAAGCATTAGATTGATTTTTTTGCAAATTTGCAAAATGGAATTTGATTAAAATTCTAGAAAGTTTATGGGATCAAATGTGATTTCAAACTTTAATTGTTTTCTATTTTGAATAACTAAGAATTCGGAGTTTAATATGCAATTCATGATTTTGAAAAGAAAAAAGGTAGGCTTGAAAGTTTTATTTGCGGCAAGTGGATGAGGAGTTGTGACATTTGGCCATATCCTATGAAGCTAAAACATTTATAAATTTCCTACCACTTCTCTTCTTCTTCCTTACTGCTTTATTTCTGTGGTTGAAATAGAAAAATAGGAGAGAAAGATTTGGAGAGAGAGGAACATCCAAGAACTTAACAAAATGAGTTGAGTTTCTGGTTATTATCTTGAAAATCTATTAATTTGTTTTGGAAATTTTAGTTATAAATATAGCTAGATCAATGAAATTTTTGTGAATAGATTATGTGAGATCTCTTTATGTCGATATGCCAAATTGGTAGTTTCAATGTATTTTGGTGTGATTATATATGATAAATTTTAGAATGTTGTAGCTATGTTGAAGAGTTTTGCATCCTATGTAAGAGCCTTTGTAGTTTAATAATGTTTAGGATAATTGTATGACTGAGTTTTGATTCTAGGGTGAGTTTTTGCCCCTTCTTCTGAGATGAGGGTCGAAGTGGGCCATTACACCAATTTTCCAATTACCCAATACTCCTGTTGCCAAAACCATTTGATTCTTTCCAAGAAACACTCTTCCTTCTCATCCTCATCTATTTTCCACCTTTTTCCTCACCGCTCTGCCACTCTTCTTTGCCCTCATTGTAACTTTTTCCTCACCGCTCTACCACCCCAATCTCTTATACCGGTGTCCCTTGTACCATTCCAACTCTTCCTTCTTGATGCCCAATTTCCCTTGGGTAGGTAAGATTTATTACTCTTCTTTAATTTTATTCCATTTAAACATTCTCACAATTTTATATACATACACACATACACACACACATATATAGCATATGAAATGATTGGCCGATTCATATAATTTCGTGTTATATCTTAAATGTATGCAAGAACTCTTTTTGCTTGTTCTGATTGGTTGAATTATGAATTTGGTTATCTGTGTTACGCTATATTTATTGGGATTTTCTTTATTTTGTTAAATTTAGTAGATTTTGTTTAATTGGCATCATGTGCTTTGAATTTTCAGTTATCAAATAGAAAGATCACACGTGCGGCGAACGTCCCTTTGTCTGTTATATATAGAATATGTTAGAAGATAGAGATAACATAATCTTGAATTTTGATGTTTCCAAGAAAAAATAGATATAATTTTTGTGTGTTTTGATTCTTTAATTATAAATAATGAGTTTGTTGAATGGTGAACGAAGTTACGAGTAAAAATAAATGATCAGGTACAAAATTATTTTCTCGTATTTGTAGTTTTACTAAAGTGGATAGTACACCATAGAAAATGTATTGTTCTGTAAATTTTGTTTTGATTTATCTAACTTAATTGTATTGAAAAATTCTACAGTCTCATTTAGGGGACGGTTCTATTAGCTTTAAAGTTATGTATAGTATAAGTTCTTAAAGCACATGGTGTTATATTGAACAAGCCTTTGGAGTATAATGAGATGGTTCCATTATGAAACCGTAGAATTTTCCAATAGTATTGCTTAGATTAGTCAGTTTTGGGGGCAAAAATACTATTACTGGTAATTTGAAATAAATATTTATCGATTATGTTGGATGATTTTGTTTAACAAAAAAAAAAAAAAAAATCTAAGATTATGGTACTAGTTGTGCAAGTTACAGTAAACTTAAATTTTCAATAATATTTTAAAGTGCTAGGTGTTGCTTGAAATTGATTGTAATTCTCCACGTTCATTTTTATCATTCTTAATCTATAACTGTTATTAAATGAAGAATACATAATAAGTAAATATCTTGAAGCCATGACATTTGTGCATTTAATTCTAAATAGTTGATAGTAATATTGTTATTATCATTGAAGTTAGAAGAAAACTACGCCACTTAAACTTTTAAGATCATGCCAATTTCATAAAAAATCATACCAATTTGTTGATTAAATAATTATATTCTTCATATTTTTCAATTGTATGTTAAAGATAAATAATTGACCTAGTGATTGGTCGATTTTGTAGATTGTGAATATATTTGACACGGTGATACCTATCCAAATTTGGAATGCTATTCCTTCCTTAGTTGCTTTTCTTTTTTATTTTTTTATTTTTTTGTATTTGTGTTTTTGGGGAGAGGGAAGAGAGAAGGTGTTCTAGAAGGGGAATGGAGGCTTGGGTGCTGTGATATTGTAACACATGCTAATGTGTATAAGTCAATAGTCCACATAGTAATTGTTTTATGATGTGTTGATCAAGTTTAGTCAATTCGTCTCTTAGTTAGAGGTGTTCGAAAAATCTTTGGAATTTAGTAAATCACTTAGCGAATGCTGCTATGGGTTTTAATGCCAATTAAGTCATGGCAATATGGGATTTTGCTTCTGACGGCAATATGCTTGGTCCTACTTATGGGGTCAAATCAATAGAAATGCACTTCTTGCTGGGTTAAGGGCGCGAGATCAGCTACTTGGAATATGCTACTTGTCTTCGCTTATGCTCGGTTTACTTTGGGGTAGAGGTCGCTCTTTTAAGGAGACGGGATTCCATTATTATATATGAATAGGATACCTCCAATTGAATACCTAATGACCCAATTAGATAGCTTGACAGAAAGCACTTGAAAATGTAGTACACATAATAGAAAGCCTTAAATATGCCAACATTAGAGTCATTTATTCGCGTCATATGGTTAATTACTTCCATTGTTAAAGAGTTTTGACATTTTGCCAAATCCTATGAATTTAAAACTAGTATAAATTTCCTACCCTGGAACACTTCAATTCTCATCTTTTGCCTATAGCTTTATTTCTATGGTTGAATTAGATGAAGAAAGAGAAGAGAGAAAGAGTGGGAGGAAGAGGAAGGGCCAAGAACTTCTAGAATAGGTTAAGTTTCTACTTATTGTGTTGAAAATCTATTAATTTATTTTGGCACATTTTAGTTATAGATATAGCTGGATCTTTGAAATTTTATTTAATAGGTTATATGAGATTAATTTTTTGTTTGTATACAAAACTGGTGGTTTCAATGTGTTTTTCGTGTGATTACATATTATAAATTTTAGAATGTTGCAGCTATGTCGATAAGTTTTGCATCCTATTTCAGAGCTTTTCTAGTTTTAGTAATGTTTAGGATAATTGTATGAGTGAGTTTAGATTCTAGGGTGTAATTTAAGATGTATAACCTTGTAAATTTCATGTCAGTTTTAGAGCCCTATTGAGAACTACGCAAGAGGTTGAGCGGTCGTTACCAATTACCCAATTCTCCTATCCATATACCAAAAACATTTGATCCTTTCCCAATTACCCGTCGGTAGGTAGAATTTATTATTCTTCTTTAATTTCATTCCATTTCAACATTCTCACGATTATATATATATATATATATATAAAATTTAAGATATATAACCTTGTAAATTTCATGTTAGTTTAACAGCCCTACTGAGAACTACACAAGAGGTTGATTTGCCCCTTCATATAGAGGAAGGGTTGTTACCAATTACCCTATTACCCAATCTCCTATCCATAAAACCATTTGGTCCTTTCCCAATTACCCCTCGATAGGTAAGATTTATTAATCTTATTTAATTTCATTCCATTTAAACATTCACACAATCATATATATATATATGTATGTATATATGTACATGTATATGAAATGGTTGGCCAATTTGTATAATTTTGTATTCTTTCTTTATTGTATGCAGGAAATACACACACACACACACATATATATATACATGTCTATGAAATGGTTGGCCAATTTGTATAATTTTTTATTCTATTTCTTTATTGTATGCAGGAACTCTTATTTTCTTGTTTCAATTACTTAAATTATGAATTTCGTCATCTGTATTTTATTATACTTATTGAAATTTTCTTTATATTGTGGAGTTTAGTGTATTTTTGTCTACTAAATGATGTCGTGTGCCTTGAATTTTCAATTTTCAAATAGAAATATCACATTTTTTTTTCTTGTTTTGATTATTTAAATTATGAATTGGTGATATGAGTTTTTTTTTATTTGTTGGGATTTGATTCATTTTGTGGAATTTATTAGATTTTAGTCTAATTGATGAAATCATCTACCTTGAATTTTCAATTTTCAAATAGAAATATCACATGCGCCGCACGTGCCTTTTTCTAGAATATATAATATATATATTAGAGGATATAAATGACATATTCTTCTATTTTGATGTATCCCAGAGAAAATAGATATGACTTTTTTGATGTTTTGATTTTTTGTTTATAAATATGAATTTGTCTAATTGGATGAGGTTGCGATTAAAACTCATTTAATGAGCAGGTAGAAAATATTTTTGTAGTATTTGTAATTCTATTGAAGTGTTTATTACATAAAAGAAAATGTAAAGTTTTGTATTTGGTTTGTTTTATGTGGCTTAACAGTATTACTTTGATGAGTCGGTTTCATAAAAAAATTACTGTAATGAGTAATTTGAAATAAATATTTGCCGATTAAGCTGGATGATTTGTATGTAAAAAGGAATCTAAATAAGGATATAGGTCGTGCAAGTTACAAATAAATTAGTTTTTCGGTAATATTTTAAAGCCAGAAGTATTGTACGAAATCTATTGTTATTCTTCATGTTGGTTTTACTATTCTTTTTGTATAACTATTATCAATTTTAATAATACAGAATAAGAAGACATTTTGAAGCCATGACATTTTCAAATACCCTTCAAGTTTTTTTTTTTTTTTTTTTCCAATTTTCAATTAAAGCCACCTAAAAGGTGGGGGTGGACCTTTTATTACTAAAGAGAAGGGGACTAGGCCAAATGCTACTTAAAAATAATTTACATCACATATAATTGGGATGCCTTTATTCACTAGGAACATGCAACTTGAGATTGAATAAAAAACTTGGTAATGTTCGCCATTGAAAAATTGGATGATTAATACAAATTTGGAAGTTTACAAAAACTTCTTCTTGACATTAATTTTATGTATCCTCTCAGCTAAACTTTTATTCCTTCTTTCTCTCTTTGCAGGGATTCTTTTAAACTGTAAGGAATCATTTTGCTGAGCCATTGACTTTGATTTCTTCCCTACCATTTTGCTAATGCTTCACAAGTCCTCTAAGGAGAAAGGCATTGATTCTCTTGGAGACTCCAAATTCGAAAAGAAAGGAATTAAATCACTAGTGGCCTGAAACATTCCACTAACTCAAACCTAACTCAGTTAGATGTCCCAAATAGAATAACTGAAAAGTCCAAGTGCCTAATAAAAAATATGAAAAGACCCATTGTGATATCCTAGATTTTTAAGGATTGAATTTTTTGTAGTAAACACTGATTTATATTTCAAATAATTTTTGAAGTATTAGAATGATTTTGGAAATTTGCAAATTGGATTTTGATTAAAATTCTGGAAAGTTATGGGATCCATTATGATTTCAAGCTTCAATTATTTTCCATTTTGAATAACTAAGAATTTGGAGTTTAATATGCAATTCATGATTTTTAAAAAAATGATAGGTTTGGAAGGTTTGTTTGTGACAAGTGGATGAAGAGTTATGACATATGGCCAAATCCTATGCAGCTAAAACTTGTATAAATTTCCTACCACTTCAATTCTCTTTTTCTCCCTATAGCTTTATTTATATGGTTGAATTAGTAAAAGAGAAGAGAGAAAGAGTTGGAGTGAGAGGGAAAGGGTCGAGGACCTCTAAAATGAGTTTAGTTTCTACTTATTTTCTTGAAAATCTATTAATCTATTTTGGAAATTTTAGTTATAAATATAGCTAGATCATTGAAATCTTAGTGAATAAGAGGTATAAGATCTCTTTTTGGCTGTATACCAAATTTGTAGTTTCAATATATTTTGGCATGATTATATATGATAAATTTTATAATGTTGCAGCTATATTGATTAGTTTTGCATCCTATTTAAGAGCCTTCGTAGTTTTAAGAAAGTTTAAGATAATTATATGAGTGAGTTTTGATTCTAGGGTGAGTTTTCGCCCCTTCTTATGAGATGAGGGTTAGAGTGGGCCATTACACCAATTTTCCACTTACCCAATTCTCCTATCCCTAAAACCATTTGATTATTTCCAAAATCACTTTCCTTTCTCATTCTCATATTTTCCCTTCCTTTTTGCTCATCACTTTACCACTCTCCTTCAGCCTCGTTGTACCAACCCTATAAATCCAAAACCTTCTTGCTCGAAACAAACATTAATTTTTGTAGTCTAATTTTGATCTTGAATAATTTTTGTAGTCTAGTTCTGATCTTGAAATCCTAATTTCATTTCCTCTTTCTCCCAAGCACCACCCCAACTCGTCCTTCTTTATGCCCAATAAAATTTCCCTTCGGTAGGTAAGATTTATTACTCTTCTTTAATTTCATTCCATTTAAACATTCTCATAATTATATATATATATATACCATTTGAAATGATTGGCCAATTCGTATAATTTTGTATTATATCTTAATTGTATGCAAGAACTCTTTTTTCTTGTTTTCATTATTTGAATTATGAATTTGGTTATCTGTGTTATGCTATATTTATTGGGATTTCTTTATTTTATGAAATTTAGTAGATTTTTGTTTGATTGATGAAATTGAGTGCTTTGAATTTTCAATCATCAAATAGAAATATCGCACGTGCGGAGAACGTGCCTTTGTCTATTATATATAATACATGTTAGAAGATAGAGATGACATAATCTTGAATTTTGAAGTATCAGAGAAAAAATAGATATAATTTTTGTGTGTTTTGATTCTTTAATTATAAATTATGAGTTTGTCAAATTGAATGAAGTTACGAGTAAAAATTAATGGTTAGGTACAAAATTATTTTCTAGAGTATTTGTAGTTTTACTAAAGTGGTAAGTACATTATAGAAAATGTAGAGTTTTGTAAATTTTGTTTTGATTTATCTAGCTTAATTGTATTGGAAAATTCTATAGTCTTATTGAGGAGACCATTTTATTAGATTTAAAGTCATGCACAGTATAAGTTCTTAAAGCACATGGTGTTGTATTGAAAAAGCCTATAAAGCACAACGAGATGTTTCCGTTACGACACTGTAGAATTTTCCAATAGTATTACTTAGATTAGTTGGTTTTGAAGAAAAAAAAAATACTATTACTGGTGATTTGAAATAAAAATTTGTCAATTAAGTTGGACGATTTTGTTTACAAAAAAGAATCTAAGATTATGGTACTAGTCGTGCAAGTTATAGTTAGCTTAAATTGCAGGTAACATTATAAAGCGCTAAGTGTTGCACGAAATTGATTGTAATTCTCCACGTTGATTTTAGATTCTTTATCTATAACTATTATTAAATGAAGAATACATAATAAGAAGATATCAAGAGACTTGGAGCCATGTCATTTGTGCATTTAATTCTAAGTAGTTGATAGTAAAATTGTGATTATCATTGAAGTTAGAAGACAACTACCCACTAAAACTTTTAAGATCATGCCAATTTCATAAACAATCATACCAATTCTATTATCCGATAATTTTGTTCTTCATATTTTGCAATTGTATGTAAAAGATAAGTAATTGAACCAAAGATTGGTCGATTTTATAGCTTGCGAATATATTTTCCATGGTGATATCTATCTAAATTTGGAATGCTTTTCCTTCTTTAGTTGCTTTTTTTTTTTTTTTTTGGTATCTGTGTGTATGTGGGAAGGGAGGATGAAAGGTCCTTTGGAAAGGGAATGGAGGCCTGGGTGCGATGGTATTGTAACACATGCTAATCTGTATAAGTCAATAGTCCACATAATAATTGTTTTGTGATGTGTTTATGTCAATTCATCCCTTAGAGGTGATCGTGAAGTCATATGAAGTTAAAACCTATATAAATTTCTCACAGGCCTACCACTTCAATTGTCATCTTCTCCCTATAGCTTTATTTCTATGGTTGAATTAGATTAAGAAAGAGAAGAGAGAAATAGGGGGAGGAAGAGAAAGGGCCAAGAACTTCTAGAATAGGTTAAGTTTCTACTTGTTGTGTTGAAAATCTAATAATATATTTTGACAAATTTTAGTTATAAATATAGCTAGATCATTGAAATCTTAATGAATAGAGTGTATGAGATTACTTTTTTTATTTGTACTCCAAATTGGTGGTTTCAATGTGTTTTTGTGTGATTACATATGATAAATTGTAGAATGTTGCTGCAATGTCGATCAGTTTTGCATCCTATTTAAGAGCTTTTCTAGTTTTAGTAATGTTTAGGATAATTTTATGAGTGAGTTTAGATTCTAGAGCATAATTTAAGATGTATATCCTTTTAAATTTCATGTTAGTTTTAGAGCCCTGCTAAGAACTAGGCTAGAGATCGATTTGCCCCTTCATTTTAAAGGAGGGGACGTTAAACCAATTACCCAATTACCCAGTTACCCAATTCTCCTATCTACAAAACCATTTGATCCTTTCCCAATAACCCCCCGATAGGTAAGATTTATTATCTTCTTTAATTTCTTTCCATTTAAACATTCTCACAATCATACATACGTACATACAAATATATATATATATATATATACACACACACACACACACACAAACACATGCATATGTATATGAAATGGTTGGCTGATTTGTATAATTTTGTATTCTCTCTTTATCGTATGCAAAAACTCTTTTTTTCTTGTTTCAATGACTTAATTTATAAATTTGGTCATCTGTGTTTTGTTATATTTATTGGGATTTGCTTTATGTTGTGGAATTCAGTGAATTTTTGTTTAATAAATTATGTTGTCTGCCTTGAATTTTCAATTTTCAAATAGAAATATCACTTTTTTTTTTTCTAATTTTGACTATTTAAATTATGAATTGGTGATATGAGTTTTGTTTTATTTCTTAGGATTTGATTCATTCTTATTTTCGTGTGCCTTGAATAATATCACGTGCACCGCACGTGTCTTGTTCTAGAATATGTAATATATATTAGAGATATAGATGCCATATTCTTCAATTTTGATTTTGTTCGGGTATTGATTAGGCAATCCTATTCACAAACAAGTAATAATCAAAGTCTTAATAACCCTAATCAATACTTACGTATGCTCGCAAGGATATGAGATTTGTTTTTAGATCAGGTAAGGATCACTCTCATGAGGACTATTGGACAAGTACTAGGGTTCTCAAATATTTTTCTAGTTAGACGAATCAATTGCAAGATTTTTTTCTACTTAACTCAATTAATTTTAACTACTAAGAAAATAAGAACAATCACCAAACTAATTAACACTAAAAAAAAAAAGGCAATAAAATTTATCAAAAACAAACTTAAATGAATGAACTAGAAAAGTGAATGCAGAAAGATTATATTAAAACTATAGAATTGAAAAAAGAACTGAAATTAAATTGAATTTAAATGAAGAAAAGCAGAATAGCAAACTCAGTAGCGTAGCTAGAACAAGAGTAGATATGCTTAAAGTCTTGAACAAGAAAAATAAAACCCTAGTCTATGATTTTCCTAATCTAATGTCTATTCTAACTAATGGTACAATGTATATGTTCAACTCCCATACAATGGAGTATTTATAGAGGATATATACAATAAAACTTGATAAAGAGTCCAACTGGGTAAAGAAAACTTCTAAAACAAGTAATTTTTCCGTAACCAGCAGATCATTGTGCACACATATGCACCATTTTCTTGAGCATGTGTACGAAACAAGGCCCAAAAAATTTGCTCTCTGGAAGTTGCGCACATGCGCTAGCCTTGAGTTGCACATCTGTGAAACTCACCCATTGCACTATGCCGTTTTCCTCCTTGATTTTGATCTTGATGCTGATAGAATTTGGGAAAACTCAATACACAATTCTATCTCTTAGCTTTCCAACGCATTTTGAATCCTCTCAATTGGAGCTCAAATAAGAAAGTTATGAATCAAATCAAAACACTGAACAATGTCCAAAACCACTCGTTGCTGATGTACTTTCCATCCGTTTGATTATTCTCTTTTTGGTCTTTTTGGCTCCTCTTTCATTCAAAACCTACACAAACTAAAAATAAAACAATTAAACTCATAATTAACTCAATTATTGCTCGAATCACATGAAAATGGATGTAAATAACATATAAAATATACAATAATTATGAACTTGTCAGATGTATACAAGAGATAATAGATATGACTTTTTTGGTGTTTTGATTCTTTATTTATAAATATGAATTTTTTGAATTCGATGAGGTTGCGATTAAAATTTAATGAGCAGGTAGAAATATTTTTCTAGCATTACTAATTCTATTGAAGTGTTTATTACATAAAAGAAAATGTAAAGTTCTGCATTTGTTTTGTTTTATCTAGCTTAAAAGTATTATTTTGATGAGTCGGTTTCAAAAATAATTTCTCTAATTGGTGATTTGAAATAAATATTTGTTGATTAAGTTGGATGACAAATTTGTATGCAAAAAGGAATATAGAATAAGGATATAGGTAATGCAAGTTACAATTGAATTAATTTGTTGGTAATATTTTAAAGCCAGAAGTGTTGCACGAAATTGATTATTATTCTCCACGTTGGTTTTACTATTCTTTTTGTAAAATTGTTATCAAATGAAAAATACAAAATAAGAAGATATCTTGAAGCCATGACATTCACAAATACCCTTAAAATCTAAACTTTTTTTTTTAATTAAAACACCTAAAAGGTGAAGGGGGTGGACCCCATTTTGCTAAAAGGAGTAATAAATTTCACTATAGAGGGAACTAGGTCAAAACCTCCTAATATAATTTGCATCATACATAACTAGGGTTCCCTTATTTGGTAGGATCATGCAACTTGAGATTGAATGACACACTTGGTAATGTTTGGCATCGAAAAATTGGATGATTAATACTAATTTGGAATTTTACAAACGCTTCTTGTTGACATTAATTTTATATATCTGTGACTGATCAACTAAACTTTTATGCCTTCTTCCTTTCTTTGCAAGGATTCTTTTAAATTGCATAGAATCCTTTTACTGAGCAATTGACTTCGATTTCTTTCCCACCATTTTGCTAATGATTTGTAAGTCCTCTAAGGAGAAAGACACTGAATGTCTTGGAGACTCCAAATTCGAAAAGAAAGGAGTTAAATTAATGGTAACTCAGTTAGATGTCCCCAACAAAATAACTAAAAAGTCCAAATGCCTAATCTAAAATATGAAAGGACCAATTGTGGGATCCCAGATTTTTAAGGTTTGAATTTTTTATAGTAAATTTATATCTCAAATAAATTTTGAAGGATTTAGTTCATTTCAAAAACTTGAAAATTGAATTTGATTAATGTTTTGGAAAGTTTTTAGGATCTAATGTGATTTTGAACTTTAATTATTTTCCATTTTGAGTAACTAAGAATTCGGGGGTTTAATATGCAATACTTGATTTTGCAAAAAAAAAAAGGAAAAAAAATAGGTTGTATTATTATGTTTGTGACAATTGCATGAAGAGTTGTGACATTTGGCCAAATCCTATGAAGCTAAAACCTATATAAATTTCCTACAATTCTCTTCTTTTGTCTATAGCTTTATGGTTGAATTAGAATGAGAAAGAGAAGAGAGAAAGAGTTGGAGGAAGAAGAAGAGCCAAGAACTTCTAGAATAAGTTGAGTTTCTACTCATTTTCTTGAAAATCTATTAATCTATTTTGTCAAATTTAGTTATAAGTATAGTTAGATCATTGAAATCTTAATCAATAGATTATATGAGATTATTCTTTTTGTTATATACCAAATTGTTATTCTCAATGTTTTTCTAGTGTGATTATATATGATAAATTTAAAAATGTTGCAACTGTGTTGATTAGTTTTGCATCCTATTTAAGAGCTTTTGTAGTTTTAGTAATGTTTAGGATAATTGTATTAGTGAGTTTTGATTCTAAGGTGTAATCTACGAAGTATGAATTAGGGTCCAGTTGAGAACCAAGTAGAGCAGTTGAATCGCCCCTTCTTATTAGAGGAAGGTCAGAATGGGCTGTTACACCAATTTCCTAATAACCCAATTTTCCTATCCCTAAGCCATTTGATCCTTTCCCAGAAACACTCTCCCTCCTCATCTTCTTTTCTCAAACTTTTTCCTCGCCATTTTACCATTCCTTCTCGTCCTCAATGTACCAACCCTATAAACCCAAAACCTTCTTGCACAAAACAAACATTATTTTTGTAGTCTAATTCTGATCTTGAAATTCTAATTTCATTATCTCGTACTCCCTAGTACTACCCAACTCCTCCTTCTTCAAACTCGATTACCTGTCAGCAGGCAAGATTGTATTATTCTTCTTTACTTTCAATTTAGTTAAACATTCTCACAATTGTCTCTCTCTTTCTCTTTTTATATATATATATATATATATATATATATATATATATATATATAAGCCTATGAAATGTATGGTTGCTTCATATAATTTTATATTATATCGTAATTGTATGCAAGTCAACTCTTTTTTTCTTTTGTTGAATATTTGAATGATGAATTTGGTTGTTTGTGTTTTGTTATGTTTATTGGGATTTGCTTTGTTTTCTGAAATTTAGTAGATTTTTGTCTGATTGATGAAACCTTGTGCCTTGAATTTTCAATTTTCAAATAGAAATATTGCACGTGCACCTTGTCTAGCATATATTGTATATATTAGAAGATATAGATGGCAAAATCTTGAATTTTGATGTATACAAAAGTAAATAGATATAATTTACTGTTATGTTTGATTCTTTAATTATAAATATGAGTTTGTCGAATTTGAACCAGCATATTTGGCCAAGGCATCCGCTATTGAGTTCCTTTCCTGAAGACATGAAAAATCTGAAAAGAGCCAAAGGAAATAAGATGTTTAACTCGACTGACAATGGCTTGCAAAGCCCACGGGACCGAAGCTGTCACTCAAATCGTGTTGTAAAGGATTTGAGAATCCATTTCCACCAAAGCTGAAGTGCAATCATGGTCTAGAACAAAGATGAATTCCTTTTAGCAAAGCCAATGATTCTACTTCCATGTTTGAGTAGTGGCCAAATGAGAGAGAAAAGCCCGCAATCGGAATACCCATACGAGATCTAATTATTCCACCACCTCCCGTAACTCGTGGATTACCTCATGAAGACCCATCAATATTGAGTTTGTAAAAACCAAAGGGAGGGAGTGACCAACAAACAGCAATTGGAGCATGAACCTTACGCCAAGAGGGGACACACGAGATGCCCCATATAGCCAAGGCTTGATCCACAAGCATTCCTTTGAAACGTTCGAAGCAACTGATGAATCGAACCTCTTGATGAATGAATGATAAAATTTATTGAACGTTAGCCGAAATCCCCTCATACAAGAAAGAGTTACGAGCTCTCCACAAAAACCACAAAGCCATGGCGGGGACAACTTGGAAGAGTTGTCGATGGAGTGAAGCCGCGCGGACAACCAACAAACTCACAATTTGTGCTGGATTATTTTGACTTGAACATGACACGGAATACCAAATTTTATCTAACTGAATAGTATTAGAGAATTTTATAATCTCGTTGGAAGAATTATTATGTTGGCTTTAAGAACATACATAGTATAAGTTTTTGAAACACATAGTGTTATACTGTACTAGTTATTAAAGTATACTGGGATGGTTCTATTACTGTAGAAGTTTCCAATAATCTTACTTTGATGAGTCATTTTTGGGAAAAAAATATTGCTATTGGTGATTAGAAATAAATATTTGCTAATCATTCCCTTGGTAGGTAAGATTTTAATAATCTTCTTTATTATTCTTTGTCTGATTGATGAAATGTGTGCCTTGAATTTTTAATTTTCATACTTATTTGGGTACTGGAATGAGTAAATTAAAATGGGGGTTTTTTTTTTTATTTGCAGTGAATTTAAGTTGGATAGTCTATAGAAGAATTCTTTCTATTTACTATTAAAATTTTCTTTTTTAGAGGATTTTTTGAGTAATTGAATAGGAAATTTAATTTTATGTTTAATTTTTACATCTTACATGTTGAAAAATATAGAGGAAGTGAATGAATTGGGTAGCATATGAATGTATTATCAATTTCCATGAATGATATGAATGGTTTGGAAGCACTAATTTTATATTTTGTTGAACGAGTGATAGATTTCCTTAGATTATTTTGTATATAAATCATTAGTATTTGGCTATAAAATGGAAGGAAACTCTAATTCCAGTGGTCATTAGTTTGGAAATAGAGTGGCATTTTGTTGAAGCAATGATGAAAAGTTTGGCAAATTTACTTAGATTTTCCTTTTTTTGTATATCACTGTTATTTGGAATAGAAATTGGATTTCCAATAACTTTACATATTGTCATGTAGCAAGTGGGCTCAATAAGGGCATTGTGGTCTTTTTAAATGCTATTTTCGTATGAGAAAAATTTGAACCATATGTATTATGTTGAATTTTAAGTGTTTTGGCATGCCATATAATTATGATCACGCATGTTATATGTTATGTTTCATGTTGATCTTATGTTGGCTCTGATATTGTGGACATTTTGATACCGATGAACTATGGTTCATTTTTCATCAACATTAGCGACTGTTGATTCATGTATGTAGCAACTGTGCAAGTGCAAGGTCAGCCCCTTGGTTAAGTTCATGTTCATGGTCCAGCATGCTAGGCCTAGTGCCGGGGTAACTTTTCTAGTAAGGCAGCACTACACTAAGTACTCAGTGTCAGTTAATGCATGAAAACTAATAGATGAGCCAAGTTGTTTTGTTTTATGAATTTTAGGAAGTCATGACATGCCCACTAGTTATGTGAAATTATATATGTTTTTGATCAAGTACATCATGTTTCTGCAAGCTATGTATGTAGTAATAAGCATGAATGTTTGCACATTTTAAAAATCCTTTTTATGTATATGTATGTATAAATGTATGTATGGTTCATCATGGAGGAGGTATAGTTACTTGCTGAGTAATGTTTCGCTCAGCTTATGTATTCAACATTTTTGTAGACGATACGATTATTCTAGTCTACGTATAAAGGAGTCAAAGGCAATTGGAACTGGTGATTGTTAGGTATAAGTTCAAGACTTTTATTAACATTTAATTTTTGTTATTAAGATTAAATTTGATTTTGTATTTCCAGGATAAGTCAATCCTTAGACTTTAAGTATTTTGTGTTTTTTAATGTTAAGTTGAATTTGTATCATTTATGGGTTTTATTATTTTTATTTAGTGAAATATTTATAAATTTTATGGATTAGTTATGATACCTTGTATTCTCAAGTGGTATATTTGGGAATATGGCAAATGTTTTGTTTTGAGTTTTAGCGAACTCAAGGCGTGACATTTTTAATAGTATCAGAACTTAGATTTTGATTTCTGTGTGTGTCTTAGACTAGATGTTTAAGATGCCGGACTGTGGGACTTGATTATAATTAAGATGAATTAATAGTACGAGAGTTTTAAGATGTAAGTCGATTTTGGTGCTACGAATGTTATAGAAAGTATATATTGACTTCACTAGTGATATTTTGACTATATTGGTTGAAAAGTTGCACTTGTTGATAGTTTGATGGTAATTTAAAATACATGGCACTTTTTATAGTTGTTTTACTAGCATAGTGTAGCAAAAGCGTAGTGCTTGATCTTAAGGTAAGCAACTGAGCAAATTTCAAGGACTAAATTTTTGTAAGGTAAGTAGAATGTGAAACCCCAAAAAAATTCACTAATGAAATACCTTGAAAAAAAAAATTTTCTACTAAATAATTTTTACTAATGGATAAAGGAAAGAATTTTATAGATTATTGAAAAGAATTATTTCTAAGAAAAATGATTTTTATTTGAAAAATTAACAGTTACATTATTGTGCAAAGCATTTTATTAAGACCTACTTTATTTCAAATTAAATACGTTTTTATAAATAATTAATTTAATAAAAAATATGATATATATCATAGATTTAAAAAAAATAAAGAGTTACTTTATTATCCTCAAAAACTTTTAAAATAAGGATTTGAATCCTACCAAGATAACTGAGATATTCTTGGTTATAACATCTGTTAAACATCTAATTTATCATAATCCTATAATATTTTAACTAACCTTTCAATTACCCTTATTAGTCAACGTTTCTATTATCCTTATCAGTTGACGTTTTATACAATGGAAAGAGAGAGGGAGAGAGGAATCGAGAAGTAGATTGAAGGAGAGAGAGAAATAGGAAATATCAATGTCAAAAAGTAGAAGAAGAAGAATCCTACCATGGGAGGAAAAACCAAGAAATGAAGGAGAAGAAGAGAGAATAAATAACCATAAATTTCGGGAGAAAATATTCTAATTAAGATGAGAATTGTTCTGTTATTGTATGGTAAATCAATATATTCAAGTCTATGATTGTTTGTATATGGGTTTAGGATGAAAATATCATGATTAAGAATTTTTTTGATAGCTTGGAATTCGCTTATTAAGGTAGGAAGTTAAAACTCGTAATTGCAGATAGATATGTGCAACTTTCATTAAGGGATCATATTTTAGTGTAGAAAACATTCTGATTTGGTCCCCATTTGTGGTGTTGGAAACTAAATTCACTTGTCTTTAAATTGATATAAGTTTCATGATCTAGTAAATTTTTAAATTGGAAGAAAAATCCCATAACTGAGATTTTCTAGAGAGCACCGCACACTTGTAATAAATTGGCTATATCTTGGTGTGGAGACATTGGAATTGATTACAATTTATTGACTTTGAACTAGACTCATAGGGGTTTAATTTGACATAAAGATCTCTTTCTATATCTTTTTATACTTGACTTGGAGAATTTTCAAATTGACCAAAAATCAGTACTGATGACTTTGGACAGATTCTTCTTTGTATATGTACTGAGTTTGGAATAATTTTTTAATAGAATATGATCTAAATCTATGAATTATTCCTTCATAAAATTTTATCATATTGTTTTAGTTCCAAACGGCATAAAGAACATGAGTTTTGGTGTTTTATAAGTCAAGAAAAGATGATTTTAGTGAACCCTATCTATTCTGAAAATTAATATGTAAATGACCTTGTAATGATTTTGTAGCTTTGAGACTAAATTTGGGGATATTAGAATAAGAATATGAGAATAATATCTTCATGAATGTTGTAGAATTCTGGATCTAGTTTGCAACGATATAAAGCACACAATTTTTAGAGTTTTGGATCTGAAGATATATTCGTTATAGTAAACATTGCCAAAGCTGAAATTAATGTTTTAGTTATGACTTTTTATTGGGAAGATCAATATAAGTTTATTCTTGTTGTGCATTATTTGTAGGCTTGGAAAACTAAGAAAAAGGAGAATGTTAAGAAGGTTGAGTCGAGACATGGAATTTGGAGGCATTCGAGGAAAGTAACTCTTACTTTCTTCATGGAATTTGAGAAACGTTTTCATGAAATAAATAATTTTTAAATGCTATTTTTTATGATAAAAACCTAAATCATATGTATTATGTGGAATTTTAAGTATTTTGGCATGTGCTATGATTATGATTACGCATGTTATATGCTATGTTTCCTTACGACGTTTTATGTTGGCTCTGATATTGTAGACATGTTCGTACTGGTGAACCATGGTTCATTTTTCGTCAACATTAGCGATTGTTGACTTATGTATGTATCGTGTCGGCGCAAGATTGGCCCCTTGGTTAAATTCATGTTCATGGTCTCATGTGTTAGGCTTGCTGCCGGGGCAACTTTTTCTAGTGAGGCAGAACTAGATTGAGTACTCAGTGTCGGTTATGAAAATCAAATTTAAGTATTGAAAAGAAAATCATGTATGTATTTATGTATATCTATTCATAAGAAAGCTTATACATTTATATACACACCATCTAATCTATTCTAGGAAATAATCAATTACAATCAATCAAAGATAATAGCTAATATTCAATCATAAGCAATCAATTTCCTTAATCAATTTCGAACAATCATGCTATTCTTTCCCATAATACTTCCCCTCAAGTACGTGCATGTATGTCAAGTGTGCTCAATTTGTTAAGAAGGGAATGATATTTTGATATACGAATTGCAGTTGCTTGGTGAACAAATTAGCAAGCTGACAAGCTGATGGAACATGAGTAGTTGCTAAGGCACTTGACTGAATATGTTGTCGAACAACATGACAGTCAATCTCTATATGCTTGATATGTTCATGATAAATTAGATTGGCAGCAATATGAAGTGCTACTTTACTATCACAAAATAGTTTTGCTGGTGGAGAATGCTCAACTTACAAGTCAATCAGCAAGTACTTAAGTCAAGTAAGCTCACAAGTAATGGAAGCCATATCTCAATACTCTAATTTTGCTGAGGTCCTGGACACTGTCGTTTGCTTCTTAGTTTTCCATGAAATAAGAGCTCCTCCAAAAAATATGCATTAGCAGTCACAGATCGTCTTGTGATTGAACATCTATTCCAATCTGCATCACAAAATACAGTCAAGAGTAAATTTCCTTTAGATGGAAAATATAATCCTCTTCCAGATAAACTTTTAAGATATTGTAGGAGATGATGGAGAGCATCTAAATGAGAGGTTTTCTTGGCTCTTGCATAAACTGGCTTAGGATGTTAACTGAATAACTTATCTCTAGCCTTGTAATGGTAAGATAAATGAGCCATCCAACCAATCTTCTATAGGTGGATGGATTCTTCAATAAATCACCTATTGTGGGTAGGAGTTTAATATTTTCTTCCATAGGTATCGGCAAAGGTTTGGCTCCAAGTAAACTGGCTTCATCCGAAATATCAAGAGTATACTTACATTAAGATATCTAAATGCGGCCATAAAATGAGCAACTTCATCACCCAGGAAATATGGTAATTGACCAAGATCGTTGATACTAAATTTGGTAAAAAGAGATTCTTAAGAGCAGTGATCGCATTGTCATCATTGCCGATTACGATCATGTCATCCACATAGATAAGTACTGTTGTGAAAAAGGGTTGCCAAAAACCTTGGTGAAAAGAGAATAGTCAGCTCTTGATTGATGAAAACTATCTTGCTGAATAGCCGTAGAAAATTTATTGAACCAGCTCTTACGAAGGGCTTGTTGAAGTCCATAAAGTGATTTGTTGAGTCGACATACCATAGGTGTCGTCCCTGTCGACGATAACTGGGCGGCAACTGCATATATACTTCCTGAAGTAAATCACCAGGTAAAAATGAATTCTGAACATTCATTTGGTGAAATGACTAACTGCGAATAGTAGCAAGTACAAATACGCAACGAATAGTAGTTAACTTGGCTACAGGAGCAAAAGTTTTCTTATAGCCAATCTCTTCAACGTTGAGAGAAGCCCTTTGCCACTAACAGAGCTTTGTATCACTCAACTGTGTCATCAGAGTTATATTTAATCTTGTACGCCCATTTATACCCAATTGCACGATGGCCAGAGGAAAGAGTCGTGAGTGTCCAAGTGTTATTCTGCTCAAGAGCTTATAACTCTATAGTCATGGCCTGTTGTCATTTCAAATCAAAGATAACCTATTCATATGTTACAGGTTCCACAAGAGTAGTGATGGAGCAAACAAAATTCGACTGAAATTTGTGTGAGAGTTGTGCATAAGAAATATATCGACATAAAGGGAAACGCGTACCTGTCGAGGAAGAAGATTAAGTAGGAGCAACCAAGGTCGGGTGGTTGAGGTGAAAATTTTGAAGTTTGACACATGGGAGTTTGACACGGGTAGAACAATGAACAAGAGGAATCTATAGTTGATCAGGTATAGGATCGCGTGAAATAGGCACAAGGGACTGTGATAAGGCTGGTGAAGGTAATGGGAGATTATCTGCTTGTGGGTTGCTTAGGTCTATGGAGTTTGGTTCCTTAAAGGTATGTGGCAAAGGGAGAACTAGAGTATCATGTTCTTGTTCTTCAGGGTGGGTGTGAAATGGAAAAATATGTTCATAAAAGATAACATCGCGGGAAAAAAAGAATTTATGGGTTTCAAGGTCATAGACCCTATAAGCTTTTTGACCGAGAGGATAACCAACAAAAATACATTTGCGAGCTTTTTGATCAAATTTATATACTGGTAAAAGCCTTAGTGGCATAGCAAAGGCACCCCAAAGTTCGAAGATGATTGTATGTGGAAGGCTTTGTGTGAAGAAGCTCATATGGTGATTTATGGGAAAGGAGGGATATTGGCAGTCGATTAATTAAATAACAAGCTGCTTAGATATTTTTTCCCCAAAATTTTAATGGTAGGTTTACTTGAAAACAGAGAGCTCTCCCTACATTAAAGAGATGACGATATTTCCTCTCAATTTTGTTGAGGAGTTGAGGTAAAAAATGATGAAAAATAATTCCATTAGTTTTCAAATAATTTTGACGTGGTATCAAATTCACCGACATTATCAAAATCGAATAAATTTAATACAGGTACCAAATTGTGTTTCTACTCAAGTAATAAATGATTGCAATATACCTTGTGTCTTAGATTAAAAAATCATGAGATGTACTCAAGTATGAGGGGTAAAATCATCAATTATTGTCAAAAAATAACGAGCCCCAGAATTTGAATTTATTCGATGTGATCTCCAAATGATCGTCACAATGTATCAAATCAAAAGGAACACGAGAAGAAATTAAACTAGATGGAAGGGGTAAACAAGTTTGTTTAGCTAAAGGACAAATTTCACAAACATACTTGGAATCAAAATAAATTGATGGATTTATTTTGGAGAGAACTTGAAGAGGACCAGAGTAAGGGTGCCCAAGACGGTGCCAAAGATTGGAATGTCTGCGAATGGTGCAAACCAACTTTAGATTTTTGTCTTGTGCTAGGTAGTAGAGACCATTATTTTGCTTGCCCAGGCTAATCGTCTTCCTCGTGGATGCATCCTGCACAACAAAAAAATCAGGAAAAAAATATCACCATACATTTTAATGCTCATGTTACAGATAATAAATTAACTCAAAATTGTGGAACTTTGAGGACTTCATTCAATTTCAAATGTGATGTAACATATAGAGAACCAACTGACTCAATAGGTGTCTGACCACCATTGGCAAATTAATAGTAGTCAATTCAGGCAAAATTGTCGGATTTCTAGTAATTCAACTGAAGAAGTCAGATGATTTGTGGCTCCATTGTCGATAATCCAACATAAATTTGAGCATGAAGTAACTGGAATAGTTTTAGATAACGGTATGATGTTACCTGTGGCATTTGAAAATTACAAATTACCTTTTCTGCTTTTTCAGATCATGCTCATCAATTGATTGTATTCCTCAGTTATGAACTGTGGTCTATCGTCAAATGCTTTATCAACTTCCAACTAGACTTTGTTTGCATGTGAACAACACTAATTGGGAGGTTTCAAGTTTTCCCATGAAGTTTGTGACCAACGGGAAATCCATGTAGGTAGTAAAACTTCTCAATGGTATGATAATCTTTATCACAATAAGAGCAGTGCAACAATGTCCTTTGTTTTTTAACCTGATTTGCTTGAATTGTCTTCTTGTTCCGGTTGGGAAGCATAGCATGGTGATTCATATTTCCATAATTCAGAGACACCTCAACTTGCTTTTCTAGTTGATGAAGAAGAGGATAAACTCGACACATATTAGGCAGAGGCTGCATTAGTAAAATTTGTCCATGAATAGTTCCATAGTTGTCTTTTAATCCCATAAGGAATTCCATGACTCTTTCCTTCTCATGCTTTTTATTGAGTTTCTCCAATCTGCCACATGAGCAAGAAAGTGATTCATGATAAGTTGAAAGTTCATCCTAAAGAGTTTTCAGCCTTGTGTAATAGACAGAAATTGACTACTATCCTTGCCTATGCTCCACGATGTCTTGTTTAATTTGAAAAATTCTCAAGTCATTTCCTGGTGAAAAATGCTCTTCTAGATCCGTCCAAACTTCTGCTACAATTTCGGCATAAATCACACTTCTTGCTATGTTTGGATGAATGGAGTTTAATAGCCACGAAAGAACCATGTCATTGCATCATTGCCAAGAAGGAAACCTGTCATCTGATGAAGGATGCCGTTTGATCAAACCTGTAACAAATCCAATCTTGTTCTTAGCACGCAAATTAATTCTCATTCAGCTAGACTCCATGTGTTATAGTACTCCTTCAAGCACTTTGGAGAGGAATATGATGGCCGGATGATTCGAGTGGTGTAAAGAGTGGGAATTTGATATTTCATCAATAATATTAGAATTTACGTTTTCTGTTTCGCTGGAGCTTTTGTCTCCCATTGCAATCGTTGAAGGAAAAGGAAATTAAAGGTTGTGGAAGTGTTTGGTGGGTTTTAAAGTCACCAGATTTGATGCTCTGATACCATGAAAATCAAATTTAAGTATTAAAAAGAAAATAATGTATGTATTTTCGTATATCTATTCTGAAGAAAACCTATACATTTATATACATGCCATCTAATCTATTCTAGGAAATAATCAATTACAATCAATCAAATATAATAGCTAATAATCAATCATAATAAGTCAATTTCCTAAATCAATTTCCAACAATCATGCTATTCTTTCCCATAATAGGTTAAGGCATGGAAATTAGTAGATGTGCCAAGTTCTTTTGTTTTACAAACATTTTAGAAAGTCATGACATGCCTACTTGTTATGTGAAATTATATATGTTTTTTTATCAAGTACATGATGTTTTTGCAAGCTATGTATGTAGTAATAAGTGTGAATGTTTGCATGTTTTAAAAATCCTTTTTATGTATATATATGTATAAATGTATGTATGGTTCACCATGGAGGAAGTATAGTTGAGTGACGTTTCGCTCACCTCACGTATTCAATATATTTGCAGACGATAGTGAGCATGTCTATTTATAAAGGAGTCCAAGGCAGTTGGAATTAGAGATTGCTAGGTTGAAGTTCAAGATTTTTATTAACATTTAATTTTTGTTATTAATATTAAATTTGAGGTTGTATTTCAAAGACAAGTAAATCTTTAAGCATTTTGTGGTTTTCTATGTTAAGTTGAATTTGTATCGTTTGTGGGTTTTATTATTTTTATTTAGTGAAATCCTTATATATTTTTATAGATTAGTTATGATGCCTTGTATTCTCAAGTGGTGTACCAAACTAAATTGGGAATACAGTAAATATTGTGTTTTGAGTTTTAGCGGGCTCGGGGTGGGACATATGCGATAATAACAAAAATATACATGCATGTATAAAGTAAATATAAGATACCAAAATAATTAATTTATGATGTGTTGATCTCAATCTAAATTTAGAATGCATTTCCTTTCTTATTAATTTTGTGTTTGCATGTGTGTGTGGGGAGGTGATCTGGAGGAGGAATGGAGGCCTAGGTGCTTTGGTATCGTTACGCATGTTAAAATGGATGAGTCGAATGTCCACATAATAATTGTTTTACGATGTGTTGATCTCAATTTATCTCACTTTAGAGGTGTTCAAAAAATGTATGCGGTCGAGTAAACAGATTTTAGAATGTTGTTTTGGGTTTTAGGCCAGTTTAGTTATGGCAGCTAGATGGTCAACTACCTCCTTAGCTGGTTTGACAAAAGGCTATTGAAAACGTAGTGAACTTAATAGAAAGCCTTAAATATGCTAACCTTAAATTCACATCTATTCCTGTCGTAGGATTATTTTTTCTGTTGCTATAAATCGTTTTTAAAAGGGTTTATAAATTTGAATAAGAAGCTCAAAAATTAATTTTAGTGTTAATTACATCTAGTCCCCGAGGTTTAACCAAATTACTTAATAAACCCCGAGATTTGACCAAATTACACACTATCATTCAAACCCAATTCTGTTAGATGTCCCAAAATAGAATAACTTAAAAAACCAAATGCCCAATCAAAAAATATGACCACACAAAATGCAAAGAACCAACTTATTGTATCCTTTAAACCATCTGACCATTCATAGAAACACTCCACCTCATCTTTTTCCTTTCTCTACCTTTATCCCCACCACTATTCTTTCTCGTTCACCCTTAATGCACCAACTCCATAAACATGAAACTTTCTTACCATAACAAATATTAATTTTTGTAGTGTTTTGTTACATTTATTGGGATTTTCTTCATTTTGTGAAATTTAGTAGTTTTTTGTCTAATTGATGAATACTACTATGTTTTTTGCCTTCATTTTTCAATTTTCATATTAAAATATCACGTGCATCGCACATGCCTTTCTCTTGTATATATAATATATATTAGAGGATATAGTTGACATAATCTTAAATTTTGATATATCCAAGAGAAAATAGATTACAACTCTTTGGTGTTTTGATTCTTTAATTATAAATATGAGTTTTTTGGATTGAACGAGGTTGTTAGCATAAATTATTGAGAAGGTAGAAAATTATTTTCTAGTATTTGTAATTTATTAAATGATTTATTACCGAAAAGAAAATGTGCAGTTTTGTATTTTTTTTGTTTTTTCTAGCTTAATCGTATTACTTCGAGGAGTCAGTTTTGGAAAAAAAATTAATGTAATTAGTGAATTGAAATAAATATTTATCGATTAAGTTGGATGATTTTGGATACAAAAAGGAATCTAACATAAGGATACTAGTCATGCAATCTACAATTATCATAATTTTTCGGTAATATTTTAAAGCAAGAAGTGTTGCATGACAATGTTAATCAATTATAATTCTTCACGTTATTTTATGTTTCTTTATGTATAACTATTATTAAATAAAGAATACATAATATGAAGATATGTTGAAGCCATGACATTTACAAATACATCTTCAAATCTAACTCAATTATGTGTTCCAAACAAAATAGGTGAAAAGTCCAAATGCCTAAGAAACAATATGAAAATACCAATTGTAGTATCTCAGATTTTTATTTGAATTCTTGGTAGTAAATTTATAAAAATAAATTTTGAAGGATTTGACTGATTTTTCAAAATTTCAAATTGAATTTGATTAAAATTCAGAAAGTTTATTGGATCAAATATGATTTCAAACTTTAATTATTTTTTCATTTTGAATAACTAAGAATTCGGGTTTTCAATATGCAAATCTTGAAATTGACAAAAAAATGATAGGTTTCATTATTTGTTTGTGACAAGTGCATGAAGTGTCGTGACATTTGGCCAAATCCTATGAAACTAAAACCTATATAAATTTCCTACTACACTTCAATTCCCATCTTTTCCCTATAGCTTTATTTTTGGGGTTGAATTAGAGTGAGAAAGATAGGAGAGAGAGTTGGAGGAAGAGTAAGGGCTAAGAATTTCTAGAATGAGTTGAGTTTCTAATTATTTTCTTGAAAATATATTAATCTATTTTGGGTAATTGTAGTTATAATTATAGCAAGATCATTTAAATCTTAATGAATATATTACATATACATTACTATTTTTGTTTGTATACCAAATTGGTAGTTTCAATGTGTTTTGGTGTAATTATATACGATAATTTTAGAATGTTGCGGCTTTGTTGACATTTTGCATCATATTTAAGAGATTTTGTAATTTTAATAATGTTTAGGATAATTGTATGAGTGACTTATTATTCTAGGGTGTAATTTAAGATGTATGACCTTGTAAATTTAATTTTTAGCTAAAGATATGATAAGAACCAGGTAGGCAGTTGATTCACCCCTTCTTAATAGAGGAGGGTCAGAATGAGCTGTTTACACTAATTTTCCAATTACCCAATTTTTCTATCCCGAAAACCATTTGATCCTTCCTAGAAATAATCTAGCTCCCCCTCATCCTCTATTCCCAACCTTTTCCTCACCACTTTATTATTCCCTCTCGCCTTCAATGTACTGGCCCTTATTTTTTGTAGTTTTATTCGAATCTTGCGATTCTAATTCCTTTTCCTCGTACTCTTTAGTACCTCCCAACTCTTTCTTCTTCATACCCAATTACCCCTGCAGGTAAGGTTGTATTATTCTTCTTTAATTTCATTTTAGTTAAAAATTCTCACAATTCTCTCTCTCTCTCTCTATATATATATATATATATATATATTTGAAATGGTTGGTCCATTTATATAATTTTGTGTTCTATCTTAATTATACTCAAGAACTCTTTTTTTCTTGTTTCAATTTTTTAAATTATGAATTTGGTTATCTGTGTTTTATTATATTCATTTGGATTTGCTTCATTTTATGGAATCTAATATATTTTAGTTTAGAGATTGGGAATTTGGTGAAATCGTGTGCCTTGAAATTTCAATTTTCAAATAGAAATATCACTATTTTGTTCTTGTTTTGATTATCTATTTTGTTATATATTTTTGAGATTTGAGATTTTGTTGAATTTAGTATATTTTTGTCTAATTGACGAAATCGTGTGCCTTGAATTTTCTATTTTCAAATAAAAATACCACATGCATTGCACGTGCCTTTTTCTAGCGTATATAATATATATTAGTTAAATATTCTCACAATTCTACATATATATATATATATATATATATATAGGATACAAATGATAAAATCTTGAATTTTGATGCATACAAGCAAAAATAGATATAACTTTTTTTGTTATTTTGATTCTTTAATTGTAAATATGAGTTTGTCGGATTAAATAAGGTCGCGACTAAAAATTAATGAACAGGTAGAAAATTATTCTCTAGTATTTGTAATTTTATTAAGTTCTTGTACATAAAATAAAATGTAAAATTTTGTATTTGTTTTGTTTTTTCTATAGCCTAATAGTATTTCTTTGATGAGAAAGTGTTTGCAAAAATTACTATAACTGGTGATTCAAAATAAATATTTGTCGATTAAGTTGGACAATTTTTTATGGAAAAAAAAATCTAAGATAAGGATACTAATCGTGCAAGTTACAATTAACTTAATTTGTCGGTAATATTTTAAAGCAAGAAGTGATGCACGAAATCGATCATAACTCTCCACATTGGCTTCATGATTCTTTACGTATAACTATTGTTAAATGAAGAATATATAATAAGAAGATACCTTGATGCCATGACATTTACAAATACCCCTTTAAATATAACTCAGTTAGACGTCCCAAACAGAATAACTGAAAGGTCCAAATGCCTAATCAAGAATATGAAAAGACCTATTTTGAGATCCTAGATTTTTAAGGCTTGAATTTTCTATAGTAAATTTATATTTTAAATAAATTTTGAAGGATTAGATTGATTTGCATATTTGCAAATTGGAATTTGCTTAAAATTCTAGCAGAAAGTTTATTGGATCAAATGTAATTTCAAACTTTAATTATTTTCCATTTTGAATAACTAAGGATTTGGGTTTGATATGCAATTCTTGATTTTTCCAAAAAAAAAAAAAGGAAGGTTGCATGGTTTGTTTGTGACAAGTGGATGACGAGTCGTGACATTTCGCCAAATCCTCCTTCTTTTTTTTTTCAGAAATTGTTAAGGATTTCGAATCAAATACTTAAATTCGAATCTAATTTGATATGTAAACTTTTGAATATGCACTTTGGATTTAGATTGACATGATGTTTCAGTTGACAAAACAGAGGGTCTATAATAACAATAATCTAAATTTTGTATGGAAAATAGAAGAAAAGAAGAGAAATCTCAAGACACGAGAATTCGTACTTTTATGTATGTAGAGATGCAGATTTAGGAAAAAGGTCGAATCTAAAATGGAATAAGGGTGGATCCCAATCGTACACGTCATCGATCCGAATCTTATGAAGGTAAAACATATATAAATTTCCTACCACTTCAATTATCTTCTCTTCCCATAGCTTTATTTCTATAGTTGAATTAGAGTGAGAAAGAAAAAAGAGAAAGAGTTGGAGGAAGAATATGGGCCAAGAACTTCTACGCTGAGTTGAGCTTCTACTTATTTTCTTGAAAATCAATTAATCTATTTTGGAAAATTTTTATTATAAATATAGCTAGATCATTGAAATCTTAATGAATAGATTATATGGGATTACTCTTTTTGTTTGTATACCAAATTGGTAGTTTTAATTTGTTCTGGTGTGATTATATATGATAAATTTTTTAATAGTGCAACTATGTTAATAAATTTTGCATCCTATTTAAGAGAATTTGTAGTTTTAATAATGTTCAGGATGATTGTAAGTGTTAGTTTTGATTCTAGGGTGTAATTTAAGATGTATGACTTTATAAATTTCATGTTTAGTTTTATAGCCCTAGTAAGAACTAGGCAGGCGGTTGATTTGCCCTTTCTTATTAGAGAGGAGGATTGGAATACATTCGAATCCGTTACACAATTTCCCGATCACCCAATTCTCCTAATTCTTAAAACAATTCAAACCTTTTTCTAGAAACACATTCCCTTCTCATCCTCATCCTTTTCCCACCTTTTTTCTCACTACACTACCATTCCCTCTCGCCCTCAGTGTGCAACATATAAACCCAAAGCTTTTTGCCTGAAACAAACATTAAATTTTGTAGAATAATTCTAATCTTGAAATTCAAATTTCATTTCCTAGTACTCTCTTGAACCACCCCAAATTCCACCTTCTTCATACCTGATTACCTCTCAGTAAGTAAGATTTTATTAACTTCATTAATTTATTCCATTTAAACATTCCCACAATTCTATTTATATATAAGCATTTGAAATGAATGTTCGATTTGTATAATTTTGTATTATATCTTAAGTGTATGCATAAACATTTTTTTTTCTTGTTTTGATTATTTGAATTATGTATTTTGTTATCTAGTTTTTGTTATATTTATTGGGATTTGCTTTATTTTATGTAGAAGAATTTAGTGGATTTTGTTTGATTAATGGAATCGTGTGCCTTGAATTTCAATTTTCAAATAGAAATATTGCACGTGCATCAAACGTGCCTTATCTAGTATATAGAACATATGTTAGAAGATATAGATGATATAATCTTGAATTTTAATGTATGCAAGAAAAAATAGATATAATTTTTTTGTTTTGTTTTTGATTCTTTAATTATAAATTATGAGTTTGTTGGATTGAACAAGGTCATGAGTAAAAATTAATGATCATGTAGAAAATTATTTTGTCATATTTGTAGTTTTACTAAAGTGGTTAATACCTCAAAGAAGATGTAGAGTTTTTTAAATTTTGTTTTATTTCTTATCTAACTTAATAGTATTGGGAAATTCTACTGTCTTGTTGAGGGAGCCATTCTATTGGCTTTAAACACATGTACAGTATAGGTTTTTAAGGTGCGGGTTGTATTGAACCTTTGAAGTATAATGAGATGATTCAGTTCCGAGATCTTATATTTGTTCAAAGTTTCAATAGTATTACTTTGATGAGTTGGTTTTGGGTTATTTCAAATAAATATTTGTCGATTAAGTTGGACGATTTAATTTACAAAAACAGAATCTAAAATAAGAGTACTCATCATGCAAATTACAATTAACTTAATTTGTCTATAATATTTTAAAGCAATAAGTTCTGCCTGAAATTGATCATAATTCTCCAGGTTGGTTTTATGATTCTTTATGTATTACTAATATTAAATGAAGAATATATAATAACAAGATATTTTGAAGCAATGACATTTATGCATTTAATGCTAAGTAGTTGGTAGTAATATTGTTATTCAAAATCTAGTTATACATGTAAATGTATGAAAATTTAAAATATTTGTATGTTTTACATGATAATCATTGAAGTTAGAAGGCAAGTACACCAATAAAACTTTTAAGATCATGTCAATTTTATAGACAATCATATCATTTGGTTATCCAATTATTATGTTTTTTTTTATATTCATCAGTTGTATGTTAAAGATGTTAATAATTGAATTAGAGATTGTGCAATTTTATAGTTGGTAAATATATTTGAAATGGTGATATCTATTTAAATTTTTTATGCTTTTCCTTCCTAAGTTGCTTTTTTTTTTTTTTTTTTTCTGTATCAGTGCTTGTGGGGGGAAAAGAGACGGGTAGGTGTTTTGGAAAAGGAATGGAGGCCTAGGTGTAATGGTATTGTAACACATGCTAATATATATAAGTCAATGGTCCACATAATAATTGTTTTATGATGTGTTGATGTCAATTTGTCCCTCAGTTAGAGGTGTTCGAGAAATGTCTGCTATCAAGTAAATCACTCAATGAATGCAGCTTTGGGTTCTAAGGCAAGCTATGCCGTAGCAATTAAATAACTAGCAACTTGATTACCTAGTTCGATAGAAAGCATTTGAAAATGCAGTACATAGAATAGAAAGCCTTAAATACGCCAAAATTAGAGTCATTTTTTCTCATCATATTATTAATTATTCCATTGCTATAAGAGTTGTTATACACCAGTGGTTACATATGAAAAATAGAAAATTAATTTTACGGTTAATTACATCTTTCTCCCTTGAGTTTTGTCCAAATTACCAAATAAACTTGAGGTTTAGCCAAATTATAAATCTAACTCTTGTAGATGTCACAAACAGAATAACTAAAAAGTTCAAATGCTAGCCAAAAATATGAAAAGACAAATGCGTATTTACCCAATTTTCCTATTCTTGAAACCATCTAATCTTTTGGTAGAAACACTCTCCCACATCCTCTACCTTTTCCCATAATCGCCTGAAACATACAGTAGTTTTATAGTCTAAATCCAATCTTATTCTAATTCCATTTCCTCGTACTCCCTAGTACCTTCCCCAACTCGTCTTTCTTCATGCCCAATTATCTTTCCTGCATGTAAGATTTTAGAAATATTTTTTAATTTTATTCCAGTTAATCATTCTCCAATTTATATATATATATATATATATATGGTAAGCATTTGAAATATTGGCCGATTGTTAGACACAGGTACACATCTAGATGTTATAAGAGACAGGTATACCATCTTTATATATCCTTTAAACAAGAGGTTATAACATATTTATCAATATATCAAGGAAAATATATATATATTGGAAATTGCTTTATTTCGTGGAATTTGTCTGATTGATGAAATTGTGTGTCATGATTTTTCAACTTTCATGCATATTTTGGTACACGATTGAGTTAGTTAAAAAGGTGGGTTGTTTTTGTTTGCAATAAATTTTACATTAGATGGATTATGGAAGAATTCTTTTTGTTTACTATTTAATTTTGTATTTTGGAAGATTTTTGAGTAATTGACGAGAAAATTTAATTTGGTGTTAATTTTTGGGTTTTATAGATTGTAGAAAAAATACAAAGAGAGTGAAAAAATGTAGAGGAAGAGAATGAATTGGGTGATATATGAATTTATTATCTGTTTGCATGCATTTTATGAATGGTCTTCAATGAGATGAGGACCTTTATAGTAGAAGCATTGATTTTGTATTTTTTTGCTGCACTAGTAGTATATTTCCTTAGATTATTTTGTAGAAGGAAACTCTAATTCCATCTCTTATTGGTATGGGATTGGAGTGGCATTTTGTTTGGAGCAACAATGGAAAATTTGGCAAATTTACTTAGATTTTCCTTTGTTTTTATTTCATTGTTGTTTTTATATAGAAAATGTATTTCAGTAACTTTACACATTGTTATGGTGGCAAGTGGGTTCAATAAGGGCAATTTATTCTCTTAAATTTTTTTTGAGGTCATCAATTTTCTAGGAGCACTTAATTCTAGGGGTTTTTATGTTAAAAATTTGGATATTTGCAATTCTACAAAACATAGCGTTATTTAAAAACTTAGTCAAACCTATGGGAGGTAAAAGTAATTAACCTTAAATTTATATAATCAGTACTCTATAATATCCATTAGTGATTAACCATTTATTTTTAAAAAATATAAAATTTCCAACAAATGGAAGTATCACACGCGCTTTGCACGTGCCATTTTCTAGTGTATATATAATATATTAGAGGATATAGATGACATGATCTTCAGTTTTGATGTATCCAAGAAAATAAATATAATATTTCGGTGTTTGACAGTTTAATAATAAATATGAATTTGTTGGATGGAACGAGGTAACAATAAGAATTATTAAGCAAGTGGAAAAATTGTTTTCTTGTACATGCAATTTTATAAAGTTATTAGTACATAAAAGAAAGTGTATAGTTTTGTATTTTCATTTTGTATTATCAAGCATAATATAATTATTTTGATGAGCCATTTTTTGGGAAAAATACTATATTCGGTGATTCAAAATAAATATTTTTCTGTTAAGTTGGATATTTTTTTGTTTACAAAAAGAAAAAAGGACACAAGTCATACAAATTACTACTAATTTAGTTTGTTGTTATTCTTTTAAAGAGAGAAGTGTTGCGTCAAATCGATTATAATTCCCTATGTTGGTTTTATGATCCTTCATGCATAACTGGTATCAAATAAAGCATACATAACAAAAACAATATCTTGAAGTCATGACATTTATGCATTTAATGTTATAGTAATTTATAGTAATATTGTGATTCAAAATCTAGTTATGCACATAAATGTACGAAAATGTAAAATATTTGCAAGTTTTACATCATTATCGATGAATTTAAAAGAAAATTGTAGCACTAAAACTTTTAACATGATGTCAATTACATAAACAGTGATATCAATTTGGATATCCTGCTTATTATAGTTTTCATATTTTGCAATTGTATGTTATGAATAAATTAGGGAACCCGAGAGTGGTTGATTTTATAGTTTGTCAATATATTTGACATGATGCATATATGCAATAATAAAAATATATAAATGTAAATATAAATGTATATGTGTAAAGTAAATATTGGACACCAAAATAGTTAATTTATGATTTGCTAATCTCAATCTAAATTTAAAATGCTTTTCTTTTCTTATTATTTTTTTGTGTGTATGTGTGTGTGTGGGGGAAGGGGGGGAACATGTTTTGGAGGGGGAAATTTATAATAAGATGTTAGGCCCAAGTGCTTTGGTATTGTTACACATGTTAAAATGGATTAGTCAAAGGTGCACATAATACTTGTTTTATATGTGTTGATCTCAATTTATCTTACAGTTAAAGGAGTTTGAAAATGTATGTGGTCGAGTAAATAGCTTTTAGAATGTTACTTTGGGTCTTAAGGCCAGTTAAGCAGTTACAACTAGATAAGCTGCTAACTGCTTAGCTGGTTCGACAAAAAGCTTTTCAAAACGTAGTGTACATAGTAGAAAGCCTTAATTATGTTGATATTGAATTCATCTATTCCTCTCATAGGATTGATTTCTTCCGTTGTTATAAAAAATTGTTTAAAGGATATATAAATTTGGCATAAAAAGCTCAAAATATTAAATTCAGGGTTAACAACACTTCCCTCTGAGGTTTGACCAAATTACTATACGAACCCCAAAATTTAGCCAAATTACAAATAATCATTCAAACCCAACATTGTTAGATGTTCCAAACAAAATAACTGACAAGACCAAAATGCCCAATTCTCCTATCCTTTAAATCATTTAACCTTTCCCAGAAACTTTCCGCCTCCTCGTCATTTTTCCCCAACCTTCATCCCTGCCACTTTTTCTCTCTCTTTCTCACCATTAATGCACCAACTTTGTAAACCTAAAACTTCTTACCTTAAATGAATATTGATTTTGTAGTCCAATTTCGATCTTGCAATACTAAATCCTTTTCCTTGTACTCTTTAGTACCTCTCCAACTCTTCCTTTTTCATACATGATTATCTCACAATAGGTAAAATTGTATTATTCTTCTTTAATTTCATTCTAGTTAAACATTCTTACAATTATCTGATATGGATGGATGATTTATGTAATTTTGTATTCTATCATAATTATATGCAAGAAATCTTTTTTTTTCTTGTTTTTATTATTTAAATTATTAATTTGGTTATTTATGTTTCGGTACATTTATGGGATTTTTATTCATTTTGTGGATTTTAGTAGATTTTTGTCTAATTGGTGAAGCCGTGTGCCTAGAATTTCAACTTTCAAATAGAAATATCATGTGCGCCGCACATGCCTTTTGTAGTATATAATAAATATTAGTGGATATAGATGACATAATCTTGAATTTTGATGTATCCAATAGAAAATAGATATAAATTTTTTTGGTGTTTTGATTCTTTATTTATAAATATGAGTTTGTTGGATTGAATGAGGTCGTGAGTAAATTTTATTTAGCAGGTAGAAAATTATTTTCTAATATTTGTAATGTTATTAAAGTGTTTATTACATAAAAGAAAATGTAATTTTATCTTAATAGTATTACTTTGATGAGTTGGTTTTGGAAATAAAATTACAGTAATTGATGATTCAAAATAAATGTTTGTCGATTAAGTTGGAGGATTTTGTGTTAAAAAAAAAAGAATATATGACAAGGATACTAGTCATGCAAGTTACCATGAACTTAATTTGTTGGTAATATTTTAAAGCAAGAGGTGTTGCACAAATCGATCATAATTATCCATGTTCAGTTTCATGATTCTTTATGTACAACTATTATTAAATGAAAAATATATAATAAGAAGATATCCTAAGGCCATGACATTTGCAAATACCCTTTCAAATCTTACTCAGTTAGATGTCCCAAACAGAATAACTAAAAAGTCCAAATGCTTAATCAAAAATATAAAAAGACCTATTGTGAGATCCTATATTTTTATGGTTTTAATTTTTTGTAGTAAGTTTATATTTCAAATAAATTTTGAAGAATTAGATTGATTTTGAATATTTTCAAATTTGAATTTGATTAAAATTCTAGAAAGTTTATGGGATGAAATGTGATTTCAAAGTTCTTGATTTTGCAAACCCAAAAAAAAAAAAAAAAAAAAAAAAACATCTAGGTTGCAAGGTTTGTTTGTGACAAGTGTATGAAGATTTGTGACATTTGGCCAAATCCTATATAGCTAAAACCTATATAAATTTCCCACCACTTCAATTCTCTTCTTCTCCCTATAGCTTTATTTCTATGATAAAGGATTAGAGTGAGAAAGAGAAGAGACAAAGAGTTGGAGGAAGAGAAAGGACAAGAACTTCTAAAATGAGTTGTGTTTCTACTTTTTTTCTTGACATTTTATTAATCTATTTTGAAAAATTTTAGTTATAAATATAGATAAATCATTGAAATATTAATTAATAGATTATATGAGATTACTCTTTTTGTTTGTATACTAAATTGGTAGGTTCTATTTGTTTTGATATGATTGCATATGACAAATTTTAGAATGTTGCTGCTATGTTGATGTTTTGCATCCTATTTAAGAGCTTTTGTAGTTTTAATAATGATAAGGATTTTTGCATGAGTGAGTTTTGATTCTAGAGTCTAATTTAAGATGTATGACCTTGTAAATTTCATGTTTAGTTTTATAGCCCCCGTAAGAACTCAGCAGGTGGTTGATTCAACCCTTGTTAATAGGGAAACATTAGAATGAGCTGTTATTCTAAATTTCCAATTACCCAATTCTCCTATTGCTAAAACCATCTAGTATGTTGATCCTTTCCCAGAAACATTCTCTCTCCTCCTCCACTTCCTTTCCTCACCTTTTTCTTTGCCACTTTGCCACTTCCCCTTGCTCTCAATGTACCAACCCTATAAATCAAAATTTCTTCTTTCCCGAAACAATCATTAATTTTTTTGGTCAAAGTCTAGTCGTTAAATTCAAATTCTATTTCCTTGTACTCCCTAGTACCACTCCCAACTCATACTTCTTCATGCACGATTACTGCCCGGTGGGTAAGATTTAATTATTCTTTGTTAATTTTATTCTATTTAAACATTCTCACGATTCTATTTATATATATAAGCATTTGAAATGATTGGCCGATTCATATAATGTTGCATTATGACTTAATTGTATGCATGAACTCTTTTTTTCTTGTTTTGAATATTGAAATACGAATTTGGTTATTTGTTTTTTGTTATATTTATTGGGATTTGCTTTATTTTGTGGAATTTAGTAGATTTTTGTCTAATTGGTGAAATTGTGTCACTTGAAATTTTTTCAATTTTCATGTTTATTTGGGTATAAGAATGACTAAGTTAAAATGGTTTTTTTTTTAATTTTTTATAGTGAATTTAACTTTGAATGGATTGTGGAAGAATTCTTTCTGTTTACTTTTTATTTCATTTTTCACAAGATTTTTGAGTAAATGAAGGTGAAATTTAAATTTATGTTATTTTTTTGGGTTTTGTAGGTTGTAGAAAAAATGCAAAAGAAAAGAATCAATTGGGTGGCATTTAAATGTATTATCTTTTTGCATGAATTTTATGTAGGGTCTTCACTGAGAAAGATGACCTCCAAATTGGAATTGTTGCACTGATTTTAAATTTTGTTGAACAAGTGATAGATTTTCTTAGTTTATTTTTATGTAAGTCATTAGTATTTGGTTGCAAAATGGAAGGAAACTTTAATTTCAGTGGTAATTGATTTAGAATTTGAGTGGCGTTTCTTGGAGGAACAATGCCAAGTTCCGCAAATTTACCTAGATTTTCCTTTTTTCTATTTCTATTGTCATTTTTAAATAAAAAGAATATTTTAGTAACTTTACATATTGTCACAGTTGGCTCAGTAAGGCCAATATAGTCTCTTTATGATTTTTGTTGTTAAGGTCGTCAATATTTCTAACAGATTTTAACTCTAGGGGTTTATTTTTTAAGGCTAATTTAGTTTGTCGTTATTATTTTAAGGCAAGAAATGTTGCATCAAATTGATTATAATTCTCCACGTTCATTTTATGATCTTTACATATAGTTGTTATCAAATGAAGAAAACATCATTAAAAAAAATATCTTTAAGCCATGACGCTTGTGCATTTAATGTTATAGTAATTTATAGTAATATTGTGATTCAAAATCTAGTTATACATATAAATGTATGAAAATATTTGTAGATTTTACGTAATTATCATTGAAGTTAGAAAAAAACTTACCACAAAATCTTTTATCTTGATGTAAATCTCATAAACAATCATATCAATTTGGTTATCCGATTATTGTAATTTTCATATTTCGCAAAAAATTGTATGTCATTATAAATTAGGGTCTCATAAATACAATCTATTTTATTTTTTGTTGATATATTTGACGTGATGTATATTTACTGAAATAATCAAAAAAATAAATGCATGCATATGTGTAAAGTAAATATTGTACACCAGAACAATTAATTTATGATGTGCTAACCTCAATCTAAATTTAGAGTATTTTTCCTTCTTCTTATTAATATTATTGTTATTATTATTATTATTATTTTATGATTGTTATTATTATTATTATTTATGTGTGGGAGTGTGTTTTGCAGGAAGAATGCAGGCCTAGTTTCTTTGGTATCGTAGCATAAACTAATGTGGATGAGTAAATGGTCCACATAATATTTGTTTTATGATATGGTGATCTCAATTTATCTCTCTGTTAGAGCTGTTCAAAAAATGTATGCGATCAAATAAGTAGTTCTGTAAATGTTGCTTTGGATCTTAAGGACAGTTAAGCCATAACAACTTGAAAAGCAACTACCTACTCAGCTGGTTCGCTCTCACAAAAAGCTTTTGAAAACACAGTGCACTTAATAGAAAGCCTTAAATATGCTTACATTAAAGTCATCTATTCCCATCATTGGATAAATTATTTCCAGTGTTATAAATGGTTGTTAAAAAGGTATATAAATGAATACGAACTAGCAGATTACACTCACTCAACTAGCTCTTAAGAAAGTAATAAGTTAGTGTAGTTAGTCTTACTTCCTTTAGTCAATAAGAAACGAAGCTCATTAGTCCTAGCCCTAATTAATATAGTCAAACAAAGCAGCAAACAAGCAGTGAAAGAAGCTCAAAGATGCTATTAGTTTAAAGAAGGGGTTGGTCTAGAAGCTTCACCTCCGACTTGTGCTATCCATTCTAGTGCACCAAGGATGTCTGAATGAATCCTAGTGAACAAAGAAGGAGGACATGGTTTACACCTACTATGATGGCAAAATTGGTACCTAATAAAATGTACTCCCAGCACAACTGGTGAGAACAGGATGGATTGCACCTCTCCTATATTCCCATGCGCTTTGCACATGCCTTTATCGTAGATAACTTATTTTAAGTATCCTACTTCCTTCTCAATTTTGCATAAGAAGCTCAACAAATTAAATTTAGGATTGATTGCATCTATTTCCCCTGAGGTTTTATCAAATTACTTAATAAATCCTAAGGTTTGGCCAAATTACAAATAATCTTGCAAACTTAACTCTTTGAGATGTCCCAAACATAATAACTAAAATGACTAAATGCCTACCAAAAAATATGAAAATATCAAATGCCAAGTACCCAATTCTCTTACCCTTAAGCCATCTGATCTTTTCCCAGAAATACCCCGCCTCCTTATCCTTTTTCCCCTTCCTCTCATCCTTAAAGCACTAACCCCAAAAACCTAAGGCCTTCTTGCCCTGAACAACATTCATTTTTGTAGTCTAATTCCAGTCTTGCAATTCTAATTCCTTTACCTTGAACTCCTTAATACCTCCCCCAAGTACTCTTTCTTCATGCCCGATTACCCTTCTGGTAGGTAGATAGATTTTATTAATCTTCTTTAATTCCATTGTAGTTAAACAATCTCACAATTTTATTTATATATCTATAAGCATTTGAAATTATTGATCAATTCATATAATTTTGTATTCTATCTTAATTGTATGCAAGAACTCTTTTTTTCTTATTTTGATTATTTGAATTATGAATTTGGTTGTCTATGTTTTGATTTGTTTCTGGGAATTTGCTTTATTTTGTGGAATGTCATAGATTTTTGCCTAATTGAAGAAATGGAGTACCGTGAATTTTCAATTTTCAAATAGAAATATGGCATGTGTTGCACACATTCATTTTTCTAGTATATACAGTATCTATTAGAACATATAGAATCTAGTAGCAAGCTCTCCCTATCAGAGCTATTCAAGTTCTCTCTATTAGGGACATTTGAACGTAGAAGTCCGAACATGGAGCATATTAGGGAGAACTTTCTCACCATTAGTTTTAAAGGAGAAGCATTTTTGGGATTGCTAGGTCGTAAGCATATCCTTGATTCGTTTTGTTCTTGAGGATGATTTCTTGAGATGTTGGCTTACAGGCACTCGGTATATCCTTGGTGATGAGATGAAGGTGCTCAAATGGACACAAGAATTCGACAAGATGTTGATTCCACTAATGTTCCAATTTGGATTATTATGGATGGACTACCTTTTATTATTTGTATGAAGCCTATCCTTTTCTTGATTGTTCACGTAGTGGGTAATCCCTTGAAGTTGGACATTGTTACTATTGCTCTCTCACGTCCGGAGTTGCCATGGTTTGTATAGAGGTGAACCTGAGATTTCCAATGCCTAATTCCTTTTGCGTGGAGCTGGAGGATGTTTGTTATTGGCAAAAAATAACTTACGAAGAGATTTCTCAACTATGGATGAAATGTCACAAATATGGTATGACATGATTGCTTGCCCCAATATAGGAGGAGGGGGTCAACCAAAGAGAAGGGAATTCTACAGGTGGTGCTACCACCTGCAGGAGGAGCAGTCAAAGGCAAAAGAAAAGGAATTGGAGGTGGAGAAGCCAACAACGCAACCATGGGTAGTGGCTAGCACCTCAATGGCTACGCAGATTTGGATCGCAATTGAAAAATTAGAATCCCTAAAAGTCAAGATGATCAAAACTAAAAAGAGATATGTCCCAAAAATCAGGGAACTCATGCTGTTAATGAAACACTAATTCTTGATATCCCTCAATTAATAGATCCTTGGTGGAGGTTAAACAAGATATTCCAAATCAAGCATAATTAACTCTAGCCAAAAAATTTGGGATTGAAGATCAATTTCCAAATCAAGTGGACAATATCCTTTCTAGAAATATTGTGATTGAGAATTTTGTATCTGCCCCTAATGTGGACCAAGATTTTGAAGAGTAACAACACATCCAACATGTTGGACAAGAAGAATCTTTTGCTTTGGATGACTTTTTACATGATGATTGTGTTATGGAACAAATCTGCTCAACTGATATGCTTAATACTTACACTGCACTTTATGTGTCTTTAATACAGAAGCGGACCCTAAGAGATTGACTATGGATATTACTTAGAGTAGAAATAATGGAAGACTTTTTCTAAGGTAAAAGAAGCTAAAATTCCTCATGTTCTAGTTCCCACAAAACCTTTCAAGAAAAACAAGAAAGCCTAGGAAAAGGACAAGTATTTTAAAGGTCATGCATTGGTTACCAGAACCACTGCATTGGCTTGCAACCAACCCCACCACCCCCTACTGTATTACAAATGGGTTGTCTACTTTGGAATGTTTGAGGCATTGGTAATAAATCATCCATTTGTAGACTAAAGTATTTGCTCAAACGACATTTATATTAGTTTTTGGCTCTTTATGAACCAATGTTGGATATTAATAAGATTGCTTCAACTTGTCTCAGATTAGGGTTTGACTTTTGTATTACTAATCATACCAATAGTGTCTGGTGTTTTTGGAATAAAAATCTCCAAGTTCAAAGAATGGTAGCAAGAGTGGCATTCTTGTCTGGAAGAGACTTGACAAAGTTTTGACATCCATTAATCCACAAGCGATTAGAACTTTTTCAGAAATTCATGTGTCTCACTTGAGCAAAACATGTTCAAACCATTCCACTTTTCTGCTATCAATTATTCAAACCTCTTTCTTAGTCGTAAAACCTTTTAGATTTTAGATTATGTGGTTGAGGCATGAGAATTTTCTTAGTGTGCTTCAGTCCTATTGGAATACTCTTGCCTTAGGACCCCTTCAAAAGTTTTCTTATAAACTAAAAAAGTTGAAGATTTAGTTGAATACCTAGAATGCTGGAACCTTAGGAAATATCGTTCAAAACCTCAAGGAAGCAAAAGATTAGGTTTTACAGAAGGAGTTAAACATTGAGCTGTTTGGTTCTTAGTAGTCCAAGAAAGATTTAGCTTAGGCAAAAGCTAAATTGCTAAAATGTCTCGCCGATGAAGAAACTTTTAGGTGGCTAAAATCTTGTTTGAAGTGGCTTAAAGATGAGGAGAGGAACACGAGTACTTTCACTCTCGTATTCAAGACAATAGAGAAACAAGATTTTTATTGAAAGAATAAAAAATAGTGAAGGTGATTGGGTGGAGAATTTTTAGGATATTCAGACACAAGCCATCAGTTTTTTGTCTTGATTTTTGGATTTTAGAGGTTGTAGAAAAAATATAGAGTAAGACAATGAATTAGGTGGCATGAATTTATTATCTATTTGCATGAATGATATGAATATTCTTGAGTGAGATAGAGGACCTTTAGAGTAGAAGCATTGATTTTATAGAGTAAGGTGCCTATTTGGTCATTAAACTATATTTCGATTGTCATTTTATTCACTAAATTTCTTTGATAGCTGAAAATGTCACTCAAACTTTTAATTGTATCTAAGGAGTCACTCCATCAATTTGAGACATCAAATATCTGTTAGCCAACGCATGCGCATGTCACATGAATTTTAGTAGGGATAAATTTGTCAAATCACCCCTTACCACACTTTACTTTTTCCTTCCCCAGTTAAGTCAAATATCATTTCTTAATAACCATCAATCACCTTCCTACCACCACCTTAGCCCCATCTCTGCCACCCCCAACACCCCTTCCCCATAAGAGACAGCAACCCTCCATCCCTCTCCCACCTTTCCTTTCACTCCCACCCTTTCCCACTCTCATCCCGCCACATCCCATCCCTGTCCCCCCCCATCCCGTCGCCTTCATCTCTCCCCAACCCATCCCGCCACCCACATTCTCTTTGCCGCCCCATCCCGCACTCCCCTATCCCCTACTCTACCCCATTCCTCTCTTACCTAATCCCGCTACTCCCAAACCCTCTCCTACCCTAATTTTGTGAGTAACATAGAAATGTGACATTCTAAAACTAGCTAGCAACTAAATTTATGCGCATTAAAGTTATAATTAGTGTTTAAGTTCGAGATATCTATGTTGATGATGTTGAAAGCTATGACAAATGGGTGGTTTTTAAGTGTGAAACATAGAGCTGGGGTAAACTAGCCATACAAGTCCAGAATGTCAATAGGCTATTTTGGGCCCCTAAAGAATCATTTGTCATATCTTCCACTCCGTTAAAGTATCAGTCCAATTCCACATCTGGAGACACCACGGCATCCTCATCTTTACAAATCATTTACATGGGCCGAATACAAGCAAGCTACTTATTCTCGATGCTTTGAAGATACCCATCTCAATTTATTGGGATTGGTAAGATGGGGGTAGGAGAGGGTTTGGGATAGCTGGATTGGGTAGGAAAGGGATGGGAGTGACGAGTTGGGGTAGGAGAGGCATGGGGTAACGGGATGGAGTGGGGAAAGGGATGGGTTGGGGTGACGAGATATGGTGGAGAAGGGATAGGAAGTGTCAAGATGGGGTATAGAAAGGCTTGGGATGGTAGAATGGGATGGGAAAGGGATAGGGGTGGAAGGAAGACAAATTGTAAAGTTTATTAAATTAAAATTATTCAATTTTTTTCCCAATCTTTTTATATCTTCAAGCAAGATCTCACTTGTAATTTATACTTATTTTTCATTATATAATTTTGACCCCAAATTTTTTATTAAACAAGCCTGTTAGCTCACTGTAGTTCGACAAAAATGTCCAGATGAGACACGTGAATCGCACATGCATTGACTAATGGAGACTTAACGACTCAAATTGACGGAGTGACCCCTTAGACACAATTTTAAAAGTCGAGGCCACCAAAGAAGTTTAGTGACTAAAATAATAATTGGAGCATAGTTTAGTGACTAAATTGGCACTTTGCTCTTTTATATTTTGTTGAACTAGTGATAGATTTCCTTAGATTATTTTGTATGTAAATCATTAGTATTTGGTTGCAAAATAGAAAGAAACTCTAATTCCACTGGTTATTATTTTTGGAATTGGGTGACTTTTTCTTTTGGAGCAACTATGGTAAGTTTGGCAAATTTACTTAGATTTTCCTTTTCTATTTCATTGTTGTTTTTGAATAGATAGAGTATTTCAGTAACTTCAAATATTGTCATGGTGGCTGGTGGGCTCAATACGGACAATGCAATCTCTTTATATTTCTTTTTCTGAGGTCATCAAAATATTTCTAACAACTCTTAATTTTGGGGGATTATTTGTTAAACGTTTGGGTAATTAAAGAGGGATATTTGTAATTTGGCAAAACTCAAGGTATATTTAAAAATTTGATCAAACCTAAGGGAGGTAAATGTAGTTAATCTTAAATTTATCTACTAAGTACTCTTAATATCCATTAGTGGTTAACAATTTATTTTTTAAAATATATAAAATCTCAATAGAAGTACCACTCGTGCAGCACACATGCCATTTTCTAATATATAAAGTACATATTGGAATGTTTAAATGAAGGGATCTAAAATTTTTATGTATCCAAGAGAAAATAGATATAATATTTTGGTGGTTTAACTGCTTAGTGATAAATATGAATTTGTTGGATAGAACGAGGTTCCGCGTAAGAATTATAGAGCAGGTAAAAAAATTATTTTCTTGTAAATGTAATTTTATATAGTTGTTAGTACATAAAAGAAAGTGTAGAGCTTTCTAATTTTTATTTTGTATTATCTATCAGCATAATAGTATTATTTTGATGAGCTATTTTTGGGGGAAAATATCATATTCGGTGATTTGAAATAAATATTTGTGTATTAAGTTGGATTTTTTGAACAAAAAAGAATCTAAGATAAGGATACTAGTACTACAAGTTACTTCTAATTTAGTTTGTTGTTATTAATTTAAAGCAAGAAGTGTTGCATCAACATCAAATCGATTATAATTCTCCACATTGGTTGTAGGATTCTTTACATATAACTGTTATCAAATGAAGAACACACAGTAAAAAGATATCTTGAAGTGACAACTTTATGCATTTAATGTTATAGTGGTTGATAATAATTTTGAGATTCAAATCTATTTAAACACATAAATGTATGAAATGTAAAATATTTGCAGGTTTTATGATGTATCATTGAATTTAGATGAAAACTATACCACTAAAGCTTTTAACATGACGTCATATAAACAATCATATAAATTTGGTTATCCAATTATTATAGTCTTGGTACTTTGCAATTCGTATGTTAAAGATAAATTAGAGAATCAAAGATTGGTCGATTTTATAGCTTGTCAATATATTTGACATGATGCATATTTATGTAATAATAAAAAAAGTATACATGCATGTGCTGATCTCAATCTAAATTTAAAATGCTTTCCTTTCTTATAAATAGTTATTTCCATTGTCATAAATAGTTGTTGAGAGGGTCTGTAAATTTTTCATAAGAAACCCAACTAATTAAATATAGTGTTAATTACATCTACCTTTGAGCTTTGAGAAATTTACTAAATAAACCGTGAAGTTTGGCCAAAAAATGTACAGAACCCCTTTATGATTTGGCCAACCTATAAATTACCTCCTTGTGGTTTCAAAATATACATTTAATCTCATGTTCTTTGTATTAGTTTACAAAACTAGCAGAATGAGGCTTTCGTCCCTTGTTGTGTGACACATGCACCATATCTGCTGTTGTTGTTGCTAGATTTTGAGTAGAAATGAACTAAACTTACATATCTGCCCTTGATTAATTTCTTTATCTTTTATAAAATCTTTCTTCCTCACAAATTTGAGCAAAATTTACCACAAACAACCTAAATTCTAGTGTCAAATTTAAAAATTAATAACTCATCTTCTTCCACCAAGTCACCAACCTCCTCCTCCTTCAGCCATAGCTATCACCTTCAACTCTTTGCCACCATCCCCAACTCCCCATCCCATCCACTCACAACCCAGAACTCCACCCCTAACCCCTATTTTTTCTACCTATCCTTCTCCCATCTTGACCCCCTGAATCCCCAATGTCAGATCTGTCACCCCCTATCCCAGAACCGCCATACCCTACAACCTTTACCCCATGAGATCCCCTTCCCAGCCTTCCCTACTTCACCGATATTCTCCTTTTGCTACCCCCACCTAAATCTTCCTACCCTCACCACCTATCACCCCAATCTTTCCCTCCCCATCCCTCATCTCGATCACTTCTTCACCACCTCGATCTCCCATCTCCTAGCTCACCATGCCATCCCAACCTCTTCTCTACCCTCATGTAGCCACTCCCAAGCTCCATCCACCATTCTCTTAATTTTTTTAAAATTTTTTCCATTTTTTTTTGTTTTGTGAAATGATTTTTCCTAATTTTTCTAACTTTATTTTTATTTTTCTGGTGAATTTTGTTTTATTCTAAATTTTTATTCACTTTTTATTTTTCAAAATTTTTCTTTTTTTTATGAATTTTCCCTTTTTATGAATTTTTTCCTGTTCATTTTTTTACTTTTATTTTTTTTTTTAAATTATTATCTTGGGAAGACAACATCAAAGTTTGGAATGAAGGTTAAAAAATATTATTTCATTTTAACCCAACATTTGTCTATATTTTTTAATTTGTCCCTAAGATTTGACCATTTTCAATTCAATGTTAAATTCAATGGAAAAGTTCACCATTTTTAGAGATATATATAGGGACATATATGACTTTTAGCATAATTCCATTACGATCATCTACTGCTATTTAGTTTTCAAACTAGTACAAACCACAGGGAGTTAAATGCTATTGTATATTTTGAAACCACGAGGTAACTTGTAGGTGAACCAAACTATAGGAGTCCTCTGTATAACTGAAAATACCGAATGCCCAACCAAATAATATGAAAAGGCCAAATTCCATGTACCCATTTCTCCTGTCCAATAAACCTTTTGACCCTTTCCTAGAAACACTCTACCTCCTTTCCCCACCTTCTTTCCTGCCACTTTCCGATCCCCTTCACCCTTAATGCACCAACCCCATAAACCTAAAACCTTCTTGCCCGAAATAAACATTAATTTTTGTAGTCTAATTCCGATCTTGCATTCTAATTCCTTTTCCTCATACTTGCTAGTATCTTTCACAATTCTTCCTTCTTCATACCCGATTTGCCTCCTCATGCAGTAGGTAAGATTGTATTCTTCTTCTTTAATTTCATTCCAATTAAACATTCTTACAATATATAATCATTTGACATGGTTGTCCAGTTTATATAATTTTGTATTTTATCTTAATTGTATGCAAGAACACTAGTTTTTCTTGCTTCATTATTTAAATTACGAATTTGGTTATCCTGTTTTGTTATATTTATTGGGGTTTGCTTTATTTTGTGGAATTTATAGATTTTTGTGTAATTAATGAAATCATGTGCCTTGAATTTTCAATTTCAAATAGAAATATCACTATTTTTTCTTGTTTTGAATATTTAAATTATAAATTTGATTATATTTGTTCTGTTGTAGTTATTGGTGTTTGCTTCATTTTATGGAATCTAGTATATTTTTGTCTATTTGATGAAATCGTGTGCTTTGAATTTTCACTTTTAAAATAGAAATGTTATTCTTTTTTCTTGTTTTGATAATTTAAATTATGAATTTGATTGTTTTTGTTTTGTAATATTTATTGGGATTTGCTTCACTTTTTGGAATCCCGTAGACCTTGTCTGTTTGATGAAATCGTGTGCCTTCAATTTTCAATTTTCAAATAGAAATATGTCACGTGCGTCGTACGTGCCTTTTTATAGTATATATAATATATATACATTAGAGGATATATATGACACAATCTTGAGTTTTTATGTATCCAAGAGAAAATAGATATAAATTTTTTGGTGTTTTGATTCTTTAATTATAAATATGAGTTTTTCATATTGAATGAGATCATGAGTAAAAATTATTGAGTGGGTAGAAAATTATTTTCTCATATTTGAAATTTTATTAAAGTTTTTATTATATAAAAGTGTTGCATGAAATTGATTATAATTCTCTTCGTTGGTTTTGTGATTCTTTATGTATAAGATATCTTGAAGCCATGAAATTTACAAATTTCCCTTCAAACTCCGTAAAATGTCAAATAGAATAACTGAAAAGTCCAAATGCCTAACAAAAAATATGAAAAGACCAAATGCCCAATTATTCAATTCTCCTATCTCTTCAATCATATAATCCTTTCTAAGAAACACTCTTCCCCTTCTCCTTCCTCTCCCATTTTCTTCCCTACCACTTTAACCCTCCTCTCCCGGCACTCTCAATACACCAACCCCATCGAACCCGAAACCTCATTGCTTGAAAGGAAGATTAATTTATGTAGCCCAATTCCGATCTTGATTTCTAATTTCATTTCCTTGTACTCCCTAGTACCACCCCTAACTTATCCATCGTAATGCCAAATCATCACCTCGGTAAGAAAGATTTTAAAATTTTTATTAATTTCATTTTAATTAAACATTCTTACAATTCTATTTATATATATATAAGCATTTTAGTGATTGACTGATTCATAAAATTTTATATTCTATCATAATTCTTTCTGTTTACTATTTCATTTTGTTTTTCAGAAGATTTTTGCGTAAATGAAAGAGAAATTTAATTTTGTGTTATTTTTGGGTTTAAATGTTGTAGGGAAAAAAAAGAAGAGCAAAGGAATAGAATGAATTGGGTGGTATATGAATGTATTATTTGTTTGCATGAATGATATGAATGATATTTAGTGAGATAGGGAACCTTCAAAGTGGAAGCACTGATTTTAAATTTTGTTGAACTAGCGATAGATTTCCTTAGATTATTTTGTATGTAAATCATTAGTACTTGGTTGCAAAATGGGAGGAAACTTCAATTGAAGTGGTTATTGGTTTGGGAATTGAGTGGCGTTTTGTATGAGCAACAATGGCAAATTTGGAATATTTACTTAGATTTTTTTTTTTAATTTCAATTTTCTTATTGAGTAAACAGGGTACTTCAGTAACTTCACACGTTATCATGGTGGAAGGCGGGCTCAATAAGGGCAATGTAATCTTTTTACAAATTTTTTTGATGAGTTCATCAATATTTCTAACGGCTCTTAACTCCGGGTATTTATTTGTTAAACGTTTGGGTAATCAAAGGGGATATTTTTAATTTGGCCAAACTCAGAGTTTATTTAGTAATTTGATCAACTTCAGGGGAGAATAATGCAATTAACCTTATACTTACTACTTTATAATATTGATTAGTAATTCACCATTTATTTTAAAAAATATAAAATCTCTAATAAATATGAGTATCAGACGTGGTGCGTACATGCCATTTTCTAATATATAAAATATATATTAGAAGATATAGTTGATAAGATCTTGAGTTTTTATGAATCCAAGAGAATATATATATAAAACTTTTGGTGTTTTGACCGATAAATATGAGTTTGTTAGATGGAATGAGATTACAAGAATTATTTAGCAGGTAGAAAATTTATTTTCTTGTAATCGTAGTTTTATACAGTTGCTAGTACATAAAATAAAGTGTCAAGTTTTGTAATTTTTATTTTCTATTATCTAGCATAATAGTATTATTTTGATGAGCCATTTTTCGGGGGGAAAATACTATATTCAGTGGTTCAAAATAAATATTTTGTCAGTTAAGTTGGATATATATTTTTTTACAAAAAAGAATCTAAGATAAGGATACTTGTCATGCAATTTACTACTAATTTAGTTTGTCGTTATTTTTTTAAAAGGGAGCAGTGCTGCATCAAATTGATTATATTTCTCCACGTTGGTTTTATAATTCTTTATGTAGAACTATTATCTATCTAATACACACTTGAAGAATAAATAATAAAAGATATCTTGAAGCGATGACATTTAAGAATCTAATGTTATAGTAATTGATAGTAATATTGTGATTAAAAATCTAATTATACACGTTAATGTATGAAACTGTAAAATATTTGTAGGTTTTACGTCATTATCGTTGAAGTTAGAAGAAAACTACACCATTAAGACTATTAACATGTTATCAATTTCATAAAGAATTATATCAATTTGGTTATCCGATTATTATAAGTTTCTTATTTCGCAATTGTATGTTAAAGATAAATTAGGGATTCACAGATTTGTCAAAATTATAGATTATGTGTGTGTATGTGTGTGTGTGTATAAAGAAAATATTGGACACCAAAACAATTAATTTATGATGTGTTAATCTCAATCTAAATTTATAATGCTTGTCCTTTCTTAGGTTTTTTTTTTCTTTGGGAGGTGTTTTGTAGGTGCAATGGAGGCCTAGGTGTTTTGGGTTTGTGACGCATGCTAATGTGGGTCAATATTGGGTCCATATAATAATTGTTTTGTGCTGAGCTGATCTCAATTTACCTCTCTACTAGAGGTGTTCGAAAAGTATATCCAGTCGAGTAAATAGCTTTGTGAATGCTGCTTTGGGTCTGAAGTCCATTTAAGGTATTGCAACTAGATAACCAACTACCTACTTAGCTGGTTCAAAAATCTTTTGAAATTGCAGTGCATATAATAGAAAGATTTAAATATGCTAATATTAAACTCATCTATTCCCGTCATAGACTAATTATTTCTATTGCTATAAATAGTTGTTTAGAGAGAATTATAAAATTAATAGTAAAATAACACGAGACTAAATTGGGAAAAAGCCTATTATCCATAGGTTTCTTACATTTGTTGGTGCACAGTAAATTGTAATAGTGGCAAACAATCTCGATAGTGCATGGGATACTTTGATCTGAATGTAATAAACCCTTTCCGGGAGTTGCCCTGAAATTGGAGATTGATTTAGTAACAGTCTCAAGTAGTATCTTTTTTCTTCTATACGGATTACCTCCGTTGATTCCCTTATTGACATTTCTTTGTTCCTCTCTTCCCAGGTTGTGCTTTTTTGTACCACACATAATGCTCTGAGATTTCACTATAAATGAGTTTTTCATTCAAAGAGAATGCTTGCAAATTTCAAAATATTCTATTGGCATTGCTCTTGACAAATTCTCTCTTGAAGAATATCTACCAAATTTTGAAGGCTCACATAAGATATACATTGCTTAGCTAGAAGATGAGGATGCAAATTTATTAAGGGCAAAATTTCATACACATCATTAAAGTTTTCCGAATTCCTAACATTGGTCATTAAATTTTTCTTGACAAAATAATCACTGAACTCCGAAAATCATTAACAAATGGTCATGTTGCCCTTTTGAGTTGTTAAGTCAAGCATTATCTTAAAGCATGCGAAGCACAAATTCTAATGAGGTAAAAATGTCCAAAATATAATAAGATGATTTTAGATTTTTTTTTCCTTTTTTTTTTTTTCTTTGAGCTGTCAACCTTTTTTCACATCTCTTTCTCTTTTTCTACTCATCTTTTTCTAAAACCTCCTCCAATACCACTACCACCTCCAATAGCCCAAACACCACCACCTACCCTTATTTCCCTACTATTTTTTGTTCTTTTATCTTTATTTCTTTCTTTTCCATTCTTCATCCTCTTCATTCTTCATTTTGCTCAAAAACTTAAAAGCAAACATATTATTAATAATCGACTAATATTTCCTACCTAGTTTCTATTTTTTTTTAATTTTAAATTCTCCATCCCTTTCATTCTTCATTTTACTCAAAAAATTATAGGCAAACCTATTATCAATAATTTGTTATCACAGAACTCAAACTTGGACCAAATTATTTCCTCTTTATCTTATCATTTTTTTAGTTTTAGTTTTTTTTTCACTAGACTTATTCTTATGCTATCAATTCTTGAATGTTGATGTTTTCGATTGAATGATTTTTGGTCAATTGCACAATAATTATACAAAGATTATTAAGTGATTTCAAAGTGAAATATTCCTAGTGGATTTCAAATATCCTCTATAAAATTTTGGTAGTTATTACTTAATATTTGGTCAAGAGATTTATAACTCTAGGAAACTAGAGTTATATGTACCTAAATTTCATATTTTTACCCTAGTTTCAAACATTTTTAGGGTTCAAGTGTTGTTTCTACTGGTTGTTGCATTTATGTTCTAAACTAAAGTAGTTGTGTTAATTTACTGCTTTTAATGTTATTTTAGACTTTTTATATAATTAATATAGTGTATTTATTTGTTGGGACTGATCGGAGAAAACGGTGTGACAATCTGACGAGAATAGATCAAATCAAACCGTCAAGCAACAAGGACTACAATCATTAAAATAAAGAAGTAAAGTCATTAACCGCGGTCACCAAAGAAAAATTGCTACTAGAACTTTGATCGTGCTCATTAACCGCATTCACCAACAAGAGGCATCAGTGACCGTAGTCATTAAAATGAAGAAGGAAATTCATTGATTACAGTCACCAGTAAATTCAATGGGTCACATGACCATTAGTGACCACGGTCAAAATTTTGAAGAAAGGATTTCATTTCTGTGATCACCAAGCTGTCAGTGATAGTGGTCATTAAGCACGGTACGAGTCATTTTGAGGGGCAAATTTATCCGTTCTACGGCAAATTGTAGCTGTAGTCTCCTTTCCCCAATCCTAGCACTATAAATACATCTCTTAAGCTTCTTTGGTGGCTAAGTAGTGTAGAAATAGGGTGGGATTAGAGTAGAAAGCCTTAATGTAGTGTAATGGGAAGGATTTTCTTAGATTAGGTGTAGTGTAGTTTAGTCTCAAAGCTCCTAATTGTAGATTAAAGACCCTTAGTGTAAGTTCTCTTTATTTTAGTTTAATGTCATTTTCTTTGGCATAATTTAATGTAGTTTAGTTTAATTGCTTTCTTTATTTGTGCTTTCTTAGATTAAGCGGTTCATAAGTCTGTTGCCCTCTTTTAAATATGCCCTCTTAGTAGTAATTTGTATGTAGTAAATTAAAAAGTGAGATGCTTTCTTAAATGCTCTTTTTTTACATGGTTTCTTGAATGCCTCTTTAAAAGTACTTTCTTAGTGGTAAATTGTTACTTAGATTAACTAATTAGGACAGATTAGTTTATGCGCTTTCCATTTAGTTGCTTTTTTTTTTACTTGAATTCTTACTGTAATTGTTAAATTAGTTTATGAGCTTTTTTTTAAAAATTCTACCTTAGTGGTAATTAGTAGTTTAGGTTAGTTAATTGCTTTCTTAAACTGCTTTCCATGTTAGTTGCTTCTTTAAATGCTTTCTTAAAATGTCATCTTTTAACATGCTTCCTTTAATTACTTTCTTAAAAATGCTTTCTTTAATGTTACTGGTCACTTTTAAATTGCTCAACTAGTTAGTTTTTAAATTTCTTAGTCTTTTAGATTCTAGTTTTAATTAAAGCTGTTAAATTGACCACTTCAACAAATAATCTAATCAAACAATTGATAATCACTAACCAATCCTTGTGGATTCGATCCCAACTTCCTGCTTTACTACTAGTTGACAATCGAATACTTTCGGGATACCGCCTAGTTAGTAGTTCGATGTAAGTGTTTTGTAAATTTTATAGCTAGATATTTTCTAAAAAGGCATGAAGTTTTTGACGTCATTGCCGAGGATTAGTTTTCAGTGATATTGATATAATTTTGTTGGATTGCTAGATTGAAGTCTTTTGTATTTCTTTTCTAGATTGAAAGATTTTTTCACTCTGTCAACTCATTTTTTATGGTTGAGAAGATCAAAACTTTTTCATTCACCTATTTAAACAAACAAAAACTTTTTCATTTTGTAGTTGTGTTCTTATTTTGAAAAATCCAAAATGATTTTTTTGTTGATAGATAGTTTAGACTAGCTAGTAGTCTAAACTTGTCTAATTTTCTTGTTTGTGTATTTTAGTTCTTTTTCTTGTTTCTATTTGTGTTGTTTGTTGCGTCAAGATCGTGCAAGGACCAAATTAAAATGATGCATACCAAGGAAATCATCATTATTAATGATAATGGAGGCATGCTCAATGGGCATGATTCTTGTTATGGTTACTCTTCTTATCCCTTGGATTATAAAGAAGGATGATCTATCCATCCATATCCTTATGAAAATTACCAAAAAAATCCCTATTCTTTCCCTCCACCTCAAGAACCTTTCTATGAACCGATGGAACCTCTTTCTTTCATCCACCAATCCAAGAATAATGGACATGTGAATACAACTTCAAGAACTTTAGAAAGAAATTGCCAAAGTTCGAGAAGAAATTGCCAAAGAGCAACAAGAAATAGCCCAACTCTAAGAAGAACAAGCTCAACTTTGAGGAGAAAGCTAGATTCTTTGAGACCAAAACACATCCACCAAAAAGTTACAAGACCAACTTGCCCAAGTTCAAGGAATGGTAAATGGTGAAGAACAATAGACTCCAACACTCCTACCTATTGATGAAGAACTAGCTCAAGAAGAACAAATTGAAAATGTCTTGCAAGAAACCGGTTTCAAAGAGCTGCTCTACTGAAATTAAAGTCATAACAGCCAAATCACTTGATACTTATGTATATGGGTGTGAGTTTGTTCCGGTTATAACGAAAGAGTGCCATGTGGGGTATTCGTGGACAAAAAACAGCTTGAGGAGAAGGAGAAGATGGATATTTCCTAAAAGGGGCAGGGATGGCACAATCCACATATGCTGGAGTTCAAATCCTTAGGGATTTCAGAGGAGTTCAACAATTATGCAAATTCACCAAGGATTACAATATCCTTGGGAAGCCTCATTGGTACTCATGGAGTATTTCTTTTCCTTACTATTTATTATGTTTCTTTAATTTGAGTAGCCCGGTGGGCAATAAAGGCTTATAGCCTTATCGTTAATTTAGTTATGTTTTTTTGTTGGCGAGTGATTTTTGGATGTTCTTGGTCAAATTTGGCTATTGACAATAATGATTGATGGCAATATAGTATTCTTGTGATTGTTGTGGTGATTGTTGGATGAACTTGAACTTGGTTTGCTACTTGATTATGAGAAAGTCTACTTATTAAGACATTAGACTTGTTAAGTCTTGGGTTAATTTTTGAGCAAATGATATGAATGCTTGACATAGATTTGAGGGTAGTTTTGGTTATTGAATGACTTTTTTAAGGCTAATTACGTATGAGCCTAAGTTTAGGGGAGGAATTGGGCATACCGATAACTTATTTGTTATGTTAAACCCTATTAACCTTATTTTTGTTTTCCTTCCTTCATTTGTTTGGACCTCGCGAAGTCCCAATGACCCCTTCTTAGCATAGCATTTTTTGTTTAGAAAAGAATAGGAAACCTCTAGACTTATGTGTTTAATTATAGTAGTATTTACATGGGTTACTTGGAATTACTCATTGCTTAAGTTTGTTTTGTGTTGTGCTCATTCTTGATGAATTCCATAATTAAGGGTAACATTCTTGTTCTAAGTTCATTTGTGCTTAATAGTTACATTCACATTCATTTGATTGATATATTGTCCATCTTCTAATTGAACTTTTTATGCTTACATTCTAGTAGTAATTTTTATTTCTTGTGATACGGATGAGTGGTAGGATGAGTTGTACTAATCATTGAACAATATAAAAAGTGTGAGAAGTCTAGTGTCTTGTTCTTTGGGAATAGTTTTTGTTTTTTTTGTTGTGAAAGTGGTAATTTGATGTTGAACATAGGTTATGCTTCATGTGAAAAATGGAATTTAACCGTGGAAACTCAACAATATCTTTAAATACTTCATAAAATGATTTTCTTAACTAGTTTTATCCTCAAACTTTACTTTTTCCGTAGAGTATTTCCAATGCCAAGTTCAATTGATGGTTGAAATGGTTAAACATTTCAAAATTTTTGAGAATTGATTTTGAGTATAGAAAGAAATGGCTTATGCTATCGTTTGATAATGTTGTATGAACTTGTATTTTGGAATACTTTATGGATTTTGTTGAGGTTTGCCTTGGTACATTGATTGGGGTAGTGTAAATATCCCATTTTAGCCAAGTTAGTTGGATTTTAGCTATAAACAATGATCTAGGCATTCTTGGACTGTTTGAGCCAAAAAACTAACCTTACATGGATATTATCCCTAGTGTCCCCATTGAACCTTATAGCGCAATTTTTTTTTTAACCACATAACTTAGACTCTCCACTTCGTTTATTTATTCTAACTTCATCCCATGACCTTAGTCATTGTGGAGTTAGAGCTCATATATTGGGTTGAAAGAGATTTTTGTGTATTTGTTGGAGAATAAAGTCTAGAGTTCAATGTAGTTTACGTTTCCCATTATATAATTGTTGTGTATTTGTTATTGTTATTGTTGAAAAAACCAAAAACAAAAAAAAAATGAAGTAGAAAAGAAAAGTAAAGAAAATTGCAAGTGTTATGTTTTTATTGAATAAACAAGGCTCGTCTTGCCCTCAAAAGTTGATCTAGTGTGAAATAATGTTGTTGGGGTGAAGCATTCCTTTGGTTAAGTTTTGTGCTAAATGTTGCAGTGCTAACAAATATCCTTGTGTATTCAATTGCATTGAATAGACTTTGTACATTTCAAAATAAGTCCTACTGATCTTTCTATACTTGGGACAATCTTTGAAAAACATAACTTGTTCGTTCTAAATCAGCCTACATTTGAATTGGCATTCAATTAACTCTTCATTAGTCAAAATATTTTTTGTGATCAAAATTGGTGTATACTTTTATAAATGAAGGAGTCGATGAAAATATTGGGTTTATTGAGTTAAAACACCATTTTTGCTTTTGACTAGTGCGCTGGACTTCAACATTCCAATTTCAATTTCAATTCCATGGCAGTGTTATGTGTTTTGTGTTAGTCGTAATTGTTGTTCTTTATTTTGCTCGGGACAAGCAAAAGTTTAAGTTGGGGTGTGATAAAACTAGGAAACTAGAGTTATATGTACCTTAAATTTAATATTTTTTTCCCTAATTTCGAACATTTTTAGTGTTTAAGTGTTGTTTCTATTATTTTTTGCATTTATGTTCTAAAATATAGTAGTTGTATTAATTTAGTTCTTTCAATGTATCAGCTATTTTCTGTTTTTATATAATTAATAGTGTATTTATTTATAAGGTTTGATTGAAAAAAAAAGCGCAGCAATCAAACGAGTAATGGATCAAATCAAGATGTCAAGCAGCCACTGATCACGGTCATTAAAATGAAGAAGAAAAATCATTGATTGCGGTTACCAGAGAAAAATTGCTACTGAAACTAGGACTGCGCTCATTAATCGCAATCAACAACAAGTGGAATGAGTGACCATTGTCATTAAAATGAAGAAGGAAATTCATTAATTGCAGTACTAAGAAAATTCATGTGAACATTAGTAACTGTGGTCAAAATTTTGAAGAAGGGATTTCATTGACTACAACCACTAAGCTGTCAATGACCACAGTCATTGAGCGCGATACAAGTGATTTTAAGGGGCAAATTCTTCCATTCAGTGGCAAATTATAGCTGCAGCCTCCTTCCCCCACCCTAGCACCATAAATACATCTCTTATGTCTCTTTGGAGCTAAGTAGTGTAGAAATAGAGATGGGAGTAGAGTGGAAAGCCTTAATGTAGTGTAGTTCTTCATTTTCCTCCCCATTTGAGGAGGATTTTCTTAGATTAGGTGTAGTGTAGTGTAGTCTCAAAGCTCCTAGTTGAAGATTAAAGACCCTTAGTGTAAGTTCTCTTTAATTTAGTTTAATGCCATTTGTTTTGTTGTAATTTAGTGTAGTTTAGTTTAATTGCTTTCTTTACTTGTGCTTTCTTAGATTAAGTGGTAGATTTGCTTGTTGCCCTCTTTTAAATATGCTCTCTTTGTAGTAATTTGTAGGTAGTAAATTTAAATGATTTCCAAAATGCTCCCTTTATATATTGTTTCTTGAATGCCTCTCTAAAAATACTTTCTTAATGGTAAATTATAGTTTAATAGCTAATTAGGATATCTTACTTTATGGACTTTCCATTTAATTGATTTCTCTACTTGAATTCTTAGGGTAATTGTTAAATTAGTTTATGGGCTTTCTCTTAAAATGCTTGCTTAGTGGTCGATTTGTAGTTTAGGTTAGTTAATTGCTTCCTTAAAATGCTTTCTATTTTACTTGCTTCTTTAAATGCTTTCTCAAAATGCAATCTCTTTTACATGCTTCCTTTAATTGCTTTCTTAAAAATATTTTCTTTAATGTTAATGCTCACTTTTAAATTTGTTAACTAGTTAATTTTTAAATTGGTTCCTTAGTCTTTTAAATTCTAGTTTTACTTAAAACTTTCTTAAATTGATCACTTCAACTAATATTCTAGCCAAATAATCGGTAATCACCAACCTATCCTTATGAGTTCAATCCCTACTTCCTTTTACTATTAGTTGAAACCATCTACTTGTAGGATGCCGCCTAGTTAATAGTTGAATTTAGGTGTGCTATAAATTGTATAACAAGGTGTTTTCTAAAAAAGGCATCAAGATTAGACAGATTTCATGGTGATTTGAGTGATGGAATAGCCATTAGATTTGGTCATTTGCAGGTGGATTTTGACAAAATTAGTAATAGACTAGACACTGAGATCAACGTGAAAAACTGAGTTGGAAGGTAAAATATAATTGAAGAGCGGTGGTGAAACTCCGGTGTAAGGTGGCACAACCACCATTGGCAAATTCGCAGCATAGATTGATGTCAACAAGAAGATGAACTTCTAAAAATTATATTTTGACCTATCAAAATTTTTTATAAACTATTAGTTTCACAATTAAATTTGAATATACTTTAGAAATTTTATTTTGACACACATTTTGGCAAAGTACTAGTTTTACCACTAAATATATCCAATGCCTTTTGGATGTTTTTATCCTTTGAAAAATCTCACGTGCACCTCACATTTGCACATAATAGCCATATAAACATCCAAAATTGATGGACTAATTATTGGATGACGATTTTAGGATTTGGGTGACTATTTTGACTACAAAAAAATTAATGACCAAATTTAGGACTTGAGAAAAGTTTAGAGCTATGTATGTATTTTTCCCATTTATAAATGTTGGGTACACCTCATTCATATAGAACATTGAAGTCCCCTCCAAATAATTTCTTATGCTAATGCCCATTTAGCATCATGAAGCTGTTGAATTTCATCTACTATATTGTCTCTATCAGCATAAGCAATACAAACACAACATGATCATCTACTTTGAAATGTGCTTGTATAAATACTTTTACTACCAAATAGGATAAAGTTTAATATTAAAGGTAGATGTGCATTGGGATCATATTGGAACATATGAAAATAGAATAATTAAAATAAGATAAGTCTCTATTATGAGCATGTAAAAATATTTGGGGAAGACATTATGGATGTAGATATACTAAAGTAGTCTTCTACTTCTAGAACTACATAAGAATATTTTAGGCATAACTAAAAGTAAAGAAACAGTTAAAATATATATATACTCACACATAATAACCGTTTTTCTAACTTTCACCTCATTTACATCATTTCTTATTTTGTAGATTGGATATCTATATTATACTTATATTGTCTTGTTGCAAAACTAGTGAGGACAACAGGCAGAGCCATGTTAGAGTGAGGGAGCATTTGCTTCCCCCTCAACTTTTAAAAAAAATATAGAATAGGTAAGAAAATTTTAAAAATTTTAAAATTATCCTATAATTGCACCACCTAATATTTGTCATTTTTGCATTTTTTTTCTTTACATTGACCCCTAAAATTTAAATTTCTTAAATCATACAATTTAAAATAATAGCATCTTCAAAATTATGAATAAGTGTCACATGAAAATATAAAAATTTCTAAGACTTTGGATGTTTAGAACATAAAGTGGGCATGTAATTTTCATTTTAAAATTCATTTCTAAAACCATATTATACAAAAGTGCAGTTGTGACTTGTGAGTTGTTTCTTCAATTGTAAAAATCGTCTATTCTATACTATATATATATTTACATATATAATATATATATATATATAAGAATATATATTATTATTATTATTTTTCTTTTGTAACAATTAAGGCAACCCCCATCAGACCCTAAATGTAAAATTATATATAGTTATAAAAAAGTTACTTTTACTTTAACGATTTTAAAATACACTTCAATTGCCCTCCTAATATCAGGGTCCTAGCTCCGTGCTGATCAAGGATAATGATATTTGTATTTTGCAATAACCAAGATTTTTTTGCGTTGAGTTTTCCACATGGCCTATGCATCATATGTTTCACAACCAAATCATTGAATTCTTGAATTTTTATTTGTCTGGAAGTTCTTCACAAACAAATTTTTTTTAGTCATCCAGTGTTGTTACCTTGTTCTCAACACTTGAGATAATTAACTTGTGAGTATGGGATAAGCCTCTCTTCTAAAACTCGATAACAAGAACACACAACAACTATACCAAATACTATCTATTTATTGAGAAATTAATCTTTGAGGTTGTCCAATTAAGTTTAGTTGACTCTTGATGTAAAATCAAGTAAACCTATATTGAGGTTGTCATCCTTTATATAATTATTTTTGTATCATTTTCGATTCTGGATTACAAGTCATCGTGAGAAAATTGGATTCGACTATCCAAAATCGTTGTACCATGGATAGTATTATTGCCAGAGCAATAAATTTTCTGCCAGAGCTAATTTCACTAAATAGAAAAATTACCCTTTGTGAATGAAAGGCCAATTTTCAAAATTCTTCATTGGACTCACTACAAAGTTTGCTCCCTATATCCTTTTCTATGCCCATTGAAAATCCACCTGTATTGTCCCTCTCCAGTAGGCATACTTTTGAGTATAGAAACTTTTGCTGCAATAAAATTACCATATCATTTGTTTTTACGTATAAGCACACACAAAGAAACACTCATACCAGTTCCAAATTTATTGCAATGACACAAGGGAGATGAAAGTTTGGTTAGGAAATTGATGGTGTGAATTATGAAAGTTATAATTTCAACCATAAGAAAAGCATACAGCAAATTTTAGTTCTCACCAGTGGACCATAATAATCTGTTCTTCAAAATCTTAATATCAAAAAATTTGCTCATTCATTATTCCCATATGCTCAGGAAATCTCAATATCCAGAAGCTTAGTAAATAAATGGCAAATAGATTAAACACAATAAGATTGGCATTTGTGGTGATAATTTGATTTAATTTGCTTCTTCCTTCTATCATTTAATCAACAAGACAATTATAATTTATACAATCCTCTATTTTAATGTTATCTTCTTGAGGTCTATACCACTATGGTGGATCTTTCACTGTTTTGATCTACTAAAATCTCTCTAAATCTGCTCAAAAAAATTTATTTTCCATATCGAATCTGATCAACCATGACTACACAGCCAAGAAGGAAGCACACACATATACTCCGAGGAGGAAGAGTTTGACGGAGAAGGGGCTGATAGATTGTTGGTTATGATACAGGAAGATGATTTGAGAGACTAGGATAGGTCTCACAAAAAGAATGGGAAGTAAATGTCTTGATAATTGGAGGGTAATTTTGTCACTAAGAGCAAAATTGTTCTGGCAGGAAATTAATTGCTCTGGCAATAACACTATATCATATTGCCATGGCCCATGGCATCAAGATATTTGTGATATCTTTAGGACCTCCAACAAATGTTTCCATACCTACATGACATACTTGACAGCTACATATAAAACAATGAGGAAAAAAAAAAGGTTCTTATACATACACAATACACTTGAAGGCTATATATTCAAAAAAAAAAAAAAAAAAGAAGTTTTGATACCTACATGATAGATATTAAAAAGATACAAGTAGAAAGTTGGTTTCTCTGTTTTATATAACGTTACCAACCACAGAGAGAGAGAGAGAAGTAAATTAGTTTCTTTTTGTATAAATGGCACCAAACAAAGAAAAGGAGATTTTCATCCTACTAGATAGAAATGCAAATAAATAAATAAATAAAGAGAGAGAAGAAAAAATCTATGGCTATATACGCACTAGAAAATTTTGGTTTCTTTATAATGAAAACAATAATACTAATACATGAGCAAGAAAAAAAAAAGGAAAAAAACAAGAAAATGCTATATTGATTCACTTTTGTTCTCAATATATTGCACATGAAGAGAATTGACATACCAATAAATATAAACAAGACCTGCTTCTTCTACTAAAAGAATGGACTAGAGAACTATTTTCTATATATATATATATATATATATGGTGGGAGAAGTTGACATAGACTATATTACATAAAGTCTATTGACAAAAGAAAGACTGAATGCTTATCATATAGAATTCTTATCACACTTAGTAATATAGATTTTATTATTTAATATTAGTAATAGATAACTTGTTTGTAATTAGTGTGCCATTAAAATTATTAATGACCCAAATTACAATGAGGCATTTGTTGGAAGACAAATTTTACAGTGCACACATGCTTTTTAAAAAATAAGGATAAAATGTCAAAGATAAATATATGCCCATAACAATAAACTGCAAGCAACGGATTTAAAAAACATCATAGATTACATTTCTTGCAAGAATGCATTGCATAATCAACATCTACAATTCTAGCTTCTCCTGAGAAAATACTGATACCCGTTATATTGATCGTATCATTACCTAATTTTCTTGGTGGTATTATGAATTGTGTTAGGAAGGATCCTAAAAAATTAACAAAAGACCAAGACAAACACAAGCAAATAATAACAAAGAAAAAGATAAAATAAAAGAGAAATACTAGATTAATATAGTTTAGTCTAAAGAGCTAAATTAACGGGTGAAGAGGAGAAACATATTTCACTATGAGAAGTATATGAAAGCTTTAGGAGAGTGCTTCTAATTTTTTAACCCTACAGAGAACTATTACAAAACACAAGAAAGTTAAAAATAAGAAAAAATGCTCAATGACCAATAAGGCCCAATAGCTCACTAAAATCTCTCTTATGTTAGTGCTTAGTAAAAGTACATCAAAACACAAAACACAAAACCGTAGGTCTTTATTTATAAGACCAAATTAACAAAACTCTCTTTAATTTAACTAATGTGGGACAAGGCCCATACAATATGGCCCAAAAGTCCTTTGGTAACCCTACATTAGAGATCAAAGATACAATGTGCTCTATCTTAATTAGTTCTGTTCATACGTTCTGCTGTACCATTTTGCTAAGGCATCATCTTAACTGTATGGTGTCGAACAATTCAGTCATTTTTTTCAAAATTTATCAAATGTGCCTTCATAAAATTCCATGTCTTATCTGTTTTAAGTCGCTTGATCTATTTACATGTCTATTTTTCAATCAAAACTTTCTATTGCTTGAAAAATAGGTAAACATCATTCTTATATTTCAAAAAATAAACCCAAACTTTCCTTGAATAATCATTATTGAAAGTCAAGATATACCTGGTACCACCCTTAGATGATACATGATTTGGCTCCTAAAGACCAGAATGGATATAGTTTAACATACCTTTTGTCCTATAGAATGCCGCTAAAGAACAAATTTATACAAGGCAACCTTTGGGATTTGAAACTGAAGAAAAAGAAGACTATCTTCGCTTGTTGAAAAAAAAATCCTTGTATAGATTGACGTAGTCTCCAAGACAGTGGTATAAGATTGCTCAGGTTTTATTCCTTTGTGTTCTATCATGGTTATTTGTAGAGCATGTATGATAGTTGTGGCTACTTCTGAAAATAAAAAAATGGTTCTTTCATTTATTTGTTGCTTTATGATGATGACATGCTTGTTGCTGCCAAGAGTTTTATAGCAACTCACACTTTAAAAACATAACTAAATAGTGAATTTTAGACAAAAGATTTGCTAGTAGTTAAGAACATTATTGGCATAGAAATCAAGAGAGATCAAGATGCAATGAAATTGTTCTTGACCAAAAAGTATTACGTAGAGAGAGTTTTGGACAAGTTAGGCATGAGAGATATTGAACCCATGAGTACTTCTCTTGCAAGTCATTTTTGACTTTCAACTACTTAGTTACCACATTCAGCTGAGAAAAAAGGCTACATAGCTCAGGTTCTATATTCTAGTTGTACACGTCTAGACATTTCACAAGTAGTTAGTGTGGTTAGTAGATATATGTCTTTTCCTAAAAAAGAGCATTGATTGGCTGTATCCTCTGAAATGCATTTTCTAATGCTGCAAATGTACTTCAGACACTTGTTTGGAGTTCGAGAAAAATAGTGACACTTTGATTGGTTTTATAGACTCTGATTATGCTAGGATCTTGATAAAACTAGATCAGTTACTAGTTATATATTTTGTGTTGGCAGTTGTGTAGTTAATTAGAAAGCTATCTTACAACCTATAGTAACATTGTCTACTAGAGAGATGGAATGCATTACTGTGACCAAAGGGATCAAAGAAACCTTATAGTTTAGAGTTTTGTTTTGCAAGCTCAGTCTACATCATAGTGTGACTACAATTTACTGTGATAGTTAAAGTGCTATTCACTTGAGTAAAGATCATAAGTATCATGAGAGGATAAAACATATTGATATGAAGTTTCACTTCATTCACGATACTATTACTGAGGGAAAAGTTCTTGCTTAGAAGATAAGTACCGAAGATAATTCTCCTGACATGTTTACGAAATCTCTTCTATTTTACAAGTTCAAGAAGTGATAGCTTGGACTTGGTTGATGTTCTTCATTAGTGATTAAACCCAATAGAGAAGGTAGAACAAGTTTGTTATTTTTCTATTTTGTGGATGTGAGTATACGCTAAGTTGAAGATTTTTTATGTGGCTTGTGCATATTAGTTAAAGTAATGAGAGTTTTCTACCTTGATCTTAAAAATATATGATAAGTCTACAAAACCAAAGTCATATTATATTTATCCTACATTTATTGGTTTTGTACTAGTTTTGAACATTTTTAGTGTTAAGTGTGTTCTTTTTGTCTATTTATACTCTTAAATATGTGTTAGTACGTGTTTATTTAGTATCTTAGTATTAGTATTTTAGTATTTATTTGGGTGTTAATTATATTATTTTACTATATTCTTGTGTTTAAAGTTGTATCGTACCTTTAACCTAATTCTACTAGGAGTTAGGGTTTTTTCCTCTTGATATATATATATATATATATATATATATAAATATAAATATATATATACACATAAATACATATATCATATACTTGTGTGTGTGTGTGTGTTTGTTCTAAGGTGTTGAAAAAAAATAGCCCATCAATCGAAAGTTAGATAGGGATTTTAGGCACGAATCGACAGAGGCTGTTGAAATTGTTTGGGTTAATCCACACCAATGAGCTTCCAAGGTTTAGGGACCTCACCGGTAGCAAGCTTACACAATAAGGAACCTGCTAGTGGCAAGCTCTAAGTCGACGAGTGATTATTCTAGTAAACTAGAACTATTTCACTCTAAATTATAGCATTTTGATAGTTTAAATCCTGAACTTTGGGTAAGCAATTGAAGGTTTTTTCACATGAGTTTGAATTTCCATTCTTGATTAAATATAATAAGTTTTGTAAAATTTCTAACAAAATTAATTGCCTAATGGTGTTAATATTATGCAGGTCAAAAACTAGAGGTTGGAAGTTGGAATAAACAAAGCTCAAAGGACCAAATTGCAACAATGGAAGAAATGAAGAATGTTGGGAAAAGTGTCGAGATTGGATTCGATCTCAAACTTTCCATATCGCGATCTCGACTCAGGAAAATGTCAATGTATTAGAGTCAAGATTTCGATCTCGAATTTTCTATATCGCGATTTCGACTCGCTGAGGGTTAAGTTGTAAGGGCAATTTTGTAAACTTTCAGCCAACAACTCCTGACTTTTGCCTTGTGTAACACTACACTATTTAAGCTACTAAAAATAGGAAGTGGGAAAAAAAAAAAGTAGAGTTAGTAGATTTTAGGATAATTTAGGATATCTTGAACCCCAAGTTTTCTTTTTAATAGAATTTTCTCTTTAATTGTCTCTTAGATCTTCTTTTAATTTCTTGTTGAGTTCGAATTTTGATTAGATAATCGTAGTGGGTTAATCACAAGTTTTGCGTAGATATAATTTTTACTTGCTTTCTAGTCTAATTTAGTAAGAATTTCTTTGCTTGCAATCTAGGGTTTCTTAGGAAAATTAGGGTTCTTGATAATTTTTTTCTTTTTATTTAAGAATTCTCAATTTCTTGCATTAATTTCTAGTTAATTCCTAGTGGGCTTTCTCTATTTTTATCAAAAATCCAAAAAATACTTAGATTTCAAGTTTAACTCTTTCGAATTTCTAGTTTAGAAATGGTTGCTTTTATCTTCAATGTTTCTTATTTGTAGTCCTTTTAATTGGGTAATTTTCTTGCTTTTAATTTTAGTCTTAATTTGGTTAATTTAGGTTAGAATTAAGTGCTTTCCTTTACTTGCTTTTAGTTTAATAGATTAACTAGTTTCTTAATATCGTAATTGGTTATTTTCATTTACTTGCTTTTTAGTCAATCTAGATTAAAATTAAGTTTCCATCGCTTTCATTTAATTATGCTTTTTATTAGAATAGTTTTATCATCCATTGTTTGATTTTGCTTAACTATACAAATATTCGTAAATCTTAAAAATTACCTTCCAACAATCCTTGTGGGACGATACCCACTCATCCTATACCAGTATCAACTCTGTATACTTGCGGAAGTTAGGTAGAGTAACTTAGTGAATTAGTGTGGTTAATTATTGCTTATTTGTTCTTTCAAAGTTGAATTCTACCTAATGACGCAATCAATTTTTTGGCGCCGTTGCCGGATTTTCTTTGGTTTTTGGCAATATCAAGGGTTTTACGGGTCGTGTAGATTAAGCACTTTAGTTTAGTTTAGTTTAGTTGTTAATTTTTTGAATTTTTATGTTTGTTGGATATCTTGTGGAATTGACTTGGAATTTCAATTGACTATTTGCCTTGGTTGTGTTTTAGTGCATGGTATGAGGCAATCAAGGATCATTCATTTGCTTAGACAAGGAAAAGGAAAAAGAGTTAAGAGAACTTAGAAGATTGAGAAGGGTACAACAAGAACAAGAAAGAATCGCAATGGCAAATACTAATGCTCAACAAGGGAATTTGAACTTGAAAAATGATGAAAATGAGGTTGTTGGAAATAATGGGATTGATGCCTACGGGAATGGAAATGGCATAAATGGGAATGGAAGGCCATTGAGGGACTTTAATTGTATACGCTTTGCCTAATTTTTATGGGCAAACTCAAGCATTGCACAGATGCCCGTGCATGCCAACAATTTCAAAATTAAGCCCGCCCTAATCCAAATGCTCCAAGCCTATGCCATGTTTGAAGGTGGACCTAATGAAGACCCCTACACACACCTCATGAATTTTGAAGAAGTTTTGGACACATTCAAGTTTAATGGAGTATACTCGGATTGTGTGTGGATAAGGGTGTTCCCTTTTTCTCTTCATGATAGGAAAAAGTCATGGTTGCAACCCCATCCCCTAGGAACATTCACCACCTGGAACCAACTTGCTCAAGAGTTTTTGGCGAAGTACTTTCCACATGCAAGAACCGCTAAATTAAGGAATGAAATTACATCGTTCAAACAAGATGTTGGTGAAAGTCTAGGGTAAGCTTGGGAAAGATTCAAAGAGCTGCTAAGAAAATGCCATCATCATGCAATTCCTTTGTGGCTTCAAATCCAAACCTTTTATAATGGTTTACTTTCTTGAAACAAGAGACGAAATCTATCATAGATGCCTCTGCCGATGGCTCTATCTCATATAAGACACCGGAAGAAACTCAAGAGTTGTTAAATAGGATGGCATACAACCACTACTATCATGGACTGATAACTCCATCGGTGGTTCAACACCAAGCTAATCAAACCAATACAAATAGTGGAGCATTAAATCTAAACATGCAAGATGCCTTTTTGGCACAACAAAGCATGTTCATGAGTGTGATGAACAACATGGCAAAGGCGTTGGAGAACCTAGGGAAACCTAGTAGTGTATCTGCTATGTCTTCTTCTCCAACTCAACCAAGCATGACATGTGAATTTTTTGGAGGCGGCCATGCAAATGGACAATGTGAGATGCCAAATGGAGCTAATGAGCAAATCAATTATGTGGCTAATCAATCATCATTTCCAAGGAACCAATCCGGAACTTATGGGAACACATACAATCCTTCTTGGTGGAATCACCCAAATTTCTCATGGAGTAACACTAACAAAAAACCAATCCAACCCTTCCTACTAACCAAATTCCCTACCTCAAAATGCCTAACACACTCAAGCCTCAAGTTCCTCACCTAGACCTTATCAACCGCCACATCAAAGAAATTTCCAACCCAACTCATATCAAACTTTCCCCAACACTTCATTTCAAAACCAACAACAAAGACCTCTTCTCCATTATGCCAATTCTTCCCACCCATGTATCATGATCAATATGCTCCAAGAGAGAATTTGGGTGAAGAAGGTTGAAAAAGAGAGGTCGAGTACTTGAGAAAAGAGATGGATAGCAAAAATGAGTAGCATAAAAGAGATTATGAGAATTTGAAGGTTTCAACAAGGAATTTGGAGATTCAATTGGACCAATTGGCAAGGTTGAATAATGACAAACCTATTGGAGCATTTTCGGGTGATACTATTCCAAACCCTAAGGAGCAATGCAATGCCATAACCCTAAGGAATGGAAAAGAATTGGTTGAATCTAAGGGCAAGAAAAAGGTGGAGTATAAAGGAAGCAAGGAACAAAAGTCCAAGAAGAAAAGGGAAGTGGTTGATGATGAAGCCAAGAAGGAACAAAAGAATGAAATCAAGGTATCCAAGAAGGAGCATGTGGAGGAACCTTTGAAGATAGATCCATCAATAAAAGTACCATTCTCTTAACAACTCATTGATCCAAGAAAGGAGGAAAAAGACAAGCAATTCAACCATTTCTTGGATATGTTGAAAAAGATTAATGTCAACATTCCTTTGATTGATCTCCTCACCAAGATGCCCAACTACGCTCGTTTCACGAAGGATCTTTTGGCAAGGAAGCGAAAGTGGGATGATGATGAGAAAGTATGCCTTGATGCCAATATAGTACCATTGTTCAAAGGCGGTTGCCCCCTAAACTCAAGGATCCTAGTATTTTCATGATAACGGTGAATGTTGGAGAAAAAACATGGCATTGATCACTTTGTGATTTGGGGGCAAGCATAAAATCATGCCAAAGGCCATCTATGACAAATTAGGTGGATCAACAACGTCAAGCCAACTAATATCACACTTCATTTACCAGATTTATGAGAGGAAATCATATGGCTTGAGGAAGGGTGTGCTTGTACAAGTTCAAAAGTTGGTATTTCTTGTTGATTTCTTTGTGCTAGATACGGGTGAAGAGTGTGAGATTCCATTGATTCTAGGAAGGCCTTTCTTGTCGACCACTCATGCATTAATTGATGTGAACAAAGGAAAGTTGGTCTTACGAGTTGAAAATGAATCAATTGAATTCGATGTGTTTGAATATAATGACAATATTCCCATTGTTGAAGAGAAATGTGCTAACCAATCTCTTAATTCTTTCCTTCCTAGGTCAAATGAAGAGCAAAATGAAGTTAACCAAGGCAATTCGCTCAAGCAAGTGTTGGAAATAAAAGAAGAACCGAGAAATAAATTGATGGAAAAACCACCTGATAAGGGATGTGTGTTGACAAAGGATGAAGAGAATTTTACAAAGAATAAGCAAAATGTTGATCTTTAGCGTCAAGAAATTGAGAAGGCACAAAAAGAAAAGAAAATGGTTTACAAATTGGAGATGTTAATTGGGGCACTAGCGATGGCTAAGGCTAGGAAGAAAGGAATTGTTCATGGAAAACCCGAAAATCAAGTTTTAATCATGAAGAAAAAGGGATCAAACTTTTTCCGTGGAAACAAAAAGAAAAATGAGGGTCAATTATCCTCAATTACTTGGAATGAAGTCCATGCCATAGTCAAGCTAGTGACTATAAAAGAGCGCTTCTTTGGAGGCGACCCAAGTCTTTAATTTAGTTGTTATTGCTTTCTTTAACTGTGATTTTTAATTGGCTTAATTTTGAGTAAATTGGCTTGAATTAGGTTAGAATTTTTGTTTCAAAAAAAAAAAAGGTTGAGTTTTTGAGTTGAATAAATGGTGCTAAATAATGAGTGACCATTGTCATCCTAACTTATGAATTTTTGGTTTGTAGGTTGTCCTTGCAAATGAAGAAAAGTGATCAAGAGTGGAGCAAATTTCGGCTAAGTGTGAAAAAATTCACTTTGTAGAAACTGAGCTCGAGATCGCGATCTCAAACTCAAACTTCTGGAGGGCAGAATGGTCATTTGGTCGAGATCGCGATCTCAACTCCAAACTTCTGCACAGGCTATTTTTGCACCGAGTCGAGATCGCGATCTGAACTCCTTCGAGATGTGATACCAAATCTGAGATTGCGATCTCGAGATCAGGCCAGATCGCGATCTGAAAAATCCAAATCGCAATCTCAATTTGCTGGAATGTTTACTTGTGCAGCTTTTCTTCTTCTTCTTTTATCAAAATTTTCCAATCTTCTTAAAAAATAAAACATTTTCTTCCCTTCAAAATCACTTCAACCATGAATTTATTTTATTTTTAGTCTTTTAATTTGGAAGTAATTTAGTTTTCCTTTTTAAGTAGTTTGGCTAATGGCCTTAAGCTGATGCCAAGTTGATATATATTTTGATGTTTCATGATTGAATCTCTTTGGGAATCTCATGTTTGACGACTTGATGAAATTTGGTCTTTGCTTAATAAAAATAGAACGGCTGAGGGCCCTAAGCTGATGCCATCTTTGCATTAGTTGATGAGTTGAATTGAATGTTGATTTTGTTTGAACACTTGAATGATGAGATGCATGGCACACTTTACTATTATTAGTATTTCTACTCAATTTTAGTTCTTAGTTTATAGCTATATCATGATTCGAGCAATTTTTGTTATTTTTGGGTATGTCTTTATGTTTAATTTTGGGTGAATAGAATGATGATTTATCATCAACTAGTAAAAAATAGACAAGTTTGGGGGTGTATATTTCTTTCTGTTAGGAATGGTTAATTTATACATATTTTTGCCACTTGATATTTAATGGATGGAAAATTGATCAATTAGGTACTTAATGATGATAAATTTTGATATTCAATGCTTTGTGATTGAAGTATATGATTGATTCATTTCAAGAATTTTTGTGTGAGTAAGTAAGTCGTTTGCAACATAAAGAATTCATAAACTTATACATCACTATTTTTCAAAAAGAAGCCTGAAATTTTAGGAAAATTTATTTGAAATGTTGTTTCTAATCAAATCACTTAAATGATTTCGTTAATGAACTATCCTTTGGAAAGAAATGAGTTAAATGAACCAAAAGGAATTTTGGGACATTTCGTGTGTTTGCATAGGGAATGTTCTTCTAACTTGTGAATAATTGACATTCAAGATTAATTTTAGGTATATTTCACTCCTTTTCCTTGGTTTAAGACCGCAAATATATATATATATATATATATATAATTTAGGAATAAGGCGAGTACGGGATTCTGACATGTACCCATGTTGTTTCTCTGAAATAAGCCCTTAGAGTAGTAATAAGGCGAGTACGAGATTCCGACACGTACCCATTTCTACGAATTAAGCCATTAGGAATTGCATTTTAATATACCAATAAGTTAAGGAGTAAACGTTTGCAATACTTATCATTAATCTCATATTACTTATTCCTTGTTAGAGGTTTGTGATATTCCCAAGATATGTGACATTTGCATTTCAGTAGATTCATAATTGAACTTCTATTTTAATGATGCCTAGTCGAGATAGTTGACTAACTTCATAATATTTGTGATTTCAGAAGTAATGATGTTTTAAATGGAAAGAACTAAAACTTTTGGTAAGTCTTTTTGAGAATGGTAATGCTTGGTGATGTGCAATCTTGTTTAGTGAATGAATGTGTGCTTCTATGAAGAACAAAATTTCAATTTTGAATTGATTCACTCAGATATTTCACATATCATATAGTATTGAACATTTTTTTTGAGAGACTTCTTAATTGTTTTAAGTACATCCATGATTCATCAAGTATCGTGTCAATCTTGGAGGTGTTTATATGTTTGAATCTTAGTAGGCTTATTTTTATTTTAATTTTTGTTTTGCTCAGCACTAGCAAAACGCTAAGTTTGGGGGTGTGATAACTCTAGTAAACTAGAGTTATTTAACTCTAAATTATAGCATTTTGATAGTTTAACATATCCAGAACTTTGGGTGAGTAATTGAAGGTTTTAGTTAATATTTTTCATATGAGTTTGAATTTCCGTTCTTGATTAAATATAATAAATTTTGTAAAATTTCTAACAAAATTAATTGCTTAATGGTGTTAATATTGTGCAGGTCAAAAACTAGAGGTTGGAAGTTGGAATAAACAAAGCTCAAAGGACCAAATTGCAACAATGGAAGAAATGAAGAATGCTGGGAAGAGAGTCGAGATCGCGATCTCAAACTTTCCATATAGCGATCTCGACCCAGGAAAATTTCAATGTATTAGAGTCAAGATTTCGATCTCGAATTTTCTATATCGCGATCTCGATTCGCTGAGGGTTAAGTTGTAAGGGCAATTTTGTAAATTTTCAGCCAACAACTCCTGACTTTTGCCTTGTGTAACGCTACACTATTTAAGCTACTAAAAATAGGAAGTGGGAAAAAAAAAAAGTAGAGTTAGTAGTAGATAGTTAGTAGATTTTAGGATAATTTAGGATATCTTGAACCCCAAGTTTTCTTTTTTAATAGAATTTTCTCTTTAATTGTCTGTTAGATCTTCTTTTAATTTCTTGTCGAGTTCGAATTTTGATTAGATAATCGTAGTGGGTTAATCACAAGTTTTGCGTAGATATAATTTTTACTTGCTTTCTAGTCAAATTTAGTAAGAATTTCTTTGCTTGCAATCTAGGGTTTCTTAAGAAAATTAGGGTTCTTGATAATTTCTTGCTTTTTATTTAAGAATTCTCAATTTCTTGCATTAATTTCTAGTTAATTACTAATGGGCTTTCTCTATTTTTATCAAAAATCCAAAAAATACTTAGATTTCAAATTTAACTCTTTCTAATTTTTAGTTTAGAAATGGTTGCTTATAGTCTTCAATGTTTCTTATTTGTAGTCCTTTTAATTGGGTAATTTGCTAGCTTTTAATTTTATTGTTAATTTGGTTAATTTAGGTTAGAATTACGTGCTTTCCTTTACTTGATTTTACTAGAATAGATTAACTAGTTTCTTAATATCGTAATTGGTTATTTTCACTTACTTGCTTTTTGGTCAATCTAGCTTAAAATTAAGTTTCCATCACTTTCATTTAATTATGGTTTTTATTAGAATAGTTTCATCATCCATTGTTTGATTTTGGTTAACTACACAAATATCCGTCAATCTTGGTAATTGCCTTCCAACAATCCTTGTGGGACGATATCCACTCATCCAATACCACTATCAACTCCGTATACTTGCCGAAGTTAGGTAGAGTACAGTGAATTAGTGTGGTTAATTATTGCTTTTTGTCTTTTTAAAGTTGAATTCTACCTAACGAAGCAATCAACGAATTCTTAACCAGCAAGCTCACACAGTAAGGATCTCACAAGTAGTGAGCTCTAAGCCCGCCGACAGAGAGAAGCTCCCGAGGATGTGATTTTGGTCAGTTTTTGGCCATCTTTCAAGGGAAATTGTGTCCATATCCCCCAACCCTAACCCTAGTATAAAAATACAGTTTAGAGATGATTTAAAGCCACTCTATCATTGTTTTTTCTGTCTTTTTTCTTCTTGCCCACATGGGGAGGAAATTTTTAGTTTTTCTTCCTTTCTTTTCTAATGAGTTTCTCTCTTTATTGTGTTACTCTTTTCAATAAACTTTGTAAGACTTTGTTTATGTTTGATCTACTTCTCTTATGCATTTATTTCCTGTTCGTTTAAGTTATTTGCCTTCATTTATTACTTTCCTTTGCCTACCTTTTATTGTCTTTACTTTCTTGCACTACTTGCCTAGATTTATTACTTTCTTTAGTTTAAATGCTCTTCAATACTTTTATTTGCTTTCTTTTAATTTAAAATGCATTAATTGGTTAAATGTTAGGGTTATGTGAAACCAGTTTCTAAAGGGTAGAGGTTAATGGGTGTGGATTAGTTGGCAAAATAGATTAATTAGACAGTACTAAGAGGTTTAGAGTTAATTAGGAGAATTGATCACTCCACTTGTTAATTTGGGTTAATTGAGGGGATATAAGAATTGAAACTCGGTTATAGACCTAGATTTATATTGTATTAGGGTTAAAATTAGTGCTAGCAGATTAATTCACCTAAAGGTGAAACTTAATAAGAATAACTAGTAATGTCACAAATGGGATGAAGCAAGCACTTTTGCAGTTTAGTACTAAATTCTATCCACTTCTATAGGGTGGATCGACCCCATCTGCTTATTAGTGGTTGCTATAATTCTATGAGTAGTTAGTCAAAGTTGGTTAGTTTAAGGAGTTGGAAGGATCCACACTTAGGTTAATTAAATTGATACACTTAATTATTGAGGGATCGAAATTAGGTTTCAATTGGGAATCAACCTCTAATTTAGCACATAAGACATTAAAATAAGTAAAACTCAAAAAATTGGCTAGTATAAATTCTAATCCCCTTTTTAATCATTTCTGAGTTTTAGACTTAGTTTAGTATAATTCCTTTCTTAATCAAATTCTTCAATTAGCATTCTAACTAAATAATCGATATACCTGTTGAACAACATTCATCGTAAGAACTATCCTTACTTCTATTAGTTACTAGTTACTATTGGACGTCGTATACTTATGGTTTGTCATCTAGTTAAAATTAGTTAATTTAGGTGTTTTATTTATGACTGGATATTTGTGTCTTTTCAGACGCAACAATAGACTTAAGGCTTTCAGATTTGGTATACCAAGCACTAACATAAGAGAGCTTTTAGTGGGCTAATTGGCCTTGTTGGTCGTTAAGTCATTTGTCTCTATTTATAAAACCAATGCAACAAAACTCTCCTTAATTTAGCCAATGTAGGACAAGCCACATAATAAATTACATACCGATTCGTATTCTATTACGGTGTATAATATATTTTTAATAATGTGACAAATTACGTACCTGTACCACATACTAGATTATATCACATATTTGGTGATTAAATAAAAGTATAAAAGAGTAGTACAAGGTCATAGAAAACACAAATATGAGATCTTTCTCTTAAGCACAAGATTTGTGTAGAAGAGACTCAGTTTCTAATAGATAGGGCTAAGAACTCGGAGTCTTTAATTCTAACATGCCATTTTCAAGATCCAAAACTTGAGCATATACGCTTAAAGACTACAAATGATGATATTTTTTTCGGAGGGGGGGAGGGGTTTAAGAAAGAGAATAGCATAATATTAATAACAAAAAGAAGTTAATTACGGAAAATGATTTACAAAATTACAAATTTAGGACCACTTGCTAAAATTAGTCCCCTAATAAAATTGTATTGAATCACAAATCCCTAATTTTAGATCGTTGGTTGGATTTCGTTCATTTCTTTCTACATCTAGTGACACATTAGTAACTTTGTCATTTTATATAAATGAATTGGTCAACTAATATGGAAAGAAAATTCCCTGCTGTATTCAGAAACACTATAACTAAGTTAGGTGGACATTTAGGAAGCTTCGAAAAAAGAACAAAAAAGTTTTCCTCACATTTTTGTTAATCCATCAGCAAGCCTATTTGTTTCCCTATAAATGTGTGGACCACTTGAAGGTGATGTTGCTTCATTTATTCCTTAGGAACCTACAATAGAAATGACAGGGCTTATTAATGAGAAGAAATAAGAACAGCTTTAATTTAATGATAAAACTAAAAAAGAATCATATTCCAATTCCAAGTTGTGAATGCCTATGGAACTGGCTAATTTAAGACCGTCTTGAATTGGGCCAACGTTCTGCCACTATATTTGGGGTGGTTCCATGATTTATCATGATGTCATGAAACCCATTACCATTTCAGTCTCTAATGACACCTCCCGAGCCAGCGGGGTCTGGGTTACCGATAGCGGAACCATCATCAATATTGAGTTTGAACCAATTTGATTGGAAAAGGTTCTATCTGATTATAGAAAATGATACTACTACTAGATTAGTAAGAAGGATCTATTTGTTACACACTTGCATCACACGAGTGAATCTCGGGCAATCATCGTACAAAGCATTTTGGAAAAGTTTGTATCTATTTCTGACCAATTAACTTTCACTATATCTAAAGTTGAATTCAATTGGTAAAGTTTAATTGATTTAAACTACTAATAACAAATTGCATTGCTAAAAAAATATTCAATTAGTAAAATTTAATTGATTTAAAATACTAATAACATATGGCATTGCTCAAAAAATATGATATTTAGTACAAAAAATTCTTTTCATAATATACGTTTTGCTAAGAGCTAACCTTTTTACATGTCATTTTGCTATAAAATATTATGTTCATTGATGTAAGAATGGTGAAGAAATGGGAGAATTCATTAACTATATCTTTATCATAATAGTTTGTATTTATATGCTTATAGATACAATGAACCTATACATTTAATTTAAATATATATGATAAATCTGGATACTAACATTGATAACTACATGATACAATGAACCAAATTAATGAATCTAGTACTTACGTCAAATGAATCTAATTTTAATTTCTAAAATACATAAATCAATATAATATTTACTTCCTAAAATACATATTCTAACATTTGATGATACTGATTGATTGGTTTAGTACCTGTTGGGTTCTTAGGTTTAAGAAAGGTTTTAGTCCTACAATACTATCTTATGCTTAATAGAATCAACCAATTTCTTATATGGACTCAATTCAGGATCCTACAGGACTTTGTCTTTCAAAACATTTCTAATATAACGTAGTTCACGTGGATCATGAGTCATTCCTTGAAACTCTACTTTTGCACTTGATCTAACAAAAACTTTCTTCTTCTTACTTCATCAAGGGACAAGATTCCCTTCAACAAAAATAAAACAACCAGAAGTGGGCTTTCTCGTTCTTTGGCCACCAACCCAACTAGAATCTATGTATCCTCAATGCTAGAAACACCATTTTCGAGAACAATAAACCTTTGTTTGGAGTACTATTTAGGTATCTCAAAATACAATACACTACTCCTATATGCTATTCATTTAGTGTATGCATGAATTGGCTTTACAATGTTCACAACGTAATATATATCTGGGCTCTTGTGTGATAAGTAGATTAATCAATTAGCAGTACTTCCAACTAATTGTATTGGAAGGAATCATTTATGAACATATATTCCCATACCAGTAGATAGTTCAAAAGGATATCTGACTATCCTTGTAATTTATCCAGGGATGGAATTTTCCTTTGTAAGTAACATAAGAATTTGCATTAGGAGTTATATCTATTGGCTCATTGGGAATGAATTTGACCTTATGGGTGGTGAAATTAATTATAAATTTTCTTAATAATTCAAACCACCTACGGTGATATTCAGATTTTATCCTTTGGTTTGAGCAGTATTTGGTAAGTATGGTGGACTGCCACTTGGAGAATTTTGATGGCGAGTTGTGCACCTAGAAGGAAACAGAAAACCTTCTTGATTTGTCTGCGATCGAAGTTGGAGATTGGCATCAAAAGTTGGAGATTATGGGTACATCAAATTTTGGGCTGTAAACAAGTCAAGCTAAGCTCGAATAATTTTACATTGCTTGAGCTTGGGTTCGAACTCGACCGAGATTCCTATGTCAAGGATCGAGTTCATGGTTGCTTGTATTTAACATACTCAACCTCAACCAAAGCCTAAGTTAAATTTGAGTTAACTTACTTGAACTCGAGTTTGATCTCAAACGAATTTAAATGAAATTAACTGAGCTTAATCAAGATCTATCGAGTTTGAGTAATAAAAATTTAAAAATAATAAATACGTACATATGTGAGGTTCGGTTAAACTAGACAAACTATCAAGTCTCAAACACTATAGCTCGAACTCAAACTTGAACTCATGGAGTTAAAAACTCGATTCGAATTAGATTGAATTTTTGGCCGAGTAGTTCACAAAATACTTTTAGAATAACTTGCACATTTACCACCCATACACCGGATACAATAGAGTTCTATTCATTGCGATGAATCTGGTATTCTAAAAGTGGTAGATTGGTATTGTTGTTGAAGGATATTAGAACTTTCATGTGGTATAATCTTGAAACTGGGATGGTTCAAAGAACCTTGGAAGATATGGCTATTGGTTGTCTAGTCCATATAGTTGTGTAGATAGTCCTATGTTATTTGGGGTGCAATTAGGGTATTCATGAGTTGGATTGTCAAGCTAATGGATTTTCAAGTTTCGGGTAGAAAAATTAAAAATCTAACCCTACGTAAGTAACATACAAACTCAAGTAAATTCAATTCAAATATTAGTCAAGCGGATTACTTGTGTGGTTGTGTCACTTGAGTTGAAATTGGGAAAAACCTGAAAAATACAAAAAATGATCCCTAATACAAAGATTATCTATTAGAACTTGAAAATGAATAACTGATACTGGACGTTATCTACTAAAACATTTGTTGGAAATAACTATTACCAACAAATTACAAACATGAGTCCAATACTTAATAACTACCAAATTAGAATAAATTGTCAAATAAGAATAATAGATTGAACCAACCACCTGGGAAGGCTGGGATAAAAACATAACAAATTGAGAATTACAGGTTCAAAAACCACGTGAATAACAATATAAAATGTTTTGTAAACATCACACTGTTACATAAAACTCAAAAGTACCACAAACAAGCTAAGTAGTTGGGCATAATAACAATGACAATAGTACAACAATGTCAAATTGAAACACCAAACTCCAGCACTAACAAGTTTTTGCAATTCCCAAAAATAGGTTTAGCACCATTGCTGCATCACTTTCTTTTCTAACTCCATCATAAGTCCAACACCTGTTCACAGCACAACCATATTTGATTAACTAAAGAAAAATTTTAAGAATCCACAATTTCAACCCAAGTACCTTACATGCATTTAAAAATTCAACCATTTAAAAAGAAAGAAAAACAAATAAATGAAAAAACGAAACAATTCTAGCATTTAAAAACTGAAGGCATCACTATACATCCACTATAAAGAATAAAAACTCAACCTTAAATTCACTACTCAGATTCATAAAATGAAAAGGCATAAAAAAATGTTGACAAAATTGCATATACATGCAACTTACACAAGCAACTAGAAGCAAATATACTATGAAGTGGTAAAGGACAAGTAATTAACAAGAGGTACAAACATAGTCACTGATAAAGCCAACTAAAAACATGAAATCTTTTCGCAACTACTTTAAGCACCAACTATTTAACAAAATTACAAAAAAAAAAAAAAAAAAAAGAAAAAAAAAATTTCATGAAAACGAATCAAACTGTAATGCGTACTTCTAGATTAACAAAGAGAAACCAAAAACATATCCAATAGAACAAACATAAAATAACTAAAAATGTGAAGAAAACCTCAAAAAGGAAAGTGAAATTTTTTAATTGAAGCCACAGCTCAACTGGGAGATCAACTACTTGACTGACACGCGCAACTCTTGCATGGATGTAGATTATGGCCAATGTAATTTCCTCCCTTTTAATGTTTTTCTAGGGGATGAGTGTGTTGTCCCCAAAAGCAACCTAAGAGGGGGGGTGAATTAGGTTGTCTCTAAAAATAAACCTTTTTATGTGCTTAATAGAAATTCAAATTTTATGCACCAAATAAAAACTTAAGCACAGTAAATGAATACAATGGATATTCAACAATTTAAGTTGAAAGAACAAATAAGAATATTGAGATTAAAAGAATCAAACCAAACTCCCAACCTTCTCAAACTTGGAGCTTGCAACTGCAAAGAGCTTCTTACAAGGCAACTACCAAGTTCACAACTTGAAGTTTAGCCACTAAAAGTCTCTTCAAAGTAGGTGAGACAATAACCTCTTGTACACAAATGAGGATCACTCTTGCTCACACTAATTTCCTTTAGTTGAGTCAAGAGTTTTACGCTCACAACCTCCCTTTGTTACAATTGTTATCTCTCCACTCTTACACTTGAAGAACTCTTACACTTCTAAGCTCTTTTCACACCACCTACACTATTACAACACTTGTACCCACTATTTCTCCCAAATAGCTCAAGAATTATTTGTAATCAATGTAGAAGTCCCCTCTTCCTTAATTCAGACCTAGGGGTATTTATAGTTGCCAAATATCTGCTTCCAACAACTTCCCAACGGCTATTAAATATGTTCTGTTTACTGGAAAACTAGCCGTTGGACCTTTTGGACGGCCGATGCAGCAAGAGTGCGTCCGAACAAACCAGCCGTTGGACCTTTCGGACGGCCGCTGCTAAACCTTGCGTCCGAGACTGCGTCCGTTCTCTGAGAGTATTCGTTCGGACGTCCGAGGATGCGTCCGAACATGCATCAGATCGAAGTAAAGTCTTCTGGAAATATGATCGGACGCTATTCTTCGTCCGAGACTTCCTTCAATTTCTTTGTGTCGGACGATTACCATCGTCCGAAGCTCTGTCTTTCGGACAGTCATTTGCGTCCGTGGAGTCGTCTGGTTGTTTTGTTTTTCTGCACACTTTTCAAACCATTAGTACGATTTGGTCATCATCAAAACATGATTTTCATAACTGGGGTTCAACAATCTCCCCCTTTTTGATGATGAAAAATCAATTGGACAACCATAAAATATGAAGTACAACACATGAGAATTTGTCCATTATTTCTCCCCCTTTTGGCATTATCAAAACAGATAAGATAAATAATGCAATTTAAGCTCCCCCTAAGTTTATTCTCTCCCTTGAAAGATGCATATATTGAGTACATGGAGAATGAGTCAAGTTATACAAAACAATTCTTCCGTTCAAGAATATGTGTTCCATAAGAAATGAGAGAATTTATGCAAAGAATAAGGTCCAAAACCATTTTCGACTCATTCCTTACAAAAAGCATCTTCAAAACAATGAAGCATGTGTGATGCAATTTTTGCAAAATAATTCAAAAAAATTTTGAATGCTCCCCCTTTCTTTTACAAGTTGTGACTTATTATAGGAAAAAATGGGGATACAAATTTCCTAACATTCTAAATAAATTCAAACACAACATAGTTCAACTTGATAAATGAAAGCACACAAAATTTTAGATGTTACCCATTTCAATATCATTTTAGCTCATATGCCTTGAACACCCTTCAAAGATAATCTATCTTGAATTCCTTAGTGCTCTTCAAGCATACCTACATGCAAAGTTAAGTAACAACTAAATTTGGTACCCAAACTTTCTTGGGTCCAATTGGATTAGTAGCATGCTTAATCACCCAAATAGAGTTTATTCCCAATTTTTCATTTCTTTTAACATAACAATTTTTCTTTATATGGCCATGTTGATGACAATAATTACAAATAATATTCTTATTGCCATAAAAAGACGATTTAGATTTAACAAAGGACAAATCATTTTTTCTAAAGGTGATAAAATTTTTGTTCAAAAACATATTTCTAGTTCTTTTCTTTTCAAAAACATTTTCTTTCTTTGTTTTCAAAGTAACATCAAGATCATCTAATCTCTTCTTCAATGAAGCTTGTTCTTCCATGATCTTGGTTTTTCCAACAAATTTTTCTTTCAAAACATCATTTTCTTTTGTCAAAGAATTATTTTCATGCACAAGTTTTGAGTTGGCACTCAATAAAGCATTAAATTTAATTTTTAACTCTTTGTTCTTAGCATATGATTCTTTCAAACATTCATGTATTTTGAAAATAAAATGATTCAACATCATCATCATCATTATCACATGAATCATCACAAGAATCACAACTACAGGTTACCTCATTATTGCCAAGTGCATAAAAGCCATTTGAGCCTCCTCATATTCTTCTTCAACCTCTCTATCCGAATTGCAATCATCCCAAGTGATTTGGAAGTTGTTGAAGTGAGGCTTCCTTGAGTCTTTTCTCCTTTTTGATGAAGCTTTAAATGCTATGCTTCTTTTTCCCTTTGCCTCCTCATCTTGTAGCTTGTATTTCAACTTCAATTCAAATGAGGTTAGAGAATTGATCAATGAATCAATAGGCATAGAATTTAAATTTTTAGACTCTTCTATGGCAATGGATTTAGGTTCCCATTCCTTAGGTAAAGCATTCAAAAAATTTCTATTCTTTTCGCCCAAGGAATATTCTTTACCCAAACCTTCCAAATCCTTTACCATATCATTGAACCTAAAATACATCTTGTCAATGTTCTCATGAGATTCCATTTTGAAGGATTATCAAATTTAGCCACAAGAAGTGACTTCTTTTGCTCTCTAATATCTTCACTTCCTTCATGGATTTCTTTCAATTTGTCCCATATCTCCTTGGCCGATATGCAACCTTTTACTTTAGAGAACTCATCTGCATCCAAAGCATTATACAAAATATTAATGGCTTTAGCATTTAAAGATAAATTTATTTTATCTTGTGCATTTAACTCATATCTAGTCTTAGGCCTTAATCTATGAGTATTTTCATCAAAAATATTAGCTTCTAAAGGACCTTCACAAATAATATACCATAAATCAATATCATTAGATTGAACAAAAATTTTCATTCTATCCCTCCAAAAAACAAAATTAATACCATTAAACATGGGAGGTCTAGTGATAGAATGCCCCTCTAAAAATAAAGCATTATTGGTTGCCATAATGATTTTTACTCAAAAGCGGTTAAGCTCAATATATGAGACCAAGCTCTGATACCAATTGTTGGCCCCAAAAGCAACTTAAGAGGGGGGTAGATTAGGTTGTCTCTAAAAACAAACCTTTTTATGTGCTTAATAGAAATTCAAACTTTATGCACCAAATAAAAACTTAAGCACAAATGAATACAATGGATATTCAACAATTTAAGCTTAAAGAACAAATAAGAATATTGAGATTAAAAGAATCAAACCAAACTCCCAACCTTCTCAAACTTGGAGCTTGCAACTGCAAAGAGCTTCTTACAAGGCAACTACCAAGTTCACAACTTGAAGTTTAGCCACTAAAAGTCTCTTCAAAGTAGGTGAGACAATAACCTCTTGTACACAAATGAGGATCACTCTTGCTCACACTAATTTCCTTTAGTTGAGTCAAGAGTTTTACGCTCACAACCTCCCTTTGTTACAATTGTTATCTCTCCACTCTTACACTTGAAGAACTCTTACACTTCTAAGCTCTTTTCACACCACCTACACTATTACAACACTTGTACCCACTATTTCTCCCAAATAGCTCAAGAATTATTTGTAATCAATGTATAGAAGTCCCCTCTTCCTTAATTCAGACCTAGGGGTATTTATAGTTGCCAAATATCTGCTTCCAACAACTTCCCAACGGCTATTTTCTGTTTACTGGAAAACTAGCCGTTGGACCTTTCGGACGGCCGATGCAGCAAGAGTGCGTCTGAACAAACTAGCCGTTGGACCGTTCGGACGGCCGCTGCTAAACCTTGTGTCTGACACTGTGTCCGTTCTCTGAGGGTATTCGTTCGGACGTCCGAGGATGCGTCCGAACATGCGTCCGATCGAAGTAAAGTCTTCTGGAAATATGATCGGACGTTGTTCTTCGTCCGAGACTTGCTTCAATTTCTTTGTGTCGGACGATTACCATCGTCCAAAGCTCTGTCTTTCGGACAGTCATTTGCGTCCGTGGAGTCTTCTGGTTGTTTTGTTTTTCTGCACACTTTTCAAACCATTAGTGCGATTTGGTCATCATCAAAACATGATTATCATAACTGGGGTTCAACAAAGTGGCTGTGAGAGGTCAGTCAACTAGGCACCGATTGGTGGAAAATGGTGATGGGGTTTTGAGGTGCTTAGCGGCTAATAGAATGAAATGGGCTAAGAGGTACTACTATTAGGTCAAAGTTCAGATTTGGGCATTATTGTAATTTGCAAGAAGATTTTTATGTTGGGTTTTCAGGTTAGGTTGGATTTAAAAATACAAAACCCAACTCAATCCAATGCATTTCGGGTAACCCAACCCAAGTAACACAAAATATGATAATCTACCCCATTTTGCTCTAAACTCCTTTCGGTTGGGTTGGGTTGGATTTGGTTTTCGGGTGAGTTAGGTATGAAGAGCCCTAGGTACGACTAAGAATTGACAACTATATTCAATTCCCAAGTCTTTCAGAACATTTCTAATCCAGAGCAATTTACATAGACAATGAGTCACACCTCGAAACTCTTCTTTTGAACATGATATAGCAAAATTTTATATTTATTATTCCCCAAGTGGCAAGATTCCTTTCAACAAAAGTAAAATAATCAAAAGTGTACCTAGACTTTTTGGTTGTTTGGTCGCCAGCCCAATTATAATACGTATATCCCTCAATACTAAAAACACTATTTTCCGGTAACAATAAACCTTTACCTAGAGCACTCTTCAGTTACCTCAAGATACGATATAGTGCTTCCATATGCTTTTTCTTGGCATATCCATGAATTGGCTTATAACATGCACAATGTAAACTATGTTTGGCTTTGTTTGCGACAAGTAGATTAATCTTCCAATCAATAATTAATAACGACTCTTCTCTGTTGGAATTTGATCTGGGAAAATTCAAAACTTATTATTCATTTTTGTGGGTGTCTCTACTAATTTACAATAAAGTACTGCAATTTTGAATAGAAGATCTAACACATATTTTCATTGTAGAAGTAAAATTCCCTACTTTGATCTTACTACCTCAAACCCTAAGAAGTATTTAAGTTGCCTTAAACTTTTCATTTCAAACTTAGTTTTCAAATACTCATGTAATGCCTTCATTTTGTATGGTTTAAATAAACAAATCTCCTATCAAAACCATATCATCAACATATACAATCAATTCTGTTTCCTTCTATTCTTTGAGTTTTATAACCAAAGTATTGTTCACATTTCTTTTCTTAGACTCAAATGCATTCACTGTAGAAGAGAATCTCCTAAATCAAGAACTTGGTGACTATTTCTACCTATATAATGCTTTATTTAATTTGTAAAGAGACAGCCAACCGAACTTAGTTTAACTCCTAATGTCAATTCCATGTGACTCCTTGAAATCCCCGTTATGAAGGTATTTTTAACTTCATATTGTTCAAAAGGCCACTCTTACTTTGCTACTATAGATATAAGTATAGGAATCCTATCAATCTTGGCTACTCATGCAAAAGTCTCCTAATAGTACACCACATATTTTATGTGTAACCTTTTGCAACTAGCCTTATGTCTTTTTATACTTCTATCTACTTTGAGTTTCATGGTGACCACCTATCTACAACAATTGTCTTCTTTCCCTCTAACAAGAACAAGTCCCTAATCTAAGTGGAATTTTTTTGTAGAGTCTCGATTTCTTTGCTCATTGCCTTTGTGCATTTGGGAATTGTCAATGCATCCTACAAACTGCTTGGAATAGATACATTAGATAATTGGTTAACAATGAATGCAAAAGATTAAGATAATATTTGGGAAGACAAATAGTTGATAATTTGTTACTTAGCCTTAGATTTATTATCTGGTTCATATTATTTTTCAAAATTCACTTGTTCGATCTCTGTAGATATTTGGGAGCTGTATATTGTGATTCACAAGACTCATCAGATATATGTTCCGTGATTATCCAATGAGGAACACTTTGGGTTGATTCTTCAATTGATGAGGCATGGGCAACACGTATATCCTCAAAACTTCTATGTAGTTGATCCATTTTCTTGGAAGTACAATCAACTCATTTTTACCTCAAGAATAGAATTCCCACAATGTTTGTTTATTTTGTCTAAGTCAATAAACACACTCTCTTCTCTAGTACTCTCTACCTGAAGAGAGTTATTAACACGGAAAGGTATTCTGTTAATAAGATAGGCAACAAATTTCACAGCTTCTCCCTAATAGAATCGAGACATATTCATGCCAAAAAGGAATGCACAAACCATTTCCATTAATTTTTGGTTATTCCTTTCTGCCAATCTATTTTGTTGAGGAGTATAAGTGCAATAGGTATGATGTCGAATCTAATGCTGGCTTAAGAACGTACTTACCAAAAGAGATATCGACGTACTTGATTGAAATGTCAGACTACAGAACATGAACTTGCTTTTTGCAATAGTACCTACTATTTTGTAAAACTTCTAAAATGTTAAACTTACATCACTTTTATTATGAAGTAGAATACCCAAGGTATTCTATTGCATTCATAAATTAAAATAACAAAGTAACAAGTTTTAGAAATATAAGGTACTTTTGTTGGAGCTAAATATTAGGGTGAATAACTGCAAAGGGTTTGGAACTTTTATTCAAACTTAGTAAATACCAAAATTTATGCCTTTCAACTAATTCATATCTCTCGACAAATATCACAATGAAACTTTATATCATTCATATCCGAAGAAAAATGTGGTTCTAGTTTCCTAAGATAGCCAAAAGAGAGATGGCCTAATCGCCAATGCCTTAGTCAAATAGTGGCTCAAGTTTTGTCTCCACTAAAAGCTTGGTTTGCAGACTCAATCCCACTCCTTCATATTCCATTACTTCGAGATAGTAGAGTTGGCCCGCCCGATACCATAACCATGAACTTTCTAAGTTAAAATGTCCTACAAACACAAAAAAAGAGCAAAAAAGTTACAGTGCAAGCGAGAACGAAAGTTATTTGAATAACTAAAAAGAGATTATATTCAAGGGATGGGACAACAAGTACTATATCTAGTGTAAGAGTGTCTGACAAAATGATATGACCATGTCCTATAATAGTAAAGGTACTACCATTTGCTGTAAAGTCTAAAGATTGGGAGGATGGATAAGTAGATTGTAGCATAATACAGTCGCTTGTCATATGATCAGACCAAGTATTATCCTCTTAATAGATGTAAAAGTATAATTGCCTTATCAACACTGCCTGGGTGGACAGCATTTTATCCTAGGCTGTGATTGTTCTTCAAGTGTCATCATCATTATAGCCTTCCAAGCAATCCTTTTTCTAGGTTTCTTTGAGAAGTCTCACCATTCAGGATATCCAATGGTTTCATAGCACCATTATTTTGAATGATGTGTTTCACTACAGTGAGCACAAACAACATTGCTAGACTTTTTACTTGAGCTACTATTCTGACCTTTTTAGGGAAGTAGGCAACAACCCCTACCGAGTTTGTTCAGATAGCATCACTTAGCTTTAAGAAATTGGACGAGAGCCACTTTGTTTGTCGTTGTTGTACTCCCTGCAGAAATATGCATATTTACTTTCCAAATCAAGTTTTACATCTTTTAGTCAATATATCTTCACTAACTTGATCAAAGTCAAAGTCAAAGTCCGCTTAGGAAAATGTGAACTCAAAACCAAGCTGTTGTTGAGTGCAGCTACAAAGCAATCCTTCTACAGTGCCTTCCTAAGATGTATTCTTGTGATCAGTTTCCTGAAAAAATAGAGATAAGTTCATTATAGTTTGTCGACAGAGGTCGGCCAGTTTACTTGATGAAAAATGTTCTTTGATTCAATTTGAAGAGATATGTCTCTTTAAAGCCATAGTAGAAGGTCTTTGATACAACCTGTCGTATCTCGTTGTTGTGAGGAATCGAATAAATCATTGCAATGGTGTGGGACTCACCGAAGCAATAAGTCAGCTCTTTATTCTACTATTTTCGGTAATTCATGTATGAGATTACGGTTTTCGAGTACCGATTTTGATGCTTCTCCAGTAACCAGCTCTATTGCTAACACTGATATGCATTTCTATAAGTTGAGACCCTAATGGGTAATTAGTCTAATACAAGATAATGGAAGTTGGAAAAGAGTAGTTGTCTTGATGAATGATGATTTAATGTGTTAGTTTTGGGACTATATAATTCGGATTCACCATTTTGTAAGTTACATGATTTCATCCATAGAAAACTTTGTTTGAACTATGAAAAAAATTTCAAAAAATACAATTTCAAGAAAAAGACCTTCTAGATCGAGAAAACTGTTTTTGGGATGATATTACTCTGATACCATATTACCATGTAAAAATGATAAACAAAATGGGAGGATTCGTTGACTTTATCATTGCCACAATAACTTATATTTATAGGCTTGTAGATATATTTAACCTATACAATTGATCTACACATATTTAATGAATGTAGATACTAACATTAATAACTATATCATACAATGAACCAAATTAATGAATCTAGACTTTAACAACAAATCAATTTAATATTTATTTCCTAAAATATATAAATCAATCTAATAGTATACATGTGCTGATATTTCAAGATGTTGACTAGGTTTAGTACATATCGGTTTCTTAAGTTTAAGAGAGGTTTCAGTCTTATAATACTATCTCCTATGCTTGGTGAATCATTTTGGGCGAAATTTTTACACGATGTCATTTCTACACGATCCCACAAGACCTTGTGGATTAAAATAATATTTGAAGCTCGAATAAGTGATTGAACTAGTCAATCCACTTGTTTCTAGTTTGATCAGGTGGTCCAAGCAATTTGATTGTGTTTAATAAATTTAAATGAAAAATATATTTCATTTAGTAATAAAAATCAAATTGTAAAAATAATAAAATATAAAAATACTACAAATTGGTTTAAAATCCTAAATTGGTCAGCGATTCTCGATTCAACCGACAAGATCCAATTGGAGTTTAAAAATATGAATTAAACAAGATCAAATTCAATTGATATAAGAATGATTTTAGAAAATAATAGGGCTTGTTTGGATAGGAAATAATAGGTATTATTTTCCAAATAATATTTGGTCAACAAAATATTTTCTCTATATAATATTTCGTACTATTAGTGTTTTGTCTTATTATTCTTTACACCATTATTTACACTATTCATGGCCTAAACCCCTCCTATCCCTCTTGGCTTCTTTATTACTATTATTATGCCTCTCTTAATATGCATAATAGGCTTGCTTGTTGGGACCATCTTAGAACTATTGCCAATAGCTCCACCTTCCTTGGTTGTTGGTTGGTAATTTTAATGACATTTTCAATAACATGGAAAAATTTTGAGATTGACGTGTTAATAGCTCCAGGTGCTGTTATTTTCAAAACTTAATTGATGATAGCTACCTTATTGATCTTGGTTTCAAAGGCTGCAAATTCACTTGGTGGTGTAAAAGACAAGGGAATACTATACATGAAAAACTTAATAGAGTGCTTTGCAATATTGAGTGGTGTAACTTGTTTAACAATGCTATTGTTCACCATCCTGTTAGAACCAGGTTCGATCATAGACCTATCTTAATTAGCTGTGACTTACCCATTCCAACTGGTATTAAACCTTTTAGATTAGAGAAGTTTTGGTTGCATCATGATTCTTTTGAGTCCTTGGTTCATAATTCTTGGCTAAATTCAAACTCTACTTTCTCTGATTGTGCTGTATAAGACTATCTTTGCTGACAATACAAACAATGGAGTAAAAGCAATTTTGACAACATTTTTGGTAAAAAAAAAAAGAGTTAACTAGAAGACTATTGAGAATTCAAGAATCCCATGCCTCTCATAACTTAACTTTCCTTGCCAATCTTGAAATCAGTCAACTTGATGAGTACAATAGAATTCTCATTCTTGAGAAATACCTTTGGAGCCTCAAGGCCAGAACTGAGCAGGTTCTTTGGGAAGAGATGAATACCAAATTCCTTAAAACCTCAACTATCGTAAGAAGGAAGCAAAACAAATTCTTAGCCCTTAGAAATTAGGCTGGTGTGTGGATTTCTGATGATAACAATTTAAAAGATCATATCCAATCCTACTTTTCATCCATTTTTACAATCTAAAACTTTTTTTTCCTGAACAACTTGATTTTTACTCATTCATCAGACCTCTTGATACACTTTACAAAAGCCAACTTGAAGCCTCCCTTCCATTTCAGAAATTAGAAAGGCCTGTTTTTTCTTCGTAAACCTTACAAAGCACCAGGTCCTAATGGAATTCACTTCTTCTTCATGTAGAAATTCTAGAGCCACTTAGTCCACCATGTCTCTCAATTTATCAACAATGCCTTCATCAATGTTAAGTTGAATGTACCCTTAAATGATCACCATCATTTCTCTTATTTCCAAGGTCACCTCTTCTGAAACTATCAAACAATTCAGGCCTATAAGACTTTGTAATTCAACCTACAAGATCCTCTCCAAAGTTCTTGTAAACAAGCTTAGACACTTCATGAAACAATAAATTCCCCTTAGAAAATTAGTTTTCTCCTTGGGAGAAGAGCACTGATAATGCGATCCTTGTCCAAGAAGTCATTGTCAAACTGAAAAATCTCAAGGGAAAGTACAGTGTTTGTGCTATTAAGCATGACTTGGAAAAATCTTATGATAAAGTTGAATGGGATTTTATCTATCAAATTCTCTTATTTTTGGACATCGTCCTTAGTCTTGCTAGAACTATCTGGCTTGCGATTATTTTCCCTAGGTTTGTTATTTTGCATAATGGCACCTCTGAGTGGATTTATCCTTCAAGGGACTTTAGACAAGGTCATCCCTTATCTCCCTACATATTCATCCTTGGACTTCCTTTCTCAAAGAATTGCTCAAGCTTATGAAAACAAATGTTGGGAACTAATCAATGTATGTTATAGTGGCCCTCTTTTTTCACATTGCCTCTTTGCTAATGATATAATTCTCTTTCCAAAAAATTCTAATAAATCTATCTGTTATGTGAAATTCATTCTTGATGAATTTTCTCTTTATTTTTTCGGTCTTACCATTAACATCGAGAAAAGAAGATCCAGTTTTCGAATAACTTTAGTATTTCTACTAAAGAAAATATTTGTAAGTTTTGAACATAGGGGAGACAAATGACCATAGAATATCTTGGTTTTCCCCTTGCAAAGAAAAATATATCCAGAAACAATGCATGTCAACTTTATCTTGAACAAAGTTCATTCAAGATTGGAAAATTGGAGAAGACAAATCTTGTGTCCCTTAGAGGTAGAAAGATTATCATTTAGTAGATGTCTTCTACTACCCCTTCATACTAGATGAGTTGTATTGTAGTCCCTATTTCTCTTTGCAATGAACTGGACAAAGCCAATATAAAATTCCTTTAGGAAGGTACTGGCAATAAAAGTAAAATAAGCCTTGTAAATTGGGAAAAGGTTACTTATCCAAAGGATTACGATGGGCTTGGCATGAGGAAAGTAAAAGAGATGAATGAAGCTGCTCATGCAAACTTAAATTGGAGAGTTAGAAAAATATTCTGTTTCTGCTTGAGCTAAAGCTATCTCCGGCAAGTACTTAACACATCAAGCTTACTATTTAGATAACTTACAATCCCTCAAGAGTGGAACCGATTCTATCAACAAGAATGCCCTCAAGAGGGGTCCCATTTGTTAGGAAGTGTCCCAAGAAATTGACAAATGTTCGAGACCAATCTGAAATAAAAGATAACAAAATAATAGATAGAGAAAATTTGTCGACAATAAAAGAGACACCAGATTTACGTGGTTCGGTCGAAAGACCTACGTCCACGGGCGAAGACGAGCAAAAATTTTACTATATGAGAAGAATACAAAAGCTTTAGGAGAGTGCTCCTAAGCCCACAAAAACACTAGTACAAAAACACAAGAAAAGCCAAAATAAAGACAAAAGGCTTAATGACCAATAAGGCCCAATAGCCCACTAAGCTTTCTTATGTTTAGTGCTTGGTGCATAAAGCCCAAAACCAAGGTCTCTATTTATAAGACCAAGGCCACATAACTCTCCTTAAAATAATCAATGTGGGACAAAAGCCACATAACAAATCTTCACCTTGGCGTGTGCCCACATCCACAAAATAGTAAAATAGCAAACTTGCTCCACCTCCTTCACAAAAGCCTCAATGGGCTTAATCAACAACAACGAATGCCAACCAAATCCAAGCATTGCTTGAACTTGTAAACTGGAAGGGGTTTCGTAAACATGTCCGCAGGATTATCTTTGGTAGTGGCTGATCTTTTGAACAAGAACTTTTCCCTCAACAATAGTATCCCGAACGAAGTGAAATTTCACATCAATGTGCTTAGTCCTCTCATGATACATCTGATCTTTAGTCAAGTGAATTGCACTTTGACTATCGTAATAAACTGTAGTAACACCATGATGCAGAGTCAACTCGCCAAACAAACCTCTCAACCACAAGGCTTCTTTGATTGCCTCGGTCACGGCCATATATTCTGCTTCCGTAGTAGACAATGCCACAATAGGTTGTAAAGTAGCTTTCCAACTGACTGCACAACCGCCAACGCAAACAACCTATTGTGGCATTGTCTACTACTGGTTAAGATCCCCGGCGTAATCAGAATCCACAAAACCAATCAAAGTGTCACTATTTTTTCCAAACTCCAAACAAGTGTTTGAAGTACCTTTCAAGTATCTAAGAATCCCTTTCACAGCCTGCCAATGTTCTTTTCCAAAACAAAACATATACCTGCTAACCACACTAACTGCTTGTGAAATGTCTGGACGTGTACAAACCATCGCATACATGATACTGCCGACTGCACTAGAATATGGAATTCGTGCCATAAAACCTTCTTCCTCACCTGATTGTGGTGACTGAGCAGCTGAAAGTCGAAAATGACTTGCTAGAGAAGTATTCACAGGTTTAGCATTTTTCATACTAGATGTCTCCAAAACTTTCTCAAGGTAATGTGTATAAGAGGAACAATTTCATAGCTCCTCGATCTCTCTTGAAGAGGTTGCAAAGAATGTTCTTAGCTGCTTCCAAATCTTTCATCTCAAATTCACTACTCAACTGTGCTTTCAAGGTGTGAATTTCTACAGAACTCTTGGCAGCAATGAGCATGTCATCAACATAAAGTAACAAATAAATGAAAGAATCATCATTTAATTTTCGAAAATATACACAATTATCATACATGCTCCTTGAATAACCATGACCCAACATAAAGGAATCAAACCTCTTATACCACTGTCTTGGAGACTGTTTCAATCCGTACAAGGATCTATAGCTTTCTTTAGCAAGCAAACATGGTCTTCTTTTCTTTCAATTTCAAATCCCTGAGGTTGTCTCATATAAATTTGTTCTTCAAGTTCACCATGTAGGAAAGCTGTCTTGACGTCAAGTTGCTCCAATTCCAAATCATACATGGCAACTAAGGCAAGTAAAACATGAATAGAACTATGTTTACCAACAGGTGAAAACACATCATTGAAATCAATACCGTGTACCTGACTATAGCCCTTTGCAACCAATCGTGCTTTATACCTTGTGTCTTCAACCCCTGGATGACCTTCCTTCTTCTTAAAGACCCATTTGCAATCAATAATTTTCTTACCTAAAGGCGGCTTCACAAGAACCCAAGTTTTATTTTTATAGAGAGACTCAATTTCTTCATTTATTGCGACCAACCACTTAGCTGAATTATCATAAGAAACTGCTTCAAAGTAGGTGGAAGGCTCACCAACTCCATCCGTTTCTTCAGCGACTGACAAAGCATATGCAACTAAATTTGCATAGTATCGCTGCGGAGGTCGAATCTCTCTTGATGAACATCTGGCAATAGAATGAGACTCCTCCTCTGGTTCTTCTTCAATAGACTCTGATTCATCTACTGAATTTTTCTGACTGGAAGAGGCTAACTGAGAAGGATCAGAACTACCAAACTCTAGCTCCACCTGCTTCTGCGTATTATCATCTGTATCTGAATCACAAGAACTAGAAGGCTCCTTTTTCGAAGATATCATAGAAATTTCATCAAATGTAACATCTCTACTAATTACAAATTTTGGAGACTTGGGATCAAGACACCATAATCTGTAGCCTTTCACCCCAGAAGCATAACCAAGAAAAATGCACTTTTTAGCTCTAGGCTCTAATTTTCCATCATTTATGTGCATATATGCTGGACACCCAAAAACTTTCAAGTCAGAGTAATTAGCAGGAGTACCTGACCAAACTTCTTCAGGAGTCTTGAAATCAATAGCTGCAGAAGGAGCTCGGTTCACAATATGACAAGCTGTAGGGATCGCCTCTGCCAGCGAAAAAGTCCTTTGTCAACCCTACATTGGAGATCATACAACGGGCTCTCTCCAAAAGAGTCTGTTCATACGTTCGGCCACACCATTTTGTTGAGGCGTCATCCTAACTGTATGGTGCCGAACAATTCCTTCATTTTTGCAAAATTCATTGAATTCGCCTTCACAAAATTCCATGCCATTATCTGTTCTAAGCCGCTTGATCTGTTTACCTATCTGTTTCTCAATCAAAACTTTCCATTTCTTGAAAGTTAGGTAAACATCATTTTTATATTTCAAAAAGTAAACCCAAACTTTTCTTGAATAATCATCAATGAAAGTTAACATATATCTGGCACCACCCTTAGATGGAACACGAGCTGGCCCCCAAAGATCAGAATGGATATAATCTAAAGTACCTTTTGTCCTGTGGATTGCTAGTGAACTCCCAAGCTGACTCTCTTCTGCTTCCCAAAGACACAATGTTCACAAAAATCCATCGCCCCGGTACTCTGCCCACAAAGAAGTCCCTTTTTGCTGGCAACATAGTCAAGCCTTTCTCGCTCATGTGCCCCAAACGCATATGCCATAATTTGGTGATGTCAGAATCAGACAAAGATGATGAAGAGACTGCTGCGAAACCTGTGACAGTAGAACCCTGCAAAATATACAAAGTACCAGACCTGCAAGCTTTCATAATAACAAGAGCACCCTTACAGACTTTCATAACTCCACCTTCAGCTGCATATTTGCACCCAAGAGATTCTAAGGTGCCTAAGGAGATGAGATTCTTTTTCAAATCAGGAACATGTCTAACATTAGTGAGTGTCCTCACAATACCATCATGCATTTTAATTCGGACTATACCCTTACCAACAACATCACAAACGGCATTATTGCCCATCAAAACAATTCCACCATTACAAGATTCATAAGTGAAAAATAAATCCCTATTAGGACACATGTGATAAGAGCACCCCGAATCTAAAATCCACTCATCTTTAGACCTTGTTCTGTCATCAGTGACAAAGAAAATATTTCCATTACACTCTCATCAGCTGCAACACTAGCCTCGACAGTATCAATGTTTTTCTGGTTAGATTTCTCCGCATACTTATCTTTATTTTTTAACCTGAAACATTCGGATTTAATATGCCCCCTTTTACGACAATAATTGCATACCATATTTCTATATCTGGATTTAGATCTAGATTTTGATTTACTACTGTCAAAGTCTCTCCTTTCAGATCTACCCCTGGCAACCAAGCCTTCAGCTTGATTTCCACCAATTTCTCCAGTTATATCCCTATCAATTTGCTCTTTAGATTTTAAAGCAGACTTAATTTCACGATACGAGATTGTTTCTTTACCATAAATGATAGTATCACGAAAATGTTTAAATGATAGGGGAAGGGAACATAACAACAAAAGGGCTTGATCCTCATCATCAATTTTCACATCTATATTCCCCAAATCCATAACAATGGAATCAAATTTATCAAGATGTGAGAGTATAGATGTACCTTCAGTCATCCGAAGCATGTAAAGGGTTTGGATTGCCTTCTTTAAATAGAGTCGATTCTCAATTGTCTTCTTCATATACAAAGTTTTCAGTTTATCCCACATACCTTTGGCTGTCGTCTCAGTAGCGACCTCCCTAAAACCTCATCGAGACAGATTTAGGATAATTGCAGAATCTAAATAGAGAAGAAGATTAATGGAAGAGAGAGTGTCTCTTTTATTTTCTCTATCTATTATTTCGGCTGTCTCTTATACACATCTAGATGTGTATAAGAGACAGACGTAGGTCTTTCGACCAGGATAGCGTCCATCTTGAGCTGCCACTTTCCGAAGTTGACACTCCGGTCAAATTTCTCTACATGGGTTTTTGTTATCGTCATAATGTCTCAAAACTTTCCTAGAAGCTCTGATACCAGTTTGTTAGGAAGTGTCCCAAGAAATTGACAAATGTTCGAGACCAATCCGAAACAAACGATAACAAAATAATAGATAGAGAAAATAAAAGAGACACCAGATTTACGTGGTTCGGTCGAAAGACCTACGTCCACGGGCGAAGGCGAGCAAAAATTTTACTATATATGAGAAGAATACAAAAGCTTTAGGAGAGTGCTCCTAAACCCACAAAAACACTAGTACAAAAACACAAGAAAAGCCAAAATAAAGACAAAAGGCTTAATGACCAATAAGGCCCAATAGCCCACTAAGCTTTCTTATGTTTAGTGCTTGGTGCATAAAGCCCAAAACCAAGGTCTCTATTTATAAGACCAAGGCTACATAACTCTCCTTAAAATAATCAATGTGGGACAAAAGCCACATAACACCATTCTGTTTAATGAAGGTGTCAAATGGATCTTCAGAAATGACAAAAAAGTTAACGTTTGGTTTGATAGATGGTTAGAAGTAGGCAATTTGAGAAATCAAATTCAAGGCCTATTGCAGAAACATGACGAAAAACACACTCTTTGTTAGGTTTCGCTCAGCAATAAGGAATGGAATTTCTCTGCCATTTCTTTTGAGTTACCTTATGAGATCAAACAATCAATACTGGCTTCACCTATTTCTAGGTTTAGTGAAGATTAGGCGTATTCAAGCCTAGGGTAACTCTGTTGACGGAAATTTCAACTCTATAGAGGATTACAAATTGGCTATATCCAGGAACTCTAAGAAGCCTATTAACACCTCCTCAATCTACTGGATTTGGAAGATCAAAGCGAACTCAAGAGTTAAACATTTTCTTTGGCTTTGCTGCTAGAATAGACTTCCTACCAAATTTTTGTTTGCCAAAAGAAACATTATGACATATGCTTGTTGCAACTTTTATAAAGATTTCTTAGAAGATGCCCAGCATGTTATTAGGAAATTCCCAAAGCTATTCAATTCTAGTTCTCACTTGGTTTTCCAATCCACAAAAATAACCTTAATCAACTTTCATTCCTTAAGTGGCTGCATTTTTTGCCGTTACAATTTTTGGGATTCAAATTCATTCAAAGTCCCTTCGTGCACCTTTTTCCTTTTGCTTCTTGGTGGTTATGGTTTGACAGAAATAAAAATCTTTTTGATCCCCATTCAAAACCTAAAAAACTGGAAGGACTTCTATATCAGTAAAGCTGCAGAATATCAATTTCTTGGCCCTTCCTATAGTAAAGCCAGGCACAAAGAAATCCTTGTTGCTGGGAACCTCCTATAGAACCTTTTTGAAAGCTCGACACTAATGGATGCTCCTTGGGAATCTAGGAATTGATGGTGCAAGTGGTATTCTTAGAGATTACTGTTAATGTATATATGTCTAGATTTATTGTTTATATGTCTAGAATCATTGTATAGTTACATTATTCATTAGTGTCTAAATTTATGTACAATTACTTTATTAGTTAGTATCTAGATTCAGTGTACAGTATAAATTCATTGTACCTATAAGCCTATAAATATAGGCTATTGTATCATTCATCAAAACACACAAATTTTCTCTAATATTTCTGTCAACATACATATATTTTCTCTTATTTCTCTTTAAAATTCTAACATGGTATCAGAGCCATATCTTGGTGTTTGAATATTTATTTGGTGGTCTTCTTGCAATACCCAGTCATGGAATTCCAACCCTTCGTGGGCTCTGTTTTCTCAAAATTCTTTGAGGTACTGTTTCTTTATAATTTTTTGTATCCTAGTACTCTAGTTTTCTTCATTATTATTAATCTCATAGCTTCCTCTAGTTCTATAGTCGATCATATATCTCCTCACATTCCAATCACTCCAGATAATCTCTATCTGGCCATCAAATAGGTACTCTTTAAGCTCCTTCCATCTTATGGTAATGCAAATTCTGTTATACCAAGTTCTAGTTGGTATCTTGATTCTGCATGTTCCAATCACATGAGATTAGACTCTATTATTTTTTCTTCCAAACAATCCTCACATGCACCATATATTCAAACAGCTGATGGATCTCTCACATCTGTTAACCACATGGGCACTGTATCTACATCTTCTCTCTCTCTCTACCAGATTATGAGATGTTCCAAAATTAACTTTAAATCTTATTTATATTGGGCAATTAGTTGAACTTGACATTGATGTTTCTTTCTCTATTACAGGTTATATATAGTCGTTTACAGGACCGTTAAACTGGACAACTCTTCGGAATGGGTCGTAACGTTGGGCGTCTTTTTTGAGTTAACCGAACTCAAACTTCCATCATCTTCTTCGGTGCAATCTGCTGCTTTTACATCTTATATTTCTTCTTTAAGTCTCTGGCACTCCCGTCTAGGTCATGCCTTTTTACGTCGTGTTAAATCATTAGTTTCTAGTGGTCAATTAGGATCCACGCAAGATGATTCGGTTGATTGTGTGTCTTGTCAACTTGCTAAAAATCATGCCCTTCTATTTCCTATCAGTGAGTCTGTATCAACTGCACCATTTGATTTAGTACACTCAGATATGTAGGGTCCTTCTCCAATACCTAATATGGGTAGTTCTAAATATTTTGTTATCTTTGTAGATGATTTTATTCGATTTACGTGAATTTTTCTCATGAAAAATAAATCTGAATTACCTCAAATTAATCACTATTTTGCTACAATAGTAAAAACTCACTTTTCAAGCTCTATTACATTTTTTCGCACTAATAATGACATGGAATACAAAGAAACATCTCTTCTTAATTTTCTTCACCAAGAGGACACCAATTTTTATCGTTCATGTCTAGGTACTTCCTAACAAAATGGTTGTGCTGAGCGTAAACAACGACACATTCTTGACACAACTTGTGTTCTCTTACTTTCTTCTTCTTGCCTAGATCATTTTTGGGGTAAAGCTGCCCTTACTGCTGTCTATACTATCAATACAATTCTCTCTCCTATTACCAACAACTAGTCTCCCTATGAATGTTTATATGGCTCCCCTCCAAACTATAAGAATCTAAGAGTCTTTGGTTATACTTGTTTTGTTCTTCTCCAACCCCATGAGTATACTAAATTAGAACCTCGAGCTAGGTTATGTTGTTTTATTGGCTATAGTATTGATAGACAAAGGTTATCGTTGTTGGGATCCCTAATCTAAATGATTACAAATTTCCCGTCAAGTTATCTTCAGGGAAAACAAGATGTTCTCTTCCATAATCAGTGTCCAAGTTTAATCTATCACCGTCCTCCTCACCACACCTATTTACCTCTCTTTTACTAGATCTTTTTCTAGATACTGTCCCTGTAATAGATATTCCTAGCTCAGTTCATGAGGTATCCACCTCTGACGACCACCATCTCACATCTTCCGAGGATCAACGTCCAGCTGACGACCCTAACAGACGCACTCCTCTTGAGTCATCCATTCTTCCTGAATCCTCTATTGCATCATCTCTGCCCCCTCATCGGTCTACTAGGATAAGGGAACACTCTACTCGTTTTCATGATTTTTATTGTTTTTCCATTATTCTTTCTTTTCATGAGCCTACATCCTACAAAGAAAATTGTCTTTATCTTTTATGGAAACAAGCTATGTCTGATGAGTTGCAGGCCCTTGAAAAAACTCACACATCCAAATAAATCTCTTGTTGGCTGCAAGTTGGCATACAAAATTAAAACCCGCTCAAATGGTAGTGTGGATCTTCATAAAGCTAGTCTTGTTGCAAAAGAATTTTACGCAAGAATATGGTATTGACTATGAGAAAACTTTTGCACCCGTTGCTCGACTTACCTCTGTTAAAATTTTACTTGCCGTTGCTGATGTACGACACTGGAAATTGTTTCAAATGGATGTGAAGAATGCTTTTCTCAATGGAGATATTTCAATAGAAATTTATATACAGCCACCGCTAGGATATACTAGCGATTCTGGAAAGGTTTGTAAACTTCATAAGGCTTCATATAGTCTCAAACAAGCTCCAAGATCCTGGTTCTCTAAATTCAGTCACACAGTTGAACAGTTTGGTTTCAAATCTAGTTCTTATGATTCTAGTCTATTTGTTTGCCGTTCTGATCAAGGTATCATTCTTTTGCTTTTATAGGTTGATGATATGATCATCATAGGAGATGATCTAATTGGTATTTATGAACTCAAGCAGTATTTGAATCGTCATTTTGAGATGAAAGATATTAGTTTTTTTTAATTACTTCCTAGGCCTCGAACTATCTTCTACAGATCTCTGATGGTTACTATCTTACACAGGCCAAGTATGCAATCTATTCTTCTTTCTCGTGCTGGATTAACTAATAGTAAGATTGCATCTACCCCTATTGAGGCCAATACTCATCTCACTCCCAATGATGGTTCACTTCTTCCTGACCCAACCCTTTATCGACAGTTGGTTGGTAGCTTGGTATATCTTACTGTTACTCGTCTAGATATTGCTCATACTATTCATATCATCAGTCAGTTTATGGCTAGTCCTCAAAATTCTCACTTTATAGCTATTCTTCATATTCTGCGCTATGTCAAAGGCACTTTGTATCTGTTGAACCCCAGTTATGTTAATCATGTTTTGATGATGACCAAATCGCATTAATGGTTTGAAAATAAGTGTGCAGAAAAGCAGGTAGGTTCGAAAGCAAATGATCGTCCGAACAAGACAACCAAAAGACTCCACGGACGCAATTGACTATCCGAAAGACAGATCTTCAGACGATGGTAATCGTCCGACACAAAGAATTTGGAGTGTATAAGAGACAAGTCTCGGACAAAGAACAGCGTCTGATCATATTTCCAGAATACTTTACTTCGAACAGATGCAGGTTCGGACGTATCCTCGGACGTCCGAACGAATACCCTTAGAGAACGAAAGTAGGGTTTAGCAGTGGCCGTCCGAACGGTCCAACGGCTAGTTCGTTCGGATGCACACTTGCTGCATCGGCCGTCCGAAAGGTCCAACGGCTAGTTTTCCAGTAAACAGAAAATAGCATTTGAAAAGTTGTTGGAAGCAATTTTTTGGCAACTATAAATACCCCTAAGCCTGAATTGATTAAGGAAGGACTTCTACATTGATTACAAATAATACCTGAGCTATTTGGGAGAAATAGTGGGTACAAGTGTTGTAATAGTGTAGGTAGTTTTGTGAAAAGAGTTTAGAAGTGTAAGAGCTCTTCAAGTGTAAGAGTGGAGAGATAACAATTGTAACAAAGAGAGGTTGTGAGTGTAAAACTCTTGGCCCAACTAAAGGAAATTAGTGTGAGCAAGATAATCTAGTGATCCTCATTTGTGTACAAGAGGTTATTGTCTCACCTACTTTGAAGAGACTTTTAGTGGCTACACTTCAAGTTGTGAACTTGGTAATTGCCTTGTAAGAAGCTCTTTACAGTTGTAAGCTCCAAACTTGAGAAGCTTGGGAGTTTGGTTTGATTCTCTTAATCTCAATATTCTTATTTGTTCTTGAAGTTTAAATAGTTGAATATCTATTGTATTCATTTGTTCTTAAGTTTTTATTTGGTGCATAAAGTTTGAATTTCTATTAAGTACATAAAAATATTTGTTTTAGATACCAACATAATTCACCCCCTCTTAAGTTGCTCTTTGGGGCCAACAATTAGTATCAGAGCATTCGTCTCTTTATTTTGCTTAAATTGCATCAGAGTAAATATTATGGCAACCAATAATGCTTTGTTTTTAGAAGGGCATTCTATTTCTAGACCTCCCATGTTTAATGGAATTAATCTTGTTTTTGGAGGGATAGAATGAAAATGTTTGTTTAATAAATCTATTAATATTGAATTGTGGTATATTATTTATGAAGGTCATTTTGAGGCAAATATTCTTGATGAAAATACTCATAGATTAAGGCCTAAGACTAGATACGAGTTAAAGCACAAGATAGAATAAATTTATCTTTAAATTCTAAAGCCATTAATATTTTGTATAATGCTTTGGATGCAGATGAGTTTTCTAAAGTAAAAGGTTGCATATCGGCCAAGGAGATATGGGACAAATTGAAAGAAATCCATGAAGGAAGTGAAGATATAAGAGAGCAAAAGAAGTCACTTCTTGTGGCTAAATATGAATACTTCAAAATGGAATCTCATGAGAACATTGACAAGATGTATTGTAGGTTATATGGTAAAGGATTTGGAAGGTTTGGGTAAAGAATATTCCTTGAGTGAAAAGAATAGAAATTTTTTGAATGCTTTACCTAAGGAATGGGAACCTAAATCTATTGCTATAAAAGAGTCTAAAATTTAAATTCTATGTCTATTGATTCATATTGATCAATTCTCTAACCACCTTCGAATTGAAGTTGAGATACAAGGTACAAGATGAGGAGGCAATGGGAAAAAGAAGCATAGCATTTAAAGCTTCATCAAAAAGGAGAAATGACTCAAGGAAGCCTCACTTCAACAACTTCCAAATCACTTGGGATGATTGCAATTCGGATGGAGAGGTTGAAGAAGAATATGAGGAGGCTCAAATGGCTTTTATGCACTTGGCAATAATGAGGTAACCTGTAGTTGTGATTCTTGTGATGATTCATGTGATAATGATGATGATGATGTTGAATCATTTATTTTCAAAATACATGAATGTTTGAAAGAATCATATGCTAAGAACAAAGAGTTAAAAATTAAATTTAATGCTTTATTGAGTGCCAACTCAAAACTTGTGCATGAAAATAATTCTTTGACAAAAGAAAATGATGTTTTGAAAGAAAAATTTGTTGGAAAAACCAAGATCATGGAAGAACAAACTTCATTGAAGAAGAGATTAGAGTATGATCTTGATGATATTTTGAAAAAGAAGAAAGAAAATGTCTTTGAAAAGAAAGGAACTAGAAATATGTTTTTGAACAAAAATTTTATCACCTTTAAAAAAAATGATTTGTACTTTGTTAAATCTAAATCTTCTTTTTATGGCAATAAGAATATCATTTATAATTATTGTCATCAACATGGCCATATAAAGAAAAATTGTTATGTTAAAAGAAATGAAAAATTGGGAATAAAATCTATTTGGGTGATTAAGCATATTACTAATCCACTTGGACCCAAGAAAGTTTGGGTACCAAAAGTTGTTGCTTAACTTGTATGTAGGTATGCTTGGAGAGCACCAAGAAATTCAAGATAGATTATCTATAAAGGGTGTTCTAGGCATATGAACTAAGATAATACTGAAATGGGTAACATCTAAAATTTTGTGTGCTTTCATTTATCAAGTTGAACTATGTTCTCTTGAATATTACTCATCTGTGTTTGAATTTGTTTAGAATGCTAGAAAGGTATAAGATATGTATCCCCAATGTTTGTCTATAATAAGTCGCTACTTGCAAAAGAAAAGGGGAGCATTCTCTTTTTAAATGGATTATTTTGCAAGAAATTGCATCACACATGTTTCATTGTTTTGATGATGCTTTTTGTTAAGGAATGAGCGAAAATTGTTTTGATCATAATTCTTTGCATAAATTCTCTCATTCTTATGGAACACATGTTCTCCATGTACTCATTATATTCATCTTTCAAGGGGGAAAATAAACTTAGGGGGGAGCTTGAATTGCATTATTTTTCTTATGTTTTGATAATGCCAAAAGGGGGAGAAATAATGGACAAATTCTCTAGTGTAGTACTTCATATTTTAAGATTGTTTTTTGAATTGTCCAACTGATTTGTCATCATGAAAAAGGGGGAGATTGTTGAACCCTAGTTATGTTAATCATGTTTTGATGATGACCACCTAATCGCACTAATGGTTTGAAAACAAGTGTGCAGAAAAATAGGCAGGTTCGGACGCAAATGATCTTCTGAGTCCGAACAAGACAACCAGAAGACTCCACGGACGCAATTGACTGTTCGAAAGACAGATCTTCGGACGATGGTAATCGTCCGACACAAAAAATTTGAAGCAAGTCTCAAACAAAGAACAACGTCAGATCATATTTCCAGAAGACTTTGCTTCGATCGGACGCAGGTTTGGACGCATCCTCGGACGTCCGAACAAATACCCTGAGAGAATGGAAGTAGCGTTGGATGCAGGGTTTAGCAGCGGCCGTCCAAATGGTCCAACGGCTAGTTTGTTCGGACGCATACTTGCTGCATCGGCCGTCCAAAAGATCCAACGGCTAGTTTTCCAGAAAATAGAAAATAGCCTTTGTAAAGTTGTTGGAAGCAATTTTTTGGCAACTATAAATACTCCTAAACTTGAATTGATTAAGGAGGGACTTCTACATTGATTACAAATAATACTTGAGCTATTTGGGAGAAATAGTGGGTACAAGTGTTGTAATAGTGTAGGTAGTTTTGTGAAAAGAGCTTAGAAGTTTTGTAAGAGTTCTTCAAGTGTAAGAGTGGAGAGATAACAATTGTAACAAAGGGAGGTTGTGAGTGTAAAACTCTTGGCTCAACTAAAGGAAATTAGTGTGAGCAAGAGTGATCCTCAGTTGTGTACAAGAGGTTATTGTCTCACTTACTTTGAAGAGACTTTTAGTGGCTAAACTTCAAGTTGTGAACTTGGCAGTTGCCTTGTAAGAAGCTCTTTACAGTTGTAAGCTCCAAACTTGAGAAGGTTGGGAGTTTGGTTTGATTCTCTTAATCTCAATACTCTTATTTGTTCTTTAAGCTTAAATAGTTGAATATCTATTGTATTCATTTGTGCTTAAGTTTTTATTTGGTGCGTAAAGTTTGAATTTCTATTAAGTACATAAAAAGGTTTGTTTTAGATACAACCTAATTCATCCCCCTCTTAGGTTACTCTTGTGGCCAATAGTATCATGGTCTTTTCTTTTCTTCTCAATCTTCTCTTGTACTAAATGCTTATTCTGATGCCAAATGATTGGGCAGGAGATCCTACTGATTAGGCATTCCACCACAGGTTTTTGTTTCTTTCTCGGTGACTCTCTTATATCGTGGCAAAATAAAAAATAAACTGTTGTCTCTTGCTCTAGTACTGAGGCCGAATATCATGCTTTTGCTGATGCCACTCAAGAGCTTATTTGGTTCCATTGGTTGCTATCTGATATGGGTATTTCGCATGACTTGCCCACTATTCTCCATGTTGACAATCGAAGTGCTATTCAAATTACTCACAATGATGTTTTCCATGAGAGAACCAAACACATTGAAACTCATTGTCATTTTGTGCACTATCACATCTTAAAAGTGACTCTCCAATTTCTCTCAACTCTGTTTTTTTATCAGACAGCTGACATTTTCACCAAGGCACATCTTCCCGGGCATTTCCTTCATTTAGTTTCTAAACTCAAGTTGGTTTGCGCAAAACCACCTTGAATTTGAGGGGGGGGATGTTAATGTATATTTGTCTAGATTCATTGTGTATATGTCTAAATCTCATTGTATAGTTACATTATTCATTAGTGCCTAAATTTATGTATAGTTACCTTATTAGTTAGTGTCTAGATTCATTGTACAGTCTAAATTCATTGTACCTATAAGCCTATAAATATAGGATATTGTATCATTCATCAAAACACACAAATTTTCTCTAATATTTCTGTCAACATACACATATTTTCTCTTGTTTATCTTTACAATTCTAACAATTACAATGGTAACAGTTTGCTCGATTTAGTAGACAAATAGGCTTTGCAACCAACAATCTGGCAGAAACATGGGGTCTTCAAGATGGCCCTCAACTGGCTGTGGATCTTCACTACAGTCAAATCTTTATAGAATTTGACTCCCAACTCATTATTAACCTTCTTTAAGTCTTTTAACTCTAAACATCACTTTTTCTATCCTCTACTCTTTGATTGCAGAGTACCACTAGCCCATTCTAACAAGTGGTGATCAAGCAGGCTTTTAGAGAATACAATAAGGTTGTAGACTTTCTAGCTCAAGCAAGAAGCTCATCAACTTCATCCTTTCCCTCTCATTTCTGGACCTTGTAATTCTATTAGGAAACTCTTTTTAGATGACTTAAGGGGTGTTAAACTCCCTAGGATAGTTATTAACTATTAAGTTTTTATTTTATTATCTGTCTTTCCAACCGAAAATAAAAATATTCAAGGCCTATTCCTTAATTATATTTCACAAACTAATCAACAAGTAATTGTTTTAATGTGTTTAAAAATTAACCGAGTGAGTTTAAATAAATACTTAATGGCTATTAATTAAAAAATACCAAGATCAGACATCCGATCCTTGTCACGTTCTGATCTAAACTTCTAAACGTTATACAAAATTTCTGTACTAAAACTTCCACTCTTCTTTTCAAACAAACAACTGCACGTTCTTTGGGTAAAATTCATGAGCCGAATAGTCCCCTACATTTTCAAACTTACAACTATTTTGATCAAGAAATTACCAGCTAGAAGCGGATTAGAAGAGGATCATATTCACTTTACAAATTGGGCAATAAATCTAAGCGTTTTGGCTTCAATATTTGCACTGATCACATACCTTTTCCTTTCCTCTTCATCATTTTCTCTCTTTGTGTGTTTTGTAGTTATTATTAGATTTACCGTATTTGTTAAAGGTATTAAAGCATAAATCCACATCGACATGACAAAAAGATTTTGAGCTGATTAATAAGTTTCTAGGTTACTCCACTTATCACCAATTGATTTTAAGATAGAAACCCATGTTCTTTAACATGGTATCAGAGTTATTCCTCAAGTGTTTTCCCATCCATCCACACGTGTCTTGGGTTCTGTCCAACCCCTTCCAATGGGCTCTCTTACGTTTGACCCACGTGTAACATGGTTTCATGTCCAACCCAATTCACGTGTGATAGGGGGGTGTTAAAGGTGTTAAAGTATAAAGTCCTACATCGACTAGCCAAAATATCTTGCGCTAATTAATAAGTTCCTGAATCACTCCACTTATCACTAATTATTTTAAAAATGGAAGCACACGTGTTCTTTAACATATTCATTACTCTTTTGCTCAAAATTTTGGTTGCTTTTTGTATGTCTTTTGGAGATTCATGTTGATTTTGGTGTATTTTCACCAGATCCATAATTTTTTGGCTACACATATAAACCTTATGGTTAGGCTTTTAGGGTATTAATTCAAATTAATATGAGGTTTATAAGTTATGAAAAAATTTGTACCTTAATTAATCCATAAAGATGTACCTTAATTACCTAGCAATGCCCGAATTTGAGCCACCCAACGCATGCTAGAAAAGGCTGCATCGATTTGGAAGGTATGCTTCGGATGATGTGTTAGTTGTTCAACCCTCTGAAAAACTCTAGTCTAACAATGCGAAAGCGAAAATAATATCTATAACTCTAGTGTCAAAATAATGTGAAAAAAATGTTCAATTATCAGGTAGGAATTGTTTGTAGTTAAAAAACAAACAATAAAAGAATAGATATTATTTGATTAAATAGTAGAAGAGTTTAGATGCAAAATGCAAATTCTCATATGATGGACCCAATGGTTAGTCTCCTATTTATACCAAAACATCCCTAAGCAAGGCCGTGAATTGAGAATTTTCATGGCAAACATATGGGCAATGATATTGTCATACCAAAAATCTTATTGCCACAGTATATATTTTCTAAATAACAAAATTTCCCTCTCAATGATTCCCGCTCACCCCACTACCATAAAGCATTCTCCTCATGCTCATTCCTTTCATTGTCTCCTTCACAGCGCCCAGTCCCTTCCTTTATTAGTCTTACTCCCTCTTTCTCTTTTACTCCACCTTAATTCTTTCCTTGAGACCCAATTTATTAACTCAAAGAGTTTTTCCAAGACAAGCTTAATTTCTTTTGGCAGCTTAAATACTCCATCCGTCCTATTTTATTTGATATAGTAAATCTTGCACATAGTTTAAGAAAAGCTTATATTTGATTAAATAGTAGAAGAGTTTTCCATTATTATCCTTCAATTAAAAATCAAAATTTGTTGGTTGGTTTTGAGGTTTCAAATTTGCATCTGAAATCATTTGATAGTACCTAATGTTGAAACATTACTTTAATGTTCTATTTTTGGAACTTGTATGATGGGTAAATTAAGTAAATTATCCTTTATTTATTTGCCATTTAAGGAATGATAAATAATTTAAAACAAACTAAAATAAAAAAGAGACAAATAAAATGGAATACAAGAAGTACTAAGATTTGATCGCCCTATAAAGCTTGAGAGGGGAAACAAAAAAAGAAAGAAGAAAAACTACCTGGAAACATGTCAAAAACTAGAGAAGTCTTTAACAAATTCAAGGTAGATGAAAAGAAACCAAAAAAAAGTCAAACTTCCCTTCGCCGGCAACTCTTAGCAAGACAGTAACTTTAAGAGTCATACGCCAAATCGGAATATAATTTGACCATATTAATGTAAAAATCAACAAAACATTAGGTTGTTCCACGTGATTACAATATCCAACCAATGTCGTGAACGGATTGATGACTAAGACAAAGATGATCTGATGGGTCAGAATCACCTTTGTTACCATTTAGTCTTTTTTATGGCTCTGAAATTGTACTTCTCCTAGAAGTACTACTACCATCCCTCAGAGTTGCAGTTTAGTTAACGAATCCTGACGATGTCACTAACCCACTAAGTTAATAATTTAATTTCTATTGTTTAGAAAAAAAAGATTTAGAAAAACCCGAATAACCACCATTTGGCATTTTGTTACTATGCTTGGATTCTAACACAATCGTCATTAAGGTTCTAACAGTAAGAGTTTTCAAGCATTTGGTATACAATTTAATAGACATTGTCAAAAATAATGCTAACAATAGATACTGTTGAATAATTGCCGTCAATCCACGGAGTACTGAGTGGACCATTATCGAGAGACAGGACAAGGAGGTCATCACTGCCAGCAAAAATCACATTTGTTGTGCAAATCGTGAGTAACAGAAGCTGCGGGCCGAATTCTTCATGAGGAAGCTGCCGTCGAGAGTCAAACGAGAGGTTTTTCTATTGATTGATTTGAAGCTTAAGGTTCTTTTTACATAGGTTAAGCTTGAATATGGACAAATTGGCTAATCTGGCACGACAAACCTTCAAGAGCTCATCGTGTTACTGATTAATTTCTTCGATTATCGCCTGCTGATTGCTCGAAAATGAAGGAATAAAGTCCATAGAACGCAGGGGATGTGGTCAGATGCTGGCTAGATGGGAGGGAAACAAAGCCTGCATTTGAGGGGTGCTTTGGTCATATAACAAATATTTGCTGTGGCAATAAGATTTTTGCTGTGACAATATCATTGCCTCAAACATATTTAGTCCTACGTGGACAAAATGGGATCATTTTATTGGTTTGAACATCGTCATTTCCCTCAAACTAACTCGCTTTAACGAATTATTTAATGCTCTCTACTCGCCACCAACACAAGTATCCTACACGTTCCACCTCTAACTGCCACCTGGACAAATTAAAGGCAAGTACACCACACGCTCTCATCACGGAGGGTAAATTCTCATTTCTTCCACCTCTCAACCATAACAGTTGCTTTCCTATGTTCAAAAACCATTGTTGAATGCACGTAGCATTACGTGTTGAAAATTCTAACCAAATCCATTGTAATGCAAAATCTTGAAAAACCACCGAGATCAATTTCTAGCTTTTTCATATTCTTTTCAAGATTCAAATTTTCTCAGGCCTCCCAGAACAAAATTTGTAAATTTTCTATTTTTTTATGTCATATATGTGAATTAGTGGAATGGTGGCAGCCGAGGTTTCAAAGAAGAAGGAGAGGGGTGGGAAGAGTAGATGGGGTTGGACTGCAATAGGGGCAGTTTTGGTGGTTTTAGTTGCAATCTCAGTCACATCAAAGTATTCAAAGAATCCCAATTCTTGTCACTGTGCTCAGGTTTGAATTATTATTATTATTATTATTATTATTTTTTGTATGGATAAACTTTTAAACTGATAAATTTTGGGTTTCTTGATGTTGATTTTGTATTTTATTTGTGTATTATGGTTGCATTTGTTGTATTTTATTTTTGTATTATGGTTGCATTTATTAGTTGGACTGTTTTAGTATTGAGAATATATTTACTGCAGTACTACTCCAGTAACGGTATTGGTAAGAGTACAAAATATTGTTACTTTATTAAATGTTAAAAATATATACCGATAGTGGTAAGAGTACAAAATATGTTACTTTATTAAAAGTTAAATATATACTGTATATGTGTAGGTATATGGTTTAGTACGCAATCCGCAGGATTAGCTTGTAAATTAGGTACTAAGTGATGGAATATTCTTGTAGGAAAAGGTGAAGTGGAAGGAGAAAAGAATGGCCTCTAATGTTTACTTGAATTCTGGCCTTAAATTATTCTTGTGTATTGGATTTTTCTGCCTTGGAAATACAACAAAGTAGATTCTCTGTAATAGGAGTTTATTGCTTTCTTCAGGATAAGATTTCTTGCATGTATAGCATTTTAAATCTACAAGAGAGACTAGTTTGATTTTGAAGGAGTTTAATTGTGGTAATTGACGTGATTATGATTGGTTGTGTCTTCTTCTGACATAAGGCTGCTGCAGGACTCTAGAAAATATACAGGCATAGTTGAAGACTGCTGTTGTGATTATGAGACAGTAGATAGTGTTAATGCTGCAGTTTTGCACCCTTTGCTCCAAGAGCTCGTCACTACTCCATTTTTCAGATACTTCAAGGTGCGCTGCAATTTTAAGTTTTTGCAAACCAAAAACTTGTTTGTATGATGATCTGAATTTGTTAGTGCTGTCTTGTTTTCTTATATCCCAATTGAGTGTAAGCTTCTAGAAGAGAGCATTTAAATTCCACTTCACTAGTTTCTTAGATTTGAGCAGTTGGCTGATGATGCATGGGGAGTGAGGCCGAGATCTTTGGGGCATCCAAATGGATGTGTATTTTGACAAATATTGACTTCTTAGGCATGTGTTATGATTCTTGAGAAGAATCCTAGTATGAAGGTGAAACTGTGATACAAACCTGCAGAATTTTGAAATTAGCATACTAACCTGCAGAATTCTGAAATTAGCAGTGAAAAGTATACTGCTTCTTTTCTTGTGCATTTTTTATGTACTTTAGCGTAAAATGAACAAATCATGTCTTTTCTGCATGTGGTATGATGAGTCAAAGGAAAAGTGGAGATGGTTCATGGACTATATTTGTTTACAGTATCTCTAGATCCAAGTAAAATAACATTGATATGCCAAGGAATATCTGTTATAAGAATCCGCAAATTTGGTACTAATGTCTGAATATCTTCATTAGTATGTTATACTGCATATTTGTAAAGTGAATTGCTCTATAACTTTGTTGAGTATTTAGTCTAAACAAAGTTCTATAAGTTTTTGAGGAAATGAAAAGTTGACAAAATATCACCTTTATGACAGTTCTGTATCTTTGCGTCTAATGCTGTGTGATGTGTTTCATTTCAAGTTTGACAATGTTTTGAAGAGAAACTTTATGGCAGGTTAAGCTGTGGTGTGACTGCCCTTTTTGGCCTGATGATGGTATGTGCAAGTTGCGGGATTGCAGTGTATGTGAGTGTCTACAGAATATGAATTTCCTGAACTGTTTAAGAAGCCATCACTATATGGTCTGCTGTCTGATGATTTGAAGTGTCAAGAAGGAAAACCACAGGCTACTGTTGATCGCACACTGGACACTAAGGCTTTTCGGGGCTGGATAGAAGTTGACAATCCCTGGACACATGATGACGAGACTGATAATAGTAATTTTACATCTTCTTTATGCCTCATTGTTGTTGGCGATATGCCTTGTATTGCTTGAAACATGTACAGAATATCTATTTTCCAACTTGGGTTTGCCTTCTATAATCATAAGATAGTAGTAACCTTGTATACTTATTTGGCCTTTAACTTGTGTTCTACTTTCTTTCTTTCTTTTTTCCTATTTCATGATCGAACGTTTGATGATCCAATTTTTCTTCTTATTTCAATAGAGCTCGATTATTTTCTTTCCAAGGATTGAATGCTGTTTTCATTGAAAGATGGATTCTTGAGTTGCAAATATTGATAAAATGGTGGTCATTTACATCAGGTGAGATGACGTATGTAAATCTCCTACTGAACCCTGAACGTTACACTGGGTATAGCGGGCCATCTGCCAGAAGAATCTGGGATGCTGTATATTCTGAAAATTGTCCACAATGTAAGTTGCTTGTCCTTGTGAATAATTTTAAGCAAGTCCCTTTGTATCATATTAGTCTAGACGAGCTTTCAAATATGGTTATTGCAGACAGAAACCTCCATATCTCATGACTAGCTACTCCAATCTTAGTTTTAGGCTACTTTGCATACTATATTATGGTGAGTCCAGTTTTGTGCTTGCTTCAGTGGAAAATGGTAATATCCAATTCATCCCGAGCTTAATTGCTTCCATGCAATCATTTTAGATGTCTATCCCGCTTACTTGAATTTGGATGTCCTGGAAATATAGCTATGTGATCTTCTTTTTCTTTCCTTTCTTGACTGGAATATTAAGTCATGTTGATAACAAAATATCCACTTGTCTGTAGACTACCCTAAAATAGAAAAAAATATGAGCATATAACAATGTCTGTTGTTAGAAACCTGGAGTAGTTTTCTACCTCACTTTTGTTGTTGTGAAGTTAACCATATTTTTCCATTTCCAAAGGCTTGAATTCTCTTTTCTGTTTCTTTGTCGGAATTGTTTATGCTCGACTTTATGTTGCAGATATTTCTGGAGAGATTTGTCAGGAGAAAAAAGTTTTATACAAGTTAATATCAGGACTTCACTCCTCAATTTCAATACATATAGCATCTGACTACCTACTTGATGAAGCAAAGAACCTGGTTTGTTTTACCCTCATCTTCTGCTAGATTCTTTGCCTTTTCTTTGCTTGTTGTATGGATCATTTTAACCTGATTATAACAATTGTAGTCAGGGATTCACTAAGCTCTTCTTTTAAGTGGCTGCAATTTAAATTTTGTGTGTGATTTTAGCCAAATTTGTAGAACAGATAGGTTTCATTAGAAATAGATGGCCACCTGACTAATTTGTTTACCATTTTAGTGGGGGGAAGAGACCCAAAAAATCACGATTTGATGTACGATCGTGTTTTAAGATATCCGGATCGTGTTGGAAATTTGTACTTCACATTTCTCTTTGTTCTCCGGGCTTTGACCAAAGTAAGTGTTGACGCTTCATGTCCTTGTTTTTGTTGACTCCGAGTGGAATTCCTTATATCCTCATTGCCTGTCTTTTTGATCTATTAACAGGCAAAAGATTATATGGAGCAGGCTGAATATGACACTGGAAACCATGATGAGGACCTGAAAACACAGTCCCTAGTTCATCAGCTACTTTACAATCCAAAATTGCAGGCTGCCTGTCCACTTCCCTTTGATGAAGCGAAGTTGTGGCAAGGCCAAAGTGGACCTGAATTGAAGCAGCAGATTCAGAAGCAGTTCAGGAACATTAGGTCCCTATTCTTTACTTGATTTGTCTTACCTATCTTCAATAGGAAGAACTGCTTTGCTTATGCAAGGGGATGTAAGTTTGTAGCACAGTTGAGCATTCAAGGGTTAGTCAGCTCATATATGCATGCCATTTAAAAACCCTTCTGTTTCTTGAGCGGGGGCATTTTTTGTAAAGTAAATCTTTAATACACCGTCAGTGTAGAAAAATTTTTTCACCATGAGGTGTAGATTCATGCCACATGTGCATTATTTAAATTTCAAAAGTTAGTTTTGCACATGTGGCATACATTTACACCCAATGGTTGTAAAAAAATTTCTACACTATCAGTTACTGAGTTAATTCAGAATGTAGAACACTTCTCCTCCTCTTTTCAGTTTTCCAGTGTCAGAGTATGAAATGAGTTTTACGTGAGCTATTCTTGTCTATCACAGTGACGCACAGAATTTTGCCTTTCCATGTCTCCAACACTTAAAATATGTATCGTGTCGTGTCAAATTTTAGATTTAAAGTTTATCCTGCATCTTGCAGTGCTCTGATGGATTGCATTGGATGCGAGAAATGTCGTCTTTGGGGAAAGCTTCAAGTTCTTGGTCTAGGGACTGCACTAAAGATTCTTCAAGTTTTCCGTTGATGGTCACAGCCAATCAAACCAGACTGTGAGTATTTCATGTGTTTCAATTTGCATTTCAGCTGTTTCTTCAATGAAGCCTTCTATCATCAAACATATTTTAATATGTTGTTTTATTTTATTTCTCCTGTCCTTTTTTACTTTTGACAGCTACAGTTGCAAAGAAACGAAGTGATTGCTCTGATCAACCTGTTGAATCGACTATCAGAGTCTGTGAAATTTGTCCAGGAACTTCCTTCAATTGAAAAGAAAATGGAGGTCCTGCTTTCTGAACCTCTTGCACAAGAAATTAGCTCCTGGAGAAGAGTATGGGAAGCTGTAGGATTGTCCTGGTACATTGTTAACTCTGTTTAAGTCACCTAACAATGCTTCCAATCTAATTTGCTGATAGCTTTATAAGTACTAATATCCCGTAACACTATCTTTTCGTTTTTCTTTTCTATCCTGATCTTTAGGTTGAAGAAACTTCAGTTGTAGCGGGACTTCTTCAAATCATACGATGTTTCAGCATCAATTTTGAATACAATGTGGTCTCCGGAAAATAGTTTAGGAGACAATGTAAAGCTCAATACAACTGAGTAATTGAACTTTAAAAACTAGAACTAGGGTTTGGGATAGTGCCGGAACTTTGGAGGATCATATCAATGTATAGGTTGATAGAGAAGCACAAGTTTTGGAAATGCAAAATGTAAAATCTGCATATGTTGGATTTGAAAATATATTGGAGAGATCTTTCACGTATGCTTTTTTGTATGTGTTCTGTTGGTATACTGTTTTCCATTTCTGTGGTTTTACAAATTTTAGTGAAAATAATGCTTCTCATTTAACGATGACGGTCTACTTATTCTAGACTTTATCTTTTTATGTCATGATCAACAGTACTTGGTCTTTTCTTTCCTGTTCACACCATTCATCAAAAATTTAGGTACCATAAGATCATCATATTGGGATAAATACTGACCATATGAAATCTTTAAGCAAAGGGCAAATACTAGAGCCAATGTGGAGTTCAATTCACTCATTCTCGCAACTTGATTTTTTTGATTCCCCATTCAAACCTTTCATCAAACCGACTTTCTTGTTAAGGAAAAGAAAATGGTGGTTGACATGCATAAACAAGTACAGGCAAATCAAGTATCATAATGTTAGTCTAGATACAGCTGGGGGGCCGGGAAGGGGGGTGTTGGGCACAAAACGAAGCATGTTTCATAAAATAGTTCTTGCTGCTGTTCCGATAATATTCCACCCTCTCTCCTTTTCTCTCTGCTTTTGCTGCGTGTCCTTTGCTACTCTTCTAGCATTGCTTAGGACTCTATGAGCCATCCTTCCTCGGCTTCCAATGGAAACTCTCACCTTCTCCATTCCCACATTGACACCTCTTCTCATATGCTGCTGTATTGGTGACTTCATCTGCATTTTCTTTTGGATGCTTTTCCTCAGTAGACTACTCAGCTTCTTAGTTCCAATTCTACTTTCTTTGGGACTATCCCATGCAGTAGGTTCAAGAGAGGGAAATCAGATGCAACCTCATTAGCATCTTCTATCTTGTCAGCTTGTATTGGATTCAATGTTACAAGTAAAGAAGGCACCTTGTGGACACTTGGGAAAGGAATGAGAGAGTTGCGTCGTGGAAGCTGTGTAGGTGGAATCCTGTGTGCACCTGGAAACATAGAAGCTCTGCCAGTCTGCTTTGGCAATGGAAATTGCTCCGTCATCTCAGCATTATTTTCTTTCTCCATCATCTGTTCATTGTGTCGGCTGAGGCCATCCAAGGTAGGGACTGAAGGTAGTTTGGAGTTGTTCTCAGTAAGCAAACGAGTTATATTTGCTTGTTGATCTATATTTTCACCGAATGTGGGCAAAGAGTCGAGTGTTCTGGATGCAAGTGGGGGCCTTAGAACTACAGAAATTTGCTCTTCTTGCTTTTGTCTCGTGTGTTGTTGCTGTTCTGCTATTTTAGTGTCCACATGCTGCCTTGCTAGCTTTCTCTCCACCAGTAACTGTGATTCCAATTCTTTAATCTATACAAGAAACAAAGATTATGTGATTTGTTATGAACCAGCAGTAAAGAAGTAGAGATACAGAGGTGTGAACAGGCTTGGGACAGTTGGGAAAGCCACGCCAGCAAAGAAGTTAGTTAGTTGAAGCCATGACAGCGAAGTCGTTAGGAAATCAGTTACTAGTTAGTTAGCTCGGGAAGTGTAGTAGCAGTTGAGCTGGAATTGAGTAGTATAAACCAAGGATGGAGAAACAATGAAGAAGTCATATTGTACTCTTGTACCATTTCTTTCTTGAATCTCCAATAAAACTTTTCTCAATTCTTCCTACTTTCTTCAATTCTTTCAATTTGGGTTAACCACCTTTTCTGAAAAATTAGTTAGTTAAATAATTGTCAATGGTACACTGGAAATAATCTAGTATATCCTTCCCTCTCCTTTTCATCAAATGTAAAAGAAGTTCAACCTCTAAACATCTGGGAAAACTTCTTTCTTAGGCAAAACTAAGAAAGAACTATCACTTCACAATAACATACCTTGTCTTGCAGGTTCTTGTTTTTCATATCTTTCTCTTTGATCTTTATGTCTAAGCCTTGAATGGTATCCTCCAGCTTCATAATTTGCAAGTCTTTGCTCTTCATTTCTTGCTTGGTTTTTTCAAACTAACAAGAGGAGATAATTCTCTATTAGTACATAATATCTCTGCAACATATCATCAGAGAGATGAAATAATATACAAGGATGTTTTCTGTTGGCACCATTTGTTTGCATCTCAAGAGCTCATTGTTTTCTACTTGCTTCTTTGCAGGTCCCAACTCTATTCCTCGGACCCTACTTGCAAAATTAAGTGAGCAGAGAGTCTCACTCAGGTCACTCTCATTGGGACTAATCTGTACAAACATCAATGTCTTTGAATCTCCACCTGTAGATGGAAATATAGGAATAATGTAAATAATTGTATTTTACTTCACATAATAAAACAGAGTTTGGATCCTTTGTTAAATATCTTAATAGCCTTGTTAGTTGAATTATCAGATATTATCTCCCTTTTCCACAGGTATGATAATATGATAATACAGATGAAATACCTAGAGAGTCTTGAAGTAAGTGAGTAAGCTTGGAGTTCCTAAAACAGAACAACACAAGAGGTTTAGAAAAGAATGTATCCTAGCATTTTATCTTAAATTTCACAGATTCTTCTGTTAATACCTGAAAGGTACGTGTGGGCTCTTAGTTGCAAGAGCAGATATCACATCCCCAAGTGCAGAGAGTGATTTGTTGATGTTCTGAGTCTCCTTTAACCTTTCACCCTGTACTTCTGTTTTAGCAATCCTTTCACTTCCAGCAAGGTCAATCAGCCATAGCTTACTTCTTGTGCATTCTCCATTCAGCAAGTTCTCTCCTTTCACCATCACACAATGTATGCTGATTACAAACAAAAGACCATGTTTTAGCCACCAAAAATTACTCTCCAGTGCATGATACAATACAATTACAAAACTAACCAATGTGACCGGCTGCGATACACTGTTCATGCTCATTTGCACTAGTTGATCCAACTGCCCTTCCATTGCTACCAGTTCGTAAGACTTCCCAGACCTCTTTCATATTGTTCACCTGAGCTTCAACCAATCCTGGAACAGGATGCATCCCTTCACCAACTTGCTTTATTTCCAATCTAAAAGCAGCCATCACAAAATCTTATTACAGTGCACAGGGTGATTAATTTATCAGCTTCTTCAGTATCATAAGAATTTTATTTTCAAGTAGGAGTTATAATAAAAATACTGTCTTGAAAATGAGAGGTGCTCGAGTGAAATTATATTGACTGATTTCTTGGTTTTTATGGTAAGAAAAATATACTGGTTTATCCATATTGTAAGTTTTCTCATCTTCACGAGAGAAACAGCTGAATTTTTCTATGAAGTTGCAGAACAATTTCCCCTATTTTGTTTGGATTGAGAAGAGAGTTTGCAAAAGATTTTGGCAACACAAGTTCAGTCTGAATACCATACTATACTTATATTTTGGAATGTTTTTGAGATATTACAAGACACAAAAAGTCGAGAAATGCACACGTATCTCAAGTTACCTCTTTGTGCTGAGTCCTGAATCACAAACTAGTAAATCTCGAATCTGCTCATTGTAAACTTCCAACACACTCACAGATATCTCATATCGGTAAGTGCTGTGTCGATCATCAATGATGCGAAATAAAGCCTCAAGTGTTCTATAGTTTACACCACGTGCCTCTTGTGTACCTTCCATTGTAAAAGTTTTCCCAGTTCCAGTTTGGCCATAAGCAAATATGCACACATTGTACCCATCTAGAACAGATGTTGCGAAAGGGGCAGTATCCTCAAAAACATCAACTGTTTAAAACAAACAACATGAAATATAAGGATACATTAGCCATGGAAAAAAAATAAAAGCTGTAACTGCATAACTAACTTGCACAGTACTAAGCTTTGTAGCTACCTTGTCCTGCCTGGGGGCTAAAGACAGCATCAAACTTAAATGTTTTCTTCAATAACCCTGATTTTGTTTTACAGTAAGCTCTCCATCCTTGGAAGCTTCAAAATCTATTGCCATTGAAGCTCCTGCAGCAACCTCTTCACTGTTCAGCGGCCTACACCGACAAAAGACTCGAATATTTCCTGAGAAGCAAAAATTGCAAACCATTAGATTTGTGATCCCGAGACATGATCATACTTGAACTCATATGATATCTAGGTTAGACCTTTCAACTCCAGAACTTTGTTATACAATTCCTTTTTTTCCTTGGAGTTTTTGATGAATCTGGCCTTGAGGTTCTCGTGAATCTCTACATGTTCTTCCACTATGAACAAAGATATACATTAAGAACTTATGTATATGGGTTGTCAGTAAAAATATCATTTGCTGCACAAAATAATTTACTTTTGGACTGAATCACAGAGCTTATGTGATTCAAATCTGCGAAGCATCCCTTGTATGTTAAAGCCTCTTCTGCGAGTTTGATCTGATCCATTTTAAGAATCTGTGGGAAAATAATTTCCATGTACAGCAAATTACAAAACAATGATGAGAGCAAAAGACACGTACTAAACACGGATAAAAACAAGCACAAGTGTTTACAACCTTCAACTTTCTTGTCACGTCTCTTACTGATGAAAACCATCTACTCTTTTCTTTTACTTGTCCTTCAATGGCAAAAGCTGAAAGGAAATAATTTCCATCAACACATTCCTAAAAGTTCCAAGCCATGCTCTATAAATTCTACTTTGATCTCTAAAAGCATAAAAGAGTTTCTGACACAAGTTTCCTACCCCCAATAAAGCAAAAAATAGATCCTATCTTGGTGCTAACAACAAGCCAAAGCACATTTATGCCATGTAGAGTACATGGATTAGGACCAATCAATTATAAAATTTCTGTACCCAATGATCCAACATGCATTGACTTGCGCATGAGCTCATTTTGAAGGTCCTTCAAGGATCTCCAGGCTTCTTGACACTCTCTGTGCTTCAGCTCATTCTCTTTTTCAAGCTGAGCAACTGCGTGCACAGGTTTGTTTCTATAAGCTCTCTCTGCTGGCACTCATATTGAAGGTGGAGTCTCTGGAAATCTGTGTTCGCATTTTCATAACCAATATCCTGGACAATGATCATCATGACAATCAAGACAAGTTAAGTAAATCAACCCAGCAAATCTATATTCCAAAACCCGAGTAAGTTTTGACTAGTACTTTTAGAGACTCGCACTGTGGCATGACGGGTATGTCCATTGACTGAAGATAAACATCTCCATTGCCTGCTATTTAAGTAGGGGATATATTAATCAGCACTTGAGAAAGCCTATTATCTTTGAATGACAAAAATAATCAAAGACAAAATGCTTGAAACTAGACAAGTTCAACTTACTAACAGCAAAATCCATCCATATTGAAATTCCACAAAGTATTGGATTTCCAACAATTCCTTCCAATCTGATTGATAATCCTTCCTTACCCTCAACATGAGTTCTGATATCGGATAAAACAAGGGGTCTGTTTCCACCAACCCGTGCATTATAAGCAAATGTCTAAGCTGGAAACAACCTAAGCAAAAGAACTCAATCAGCACCACATGGTGAGTTAGGTATCCATAATTCATATGAGAAGAAGATATTTATCTCATTTTGAACCACAAAACTATTCTTCTTGAGCTTCTATAACTTGTTACCTTCTGTTCTTGAACAAAAACATCAAATATTCTCATTCCTGAAGGACCATCAACGAACACAATCTCCGCGAAGTGCAAATCAATCTTGTAGAACCCTGGCCCCATAATTTTAAAATTATATGTGAAGTTCCCAAATCGTGCACTTTGGTAAAGATTAAGGTCTTCATTATTCGACACTGCACTGTCAGTGCTTATAGTATCGCCTCCACCAAAATACTTATCTTCTAAGAAATTCACCCCTTCGGGAGAAACTATGCCATCCGTTGAGCCAACATTAATGCTCAACAAGGGCATTGAGGATTCTTTTGATTCTTCTGTTATTGGTGGAGGAGGAAGCTCAAAATCAGCTTCTTGGGCAGGCACATTTCCATCAGATGATGATTGCCAAATTGCCGGATATTCTGCAACTTCTGGGCTCTCAAGGCAACCCTTTTCAGAACCATTGATTCCATTTTCCAGAGAAACCACAGTGGAGGCCCCCTTCCATAACTGAGGTGAATCTCCATGACTTTGTCCAGGGATATCAGGTGACCCGGCGCAGATCACCAAATCAGGCGAGGTTAATGAAAACCCCAACATGGTCCTACCTAGAGTTTAACAAAAATCTTTAAATCAATAGAACAGTAAAAATCCTAACAATCTCAAATATCTCGACAATTCATACCATCAATTGCCCTTTTAGCTGTAGGGTCACTAGAATTCCCTCCATAGACATCTTCTAAGCTTCGCTTTCGCCAAGAATTGTCTACTACAATATACCAAATTCACTAGCTCAATAAACCAAATTCATAACATTTTTGGCAGTATTCATATATATGGCCAAACAATGTATACATTAATTGAAGCATTTAATCAAACTCAGGCAGCGGATGTATAACAAGAATAGTACCTCGAATTAAATTAGGACTAAAATCATTAGCTTCAGCCATTATTGAAGTTGTTGAGCCGCAAAATTCTCTTAAAGGTTCTGCAAATATCAAATAAAAAAATATATATAAATAAATAAATCAAGAAACCTCAAATTTTTTTTTTTTTTTTTTTTTGTGTACAAGAAAATAACATTAAATTTCACGAACCCACCTTGAGAATTGAGATTTTCTTGGTTTTCTTGAGTACAAACGTCAGTTATGAGAAGAGGGTCTCTCCATTGATTATGTTCCATTGAGATAATAGTATTATATGAGGGATAAAAGAACAGTTTGAATTGGAAAAGGGTAAATGGCAATCAAATACAGAGAAAAAAGGGATTCAATTGCTTTTCAACAGAGAGGAATGAGAGAGAGAGAGGCCGTTGATTTCGTTCCCGACTCGATTCCTTTATGATGAAAGCCGACCGTTGATGTTGTTCAAATTTGAAATTTCAATGCCGGGAGAATAATAGTATAAAGGAAAATGTCTTTAATGGTCCTCATAGTTTCGATACATTGTGGTCTAGTCGTCTAAGATTTTTTAAAAAATGTATGTTTAGTACTTCTCATATTTAAAAAATGGTTATTGTATTACAAGAGGGCAAGACACATTGTATGTGATTTTAAAAATTGCTTGGTAAATAGAGTTGACGGTTAGATATTTTAGTTGCCGGTTAGATTTTATAAAGCGGTAGAATTCACATGGCATTGGGATTAGTGCAATTTTTTTTTTCCTTTTTTTTTTTTCAAAATTTACACTTAAAATTTAAGAAAGAAACAAAAAATATATAAAAGATAGAGTCAACTAGACCAAATGAAACTCTCCTTTATATATACATATATATATATATAGTATAAATAAAATATGCATTTTTGAATTATCAATGGTTTACATTTTGCCCCCTAAATTATCAATTTTTTCACTTTAATATTTTATATCTTATACTACCAATTTGTAGCACATATTATATAATTAGAAAATTAATAAATTTTTCTAACTATTTTTTAATAAAAACATTATGATACCTGTAATTTGCATTTGTTTACTCCATATTCTTATTTCATGGACTAGTAATAATTTTTTTTTTGTTAAAATAGTTATCAAATTTGAATAATTATCAACTGGTTTGAATAATGTGTTACATATTAAGTATAAGGTACTTATGATTGATAGTTTAGGGTTCAAATCACTATTCGATGATAATTCAATGAAGGTGCTGAATTTATGGAATTTTTCATATCTAAAATGTTTGACCATTTTGACTTCCCAAATTCATACCTCAAATTTCCTTAATGTTTAATATTTAAAATACCGTTTAAATGTAAAATAGATTTGTATTCCTGAATGTTTATACTTTTATATAGTCATGCTTTAGTTAAACATACAATATATATTTAAGAAAATACTTCCGATTAATCAATAACCATAAAATAATAAAATAAAATTAGTGCAATAATATCATTTGAAATAAATACGCTGAAAGAATAAAAAAAGTCCAAATTGCCTGGTTCCATTGATTTTTTAGGGAAGTTATAAACAGAAATACAATATATAAAATTGAGCTTCTTCTATGATAATTTCGTGAACAATTTTCTTTTTCTTTTACTCAATAAAACCACTAATCTAAACTATAACCGCTACTGAGAAAATTCTTCTATTCTAGTTTTCAGCCTCACTCCTCGTCGGATCTCTTCCTAGTCTTGACCTATCTATGACCTTGCTATTTGCATGGCCTCTTGGAGGTTAAAAGCTTTTTCCCTCCTTATTTAAGGTTTGGGTAACATTTATCATCAACAAGCAGCTTCACCAAATATGAATCCCGCAAGCCATCACAACTTGTCATTATCCTATAACTGGCAATTTTTATTTTTGAAAATTTTCTTTCCTTTTTTTTTAATTTGGAAGTGCCTTATCACAAAGTTTGAAAGGCGCTTGCAAGATTCCAATTTCCACATTTTTTACACATGAATGATTTAGAATGGTGAAGACTTTTACCGACCTAATATGTTTCTACCTAGAATAGACAATATTTCTTATTCTCATTTCACTGTTTAGTAATTTAATTGAGAATGGAATGCGTATTCTTTTTCATGGAATGATTTAGAATGGAAGATCTTTCCATTCGTAATATGTTTCTAATTAGAAGAGATAGTACTTTTTATTCTCATTTCATTGTTTAGTAACTTAAGTGAGAATGGACTGTGTATTTTTTTTTTCATTATTTAGTATAATTTTTTAAGGGTTAATAATAAAATGGATTTTAAATGAAAAAATTATCTTTTGTTGTTTATTCATGTTATGTATTACTTTCACAACTATAAGACACTTCAAATTTTTTGAATTAAAGATAAAAGCTACATAATTACACAAATATATATTTTTATATTCAAGTAATTAAGTTGTACAATTTAATTATTTGAATGTAAATAAAAATTGATAGCAAAGTATAATTTAGGTAGTAAAATGCTTTTCCTATGACTTATTGGTTATACACTAGAGGATAGGAGAAGGTGATATTTTCAAGAATGTCAATAAAAATTTAATACGTAATTTAATAATTTTTGACATTATATCCAAAAATTTAAATAATTTATCTTAATGATAAAAATTTTGAACAATTATACTGTACAATCATACTAGCTAGAAAAAAAAAAAACCGTGCTATGCATGGATACAAAAATATTTTAACCTTTTAAACTCAAATAATGCAAGTAAATGGATATTATAATTCATTTAATATTTAATTAAATGGTGACAATTGAAAACTAAAATTTTGGTATGACTTTGCCTCTATTAATGACCCTCAAAATTAAATTGCATGCTAATTATACATGCAAAACATCTTAGACAGTGTGCCTATGAAAATTACACATAATTTTGTAATGAAAAGTTTGAACAAACGAAACTTAAATTTCAAATATTTATTTGTTAAATATTTATCTCTCATATTATGCGAGTATATTACATGAAACATCTTGTAATATTATTCGGTTTATTATTATGAGAAAGGAAATAAAGAAAGCTAGTATTATATAGTTTTTATAAGGGAAAAAAAAAAAAAAAAAGGCAGTTAAGAGCATATCATGATTATTAGCACATTCCGTGATTGAAATCAACTAAAAAGATTGAACATGTTGCATGTTTGTATTGGTTGTATTTGTTGGCCCCAAAGCAACCTAAGAGGGGGGTGAATTAGGTTTCTTAAAAATTAATTTGTAAATAATGCACAAATAAAATCTTTTACACTAACAAGTAAGTTGATAACAATATAATCAATTAAACACAAAATGTATAGAATGAGTAAAGAGAGAGAGAGAGAGAGAGATTAAACAAACAACACTCCCAAACTATCAAGTTTGGAGTAGTAATCAAGTTAGATGTTTTTTCAAATTTGGTGAGTCAATAATTCCAATTGTACACAAAATAGGATCACCCTTACTCACATTAATTTTCTTTAGTTAAGCCAAGGATTTTATACTTAACCTCACTTTTGTACAAGATTATCACTCTTTAATTCACTCAATCCTTTTGAATAGCACTCTTAAGTACACACTAATATAATATCACTAAAGAGCTAATTTGCACTCAAATTGCTTTTTTACTTGCTTGTATTCAATGTGTAAGATTATATTACAAAATACAAATGGGTTGACATTTATAGATGTAATAAATCAGTTCCCAACCACTTCCTAATGGCTAAATAATAAATGTTGAGAAACTAGCCGTTATAGGTTTTGGACGTCCGAGATATTTTTTAAGCGTCTGAGCAAGCGTCCGATCAGCTATACATGGAGTTGAAATCTTCGTCCAAACGGCCAAAGTTGCGTTCGTTTTTACGTCTGAAACAAGTAGATTGATGAGTCTAATTCTCGGACAGAGTAGTGTGTTCAGAAGGTTTTGTTCTATCCAAGTGTTGCTCTTTTTTCGGAAGGTTAGCTGCTTCCGATAAAAAAATTTTCTCAGACAATAATGAATGTCCTTTGTCAAAACCTTAGACACTTGCTCTCTACCTTATCTTTCGGATAGTATCTGTATTGCGTCCGAAGAAGGTTTCCTCGGACGATAATGAGCGTCCGTTGTAAGTGCCTCAGAACTTTGTAGAGTTTCCTCGGACGATCATGAGCGTCCGTTGTAAGTGCCTCAGAAATTTGCTCTCTGTGTAACCTTTCAGACAGTGCCTTGCATCTGAGATGATTCTGTTTGAATGAAATTCTACGTTCGACCAACTTTGTTCTGTTCGGATGATGTTTAGCATCCGAAAACCCTGTTGTGCGCAGATAAAACAGAATTCCTGTAAAACTTAGTTCAGATTTTTGGATTGTATTTGTCATCATCAAAACCAAGATTGTAAGTCAACAATCTCTCCCTTTTTGATGATGACAAATAATAGGGCAAAGCAAACTAATTATACCCAAACATAGCTCAAGTAACCAATAGCCATGAACAATGATGATCAAACAAACACACAGCCATGAACAACTATGATCAATCAAGCGCACTACTAAATTTCTCCCTCCTTTTGCCATATCAAAACAAAACAAGCTCCCCAGCATGTAGGAGGATGCTCTCCCTTTCTCAAACCACAAGAAAGGATAAAACATAATTAAAAAAGAATCATTAAATAAAAAATCAAGACGAAACATCCAAGCTCAGCAAATGGAATTGAAGTTCAAATATACGAATCTAAGAACAAACGAAGCTAAGGTATGCTAAAGAAAGTAAACTAGGAAGTAGAATCTAAATCATTTTTCTTCTTGGAGCATTCCTCGCGTTTGCACTTTTTGGCAGGAAAATATCATCCATAGCCTCACTGTCATGTTCGTTTAGATCTTGAGGATCACAACATTACGTGATGTTATTGAATGTGTCATCAACATCTTCGTCATCATTAACATCAACTCTAGGAACAGTGGATTTTTTTAGGATTGGTTGCACCAACTAGATCCTCATGGGCTTCGGGCTCAGGATTGGAATGGTCAACATCTTCAATGTCATCATCGTCGCTGTTGGAAGAGGACTCGGGAATGTACTGCGACTAAATGTTGGCAAATTGAACTTGAGCCGATACAGACATACCGAGACTTAAGGCTTCTCGAAGAATGGTTTGTTTGGTATCCAATCTTTTTAATTTCCAAAGTGTACGACGTTGAAAAGAGCTCATTTGATTGCTGAGATTTGTGACAAGTATGCACATTTGGGAAAGGAAGGGTTTCAAAAAGTGAATGTGTGAGGAATGGGGCAGTAGAGATGTGGAAGAGAATGGATGAGGAAGAGTGGAGTGGGGTAGTGCAAGTCCTAAACTGGAAGCATGTGCTTTTGACTTGTCAATTTCATTGGAGCTAGCCTTGGTGAACCGTTTATCATTAAAAACAAGCAAACCTTTACGTTCGATGTACGATTTGTTAAAATATGGGGGATATTATTTTTTTACAAGTAAATGTGATATCAAAATGATCGAAAATTTTAGTTAAAAATTTCCCAAAAGGGATGTTCCTGCTAGTATCAGTTAGGAATAATTCCCACAAGGAACAAAATAAATAGCCAAAGTCAAGTTTGATTTTCATAAAAACACAATAGAACAAATACAATTGCATTTTTCCCGACTCAGTATGACGTCCATCAGTCGGTAATAACAAATTTGTGACCAATGAGCATGAAATATTGAGCTCGAGACTAAGCAACATGGTTTTGGCTTCTGAAGCTTGTTTAAAATCAATATGAAAACTTTGTTTTACTTTCTCAATGTCAAATCGAGTATCAACAGCATGCCATTTTTCTAAGAAAAAGAAATATGAGATTTCATCAGAAGGAAGAGCTTCTTCAAAAATCGTATTAATGACATTGGAAGTAAATTCAAGATTGATGTGATTTACATGAGAACCTAAGGTTCGAACAGTTGAACCTTGCGAAGATTAGCAGTAAATTGCAATACCATATCATGATATGAATCAAATTTCCCTATTTTTATTTTTCAAAACATTCCTTAATAGAAGATAAGTTTAATTTATCGAACAAGCCTTCAGAAATAGGACGTTGCACTCTAATAGATTTACTAACCAAAGTGTGTACCTATCAGACTGCCTTGACATCAACAAATTTAGGCAAAATGGGATTTGAAGTGGGTTGGGGATTTGTTGAAGTTTGGCCTTGTATTGGAGCCTTTCCCTTTGATTTCTTCCCTCTGGTGGCTGTGGAAGACCCTCCACGTGAGCAAACCATCTTGGATCAAAGAAGAAGTTGGAGAGTGTAAAAATGAGAGTGAAGGGATTTTTAGGAAATTGAAGCAATAAGGATGTTATAAGGTAAAAAGAGTTCAAATGGGGTACGTGAATATTTAGAAACAAGAATTTCTTGATGAATTTCAGAGAAGAAGGGACAAATTGAAGAAATTTGGTGGTTTTCTCCTATTTTGCCAGAGCTAATGTTCGGTGGGGATAGAATGTCCGAAAAAGGGAAAATGAAAGGTTTGAAATGAATAGAATAGTCGTTCAGACGTTCGAACGATTAATATACGTTCGATCGTGTGTCTGATCATAGATGAACGGACAACCGAAATTCTAAACTATGCGTCCGAAGTGATGTTAAACGTAGGTTGTGATCGTTCATTCGATTTTCTAGAGAAGTTGGTGAATAAGGGGAGCCATTCAAACAAAGGGAAACGTCCAAGACATAAACTAAGAAAAATAGAGAGTTCAGACGAATATTTTCGTGTAACAGAACAAAGGTCTTAGGACACACAATTGCATCCGAAAACACAATTCACAAATTTTTAAAATCAATAATGCCCAAGCAAGTTCTGAGAGGTTCAAAACGATCCAATGGTTAAGATTTAGTAAAAATATCAGTCAATTGATCTTTTGTGCAAACAAATTCAACACAAATTTCCCTTTTGCCAACAAGATCTCTTATAAAATGATGCTTGACATCAATGTGCTTGGTTCTAGATTACAAAAAAAAACTTTTACTGAGATTAATTGCACTAGTATTATCAAATCTAATAGGCACACAATCAAAAATAACACCGAAATCTTTTAGTGTATGTTTCATCCAAAGAAGTTGAGCATAACAATTTTCAACAACAATATATTCGGCTTCCGATCCGTAGATAGAAAGAGAGAATTTTGCTTCTTGCTAAAATAGGACACCAAACAATTACCCAAAAAGTGACACATACCACTAGTGCTTTTTCTATCAATTTTACAACCAGCAAAGTCAGCATCCGTGTAACTAATCAAATCAAAACTAGTGGATTTGATACCAAAGACCAAAATTCAACGTCCCTTTCAAGTATCTAAAAATTCTTTTTACAGCAATTCATTGTGATTCCTTAGGACAAGATTGAAGCCTAGCACAAAGACAAACAACAAATATAATACCCAGTCTACTAGCTGTTAAATAAAGTAAATTTCCGATCAAACCTCTATAGTGTTTTTCATCAACACAATTACCTTCTTCATCCTTGTCAAGTTTGGTTGAAGTGCACGTTGGCCTTCTAACTTGTTTGCAATCCTCCAATCCAAAGCACTTGAGAAGCTCCTTTGTGTACATGATTTGTGTGAATAAGGTTCTTTCTTTTGTTTGGTGAATTTGAAGTCCAAGGCATTGAAGAATTGTAATTCTCCTATCATACTCATTTCAAATTCCTTTTTCATTAAGCAAGAAAATTCCTTGCACAAACTTTCATTAGTAGCTCCAAAAATAATATCATCAACATAAATTTGAACAACCAACAAATCATTAAGACTAGTTTTGGTGAAAAGAGTAGCATCAACAACACTCCTTTTAAAACTATTTTCAATAAAAAAATCACTTAATCTTTCATACCAAGCTCTAGGAGCTTGTTTCAACCCATATAAAGCCTTTGATAGTTTGAAAACATGATTTGGAAAATCTTTATTTTCAAAATCAGGAGGTTGTTCAACAAAAACTTTTTGATCAATGAATAATTAGAAAGGCACTTTTGACATCCATTTGAAATTATTTTGAAATTGTTAAAGCATGCATATGCAAGAAACATACGAATAGATTCTAAACGAGCAACGGGTGCAAAGCTCTCATCAAAATCAATTCCTTCTTCTTGAGCATAAGCCTTTGCAACAAGTCTGGCTCATTATTTCTAATAATCTCACCTTTGTCATTTAGTTTGTTTCTAAAAATCCTTTTTGTTCCTATTACGGGATGAGTTGAGGGTCTTTCAACCGAAGTCCATACATTGTTTTTCTCGAATTGACTAAGTTCTTCTTGCATAGCAAGAACCCAAGATTCGTCATTCAAGGCATCATCCACACGTTTAGGTTCAATGTGAGAAAGTAAGGCACAATTGTTATTCAAAGGTTTATGAGAACGAGTTTTTACCCCATTGGATGAATCACCAATGATTAATTATTGAGGGTGACTTGAGACAAATTTTCATGCTTTTGGAAGATCTTTTGGAAAATCTTCGTTCTTTTCTCCTTCTTCATCCAAGTGATGAGCATCGTTTTCATTGCTTGCCTTGATCTCTTGATGTTCTTCATGTATAGGGAGCTTTTCAAGTTTCTTTTCCACACCTATATCTTCATCCTCACAAATATTTCTTGAAATAACATCATTCGTCTCATCAAACGTAGCATTGCACAACTTCTTCAATCAAAAGAGTTCTTCCATTGTATATTCGGTATGCTTTCTTGTAACTAGAATATCCTAAGAAAATCCCTTCATCCGATTTTTTGTCAAATTTTCCAAGATTCTCTTTAATTTTTAAAATAAAACATTTACAACAAAAAAGTTTGAAATAGCTTACAATGGGTTTTTGGCAAAACAAGAGTTCATAAGATGTTTTGTTTAAAATAGGCCTCAAAAGAACTCGATTCATAACATAACAAGCCGTGTTAATGGCTTTGGTCCAAAAATACTTTGGTAAGTCACACTCACTAATCATTGTTCTAGCGGCCTCTTGGAGTGTTCTATTTTTCATTTCAACACTATTTTGATGACTCATTCTAACAACTGAAAATTCATGCGAAATACCGTTGTGATCACAAAACTAGGGAAAATCTCCAAATTTAAACTCGGCTCCATTATCATTTCTCAAATGAACAATTTTCAAATTCAGCAAATTTTGTATTTTGGAAAAAAGCAATTTTACAAAATTTTCAAAGGCTTCATTTTTGTGAACAAGAAATAGTACCCAAGTATACCAAGAATAGTCATCAACAATCACAAAAGTATATTTACTACCACCTAGAATAGCACGTTGAGTTGGACCAAACAAGTTCATTGCAATAATTCCAAAGGTGTAGAAGTAGACATACAATTTTTGGTTTGAAAGAAACTTTAACTTGTTTACATCACAAATTTTGTTTTTCAAAATTTAAGTTTTGGCAAAACTCTTACCAATTCTTTCTTAGCAAGATTTTCAATTGAATCCATGTTGAAATGACAAAGCCGTCTATGCTAAAGCAAAGGAACATCTATAGAAGCAGTTAACACTTTACATTTCCACCACCAATATTATCAAGATATATCACATAAACATCATTGTGCCTAGTACCTTTAAATAAAATAGCAAAATTTTTATCAAGAATTAAACATTCATGCTTGGAAAAGAACACATATAGATTTTTATCACATAATTGGCTCACACTTAAGAGATTATAATTTAAATTATCAACTAGAAGCGCATTTTTAATCAAAGTCTCACCATTTTTTACCTACATCACCAATGCCAATTGATTTTGCTTTCATGTTATCCCCAAAAGTCACCTTTCCACTGTTTTTGGACTTGAGATTGGTGAAGAGAGATGCATCACTGGTCATATGTCTTGAGCACCCACTATCTATGAACCATTTGGCTTTTTGGTGATGTTCATTACCTACACAAGAAATTAGGTGATAACTTTTGGTACCCATATTTTCTTGGGTCCATAAGAGTTAGTAAATAGACTAAAAATCCATACGGTATTTATTCCAAATTCTTCATTTTTATTGGCATAACAATTATTTTTCATATGTCCATATTTTTGGCAATAGTTGCAAAGGATATTATTATTTCCATATAAAAAAGATTTTGATTTTACAAAACATAAGCCATTCCTTATTAAAGTGACAAAGTCCTTGTTGATCAACATATTTCTATTATTGTTTTATATCAATAATATTTTCCTTTTTTTCTATGCAAGAGAACATCCAAATCATCCAATCTTTTCTTCAAGGACTTGTTCTTCCTTGATCTTTGTTTTTACATGCATTATTTTCTTCAAATCAAAATTTTCTTGTGATAATAGTGTTTTCATTCACAAGTTTGGAGTTAGCATTCAATAAAGCTTTGTTTTTTTTTTTTTTTACTAACTCCTTATTTCTAGCATATGATTCCTTTAAGCTATCATGCAATTTTAAAACGAAAGATTCAAGATCATCATTATTATCATTTTCATCATTAGAATCATAAGTAGATGTTACCTCATCATCACCAATGGCCATAAAGGCCATTTGTGCCGATTCCACCTCTTCTTCAACTTCTCTTTTGGAGTTGCAATCATCCCATGTGATTCAAAAATTGTTGAAGCGGCGCTTCCTTCCTTCCTTCCTCTTCTTGGAAGGACACTCATTTGCAAAGTGTCCGGGTTGACCACAATCAAAACATTTTGTCTCTCAATTTGCTTCTTATTTTCAAACTTGGTCTTCCCTTTGAAATTATTTGAGTAGATTGCTCCTCCTTTTCTCATTCTCTGTTTATTGATGTAGTGTTTGAGAAATCCTTTGGTGATAAGTGCAAGATTATCTTCATTAAGATCTTCATCTTCTAAATTGATGGATCTATTTTCATCTTCGTCTTGAGAAGTTTTCAAGGCAATGCTTCTCTTTGGTCTTACTGCTTCATCATCCAACTTAGCTTTCAGTTTCAATTCATATGAAGTGAGTGAGGTAATCAATGACTCAATAGGTATGGAATTTAAGTTCTTGGCTTCCCCTATAGCAATAGTTTTGGCCTCCCATTCTTTGGATAGAGCATTTAATATTTTTCTATTCTTCTCACCCAAAGAATATTCCTTACCCAAGGTTTCAAGATCAAAGGGATATCATTAAATCTACAATATATTTTATCAATACTTTCATGTGGTTCCATCTTGAAAGACTTGGCAACAAGTAAGAGATTTCTTTTGTTCTCTAGCATCGTCGCTCCCTTTGTGAATTTCTTTCAATTTGTCCCAAATTTCCATAGTCGAAACACATCCTTTGACACGAGTAGACTCATTAGCATCCAAGGCATTGTATAGAACATTCATGGCTTTAGCATTTAAAGTCAAGTTTGCTTTATCTTGTGGAGTAAGCTAATCCCCTTTTTTTTTTTTTTTGAAAAGTATTCTATTTGTGTGATCCTCAACAATGGTGGCTTCAAAAGAACCTTCACTGACAATATACCACAAGTCAATATCAATAGATTGCAAAAGGATTTTCATTCTTTCTTTCTAACTAAGAAAGTTCACCCCATTAAACATAGGAGGTCTAGTGATAGATTGACTATCAAAAAATAAAGCATTATTGGTTTCCATAAAGGATCTTTATTCAAATACAATTTAAGCAAAATAAAGAGACCAATGCTCTGATACCAATTGTTGGCCCCAAAGTAACCTAAGAAGGGGTGAATTAGGTTTCTCTTAAAAATTAATTTGTAAATGATACACATATAAAATCTTTTACACTAACAATTCAGTTGATAGCATTATAATCAATTAAGTACAAAATTTATAAAATGAGTAAAGAGAGAGAGATTAAACAAACAACACTCCCAAGCTATCAAGCTTGGATTCATAATTCACTAAGATGTCCTACAAATTTGGCGAGTCAATAATCTTAATTGCACACAAAGTAGGATCACCCTTGCTCATACTAATTCTCTTTAGTTGAGTCAAGGATTTTATACTCAACCTCACTGTTGTATAAGATTATCACTCCACTCAATGCTTTAGAATAGCACTCTTAAGTACACACTAATACAATATCACTAAAGAGCTAATTTGCACCCTAATTGCCTTTTTACTTGCTTGTATTCAATGTGTAAGATTATATTACAAAATATAGATAGGTTGGCATTTATAGATGGAATAAATCAGCTCCAATCACTTCCTAATGGCTAAGTAATAAATGCTGAGAAACTAAATAGCAGCCGTTATAGGTTTCGAACGTTCAAGATATTTTTTAAGCTTCTGAGCAAGCATCCGATTAGTGATACATGGAGTTGAAATCTTCATTTGGACGTCGAGGTTGCATTCGTTCCTACGTTCGAAACAAGTAGATTGATGAGTCCAACAACCGAATAGAGCAGTACATCCAGAAGGTTTTATTCTATCTAAGTGTTGCCCTTTCTTCGGACGGTTAGGCCCATCCGATAAAATTTTTCTCGGACGATAATGAATATCTGTTGTCAAAATCTTAGATCCTTGCTCTCTGCCTTATCTTTTGGATGGTGTATTGTGTCCAAAGAAAGTTTTCTCAGACAATAGTGAGTGTTCGTTGTAAGTGTCTTAGAATTTTGTTCTCTGCCTGACCTTTTGGATAGTGTCTTGCGTTCGAGATGATTCTGTTCGGACGAGGTTCTGCATCCGAGCAACTTTGTTCTGTTTGAACGATGTGCAACTTCCGAAAACCTTGTTGTGTGCAGATAAAATAGAGTTCCTACAAAACTTTGTTCAGATTGTTAGATTGCATTTGTCATAATCAAAACCAAGATTGTAGGTCAGCTGTATTACTATTACGAAGTTTTTAAAACTTGTTTTACTTGACCTTTAAAAATGTAATATTTTTGGTTAACCAACATATTTGATAAGAAATTCTATCGCGATAATAGTAAGAGGAAGAAGATTTAATAAATGAATTTCTATATCTATATATTAAAAGTAAGATTAAGTAAAATAGAAAATGAAATTAATTAACTAAAACTAAAAGAATATTAGTCATATAATTTTATTACTTCAATAAGTAGTTACATAGACATACCATGGTGTAATTCAACTTTATGTTTGTTAGCGTGTTAGCAAGATTGTACCTTAAATTGTGTTATATCTTTTCTAAATGTAATATAATTTTCTAGAATGACAACAAACTGTTAGTTCATATGGTAAGACTACGGTTCCCCTATGACCTAGATCAAGGGTTCAAATCACCAAAAGGGAAGAGGACGGTGGAAATCAATTATAGATCCTCTTTTTTTTTTTTTTTTTAATGCAAGTTTCTAGAAATAAATATAAAATGACATGTATATATTATTGAAAATGTGCATGAGGTCAAATCATAAAAAAATGAAAATAAAAATGATATACTAATTATGTTACCTTTTTGTCTGTGTTTGTTCAAATTTGAGGCATGATTTTCTTTACCTTCTTATGCATTATTTTTTATTTTCTACTATTTTTGAAATTTTATAACCTAGTTGTCTTTGGTAGCTTTTAGTGAGTTGAATTCCATGTTAAGAAAATAGTTGAATAACCTATATAAATGCATACGTCAATGAAACATGAATTATTAGAATACAAATTATGCAAGAAAATATGAAAGTAAAATTGATTGTAAAAGAAAAAAAAAGAACACTTTATTTGTCCTGATCTAAGATGCCAAGCAATCATATTCAACAATAATGAACATTAAAATTATCTCACTTTAAGATCAGCAAAGGAATGTTAAAAACTATGTATCGGGATGTAGGGAGATAGATAATATCAAAATAATATGTTTGAAAACATAATTCTAAGTATCCTAAAATTTTGATAAAAAAAAAAATATAGGTATCTTAAAATTTTGTCATAAAGCATCATAATAAAAAATTTAACATGTAAAATCATTTTAAAAATTTGACAAAAAGGAAAATAAAATCCAGGTGAATATTGTTGAAGCATTTTTTTTTTAAAAATTTCCCTTTCTCCCTGTCCCTTATTTACTTGAACCCATGACCAATAGGTCCTTCCTAAATTGCACTTCCCAATTAAAATTTATTCTAAAATATGAAACAGTAACCAAAAAATATTTAATTCTCAAAATTTACAATAATGTTGCTCTAGCATAAGGTGAAAAAGTTACATACATCAAAAGGAAAAGCGAAAAATATTGTAGCCTGTTGGAGGATTGTAGGGTGATTGAAATTCCTATGAAATATGAGTCATTTAACTGGAATGTACATAATTATCATGGTTGTCTAACCATCTTGAGACATCATGATTGAAAATATAATAAATCTAATAAGCATTGAGTGGGTTAAAATTTTAAAATAGCATGATATTTTCTTAATTTAGAAGTGAAGTAACTAAAGTAGACAAAGAAAAAAAAAAGATATGACGTTGTTAATGATGTTTTCTAAACCTTATTTTGATGATGACATAAGCTCTAAACTCTGAAAACAAGCTTTGCAGGTAGAAGATGACAGTGAAAACGCTTTGTGTTCCTCTTCCTATCTTTCAGTCACTTCAAACTAATTTTTTTGTTCCAAAAGTTTACTCATTAACAAGACATTTCAACAATTTAGCTTTCGTCTGAGCTAAATCTTCTTGGGCTACCAAAGAACCAAGTAGCTCAAAGTTTAACTTCTTTTGTAAAACCAAATATCCTGCATCCTTGAGGCTTCGAAAGATGTTTCCAAAGGTTCTAGCATTCCAGGTTTTCACCTTAATCTACAACAATTTTAGTTTATAAGAAACCTTATTGAAGGACGGTACCAAAGGTGAGAGACACAGGAAGATTCAAATTGGATTGAACCATACCAAGAAAATCCTCATGCCTCAACCACATGTTCTAATATCTAGAAGGTTTTGGGCCGAAGAAAGAGGTTTGAATAAGTAAAAGCAATAAAGGGGAATGGTCTGAACACGAAACCTGAAATTTTGAAAAAGTTCTAATCACCTGTGGATAATCAAAACTCTATCAAGCCCGTTCCAGACTAGAGTGCCACTCCTACTACCATTCCATGTGAACTTGGAGCCAATGTATGGGACTGCGACCAAAGAACAACTCATTGAAATCATCAATTGCTTCTATATCTGGCTAAGAGTTGTCCACATATTCTGAAAGGGTTTGAGATAAAATTGAAATCTCCCCACACAAACCAAGGCCTATTCCCATGTTGGTTGCCAAAGTTTTGAAAGGAAGAACATAGCTATCCCCTTGCAATCTTTATTCAGTCAAAGATGCAACCATCTTCATAGAGGATTGCGTGTGATTATATGAGATATGAATAAAAACCTTCTCTTCCAAAGGCAAGGCCTCCACCTGGAGATTTTTATTCCAAAAATACCAGATACTACTACTACTATGATTAGAAATACAAAAATCAAACCCTAATATGAGACAAGTTGAAGCAATCTTATTAATATCCAACTCTGGTTCATAAAGAGCCAAAAAATTAACTGAATGCTGTTTGAGCACATACTTTAGTCTACTAATGGATGATTTATTACCAATGCATTGAACATTCAAAAGTAGACAATTCATTTATAAAATAGTTAGGGGTGCTGGCTTGCAAGCCAATGCAATGGTTTTGTTAACCGATGTATGGCCTTTAACGTACTTTTTCCTTTTCCTAAGCTTTTCTTATTCTCCTAAAAGGTTCCGTGGGAACTAGAACATGAGGAATTTTATCTTCTGTTACCTAAGAAAAAGTCTTCAATTCCTTCAACTGCAAGCTAAGATCTACAGTCAATCTATTGGGGTCCTTCGTATTAGAGACATAGAAAGTGCCAGTGCGAGTTACATTGAGCATATTAGTTGTGTAGATTTGTTCCATAACACAATCATGTAAGAACTTATCTAGAGCTAAAGATTCTTCTTGTCCAACATCTTGGATGAGTTGTTCCTCTTCAGAATCTTGCTTCACAACGGGGGGTAGATACAAAATTCTCAATCACAATATTTCCGGAAGGGATATTTTCCACTTGATTTGGAAATTGATCTTCAATCCTAACTTTTTCGGCTAGAGTTATTTGTACTTGATTTGGAATATCGTGTGTAACCTTCACCACATGATCTGTTTGTTGAGGAATATTAGGAATTAGGATTTCATTAACAACATGAGCTTCCTGATTTTTGGGACATAGTTCTTTTGAGTTTTGATCCTCCTGACTTTTAGGGATTCTATTTTTTCGGACTAGGATCCAAATCTGCTTATCTACTGATGTGCCAGCCACTGCCTATGGCTGTATAGATGGCTTCTCCACCTCCAATTTTCCTTTGCGTTTGACTACTCCTCCTGCAGGTGGTTGCACCAGCCTCTATAATTCCCTTATCTTTGGTTTGACCTCCTCTTGCATTAAGATAAGCAATCATGTCATGCCTTAATTTGTGACATTTCATCGGTAGTTGAAAAACCTCTTAATAAGTAATTTTCTACCAATAACAAACATCCTCTAGTTCCTCCCAGATGCGATTAGGCAATGGCAATCTTAGGTCCACCTCTACACAAATTTTGGCAACTCTAGGACGTGAGGGAGCAATAGTAGCAATGTCTAAGTTCAAAGGAATACCTACTGCCTGAGCAATCGAGAAAAGGATTGGCCTCTTAAAAAGAACCAAAGGTTCCTTCCATTGTAACTCAAATCGGAATAATAGTGGAATCAGCATCTAGCCGAAATTCTAGTGTCCACTTGAACACCCATGGATATACCAGGTGCTTTTAAACCAACATCTAAATAAATCATTGTCAAGAACAAAACAAATTAGGATATGCTTACAATCTAGGAATACCAAAAATGCTTCTCCTTTAAAACCAATCATATTCCAGTGAGAAAATTCTCCCTGATTTGCTCCATGCTCGGTCTTTCACGTTCGAATTTCCCTACTAGAGAGAAGTTGAATAGCTCAAATAAGGAGATCCTGCCATTAGATTCTATATCTTCTAATATATGCTCTATATACTAGAAAAATGTATGTGTGTAACAAGTGTAATATTTCTATTTCAAAATTGAAAATTCGATTGTCAAAATTTCTTCAATTTAACAAAAATCTACTACATTCCACAAAATAAGCAAATCCCAACAAATAAAATAAAACATTGACAACCAAATTCATAAATCAAATAATCAAAACAAGAAAAAAAAAAGAGTTCTTGCATACAATTAAGATAGAATACAAAATTCTATGAATTGACCAATAATTTCAAATACTTATAGATATATGAATAAAATTCTTGGAATGTTTAACTAGAATGGAGTTAAAGAAGATTAAAAAAAATCTTACTTACCAAAAAGGTAATCTTATGGAGATCTAGAGTGTATGAGGAACTGTTAAGGAGTATGAAATTAGAATTGGAAGATTGGAATTAGACTACAAAATTGAATGTTCGTTTAGGGCAAAAAGGTCTCAGGTTTTTGGGATTGGTGCTTTAAGGATGAGAGGAAGGGGAAAAATGGCTGGAAAGATAGTGGAGAAGAAGGAAGAGGAGGCAGAGTGTTTCTAGGAAAAGATTAGGTGGTTTATGGGTAGGAGAATTAGGTACTTGTCATTTGGTCTTTTCATATTTTTGGTTAGGCATTTGGTCTATTTAGTTATTATGTTTGGGATATCCAAAAGAGTTAGGTTTACAGGATTATTTGTAATTTTGCCAAACCTTGGGCTTTATTTAGTAATTCGGTAAAACCTCAGGGAGGTAGATATAAATAATCTAGAATTTAATTTGTTGAGCTTCTTATGCAAAATTGAGGAGGAAAGTAAGATACTTGTAATAAATTACCTATGATAGAGGCAGGTGCAAAATGCATAGGAGAGAGGTGCATTCCATCCTTCTCTCACCTTCTGAACTTGTGCTGGGAGTATGATTTATTAGGTATCATTTTTGTCACCATAGTAGGTGTAAGCCATGTAATCCTTCTCCATTAACTCAGATTCATTCAATCATCGTAAGCATACTAGAATGGATAGCACAAGTTAGAGGTGAAGTGTCTAGACTAGCCCATTTTTTAAACTAATAGCACCTTTGAGCTTCTTTTCCTGCCTGTCTACTGCTTTGTCTAACTATATTAATTAGGGCTTGGACTAATGAGCTTTCTTTCTTACTGACTAAAGGAAGTAAGAACGACTAAACTAACTTAAAACTTTCTTAAGAGCTAGTTGAGTGAGTGTAATTTGTTAATCCATATTCATTTATATACCTTCTTAACAACTATTTATAATAGTGGAAGTAATTTATCCTATGATGGGAATAGACGACTTTAATGTCAGCACATTTAAGGCTTTCTACTAAGTGCAATGCATTTTCAAAAGCTTTCTATTGAATCAGCTAAGCAAGTAGCTGCTTATCCAGTTCTGTTATGGCTTAACTGGCCTCAAGACCCAAAGCAGCATTTATAGAGCTATTTTCTCAATCACATAAATTTTATGAACACCTCTAACAAAGAGAAAAATTGAGATCAACACAACATAAAACAATTATTATGTGGACCATTGACTCATCCACATTTGCACACATTACAATAGCAAACAAACTAGGCATCCATTCCCCCTCTATAACACATCCCCACACATAAAAAATAATAATAATAAGAAAGGAAAAGTACTCTAAATTTAGATTGAGGTCAACGCTCATAAATTAATTGTTTTGGTGTCCAATATTTACTTTGCACATATGCATGCATTTATTTTTTGATTATTTCATAAATATACATAATGTCAAATATATCGATAAACTATAAAATTGAATTAATTGTTTTGGTGTCCAATATTTACTTTGCACATATGCATGCATTTATTTTTTGATTATTTCATAAATATACATCATATATCGATAAACTATAAAATTGGCCAATTTTATAAGAACTGTAAAATACGAGAATTATAATAATTGGATAACCAAATTGATATGATTGTTCATGAGATTTACATCAAGATAAAAGATTTTGTGGTACAGTTTTTTTTTTCTAACTTCAATAATAATGATAAAATCTACGAACATTTGACATTTTCATACATTATGTGTATAACTAGATTTTGAGTCATAATATTATTATGAATTACTATAACATTAAATGTGCAAGTGTCATGGCTTCAAGATGTATTTTAATGATTTTTTCTTCATCTGGTAACAGTCATACATAAAGACCATAAAACCAATTTAAGAATCACGTTCAATTTGATGCAACATTTCTCACTTTAGAATTATAACGACAAACTAAATTAGTAGAACTTTAACTACCAATATCCTTATCTTAGATTATTTTTTTTTTATAAAAACATCCAACTTAACGACAAATATTTATTTTCAATCAGCGAATATTGTATTTTTTTTTCCCAAAAAATTCTATTCAAAATAATACTAGTATGCAATGAGATAATACAAAACAAAAATAACAAAACTCTACACTTCCTTTTATGTGCTAACCACTTTATAAAATTACATTTACAAGAAAATATATTTTCTATCTTCTCAACAATTTTTACTCGTGACCTCGTTTCATCCAATATTTATCATTAAATAGTCAAAGAACTAACAAATTATATATTTTTTTCTCTTGGAAACATAAAAACTCAAGATCATGTCATCTATATCTTCTAATATATATTATATATAGTAGAAAATAACACGTATGTCACACATGCGATACTTTTCTATGTTGGAGATTTTTTATTTTTTAAAAAATAAATAATTACTCATGGATAACATAGAGTACTTAGTATGTAAATTTAAGGTTAATTATATTTACTTCCCTGATTTTTGACCAAATTACCAAATAAACCTTGAGTTTGGCCAAATTACAAATAACCATATTTGATTACACAAATGTTTAAAAAATAAACCTCTAGAGTTAAGATCTATTACAAATGTTGATGACCTCAAAAAAAAAAAAATATATATATATATAAAGAGACTACGTTGACCTTACTAAGCCCACCTGCCACCATGATGAAAAGTTACTAAAATATACCTTCTAGAAAAAACGTATATGAAACAATAAAAAAAAAGGAAGATTGAAGTAAATTTGCCAAACTTGCCCTCGTTGCTCCAACAAAATGCCACTCAATTGCCAAACCAATTACCACTAAAATTAAAGTTTCCTTCCATTTTGCAACCAGATACTATAGATTTACATCCGGAATAAAATCCATCACTTGTTCAACAAAATTTAAAATCAATGCAACAATTCCAATTTGAAGGACATCTATGTCAGTGGAAACCCTGCATACAATTCATGCAAAAAGATAATACATTTATGCCACCCAATTTATTCCTCTTCTTTTGCATTTTTTCAAAATCCTAAAAAACCAAAAAAGTAACATAAATTTAAATTTCCCTTTCATTTACTCTAAAATCTTGCAAAAAATGAAATCAAAAGTAAACAGAAAGCTAATTCTTCCATAATCCATTTAAAGTTAAATTCACTATAAACCCATTTTAACTAACTCATTCTTGTACATAAGCATGAAAATTGAAAATTCAAGGGATATGATTTCATCAATTAGACAAATATCTACTAAATTCCACAAAATAAAGCAAACCCTAATAAATATAACAAAAAATAGAAAAACAAATTCATATTTCAAATAATCAAAATAAGAAAAAAAAAAAAAGAGTTCTTGCATACAATTAAGTTATAATGCAAAATTATATGAATCGGTCAATCATTTCAAATGCTTATATATATATATATATATATATATATATAGAATTGTGAGATTGCTTAAATATAATAAATTTAAAGAAGAATAATCAAATCTTACCCACAGGTGGTAATTGGGTATGAAGAAGTACGAGTTGGAAGAGGTACTAGGGAGTACAAGGAAATGGAATTAGCAATATCAGAATTCAACAAAAAAATAATGTTTATTTCGGGTAAGAAAATTTTGGATTTATAGGGTTGGTGCTTGCGGACGAGAGAGAGTGGTAAAGCGGTAAGGAAAAAGGTGCGAGAAGGAAGTGAAGGAGGAGGAAGAATGTTTTTGGGAAAGGATCAAATCGTTTTAGGGATAGGAGAATTAGGTAATTGGAAAATTGGTGTAATGGCTCATTTTGACCATTTTCTATGAAGAAGGGGTGAATTAACCACTTGCCTGGTTCTTTCCAGGGCTCCAAAACTAAACATGAAATTTACAAGGTCATACATCTTAAATTACACCCTAGAATCAAAACTCACACATACAATTATCCTCAACATTATTAAAACTACAAAAGCTTGTAAATAGGATGCAAAACATCAACATAGCTGTAACATTCTGAAATTGTCATATGTAATCACACCAAAACATATTGAAACTACCAATTTGGTATACGAACAAAAAGAGTAATATTATATAATCTATTCATTAAGATTTAAATGATATAGCTATATTTATACTAAAATTTGCCGAAATAGATTAATATACAGAATTTCAAGAAATTAAGTAGAAAGTCAACTCATTCTAGAAGTTCTTGTCCCTTCCTCTTCCTCCAACACTTTCTTTCTTCTCTTTCCTCATCTTAGAAATAAAATTATAGGGAAAAGAAGAGAATTGAAGTGGTAGGAAATTTATTTTGGTTTTAGCTTCATAGGATTTGGCTAAATGTCACAACTCTTCTTCAATTTGTCACAAACAAACCATCTACCATTTTTTTTTACATAATCAAGAATTTCATATTAAACCTCTAAATTCTTAGTTATTCAAAATGGAAATAATTAAAGTTTGAAAGGAGAATTACGATCGATTTCATGCAACACTTCTTGCTTTAAAATATTACCGACAAATTATGCTAATTGTAACTTGCACGACTAGTATCCTTATCTTAGATTCTTTTTTGTAAGAAAAATTATCCTACTTAATCGACAAATGTTTATTTTGAATAACCAATTATAGTAATTTTTTTCCAAAACCGACTCCTCAAAGTAATATTATGATCAAGTTCGGTAAAACAAAACAAATACGAAACTTCACATTTTCTTTTATGTAAAATACAAAACTTCATTTATTTTATGTAATAAATCCTTTAACAAAACTACATATACTAGAAAATAATTTTCTACCCGCTCAATAATTTATATTCGCGACCTTCAATCCAACAAAATCATATTTATAATTAAAGAATCGAAACACCAAAAAGTTATATCTATTTTTCTCTTGGATATATCAAAATTGAAGATTATGTCATTTATATCCTCTAATATTTATATATATATACACACACACACACTATAGAAAGGCATGTTTCTTGCATGTGATATTTGAATCTTAAAATTGAATAATAAAGGCACACAATTTCATCAATTAGACAAAAAACTACTAAATTACACAAAATGAAGAAAATCTCAATAAATGTAACAAAACACATATAAAAAAATTCATAATTTAAATAATCGAAAGAAGAAAAAAAGAGTTCTGTCATAAAATTAAGATAGAACTACAAAATTATATAAATTGGTCAACAATTTCAATCTATATATATATAGAATTGTGAGAATGTCTGACTAGAATGAAATTAAAGAAGAATAATACAATCTTAACTGCTAGGGTGTTATTTGGTATTAAGTAGGAAGAGTTGAGATGGTACTAAAGAGTATGTGGAAAAGGAATTAGAATTGCAAGATCAGAATTAGACTACAAAAATTAATATTTTTTTGGGTAAGAATGTTTCAGGTTACGAAGTTGGTGAATTAAGGGTTAAGGAGAGAGAAAAAGTGGTGGGAATGAAAGTGGGGAAAGGAGATGGAGGAGAAGAATTGGGTACTTTACATTTTGTCTTTTCATATTTTTTGGTGGGACATTTGGTCTTTTAAGTTATTTTGTTTGGAACATCTAATAGAGTTGGGTTTGAATGATTGTGTGTAATTTGGCCAAATCTCGGGTTTTATTTAGTAGTTTGGTCAAACTTGAGGGTATAGATGTAATTAACCCTAAAATTAAATTATGGTTGAGCTTCTTATGCCAAATTTATATGCCCTTTTAACAATTATTTATAACAATGGAAGAAATTAATCCTACGACGGGATTGGACGAATTTATTGTTAGCATATTTAAGGCTTTCTATTATGTGCACTACGCTTTTAACTGCTTTTTGTTGAACTAGCTAAAGAGGTAGTTGCTTATGTAGTTGCTATGTCTTAACTAGCCTTAAGACCCAAAGCAACACTCTATGAGCTATTTACTCGACCGCATACATTTTTCAAACTCCTCTAGTAGTAAGATAAATTGAGATTAGCTCATCATAAAACAATTATTTTATGGACCTTTGGCCCATCCATATTAACATATGTAACAATACCAAAGCACCTAGGCCTTTATTTTGCCACCAAAACACCTCCCCACACACACACATACAGACAGAAAAATTAATAAGAAAGAAAAATCATTCTAAATTTAGATTGAGATTTGCACATCATAAATTAATTGTTTTGGTGTCCTATATTTACTTATTTCACACACATGCATGTATATATATTTTTTTATTATTGCATAAATATAGATCATGTCAAATATATTGACAAACTATATTTCGACCAATCTTTGATTCCCTAATTTATTTTTAACATGTTATTGTAAAATACGAGAACTATAATAATCGAATAACCAATTTGATATCACTGTTTATGATATTGACATCATCTTAAAAGTTTTAGTGGTACAGTTTTCTTCTAAATTCATTGATAATGATAGACACCCTGAATATATTTTACATTTTCATACATTTTCGGGTATAACTAGATTTTGAGTCAAAATATTACTATCAATTAATATAACATTAAATGCATAAATGTCATGGCTTCAAGACCCTTTTTGTTATGTTTTCTTCATTTGATAATTGCTATATATAAAGGATCATAAAACCAACATAGAGAATTAATATCGATTTGATGCAACACTTCTCACTTTAAAATAATAATGACAAACTAAATTATTAGTAACTTGTACGACTAGTATAGTCTTATCTTAGATTCTTTTTTTGTAAAAAAAAATTTAACTTAATCTACAAATATTTATTACAAATCATCAAATATAGTATTTTTTTTCTCAAAAATGACTCATCAAAATAATACGTTAATGCTAGATAATACAAAACATAAATTACAAAACTCTATACTTTCGTTTATGTACTAACATCTTTATAAAATTACATGCACAGGAATAGTATTTTTCTACCTGCTTAATAATTCTTACACGTAACCTCATTCCATCCAACAAATTCATATTCATCTCTTTGATACATCAAATCTCAAGGTCATGTCGTCTATATTATCTAATATATATTATTTATATACCAGAAAATGTCAAGTGCAACGCACGTGTGATACTTCTATTTGTTGGAGATTTTATACTTTTTTACTTCTATTTGTTGGGGATTTTATATTTTTTAAAAGTAAATGGCTAATCGCTAATGGATATTATAGAGTACTTAATACATAAATTTATGGTTAATTACATTTCCTCCCGAAGTTTGACTAGATTTTTAAATAAACATTGGGTTTAACCAAATTACAAATACTCCCTTTGATTACCCAAATTTTGAACAAGTAAACTCCTAGAGTTAAGAGTTGTTAGAAATATTGGACCTTAGCAAAAAAAAAAAAAATTTAAAAGACTACAATGCCCTTATTGAGCCCACCTACTACCATGACAATATGCAAAGTTACTAAAAGACAATTTCTATTCAAAATAACGATGATATAGACAAAAAAGGAAAATGTAAGTAAATTTGCCAAACTTAACATTGTTGCTTCAACAAAAGACCACTCTATTCCCAACCAATTACCACTAGAATTAGAGTTTCCTTCCACTCTGCAACCAAATACTAATGATTTACATACAAAATAATATATGGAAATCTGTCACTAGTTCAACAAAATAAAAATCAGTGCTTCCACTCTGTAGGTCCTCTATCTCATTGCAAACCATTCATATCATTCATTCAAATTGATAATACATTCATTTGCCACCACTTAATTCATTCTCTTCCTCTATATTTTCTCAACAACTTGTAAAATGCAAAATTGAACACAAAAATAAATTTCCTCTTCATTTACTCAAAAATCCTCAGAAAAACAAAATTTTAGTAGTAAACAGAAAGAATTCTTATATTGTCTATCTAATGTAAAACTCACTGCAAATAAAACAAACCATTTTAACTTACTCATTCCAATAGCCAAATAAGTTGAAAATTAAAAATTTAGGGCACACGATTTAATTAATCAGACAAAGTAGAATATTAAAATCTTGTCTACCAGGGGATAATCGGCAAATATTTAATTCTAATCACCAACTACAATATCTTTTTTCCCAAAATCGACTCATCAAAGCAATACTGTTGGAAACTTCTACGGTCCCATAATAGAACTTTCCTAATATGCTTTAATGACTTGTACAGTACAACATCGTATGCTTTAAAAACTTAGACTGTACATGTTTTTATTGCCAACATAATGGTTCCCACAATGAAACTATAGAATGTCAATCCATTTCTTAATACTATTAAGTTAGATAAAACAAAATAAAATTTACAAAACTATATATTTTTTGGGTGTACTAACCACTTAATAAAACTACAAATACGAGAAAATAAATTTCTACCTACTAATTAATTTTTACTCCTAAGCTCGTTAAATTTGACAAATAGATATTTATAATTAAAGAATCAAAAAAATTATATCTATTTTCTCTTGATACATTAAAATTCAAGATTACGCCATCTATATGTTCTAATATATATTATATATACTAAAAAAGGCACCTGCAACACACTTGTGATGTTTCTATTTGAAAATTGAAAGTTCACGGCTCACAATTACATCAATCAGATAAAAATCTATTAAATTCCACAAAATAAAGCAAATCCCAATAAATATAGTAGAACACAGATAACCAAATTCATAATTCAAATAATCAAAAAAGAAAAAAAGAGTTCTTGAATACTATTAAGGTATAATACAAAATTATATGAAGTGACCAAAATTATCGTGAGAATGAAATTTAACTGGAATGAAATCAAAGAAGAACAATAAAATCTTACTTGCTAGGGGGCAATCGAGTATGAATAAGGAGGAGTAGGTGGATGTACTAGGGTGTATGAGGAAATGAAATTGTAATTTCTAGATTGAAATGAGACTATAAAAATTAATGTTTCTTTTTGGCAAGAAGGTTTTGGGGTTATATAGTTGGTACATCGAGGGTGAGAGGGAGCGGTAAACTAGAGAGGAAAAAGGTTGGGAACGCAGGAGAGGGAGGAGGACTAGGAGGAAGGAGAGTTTTTCTAGGAAAGGATGAAATAATTTTAGGGATAGGAGAATTGGGTAATTGGGAAATTAGTGTAAAGACCCATTCTGACCCACCTCTAATAAGAAAGAGCAAATCAATCGCCTATCCAATTACAGGGTTATACATCTTAAATTACACCTTAGAATAAAAAACTCACTGATGCCTCTTTTAACACCCTAGGGTAAATCAATGAAAACACCTAAATCCTATCACTAACTATTAGGTGGCATCCCGCAAGTATACGGTTGTCAACTAGTAGCAAGGGAAGTAGGGATCGTTCCCACGAGGATTGTCGATTGCAATTACCAAGGTTTTTAAAGGTAAATGTGTAGTTAAGCTAAATCAATAGGTAGATGATAGAACTATTCTAATGAAAGCTATAATTTCAATTCTAACTTAATTTAATCTAATGAAGACTAAGATTTAGAACAAGTGCATAAATCAACTAAAAAAACCATAAAGCAATAAAAATTGATTACTAAAACATTCATTTCTAAAGTAGAAATTAGGAAAAGATAAACTAGGAGATTAAATATTTTTGGATTTTCAATTGGAATTAAGGAAACCCACTAGTAATTAACTAAAAATTAATGCTAGGAATTGAAAATTCTAAAAGAGAAAGCCAGAAATTGATAAGAACCCTAAAATTCCTAAAAACCATAATTTGAAAGTAAAGAGATTTTTACTAAAATAAAAAGGAAAGCAAATAAAAATTATATCTAGAAAACCTTAAAGCTTGTGAAAAAACCCACTACGATTATCTAATAAAATGCAAACTTGACAAGAAATTTAAAGAAGATCTAAGATGAGATTAGGAGAAAAGTCTATTAGAAAAAGTAACTTGTAGTCGAAGCTATCCTAATCTATCTAGAATTATCTAAAAGTCTCTCTTCTAAACTATCTACTCTTACTCTCCTCTCTACTCCTCTAAAACTCCTTCTAATTAGCTTAAATAGTGCAAGAACTATACAAGGCAAAAATCAGGGTTTTTGGGATAGAAATTACAAAATTGCCCTTACAACTTAACATTTAGCGAGTCGAGATCGCGATTTGAAAGTTTTGAGACCGCGATCTCGACTCTACAATAGTAGGTTTGATTCCCGATTCGAGATCGTGGTTTGGAATAGTCGAGACTGTGATCTCGACTCTCCTTCCAGCACTCCTCATTTCCTCCATTTTGCAATTTAGTCCCTTGAGCTTTGTTCTTTCCAGCTTCTAACCTTTAATTTGACTTTAACCTGCATAATATTAACACCATTAAGCACTTAATTAAACTAAAGATTTAACACAAAAATTATTGCAATTAATTCAAAAAGGAAAATACAAATACATATGAAAGAAATTAACTAAAATCTTCAATTACTTATCTAATTTAGGAATTTAAACTATCAAATGCTATAATTTAGAGGAAAATAACTCTAGTTTACTAGAATTATCACACCCCCAAACTTAGCATTTTGCTAGTCCTGAGCAAAACAAAGACAACAATAAATGAAACCTACTAACATTCAAATATTTAAACACCCCCAAAGTTGACGTGACACTTGATGAATCATGGATGTACTTAGAACAATTAAGCGATCTCTCAAGAAATGTTTAGCACTATGTGATATGGAAAATATGAGTAAATCAATCCAAAATTGAGATTTCATTTTACAAAGAAGCACAAATTCATTCACTACACAAGATTTCACATCATCAAGCATTACCATCCTTGAAAAGAACTACCAAATGATAAGTTTTAGTTCTTTTCATTTAAAACATCATTACTTCTCAACTCACAAATATTATAAAGTTAATCAACTTTCTCGACTAAGCATTTGAGAGTAGAAGTTCAATTAGGAATTAACTTAAATGCAATTATCACACATTTCGGGAATAAACCTCTAACAAGGAATAAGTAATATGAGATTAATGATAAGTATTACAAACATTTACTCCTTAACTTATTGGTACGAAAAATGCAATTCCTAATGGCTTTTGGAGAAACAACATGGGTACATGTCGGAATCCCGTACTTGCCTTATTACTACCCTAATAGCTTATTTTGGAGAAACAACATGGGTACATGTCAGAATCCCATACTTGCCTTATTCCTAATTTTTTTTGACGGCCCTAAACCAAGGAAAAGGAGTAAAATGTACCAAAAATTAATCTCGAATATCAATTATTCACAAGTTAGAAGAACATTCCATATGCGAACACACGAAATGTCCCAAAATTCCTTCTATTTCAATTATAGACTCATTTCTTTCCAAAAGATAGTTCATCAACCACATAATATAAATGATTTGATAAGAAACAGCATTTCAAATAAATTTTACTAAAATTTTGGCACTTCTTTTTGAAAAATAGCAATGCTAAGTTTATGAATTCTTTATGTTGCAAATGAACAACTCACTCACACAAAAATTCTTGAAAAGAATCAATCAATACTTCACTCACATGGTATTGAGCATCAAAATTATCATCATTGAGTACCTAATTGATCAACTTTCCATCCATTAATCATCAAGTGGCAACAAAAAATACATAAAATGACCATTTCCAACCCAAAAAGATAAACACCCCCAAACTTGTCTCTTTTATTCAAGTTGATGAATAAATCATCCGTCCACTCACCCAAAATTAAACATCAAGACAAACCCAAAATTAACAAAAACTACTTAAACTATGCCCTACTTTTAGGCCTAGAATTAAAATTGAGTAAAAATGTCAAGAGCAACCATGCCATGCATCTCACCATAGTAAGCTTCAAACAAAATCAATATTCCATTCAACTCATCAATTAATGCAAAGGTGGCATCAGCTTAGGGCCCTTAGCCATATTACGCTTATTTGGCAGTAATCATGACCAATGCTACACCAAGTATCTAGCAAGAAATTTCACAAAAATTCAATCCATGAAGCATTAAATTAATTAGCTACTTGGCGTCAGCTTAAGGTCATTAGCTAGATAAAAAAAAGAAAATCAAATTACTTCCAATACTAAAAATAAAATAAATTCATGGTTGAAGTGATTTTGAAAGGAAGAAATTGTTTTGGTATATAAAAAAAAGTTCTTAAATAGGATGCAAAATTGATCAACATAGTTGCAACAATCTTAAATTTATCGTATATAATCACACCAAGAAATATTGAAACTACCAATTTGGTATATATATAAAAAAAATCTAATAGAATGTATTCATTAAGATTTCAATGGTCTAGCTATGTTTATAACAAAAATTTGCCAAAATAGATTCATAGAATAGACTTCAAGAAATAAGTAGAAACTCAACTCATTATGGAACTTGAATACATATATATATGTATATCTATATTCATATGTATACATATGTTTTATATATGCAAGTATAAATGTAAAACATATGTACACATATGAATACAAATATACATACAAATATATATAGATTTATGTGCACAAACACATATACAAATATCTGTATGTATATATAAATATAAATACATATACATATATATATATGTTAATATATATGTGCATGTGTATATAAATATATATTTACATTTGATTATATATATATATGTATATATGTATACATATATTTGTATGTGTGTGTGTATATATGTTTGACAGGAATGAAATTAAAGAAGAATAATGTATTATTGCCAAATAGGGGTTAATCGGGTGTAAATAAGGAGTTAGGGTAGTACTTTGGAGTGTGAGGAAATGTAATTAGAATTTAAGGATCGCAATTAAACTACAATTATTAATGTTTGTTTCAGGCAAAGAAGGTTTTGGGTTTATACTGTTGGTACATTGAAGGCGAGGATGAGCAGTAAAGTGGAGCAGAAAAAAGTTGGGAAAGGAGAAGGAAAAGGAGGGAGAGTGTTTCTTTGAAAGGATCAAATGGTTTTTGGGATATGAAAACTAGGTAATTGAGAAATCGGTGTACTGATGCATTTCTACCCCCCTTTAATAAGAAAGGGCGAATCAACCGCCTGCCTGGTTCTCAAGAAGGCTCTAAAACTAAACATGAAATTACGAGGTCATACATCTTAAATTACACCCTAGAATACATCAGTCACACAAATATCGTAAAAATTATTAAAAAAACATAAGCTCTTAAATAGGATGCAAAACTCATGATCATCGCTGCAACATTCTAAAATTTTTCATATATTTTCACACAAAAAAAAATTGAAACTACCAATTTGGTATACTAACAAAAAGAGTAATCTCATATAATCAATTCATTAAGATTTTTGATCTAGCTAGATTTATAACAAAAAATTGACAAAATACAGATTAGTAGATTTTCAAGAAAATAAGTAGAAAATCAACTCATTCGTGAAGTTCTTGGCCCTTCCTCTTTCTTCAACTCTTTCTGTCTTCTATTTCTCACTCTAATTCAACCATAGAAATAAAGCTAGAGGGAGAAGAAGAGAATTAAAGTGGTAGAAAATTTATAGAGGTTTTAACTTCATAGGATTTGGCCAAATGTCACAACTCTTCATGCACTTGCTACAAACAAATAAAAAATTATACCATTTTTTTTTTTTTTTTGCAAAATCAAGAATTGCATATTAAACCTCCAAACCCTTAGATACTGAAAATGGAAAATAATTAAAGTTTGGTATCACACTTGATCACATAAACTTTCCAATTTTAATCGTATTCAATTTGGAAATTTTCAAAAACAAATCTTTCAAAATTTATTTGAAATATAAATATATAGAAATTCAAACCATAAATATTTGGGATCTCACAATTTGTCTTTTCATACTTTTTGATAGGTATGTTGACTTTTCAATTATTCTTTTCGGAACACCTAACTGAGTTAGATTTGAAGGGGCATTTGTAAATGTCATGTCTTCAACATATCCTTTCACAATGTATTTGATAACTCTAGTAAACTAGAGTTATTTTCCATTAAATTATAGCATTTTGATAGTTTAAATTCTGAAATTAGGTAAGTAATTGAAGATTTTAGTTAATTTCTTTCATATGTATTTATATTTTTGTTTTTGAATTAATGGTGATAATTTTTGTTAAATTCTTAGTTTAATTAAGTGCTTAATGGTGTTAATATTATGCAGGTTAAAAATTAAAGGTTAGAAGCTGGAAGGAACAAAGCTCAAGGGACTAAATTGCAAAATGGAGGAATTGAGGATTGCTGGAAGGAGAGTCGAGATCGCGTCTTTTAGGACATTAATGAAATTTATTTACCATGTAAGGGCAATTTTGTAATTTCTAGCCCAAAAACCCTGATTTTTGCCTTGTATAATGCTGCACTATTTAAGCTAAGTAGTCGGGAGAGAAAAAAAAGGTAGTTAGTTTTAATAGAGAGTTTTAGATAATTCTAGATAGATTAGGATAGCTTAGACTACAAGTTACTTTTTCTAATAGAATTTTCTCTTAATCTTCATCTCAGATCTTCTTTAAATTTCTTGTCAAGTTTACACCTTTATTAGATCATTGTAATGGGTTTTTCGTAAGCTTCAAGTAGATATAATTTTTAATTGCTTTCTCATCTACTTTAGTAAAAATTTCTTTGCTTTTAATTTAGGGTTTTTAGTAAAATTGGTGTTCTTATCAATTTCTTGCTTTCTATTTAAGAATTTTCAATTTCTAGCTTTAGTTTCTAGTTAATTCTTAGTGGGTTTCCTTAATTTCAACTGAAAAATTCAAAAATATTTGATTAATTTTTATTGCTTTATGGTCTTTTTAGTTGGATTTATGCACTTATTCTAAATCTTAGACTCAATTAGATTAAATTAAGTTAGAATTGAAGTTATAGCTTTCATTAGAATAGTTCTTCCATCCACTAATTGATTTAGCTTAACTACACATTTACCTTTAAAAACCTTGGTAATTGCAATCGACAATCCTCGTGGGAACGATCCCTACTTCCCTTACTACTAGTTGACAACCGTATACTTGCGGGATGCCACCTAGTTAGTGATAGGATTTAGGTGTTTTTATTGATTTAAAACTAGGGTGTTAAAGGAGGCATCAAGTTTTTTTGGCGCCGTTGCTGGGGATCGAACCCGGGTTACCCACGTGACAGGCGGGAATACTAGTTAGTGATAGGATTTAGGTGTTTTTATTGATTTAAAACTAGGGTGTTAAAAGAGGCATCAAGTTTTTGGCGCCGTTGCCGGGGATTGTCTTTGGTTTTTTGCAATATCAAGCACTTTATGGGTCGTGTAGATTATGCACTTTAGATTAGTTTAATTTTGTTCCAATCAGTTTTTAATTTTGTTGATTTTTATTTTTGATTTGGTTGTCTTGTGGAATTGACTTGGAATTCCAATTGACTATTTGCCTTATTTGTGTAGTGCATGTTAAGAAGTACTCAAGAGCCATTCATTTGCCTAGACAAGGAAAGGGAGAAAGAGCTAAGACAAATTTGAAAGTTGAGAAGGGTGCAACAACAACAAGAAAGGATAGAAATGGCACATGCTAATGCTCAACAAGGGAATTTGAATATGGAGAACGAAGAAGAAGAGGTAGGAGAAAATAATGGAATGGGTGGCTATAGGAATGGAAATGACATGAATGGGAGTGGAAGGCCATTGAGGGAGTATGCTTTACCGAATTTTGATGGGGCGAACTCAAGCATTGCACGGAAGGCCTTGCAAGCCAACAATTTTGAAATTAAGCCCGGCCTAATCCAAATGCTCCAAGCCCATGCTATGTTCGGAGGTGGACCAAATGAGGACCCATACACTCACCTTATGAATTTTGAAGACACCAAGTCTTGGACACATTAAAGTTTAATGGAGTACATCCGGATTGTGTTCGGATGAGGGTATTTCCTTTTTCTCTTCGTGATAGAGCGAAGTCGTGGTTACAATCCCATGCTCAAGAAACATTCACCACTTGGAACCAACTAGCTCAAGAATTCTTGGCGAAGTATTTTCCTCCCGCAAGAACCGCTAAATTAAGGAATGAGATTACATCATTCAAACAAGATGTTGGTGAAGCCTTGGGGAAGCTTGGGAAAGATTCAAAGAATTGTTAAGAAAATGCCCACATCATGCCATTCCTTTGTGGCTTCAAGTTCAAACGTTCTATAATGGTCTACTTCAGGAGACGAAATTCATCATAGATGCCTCCGCCGACGGTTCTATCTCATACAAGACTCCGGAAGAAGCTCAAGAGTTGTTAAATAGGATGGCATACAACCACTACCATCATGGACCGATAACTCCACCGGTGGTTCAACATCAAACTAATCAAGCAAATGCAAGTGGACGTGGAACGTTGAATCTAAACATGCAAGATGCCCTTTTAGCTCAACAAAGCATGTTCATGAATGTGATGAATAACATGGCAACGGCATTGGAGAATCTAAGGAAACCTACTAGTATGAATGCTATGACTTCTTCTCCAACTCAACCAAGTATGACATGTGATTTTTGTGGAGGCGGCCATGCCAATGGGAATTGTGAAATGCCATATGGGGCTAACGAGCAAGTCAATTATGTGACTAATCAATCATCATTTCCAAGGAACCAATCCGGAGCTTATGGGAACTCTTATAATCCGTCTTGGAGGAATCACCCAAATTTCTCATGGAGTAATACCAACAACCAATTCAATCCTCCTTACCAACCAAATCCTCCATTTCAAAATGCCCAACACACTCAAGCCCCGAATTCCTCATCTAGACCTTATCAACCACCACATCAAAGAAATGTCCAACCCAACTCATATCAAAATTTCTCCAATCCTTCTTTCCAAAACCAACAACAAAGACCTCCGTTCCAATATGCAAATTCTTCCCAACCCATGTACCATGATCAATATGCTCCTAGAGATAATTTGGGTGAAGATGGTTGGAGAAGAGAAGCCGAGTATTTGAGAAGAGAATTGGATAGGAAAACCGAAGAGCATAAAAGATATTATGAGAATTTGAAGGCTTCAACAAGAAATTTGGAACTTCAATTGGGACAATTGGCAAGGTTAAACAATGAGAGGCCGTTGGGAGTGCTTCCCAGTCATACTATTCCAAATCCTAAGGAGCAATGTAAGGCTATTACCCTTAGGAGTGGGAAAGAGTTGGAAGAAAGAGTTGAGAGAAATTTATTGAAGAATAACGAACAAGAAAGGGTTCAGGATGAAGACAAAGAAAAATGGGAGCCTTCAATTAGGCAAGACAAAATGATGAATGAGTCTATTAAGCCTAACTCACAAAGCAATGAAGGCAAGGATCCTAAACATCATGAGCCTAAGCATGTAAATGTGCCATTCCCTCAGATCAAGGTTGAGGGATGAAGAGAAGTCGAAGAAATTCAAGAAGTTTCTAGAGATTTTCAAAAAGTTAGAGATCAACATCCCTTTTATGGAAGCACTTGAGAACATGCCTACCTATGCCAAATTCATGAAACAAGTCCTTACTTCAAAAAGGAAATTGCATGGTGATGAAATTTTGTGCTTAACGGTTGTAGTGCATTACTTTCAAAGAAGTTGCCACCAAAGCTCAAAGATCTCAGTTCATTTTCTATACCTTGTGAGATTGGTGGTTTACAATTTGGAAGAGCATTATGTGATTTAGGAGCTTCGATAAATCTCATGCCTTTTGGAGTGTTTAAGAAGCTAAATGGAGGTCAATTGAAATCAACAAGTGTCTCATTGCAACTTGCGGATCGAAGTATAAAGTTTTCGAAGGGGATCATTGAAGATGTGATTGTGAAAATTGACAAACTTTATCTCCCGGCTGATTTCATTGTGCTTGAAATGGAAGAAAATGAAGAAATGCCAATCATTTTCTTGGGAGACCTTTCTTTGCTACCGGCCGTGCACTCATTGATGTTCAAGAAGGGAAGTTGGAATTCCGAATAAATGATGAAATTGTTACATTTAATGTCTTTAATTCATTAAAATTTTCATCAATTTTTGAAGATGTCATGAATATTAATGTGATAGATAACATAATTGATGATTGTTGTAGGAATGCAATGGAGAATTTCTTAATGGAAGAAGAGGTCTTGGAGACACAAATGCCAAATCAAGATGTTGAGGAAGGAATGAAGAATGTGAGTCACTTGGAGGATGAGAGTTTCTTGCAAAAGGAAGAGGAAGAAACTCAAGAAAAAGGAATTTGTTTGGGAGGTGGTTGATAAAAAAGGTGTGGAAAACATGGTAGCCGACCATTTGTCAAGAATTGAAGCATCTAGACTTGTCAATCGTGAAGAAGGAGTGATCAATGAAGAGTCTCCAATTGAGAAGTTATTTGAGGTGAAAGAAGTGAGCCCATGGTATGCGGATATTATCACCATGTGAATTATCTTGTGGCAAGGATAGTCCCTAAAATGCTTAACATCAATGAGAGGAGAAAATTCTTTGCTGAACTTAAGCATTACTTTTGGGAAGAGCCATATTTGTTCCGAAAGTGCAATGATCAAGTCCTAAGGAGATGTGTTCCGGAGTGTGAAGTATCCGACATATTGAAACATTGTCATTCATCTCCGGTTGGGGGGCATCATGGATCCCAACGGACGGCTTTTAAAATCTTACAAAATGGTTTATATTGGCCAACTATGTTCAAGGATTCCCAGGATTTTGTGCTCAAATGTGATGAATGTCAAAAGGTGGGTAATATTTCAAGGAAACATGAAATGCCCCTTCATGGCATTATTGAATTGGAAGTGTTTGATGCTTGGGGGATTGATTTCATGGGACCTTTTCCGGTCTCATATTCCAATAAGTACATTTTGGTTGCGGTGGATTATGTGTCAAAATGGGTTGAAGCAATTGCTACCCCAACAATGAAGCCAAAGTGGTTACTAAATTCCTTCGCAAGAATATCTTTTCACAATTTGGGGTACCTCGAGCTATCATTAGTGATGGGGGATCACATTTCAAGAATTCCCAATTTGAGGCATTAATGACAAAATATGGGGTGAAACACAAGGTTGCTTTAGCTTATCACCCACAAACATCGAGTCAAGTGGAGGTTTCCAATCGAGAATTGAAAAGAATTTTAGAGAAAACAGTGAATAATGCTAGGAAGGATTGGGCATTAAAGTTAGATGACACTTTGTTGGCTTATCGTACGGCATTCAAGACTCCAATAGGCATGTCTCCGTACCGTATCATGTATGGAAAGGCATGTCACTTGCCGGTTGAACTTGAACATAGGGCATATTGGGCTATAAAGAACTTGAATTTTGAGTTGAAGGAGGCTTATGAAAAAAGGATGCTTGACTTGAATGAGTTGGATGAATTTCGAAGGGAAGCATTTGAAAATTCTTTAATCTATAAGGAAAAAACAAAGGCTTGGCATGTTTGATAAGCATATCCAAAGGAAGGAATTTAAAGTTGGTGATTTGGTGCTCCTTTATAATTCAAGACTCAAATTATTTTCGGAGAAGCTCAAATCAAGATGGAGTGGTCCCTTTGAAGTGATCCAACCTTTTTCTTTATGGAACCGTGGAGATAAAAGGGAAAGAGGGAACTTTCAAGGTCAATGGACATCGGCTTAAACCATATTTTGGAGGAATTATTGAAAGTGGACGAGAGATCGCCCGATTAGCACAAGAATGAGGGTCATGCCATAGTCAAGCTAGTGATTATAAAAGAGCGCTTCTTGGGAGGCAACCCAAGTCTTTAATTTAGTTCTATTTTCCTTAGGTGTGATTTTTAATTTTGAGTAGATTGGTTTGACTTAGAGAAAAAGAATTGAGTTTTATTAAATAAATGGTGCTAAAGAATGAGTGAAAAATTATCATCCTAATTTGTGAATTTTTTTTTTGTAGGTTATCCTTGCAAATGCAGAAAAAAAATGGTCAAGTTAGTGAAGCAAATTCGGCTAAGTGTAAAAAAAATTTCACTTTGCTGAAGTTTGGCTCGATACCGCAATCTCAAAAATTTGAGACCGCGGTCTCAACTTTGAACTTCTGCAAAGGCAATTTTGGGGCCGAGTTGATACCGCGGTCTCAACTCTGAACTTCTGCAAAGGCAATTTTGGGGCCGAGTTGATACCGCGATCTCAAAAATTTGAGACCGCGGTCTCAACTCTGAACTTCTGCAATGCCTTATTTTCACTCAGTTCAGACCGCAATCTCAAAAATTTGAGATCGCGGTCTCGAACTCCAGAAACTTTTTAAAAGGACAAATCCTTTCTTCTTTTCTCACAAAACCTCTCCACTTCTCTTCTCTCTTTCGAAAACCCTAACCCCAAATACCCCAATTCTTCTTTCTTCTTCACCAAAATTCATCAAAAAACTCCATAACCACCACTAATTTCATTTTGTTTTTCTATAGGAACATCAAAGCAACCATCTTTTTGAAGATTTGAAGAAGAATTTGGGTTCCAAAGAAAATTTCTACAAAGGGCAATTCTTGGAAAAATTTCAACTCCAAAAAGAACGGGTAATATCTTTCTTTGAATTATTAGTTGTGATTAGTCATTTTTGAAGACAAGTGTGGAATTGGTGGATTAATTTGTGAAAATTTGGGATTGAATTAGTGGATTATGGGAAAGTAATTGGTGCTAAATTTTACTAGAAGAATTTTAAATTATTAATTGTTAAAATTCTTGGTTTGAATTGTATTTGAGTTGAACTATTTTAACAATTGTTGAAAATTTGGATTGTGAATTGTTGGTATTGAATTTTGCCTAACGGTTAGTTTTGTGAATTGGATTGAATTGTGTTTAGAATATGACGAGAAGGGTTTATGGTAGTGCTGAGAGAAGGGTGAGAATGAGAGGAAGAGGGACTGGTTCGAGAAAAAGGAAATCCGGAGAGGGGACAAGTGGAGAAGGGAGTTCGGAACAACCATTGGAGAGTGGTGATCAATTTGAATTGAGCCCTAAAACCTCAATTCTCGAGTGACAGAGCTCAACAACTTTTTAAGAGTAACGAGAAGCACGAGGTAATTAAAGAGAGGAACTTTGATCTTACCATGTATTGGGGTATTTACGAAGGCTCTAGGAGAGATATAGAAGAGCAAATTAGGTCGAGGCATTGGGAGGGTTTTAATGTTTAGGTTGACCCCGGGGCTACCCAATTAGTCAAGGAATTTCATTGCAATTTAAGCGAGTTAGAAGATGGCAAGGTACGTATACGGGGGGTTTTGGTAGATTTTGGTGCAGATTTGATTAATGCGTACTTTAACATACCTCCCGTAACTTCTAGTCAATATTTGGCATTTTTGAACAATAAAAATAAGGACATGGAAGCAATCCAAAATGCCATTTGTGATAGGAGGGTTGAGTGGGTTAGGAGTGCTTCTTCTGGTATGGAATTGAAATTTCCTCGTCAAGGACTCTCATTAGTGGCTAAGTTGTGGTTTTATTTCATTAGTAGCCGTATTTGGGGGTCCAACGCATTGAGCTTTATCCAGAAAGACAAGGTACTCTTAATCTATGCCATTATGACTGGGATCCCGGTGAATATTGGTCACCTAATTAGACAAGGGTTTCTAGAGAGTGGAAGGTCGGGATGACCTATATTTTACGCCCGTAGTCTAATTCACCATCTTTGCACCATAGCGGGTTGCCCAATTAATCCTTTAGAGTTATTGACACATCCTAGAGGTAGGATTAATAGGGAATATGTCTATAGGATGGTGAGGGAATATGAGAAGCACCACCAAGAGGAGCAACCTGCCCAGCCTCAGCCACATCCACAGCCTCAGCCTCCTCCACCTCAGAGAACGTCAATGATTCCGATACCCCAGGGTGTAGTGTTCAATGCTCCGGTAAGTGAAGAAGAGAGAAATTATCTACAGGGATACTGGTCTTACAGCCAAGTGGTGTTACACAATAACTTGACCATCATTGGAGAGGCATTAAGGGTGACTTCATTAGGTACTTAGGTTTAGCCAATCCCATCTCCTCCGGCATGGCACTTTGGTCCACCTCGTGGACAATATTACACACCGCCGGCGGCTACTACACATCACGAGGGATCTAGCCACGCGGGTAAGACTGGAGGAGATGCAGATGATGATCACGAGGAGGCCCAACCTAGTGATGAAGAAGAAGGTCAAGACGAGATGGAATAAAGAGAAGAAGCCACCACTTGTTTGAGCATGGAAAAAGACCAACCTTGATTCTTGAATTAATTTGATGGATGTTGATGATTTTTTCTGTTTTCATTAGATACCGTAGCTTTTGATTACTTTAGATTGTGTTTGTTTTATTTTTAATTTTAGAATTGAAGTATTTCAGTTTTTCTTTCTTTCAAGTAGTTTGGCTAATGGCCTTAAGCTGATGCCAAGTGCTACATTTTGATGCATTATGAATGACATTCTTTTGGATTGTTAAATTGACACTTGGTAAGGTTGGGTTATTGCCAAATAAGAGTAATATGGCTAAGGGCCCTAAGCTGATGCCATCTTTGCATTAGTTGATGAGTTGAATGGAAATTGATTTTGTTTGAAGCTTACTTGGCAAGATGCATGGCATGGTTGCTCTTAACATTGTTACTCAATTTTAATTCTAGGCTTAAGAGTTGAACATAGTTCAAGTAGTTTTCGTTATTTTTGGGTTTTGCATTGATGTTTAATTTTGGGTGAGTGGAAGGATGATTTATTCATCAACTTGAATAAAAGAGACAAGTTTGGGGGTGTTTATCTTTTTGTGTAGGAAATGGTCATTTTATATAATCTTTTGTTGCCACTTGATGATTAATGGATGGAAAGTTGATCAATTAGGTACTCAATGATGATAATTTTGATGTTCAATACCTTGTGAGTGAAGCATATGATTGATTCTTTTTGAGAACTTTTGTGTGAGTAAGTAGTCATTTGCAATATAAAGAATTCATAAACTTAGCATTGCTATTTTTTCAAAAAGAAGTGCTGTAATTTTAGGAAAATTTATTTGAAATGATGCTTTCTTATCAAATCATTTATATTATGGGGTTGATGAACTATCTTTTGGAAAGAAATGAGTTAATTGAAATAGAAGGAATTTTGGGACATTTCGTGTGTTTGCATAAGGAATATTCTTCTAACTTGTGAATAATTGATGCTTGAGATTAATTTTTGGTACATTTTACTCCTTTTCCTTGGTTTAGGGCTGGTTCAAAAAAAAATAATATTATAGGAATAAGGCGAGTACGGGATTCCGACATGTACCCATGTCGTTTCTCCGAAACAAGCCATTAGAGTAGTAATAAGGCGAGTACGGGATTCCGACATGTACCCATGTTGTTTTTTAGAATTAAGCCATTAGGAATTTCATTTTTCGTATACCAATAAGTTAAGGAGTAAATGTTTGTAATACTTATCATTGATCTCATATTACTTATACCTTGTTGGAGGTTTATTCCCGAAATGTGTGGCACTTGCATTTTAGTTGATTCCCAATTGAACTTCTACTTTCATAATGCTCAGCCTTAGAGAAAGTCGATTAACTTTATAATATTTGTGAGTTGAGAAGTAATGATGTTTCAAATGAAAAGAACTAAAGCTTTTGGTAAGTCTTTTGAGGATGGTAATGCTTGGTGAGCTGAAATCTTGTGTAGTGAATGAATTTGTGCTTCTTTGTAAAATGAAATTTCAATTTTGGATTGATTAATTCATATTTTCATATCACGTAGTGTTGAACATTTCTTGAGAGATCGCTGAATTGTTCTGAGTTCATCCATGGTTCATCAAGTGTCACGTCAACTTTGGGGGTGTTTAAATGTTTGAATGTTAGTAGGTTTCATTTATTGTTGATCTTTGTTTTGCTCGGGACTAGCAAAACGCTATGTTTGGGGATGTGATAACTCCAGTAAACTAGAGTTATTTTCCTTTAAATTATAGCATTTTGATAGTTTAAATTCCGAAATTAGGTAAGTAATTGAAGGTTTTAGTTAATTTCTTTCATATGTATTTATATTTTCGTTTTTGAATAAACTCAATGGTGATAATTTTTGTTAAATTTTTAGTTTAATTAAGTGCTTAATGGTGTTAATATTATGCAGGTTAAAAATTAAAGGTTAGAAACTGGAAGGAACAAAGCTCATGGGACTAAATTGCAAAATGGAGGAATTGAGGATTGCTGGAAGGAGAGTCGAGATCGCGGTCTCGACTATTCCAGACTGCGATCTCGACTCGGGAATTAGTGCTAAAATTTTAGAGTCAAGATCGCGGTCTCAAAACTTCCAGACCGAGATCTTGACTCACTAAATTTTAAGTTGTAAGGGCAATTTTGTAATTTCTAGCCCAAAAACCCTGATTTTTGCCTTGTATAATGCTGCACTATTTAAGCTAAGTAGTAGGGAGAGAAAAAAAAGGTAGTTAGTTTTAATAGAGAGTTTTAGATAATTCTAGATAGATTAGGATAGCTTTGACTACAAGTTACTTTTTCTAATAAAATTTTCTCTTAATCTTCATCTTAGATCTTCTTTAAATTTCTTGTCAAGTTTACATCTATATTAGATCATCATAATGGGTTTTTCGTAAGCTTCGAGTAGACATAATTTTTAATTGCTTTCTCATCTACTTTAGTAAAAATTTCTTTGCTTTTAATTTAGGGTTTTTAGTAAAATTGGTGTGCTTATCAATTTCTTGCTTTCTATTTAAGAATTTTCAATTTCTAGCTTTAGTTTCTAGTTAATTCTTAGTGAGTTTCCTTAATTTCAATTGAAAAATCCAAAAATATTTAATTTCCTAGTTGATCTTTTCCTAATTTCGACTTTAGAAATGAATGCTTTAGTGATTAATTTTTATTGCTTTGTGGTCTTTTTAGTTGATTTATGCACTTGTTCTAAATCTTAGACTCAATTAGATTAAATTAAGTTAGAATTGAAGTTATAGCTTTCATTAGAATAGTTCTTCCATCCACTTATTGATTTAGCTTAACTACACATTTACCTTTAAAAACCTTGGTAATTGCAATCGACAATCCTCGTGGGAACGATAATTATCCCTACTTCCCTTACTACTAGTTGACAACCGATACTTGCGGGATGCCACCTAGTTAGTAATAGGATTTAGGTGTTTTTATTGATTTAAAACTAGGGTGTTAAAAGAGGCAAGTATTCTTCATATAATAATACTATACACAAAGAATCACAAAACCAACATGGACAATAATAATTGATTTCGTGCAACACTTCTTCCTTTAAAATAATACTAACAAAATAAGTTAATTGTAACTTGTACGACTAATATCCTTTATCTTTGATTCTTTTTTGTTTACAAAATCATCCAACTTAATCGACAAATATTTATTTCAATTCCCCAATGTAGTAATTTTTCCAAAACTGACTTATAAAAGCAATAATATCAACATAGATGAAACAAAAAAAATAAACTTTACATTTTCTTTTATGTAATAAACACTTTAATAAAATTACAAATATTGGAAAATAATTTTCTACCCGCTCATTAATTTTTACTCGTGACCTCGTTCAATCCGACAAACTTGACATAATTTTAATTAAAGAATCATAATAGAAAGAAATAAAATCTATTTTCTCTTGGACACACCAAATTTCAGGATTATGAGATCCATATCCTCTAATAAATAGTATATGTACAAGATAAATGCACGAGTAACGCACATTAAATTTCTATTTGAAAATTTAAAATTCAAGGCACGCAATTTCACCAATTAAATAAAAATCCAAAAAATTTCATAAAATGAATTAAATACTAATAAATAAAAAATCATATCATTAAATTCATAATTTAAATCATTGAAACATGAAAAAGAGAGTAATATTTCAATTTGAAAATTGAAAATTCAAGTCACATGACTGCATTAATTAAACAAAAATCTACTAAATTCCACAAATTGAAGCAAATCCATCCAAAGAAATATAACAGAACATAGATGACCAAATTCATAATTCAAGTAATCAATACAACAAAGGAAGAGTTCTTACATACAATTAAGATAGAATACAAAATTATATAAATCGGCCAACTATTATTTCAAGCAAATATATATATACATATATATGTATATATATAATTATGACAATGAATAAATCAAATGAAATTAAAGAATAATAATAAGTTCTTACCTAATAGAGGGTAATAAGACATAAGAAAGAAAGAGTTCGGGTGGTACTTGGATGAAATAAGAATTTCACGATCAACATTAGACTACGAAAAATAATGTTTATTTCGAGCAAGATGGTTTTGGTTTTATAGGGTTGGTACATTGAGAATGAGGACTGGTGAAATGGCGAGGAAAAGGGTCAGAAAAGGAGAGGAAAGAGGAGGGAGAGTGTTTCTTAGAAAGGATCAAATGGTTTTAAGGATAGGAGAATTAGGTAATTTGGAACTTGTTTTACAGCCCATTCTGACCCTAATCTAAGAAGAAAGGTCAAATCAACTAATTGCCTGGTTCTCAGCAAGGCTTTACAAGGTCATACATCTTAAATCATGACCTAGAACCAAAACTAACTCATACAATTATCCTAAACATGATTATTAAAACAAATAAAGCTCTTAAACAGGATGCAAAAACTAATAACGTAGCTGTAACATTCTAAAATTTAAAATATATAATCACACCAAAACACATTGAAACTACCTATTTGGGCTACAAGCAAAAAGTGTTACCACATATAATCTATTCATTAAGATAACAATGATCTAGCCATATTTATAGCTAAAAATTTGCCAAAATCGATTAATAGATTTTCAAGAAAATAAGTAGAAACTAAACTCATTCTAGATGTTCGTGCACCTTCCTTTTCTTCTTATCTTTCTCTCTTCTCTTCTCACTCTAATTCAACCATAAAGATAAAGCTATAGGGAGAAAAAGAGAATTGAAGTGGTAGGAAATTTATACAGGTTTTTGCTTCATAGGATTTGGCCAAACGTCACAACTCTTCATCCACTTGTCACCAACAAACTGTGAAACCAATTTTTTCCACAAAATCAAGAATTGCATATTAAACTCTTGAATTCTTAGTTATTCAAAATAGTGGAAAATAAATAAAGTTTTGGAATCATATTTGATGCCCATAAACTTTCCAGAATTTTCAACAATTTCAATTTGTAAATTTGCAAAATCAATCAAATCCTTTGATTTTTTTTTTGAAATATTATTTAGTATAAAAAATTCGAACCTTTAAAATCTGGAATCTCACAATTGGTCATTTCATGCTTTTTATTAGGCATATGGACTTTTCAGTTATTCTGTTTGTGGTATCTAACTGAGTTAGATTGAAAGGGTATTTGTAAATGTCATGGCTTCAAGATATCATCTTATTATGTATTCTACGTTTAATAATAGTTATAGATAAAGAATCGTAAAACAAATGTAAAGAGTAATAATCAATTTCGTGCAACACTTCTTACTTTAAAATATAATTGACAAATTAAGTTAATTGTAACCTACACGACAAGTATCCTTATCTTCAATGTTTTGAAAACCAGACCGGTCATTGAACCGGTGGCCTGTTTCGTTCCTTGTCCGACCGGTCGGTTTGTTTTTTTTTTTTTTTTTTTAGTGTGATATAATTGAAAGTGACTTAAAATATTAAAATACATTTCTATAAAATTCAAAAACAAAAATACCACATCATCTCTAAGAAATAAGAAACTTAAATACATAAAAAAATAAAAAATGAATAATAAATTAAATGGAGGAAAAATAGACAAAAAAATAGAAAATAAAATATGAAATAAATGCATGAAAAATAAAAAATAAAAAAAACAAAACATGAAAGGAAAAAATAAATGCCCGAAAAATAGAAAAAATAACGGAAAAGAAACAATAAAAATAAATGCATGAAAAATACACCAAAAAATAACATAAGAGAAATAACAACATAAATATAGGAAAAATGGACAAGAAAAATAACAAAATAAATGCATAAAAAATAGACAAAAAATAACATGAAAGAAATAATATAACTTGCCTAGATGGAATGGTGGAGTGGAAGAGATGATGGAGGAAGTGAAGAGTTGAGAAGAAGCTAAGAGGAAGAGCCAAAGCCACTAAGAGTAGGAGGAGGAAGGAGGCGGCTAGTGGGAAAAAAAAAAAGCAAGACGAATACGAGGAAGAAAGAAAGATCTAAATATTATGTTCAAAAGGGTCAAAAGGCTAAACAAATGGAAATGTGCTGCTGGCTGAATGTGTTGCTATGACGTGCTGCTGCTGCTGAAGGACCCTTTCCGATTTTCACAGTTCAATCCGGTTCTCTACGGTTTTTTGTTCCACCTAGCTATGAAAGTGGACCGGACCGGTGGTTCTTCCTGTTCGCGGTCAGACCGGTCTACCCGGCCGGTCCGGTTTTAACAACATTGCTTATGTTGGGTTCTCTTTTGTATACAAAATCGTCACACTTAATCAACAAATGTTTATCAAATCACCAGTTGTAGTAATTTTTTTTATTATGACAGATGAAACTAAACAAATACAAAACTTTAAATTTTCTTTTATGTGATAAACACTTTAATGAAATTATGAATACTAGAAAATAATTTTCTACCTGCACATTAATTAATTTACTCGTTACCTCGTTCAATCTGACAAACTCATAATTATTATTAAAGAATGAAAACACCAAACAATTACATCTATTTTCTCATAGATACTTCAAAATTCAATAATATGGCATCTATAACCTCAAATATATATAATATATACACGATAAATGAACGTGTGACGCATGTGATATTTCTGTTTGAAAATTTAAAATTCGAGGCACAAGATTTCACTAATTAGACCAAACACTATTAAATTTTCAAAAATCAATCAAATATTAATAAATAAAATAAAACCGATATCACCAAATTCATAATTTACAACATTGAAGCAAGAAAAATAGAGTGATATTTTTGTTTGAAAATTGAAATTCAAGCCACACAACTGCATCAAATAGAAAAAAATCTTCTAAATTCCACAAAATGAAGGAAATTCCAATAAATATAACAAAACAAAGATGATCAAATTCATAATTCAAGTAATCGATATAAGAAAGAAGAATTCTTTCATATAATAAAGACATAGAATACAAATATATATATATATATGTGTATGTATATATATTCATACACACATGCACACACACACACAAATATATATATATATGTATATATATATATATATACATATAGAATTGTGAGAATGCTTAAATGGAATGAAGTTAAAGAATAATAATACAATCTTACGTAATGGGGGTAATTGGATTTGAAGGAAGAGTTAGGGTGGTAGTTGGGATTACGAGGAAATGAAATTAGAATTTCATGATTGGAATTAGACTACGAAAATTAATGTTTATTTCAAGCAGGACAGTTTCGGTTTTATAGGGTTGGTACATTGAGGGCGAGGAGGAGTGCTAAAGTGGCGAGGAAAAAAGTTGGGAGATGAGAAAGAAAATGAAGGAGAGTGTTTTTTGGAAAGGATCTAATGGTTTTAGGGATAGGAGAATTGGGTAATTTGGAAATTTGATTTAGTGGCCCATTCTGACCCTCCTCTAATAAAAAGGGCCGAATCAACCCTCTGCTTGGTTCTGGGATTAGCAAGGCTATAAAACTAAACATGAAATTTACAAGGTCATATATCTTAAATTACACCCTAGAATCAATACAAGGTCATACAATTATCCTAAACACTATCTAAACAACTGAAGCTCCTAAACTGGATGCAAAACTAATCAACATAGCTGCAATATTGTAAAATTTATAATATATAATCACACCAAAATGCGTTCAAAATACCAATTTGGTACACAAACAAAAAAAAGTAGTCTCATATAAGCTCTTCATCAGGATTTAAATAATTGGCTATTTATAACCAAAATTTTTCAAAATAGATTAATATATTTTCAAGAAAATAAGTAGAAACTAAACTCATTCTATAATTTCTTGGACCTTTCTCTTGCTCCATATCTTTCTCTTTTCTCTTTGTCACTCTAATTCAATCATAAAAATAAAGATATAGGTAGAAGAAGGGAATTGAAGTGGTAGGAAATTTATATAGGTTTTAGCTTCATAGGATTTGGCCAAATGTCTCAACTTTTCATCCACTTGTCACAAACAAACCATGGAACCTACCTTTTCTTTTTTTTTTTTTCTTTTGCAAAATGAAGAATTGCATATTAAACTCCTGAATTCTTAGTTATTTAAAATGGAAAATAAATAAATTTTGCAATGACATTTGATGCCATAAACTTTCCTAAATTGTCATCTATGTGCATATTTGCAAAATCTATCAAATCCTTTGAATTTTTTTTGAAATATGAATTTACTATAAAAATTCAAACGTTAAAAATCTGAGATCTTACAATTGGTCATTTCATATTTTTTTAGTTGGCGTATGGACTTTCAGTTATTTTGTTTGTGACATCTAACAAAGTTAGATTGAAAGGGTATTTGTAAATGTTATGGCATCAAGATGTCTTCCTATTATGTATTCTTAATCTAATAATATTTATACATAAAGAATCACAAAACCAATGTGGGGAATAATAATCAATTTCGTGCAATACTTTGTGCTTGAAAATATTACTGACAAATTAAGTGAATTGTAACCTACATGACTGGTGTCAATATCCTAGATTCTTTTCCTATGCAATATTGTCTAACTTAATTGACAGATATTTATCGAGTCACCAATTACAGTAATTTTTTGTTAAGATAGATAAAACAAAACAAATACAAAACTTTATATTTGCTTTTATGTAATAAACACTTTAATAAAATTACAAATATTGGAAAATAATTTTCTACTAGCTCATTAATTTTTACTCGTGACCTCGTTCAATCCAACAAACTCATAATTATAATTAAAGAATAAAATCACCAAAAAATTACATCAATTTTGTCTTAGATAAATCAAAATTCAAGATTATGTCATCTATATCCTCTAATATATATTTTATATACAAGATAAATGAACGTGCGATGCACGTGATATTTCTATTTGAAAATTTAAAATTCAAGGCGCACGATTTCACTAATTAGACCAAAATCTACTAAATTTTAGAAAATTAATAAAATATTAATATATAAAATAAAACTCAATATCATGAAATTCATAATCTAAATTATCGAAACAAGAAAGAGAGAGTGACATTTCTGCTTGAAAATTGAAAATTCAAGCCACACGACTGCATCAATTAAACAAAATTATAGTAAATTCCACAAAATGAAGCAAATACCAATAAATATTACAAAACATAGATGACCAAATTTATAATTCAAGTATTTGATACAAGAAAAGAAGAGATCTTACATACAATTTCTATAGAATAGAAACTTATAGAAATCGGTCAACCATTTCAAATGAACATATATATATGTTTATATGTGTATGTATGTATGTATGTATGTATATATATATATATATATTTAGAGTTGTAAGAATGTTTAAATGGTGAAATTAAGGAATAATAATACAATCTTATCTAATGGGGGGGTAATCGAATATGAAGAAGGAGGAGTTGGGATAGTACTTGGGAGTACAAGGAAATGAAATTAGAATTTGAAGATTGGAATTAGATTTCAAATATTAATATTTATTTTGGGAGAATCTAAGAAGGTTTTTGGTTTATAGGGTCGGTACATTGAGGGTGATGAAGAGTGGTAAAATGGCTAGGAAAAAGGTTGGCAAAAGAGGAGGAAGATGAGGGAGAGTGTTTCTTGGAAAGGATCAAATGGGTATAGGGATTGGAGAATTGGGTAATTGGAAAATTGGTGTAGTGGCCCATTTCGACGCTCCTCTAATAAGAAGGGGGAAATCAACTGCCCGCATAATTCTTGGAAAGGCTATAAAACTAAACATGAAATTTACAAGGTCATCCCTTTTAAATTACACCTTACAATTAAATATCAGTCGTACAATCATCCTAAACATTCTTAAAACAACAAAAGCACTTAAACAGGATGCAAAACTAATCAACATTGCCGTAATATTCTAAAATTTATAACATATAATCACACCAAAACACATTGAAACTACCAATTATGTACACAAACAAAAACGGTAATCTTATATAATCTATTTGTTAAGATTTCAATGATCTAGCTATAGTCATAAAAGACAGGTTAAATTTGCCAAAAATAGATTGACAGAATTTGAAGAAAATAAGTAGAAACTCAACTTATTATACAAGTTCATGGCCCTTCCTCTTTCTCCAATACTTTCTCTCTTCTTTTAATAACTCTAATTCAACCATATAATTAAAGCTCTAGGGAGAAGAAGAGAATTGAAGCGATAGGAAATTTATACAGGATTTAGCGTCATAGGATTTGGCCAAATGTCACAATGCTTCATCCACTTGTCACTATAAAACCATAAACCTACCTTTTTTTTTGCAAAAGCAAGAGTTGCATATTATACTCCCGAGTTATTAGCTTTTTCAAAATGGAAATAATTAAAGTTTGAAATCACATTTGTTGCCATACACTTTCTATAATTTTCATCAAATCTAATTTGAAAATTTGCAAAATCAATCAAATCCTTCAAAATTTATTTGAAATATAATTTTACTAATAAAAATTCAAACCTTTGAAATTTGGGTTCTGACAATTGGTCGTTTCATAATTTTAACAAAATTAAGCCTATAGACATTTCAATTATTTTGTTTGTGACATCTATCTGAGTTAGATTTGAAGGGGTATCTGTATATTTCATGGCTTCAAGATATCTTTTTATTATTTATTCTTCATAGTTGTACGTAAAGAATCATAAACCATTGTGGAGAATAATAATCATTTTTTTTTGCAACATTTGTTGCTTCAAAATAATACTGCCAAATTAAGTTAACATGACTAGTATCCTTATCTTAGATTCTTTTTTTGTATACAAAAATCTTCCAACTTAATCAATGAAATATTTATTTTGAATTACCAATTACAGTAATTTTTTTCCAAAACCGGATCATAAAAGTAATGATATTCAGATAGATAAAACAAAAGAAGTACAAAACTTTATATAAATTTTATTTAATAAATACTTCAATAAAATTACAAATACTAGAAAATAATTCGCTGCCTGCTCATTAATTTTTGTTTGTAACCTCGTTCAATCCGACAAACTCATAATTATATAATTGAAGATGAGACGATCAAAACACCAAAAAGTTACAATATATATTTTCTCTTGGATACATAAAAATTAAAGGTTAAGTCATCTATATCCATTATTATATATTATATATACAAGATAAAGGCACGTGCGATGCACGTGATATTTCTGCTTTAGAATTTAAAATTAGAGGTTCATGATTTCTCCAATTAGACAAACATCTACTAAATTTCAAAAAATGAATCAAATCCCAATAAATAAAACAAAACTCATATCATCAAATTTATTATTTAAATCATCGAAACAAGAAAAAGAGAGTGATATTTCTATTTGAAAATTGAAAATTCAAGGCACATGTCTCTCAGTTAGACAAAAATAAGCTATATTCCACAAAATGAAAGAAATCCCAATAAATATATTAAAACACAGATAACCACATTCATAATTCAAATAATTGATACAAGAAAACAAGAGTTCTTATATAAAATTAAGATAAAATACAAAATTATACAAATTGACCAACCCTTTCAAATGAATATATATCTATAGAATTAAGAAGAATAATAAATCTTACCTAATAGGGGTTAACTAGGTGTGAAGAATGAGGAGTTGGAGTGGTAATTGGGAGTACGAGGAAATGAAATTATGATTTCAAGATCAGAATTAGACTACAAAAATTAATATTTGTTTTAGGAAAGATGGTTTTGGGTTTATAGGTTGGTACATTGAGGGCAAGGATGAGTGGTAAAATGGTGCGGAAAAAAAGTTGGAAAAAGAGGCGAAAGAAAAGGGAGAGTGATTATTAGAAAGGATCAAATGGTTTTTGGGATAGAAGAATTGGGTAATTGGTGTAACAGACCATTCTGATCCTCCTCCAATAAGAAGGGGTGAATTAACCGCCTACTTGGTTCTCAACATGACTCTAAAACTAAAAATGAAATTTACAAGGTCATACACCTTAAATTACACCCTAGAATAAAAAATCACTTACACAAATATCCGAAAAATTATTTAAATACATAAGTTCTTAAATAGGATACAAAAGTAATGAACATATTCATAGCTGTAACATTCTAAAATTTATTATGTATAAACAAACCAAAAAACATTGAAACTACCAATTTCGTATACAAACAAAAAGAGTAATCTCGTATAATCAATTCATTAAGATTTCATTGATCTAGCTAGATTTATAACTAAATTTTGCAAACATAGATTAATAGATTTTCAAGAAAATAAGTAGAAACTCAACTCATTCTAGAAGTTTTTGGACCTTCCTCTTCCTCTAACTCTTTTTGTCTTATGTTCCTCACTCTAATTCAGCCGTAGCAAAAAAGTTATAAGGAACAGAAATGAATTGAAGCGGTAGAAAATTTATGTAAGTTTTAGCTTCACAGGATTTGGCCAAATGTCACAACCCAACCATTTTTATTTTTTTGCAAAATCAAGAATTGCTTATTAAACCTCGAACATATAGTTACTCAAAATTGAAAATAATTGTAGTTTGATATCACGTTTGATCACATAAACATTCCACAATTTTAATCGAATTCAATTTGCATACTTTTCAAAATCAATCAAATCCTTCAAAATTTATTTTGAAATATAAATTTATAGAAAATTCAAGCATTAAAAATTTGGGATCTTACAGTTTGTCTTTCCATGATTTTTATTAGGCATTTGGACATTTTAGTTATTCTTTTCGGGACATCTAACTGAGTTGGATTTCAAGGGGTATCTGCAAATGTTATGGCTAATATCCCCTTACAATGTATTCTACATATAATAATACTATACATAAAGAATCATAAGACCAACGTGGACAATAATAATTGATTTCGTGGAACTCTTCTTCCTTTAAAATAATACTAAAAAAATAAGTTAATTGTAACTTGCACGACTAGTGTTGTTGTCTTAAATTCTTATTGTATACAAAATCGTCCAACTTAATAGACAAATATTTATTTTGAATCCCAAATTATAGTAATTTTTCCAAAACTGATACATAAAAGTAATATCAATAAGACAGATAAAACAAAAAAAAAATACAAAACTTTACATGTTGTTTGTGTTATGTAATAAACACTTAATAAAATTGCAAAAACTAACAAAGAATTTTCTACCTGCTCGATAATTTTTACTTGCGACCTCGTTCAATTTTAAAAACTCATAATTATAATTAAAGAATCAAAACACCACAGAAGTTATACTCTTGGATACATAAAAATTCAAGATTATGTCATTCATATCATCTAATATAGATTATATATAAAAGATAATGGCACGTACGATGCATGTTATATTTCTATTTGAAAATTTAAAATTGGAGGCATACAATTTCGTCAAATAGACAAAAAACTACTAAACTTAAACAATGAATCAAATCTCAACAAATAAATCAAAACTGATATCAGCAATTTCATAGTTTAAATCATCAAAACAAGAGAAAAGAGTGATTTTTTTTTTTATTTGAAAAATGAAAAGTCAAGGCACAAGACTCCATTAGTTAGACAAAAATCAACTAAATTCCAATGAATAAAGAAAATCCAAATTATTATAGGAAAACACAGATGACTAAAATTCATAATACAAGTTCTTGACCCTTCCTCTTCTCTCAACACTTTGTCTCTTCTCTTTATAACTGTAATTCAACCATAGAAATAAAGATGTAGGGACAAGAAGAGAATTGAAGTGGTAGGAAATTTATACAGGATTTAGCATTATAGGACTTAGCCAAATGTCACAACTCTTCATCCACTTGAAACAAACAAACCGTAAAAGCAACCTTTATTTTTTTTTTTATGGAAAAATCAATATTTGCTTATTATACTCTCGAATACTTAGTTTTTCAAAAAGGAAAATAATTAAAGTTTGAAAGTTTCGTCAAGTTAAATTTGCAAATTTACAAAATCGATAAATTCTACAAAATTTATTTGAAATATTATTTTACTAATAAAGTTTCAAACCTTTAAATTTGGGTTTTGACAATTGGTCGTTTCATATTTTTATTAAGCATATAGACTTTTCAATTATTTTGTTTGTGACATCTAACTGATTTAAATTTCATGGCTTCAAGATATCATTTTTATTATGTATTCTTCATAGTTGTCCATAAAGAATCATAAAACCATTGGGGAGAATAATAATCAATTTTTTTTCAACACTTCTTGCTTTAAAATAATACTAACAAATTAAGTTAATATGAGCAGTATCCTTATCTTAGATTCTTTTTTTGTATACAAAAATCGCCCAATCGACAAATATTTATTTTGAATCACCAATTACAGCAATTTTTTTTCCAAAACTGGATCGTAAAAGTAATAATATTAAGATAGATAAAACGAAAGAAGTACAAAAATTTACATTTTCTTTTATCTAATAAGCATTTCAATAAAATTACACATACTAGAAATTAATTCTCTGCCTGCTTAATAATATTTGTTCGCTATCTCATTCAGGTTTGACAAACTCATAATTATATAATTGAAGAATCAAAACACCAAAAAGTTGCAAATATCTATTTTCTCTTGGATACATCAAAATTAAAGATTATGTGATCTATGCCAATTAATATATATTATACACACAAGTATAAAGGCACATGTGACGCGCGTGATATTTTTGTTTCAGAATTTAAAATTCAAGGTTCATGATTTCACCAATTAGACAAAAATCTACTACATTTTAAAAAAACGAATCAAATCCCAATAAATAAAACAAAATTGATATTACCAAATTTATAATTTAAATCTTCTAAACAAAAGAAAGAGAGTGATATTTCAATTTAAAAATTTAGGGCACATGACTCCATCAATTAGACAAAAATAAGCTAAATTCCACTAAATGAAGCAAATCCCAATAAATATAGCAACACAGATGACTAAATTCATAATTCAAATAATTGATAGAAGAAAAAAAGAGTTCTTATACACAATTAAGATAGAATACAAAATGTAAATGGGCCAACCATTTCAAATGAATATATATAGAATCGAGAATGTTTAATTGGAATGAAAATAAAGAAGAATAATACAATCTTACCAAATGGGGATTAAATGGGCGTGAAGAAGGAGCAGTTGGTGTGGTAATTAAGTGTGGGGAGTACGAGAAATTGAAATTATAATTTCAAGATCGGAATTAGACTACGAAAAGTAATATTGGTTTTAGGCAAGAAGGTTTTGGGATTACAGGATTGGTACATTGATGCTGAGAATGAGTGGTAAAGTGGTGTAGAAAAAAGTTGGGAAGGAAAGTGTTTCTGTGGATGGGTCAAATGGTTTATGGGATAGCAAAACTGGGTAATTGGGAAATTGATGCAACGGACGATTTTGGTCCTCCTTTAGTATGAAGGGATGAATCAACAGCCTGTCTGATTCTCAACAAGGCTCTAAAACTAAACATGAAATTTACAAGGTCATACACCTTAAATTACACCTTAGAATAATAATAAAAAAAAAACTCTCACACAAATATCCTAAAAATTATTTAAAATACATAAGCTCTTAAATAGGATACAAAACTAATGAACATAGCTGCAACATTCTAAAATTTATCATACATAATCACACCAAAAAACATTGAAACTACCAATTTAGTATACAAACAGCTAAAAAGTAATCTCATATAAACGATTCATTAAGATTTCATTGATCTAGCTAGATTTATAACTAAAATTTACCAAAATAGATTAATGATTTTCAAGAAAATAAGTAGAAACTCAACTCATTCTAGAAGTTGTTGGCCTTCCCTCTTTCTCCAACTCTTTATGTCATCTATTCCTCACTCTAATTCAACCGCTGAAAAAATGTTATAAGGTAAAGAAAAGAATTGATGTGGTAGGAAATTTATATAGAAGCTTTATAGGATTTAGCCAAATGTAACAACTCTTCATGCACTTGTTAGAAACAAATAATGCAACCAACCATATTTTTTTTTTTTGGAAAATCAAGAATTGCGTATTAAACCCCCGAACTCATAGTTACTCAAAATAGAAAATAATTAAAGTTTGATATGACATTTGATCACATAAACTTTCCACAATTTGAATCAAATTCAGTTTTCAAATTTTAAAAATCAATCAAATCCTTCAAAATTTATTTGAATTATAAATTATAGAATTTTATGATTAGGGCATTGAAAATTTGGGATCTCAAAATTTGTCTTTCTATGATTTTTATTAGGCATTTGGACTTTTCAATTATTCTTTTTGGGACATCTAACTACGTTACGTTTGAAGGGGTATTGTAACCGTTATGGCTTCAAGATATCGTCTTACAATGTACTCTTCATATAATAACACTATACATAACGAATTATAAAACCAGCAAGGACAATAATAATTGATCTCGTGCCACACTTCTTCCTTTAAAATATTACTGGCAAAATAAGTTAATTGTAACTTGGATGACTAATATCTTTATCTTAAATTCTTTTTTGTATGCTTGTTCGGGTAAATATTGATTAGGCAATTCAATTCACATATAAGTTATAATTAAGCCTTAATAACCCTAGTCAATCCTACACACGCTCGCAAGGATACGAGTTATTTTTCTAGATCGAGTGAGTAAGGATCGTTCTCATGAGGACTGTTGGCCAAGTATTAGGGTTCATGAATCTTTTTTAGTTAGACAAATCAATTGCAAATTTTTGTTCTACCTAACCAAAGTAATTCTAATCACTAAGAAAATAAGAACAATCACCAAAACTAATTAAAACTAGAGAAAGCAATAAAATTTACAGAAAGAAAAATTTAATGAATGAACTGAGAAAGTAAGTGCAATAAGATCAAATTAAAACTATAGAATTGTAGTAGAAACTAGAATTAAATTGAATTGAATACTAATGAAGAAACAAAACTCAATAGCGTAGCCGGATCCAGAATTGATGGAGTTTGAAGTTTTGAACAAGAAAAGAAAAACCCTAACCCTATTCTAAGGAATTTTCTATTCTAATGTCTATTCTAACTAATGGCTACTATGTATGCTCAACTCTTGAAACAATGGGGTATTTATAGGGGATACATCACTATTTAGACCCCTAAGATGATAAAAAATGCCAAAACACGAAAAGGAGTCCAACTGGATTAAGAAAATTTCAAAATCAAGTAATTTCTGTAACCTGTAGTCCATCATGCATAGTAAGCAACTTGTGTGCAGCATTTTCTTGTGCATGTGTGCAATTCTAGTAGCTAAAGTTCCTTTTTCTCGACTAGTGCACGTGCACAAACTTTCATTCGCGCATGTGCACAAATTTCAGTGCACTAGTTTTAGCTTCCACCTCAATTTTGACCTTGTTTCTCATAGAATTGGGATAACTCAACGCAAAAAAGTAATATCTCTCTCTCTTATCTTTCCAAAGCATCTTGAATCACCGTAATTTGAGCTCGGACAAGAATGTTATGCTCAAAATACCTAACTATGTCCAAATTTGCTCTCTGTAGGTGCATGTTTTGCATCCTTTTCATTTTTCTCCAACTTTTTTATCATTTTGGATCCTTTTTCATGCAAAACCTTCACAAAATAAAAATAAAACAATTAAACTCATAATTCACTCAATTATCGCTCAAACTACATGAAAATGGAGGTAAACGGCAATAAAATATACAACATTTATGAGATTGTCAAACACACCACACGTAGCTTTTGATTGTCCTTGAGCAAAAATAGAATAAGAATAGATAAACTCATAACAAATGCACCCAACATATCTCAACAATTTTCCACATGAATAAGAAAGAACCATGCCATCATCAGAAGCAATCTAAGAACTCAAGAGTTCAAACGCGAATAAAACCCTAAACATGAAATCTGATGTGTTTGTGAATATAGCCATTTAATAAAAACTCAGTTTCCAAGATGTTCATATTCAATCATGCAAACTCTTAAAATTTTTCTGAACAATCATAGCTCACTTTACTTACACATCTCCACTAGTATAGAAAATTAAAATATTTTAAATCAAGTAGGACTTTCTAGATGTTAGACTAGGGTATTGACTAATCAAAGAAGGGATAAGGATACCACAAACAAGAAAGAAAGAGCTTTAAGATAATGCTGGCCACACATCGAAATAAAACTGCTTCTTCAACACATTAAATACCACACATCCTTATAGATAAATAACCCCACACTTAATCAATAAACACCTAAAGAAAAATTTGAACTATACACCAAACAAAAAGTCATCTTCATGTTTAGGCAAACATGCTAGCATTTTCCCTGGACATTTATTTATCAATTCTTTTATGTCCATTCCTACTACGGGTACCAGTGATAGACACTACCCGCAAACACACCAATGTAGGTACCAGTGACAGGTACTACATGCAAATATAGGTACTAGTGATAGGCACTACCTGTATAACAATAAGGCAGGTACCAGTGATAGATATTACATGAACTTGTCAAAAACAATTTCTCAATTTCTCCAAATACCCCTTGCCCCATAAATGAATACCGCTCACTTCTACCATTTTTTCCCTCATTTAACTACCCTTCACCCTTATATCCCCAAATAATTAATGTGTGCAATAAAGCTTTTAAGGGACATTTTGAACAAAAAAAATTAAAGAATTTATTAGGCTTATGAACCTGGGTAAAATGAGTTTTTATGAAAGAACATGAATGGTGTTTCTCTCCATTCATTACAAATTGAGGCTCAAGTCGGGTACTAGGGATAAAATTCCAATAAGGTTGGCTTAAAATGATCAAACATCTGAAGAAATTCTCTACCCTCATCTTTAAATCAAATTAAATTATCTATAAAATTTGCTTCAAAATTATAATAAAGCAAGTTCTGGGATGCAATATAAATGAATCTATATAATTATGTCTAAGTGTCACAAATAAAATAATTTATAGCTATTAGTGCTCAAAATTTCTCAAAAATCAAGCAAGGAGATTATTAACACCGACTACTCATTCATGATGATTAGCTCAAAAATTATCATGCCGACAACCAAAAAGACATGTTACGTGATTACAAATTTTTTTAAAATTTCAAAAATTTTAAGCTAATTCGGAAAAAAAATTTCAAAAACCTTAACAAGTTCTCAAATCTAAAGAAAAGTCAAGATATGGAAGAAAAAATTAAGCAAATTGCACCAAACAAATATAAATCTAGATAACTCCCCACCCACACATAAATAAACATTCTCCCAATGTTAAAGAAAATAAAAGTGCCGGACATAAAGAGGGAAAAAAAGGAAAGCTTTTCCGGCAATGTAGAACGGTTGGTGTAGAGTATCCCGACACAGATGTCTATGAAATGAGTTGAAATACGTCATTAACACAAAAACAAAAACAAAACATTAAACCCATTAAGAAATTAAGAAAAGAAAATAGACACAACCTAACATACTTAAGTAACTAAATGTAAAGACCAATAAGAAAGCAATAAAAGCTTGGGTTTCCTAAGAAGCGTCCTTGTTTATAGTCTTAGGCTCAAGTTCCGCACTTGAGATTAATTCAAGCGCTTAAGGATGGTTAGCCATCTTTATGTTTTTGGCTTCCATGGGAAAAGCTTAACACCACTTTTTTCAGAACTCTTGAAGCTTGATTCCCAACTCTAACTTGAACTTGCCCTTTGCTCCATGCATTTGTCAAAGATAGTGCACAAATGATCGCCTCAAGTTGCTCTTTGCTCTATTTTTCTTCTTCTTGCTCATCGGTATGTTGCTCAAACCCTCAAATTGCTTTTTTGCTCTTGTGAAACCAATTCATGATTCTTTTTCATCTCACCTTCATCATTAGGTGGTTTTTCTCCAAGTCAATTGTGAAACCGTCATTTATTTCAACAGCATTTTTTAGCACATTGCCATTACCCACCTTGGGTACTTCGTCTTCAAACCTATCAATAAATGAACCAAGGGAATAATTAGCACATTTTTTGACAATAATTGAAACATTATTATCGTAATTAAAAACATTAATTTCAACAAATTCATTATCAACTCACAAAATCAACTTCCCTTTATTAACGTCAATTAAAACACGTGCGGTTCATAAAAATAGCTTCCCTAAAATCAACTGAATTCATTATCATCACCAATGTCGAACACCAAGAAATCAATAGGAAACACAAACTTTTTCACTTGAACAAGCACATCCTCCAAAAAGCCATAAGATTTTATCTCAGACAAATTCGCCAATTAGAATGTAATGTTGGCTGGTTTTGCATTGGTGATCCCCCAACTTATCTGTTATACATAGATGGCCTTCGACATGATATTGATGCTCGCCCACAATTCACGAAGGGATTGATATAAAGTGTCTCATCCAATGCTCACCGGTACAGAGAAACTATCGGGTTCCTTCAGTTTATGGGATAATCTCCGTTGAACAATAGCACTGCCCTTGGCATTGAGGCAAACTGTCTCATCATCATCCCACAGCAGGTTTAAGCAAAGGGATACTTCTTGAACTGAGCATAATTGGGCATCTTGTTGAGTACATCAACCGAAGGATGTTTATATTGAGCTTTTTGAGCATATCAAGGAACTTGTGAAATTGTTTTTCTTTTTCCTCCTTCCTTAAATCAACGAGTCGTTAAGGAAATGGCACTCTCACTACAGGATCCAATTTCACGAGTTCTTCTATTTATTGTCCCTTTGACTCCTTCATTGCATTCCCTTTTGTCATCTTCTCTTCCTCACATTCAGCTTCAAGGTTATCTTCACTTTTCTTGAAGTTTTGCTTCTCAACTCCCTTCTAATAACCTTCTTCTTGTCATTTTGTACAATCACTACCTTTCCACTCCATAACAAAATAGTATTGCATTGCTCTTTTGGATTCAGAATTATGTTGCTTAATAATGTTCCCATAGGTCTTTCAATATTTTGTCAAAATAACTGTCGAAGAACAACTAAATGGGTCTCCTTAGCCTTTTTTTGTAGTTCTATGTTACTTGTAGAAGCTTACAAATTCTCATACTCTCTCCATAAAGCTTTAAAGTCCGTTCTCAAACTATCCTCGGCAGATTGATCATGGCTCATATATGGAGGATAATTGGTATTTTGAGATGGGGGTCATGGTGATGGAGATTGGTATGAGTTATTCATTTGAGGTGAAAGTTTTTAAAATTCCTCAAGTGAGATTGATAAGGGTCTAGAAGATGAAACTTGATTGGAAGAATTTAACTGTGACTAGTTGGGTTAGAAGGATGGATTTTGAACATTTTTCTAATTACTCCATGAGAAATTTGAATGCCACAATGGGCCTTGTAGGTGTTACCATAAGAATTTGGCTGATTCCTTGGCCTTGAATTTTCATTTGCAATGAATTTAACTTGCTTACCTTGTGGCATGGGTGTTTCACAAAGGCCGTTTTGATTATTTCCTCTATAAAAGTCACCAGCTAGGATCCCTTGAGGTGCTGAATCTAAGGAGTTCACTAAATTCTTTCCTAAATTTTCTAGGGCCTTTGTCAAATTGGTCATCATATTCAACATCATGCCGTGTTGAGCTAAGAAGGCATCATTGAGATTAATCACACCTCTTTGTTGGGCATTAACTTGAATGACTTGTAGTTGCAATTGTTGCCCAGTCAAAGGAATGATTGTGCCATGGTAGTAATGTGTTGATGCCATCCTCTCCAGTAGCTCTCGTGCTTCTTCCGGAGTTTTAAGGGAAAAAGTGCCTCCTACGCTTGCATGAACGATCAATCTTGTCTCCGATGTTTTAAGAGAACGTCTGTACCTATGGCCATAATGGAATAGCATGTGTGTGGACACTTTCTAAGAAACTCCTTGAAGTGCTCCCATGCTTCACTTGGACTTTCCCCTGTGATTTGTTGGAATGATATAATGTCATTGCAGAGCTTTGCCATTCTCGATGGTGGAAAGTACTTTGCCAAAAATTCTTGGGCTATGGATTTCACATCGTGAAAGTACCTTGCTGGAATGATTGCAACCAAGCCTTTCACCTATCTCGCAGAGGAAGCGGAAGTGCACTCATTCGAATACAATTAGGATGTACCCCATTGTATTCAAATTTATCAATGACTTCTTCAAAATTCATCAGATGACATAGGGATGCTCGCTTGGCCAATCTCCAAACATAGCATGGGTTTGATGCATTTGAATTAAAGATGGCTTGATGTCAAAGTTGTTTGCCTGTACGGGTATTTGGAAAATGCTAGAACTTGCCTTCTCAAAATTTGGTAGGGCATAATCTCTAAGGGGTTAGGGATTAGCAATACCTCCATTGCCACGATTACCAGCTACTTTAAAACTTCTTGATCCCCGATATTATGATTTGGTTTCTCCATTAAATTCTCTCCTTGGCTTGATTCTTGTGGTTTTCTGCAATTTCAAGATATAGGTTAATCAATCTCCAAATAACCTGGAAGTAGTGGTTGGTTAGAAGAAAGAGTATTTACCATAAACTATAAGAAAAAGACCAAAGTTAGACTATTACTGCAGAAATCCAAAACAAAAATTTAAAAGAACAAAAAGCAATTGAAAATAATTAAAAGAAAATAAAAAGTATAATCCAGTTAGGCTTGCTAAACCTAATATTGCGCCAAAAATAGTCCCGAGTAATGGCGCCAAAAACTTGTTTGGGAAAATATTGATTGGGCAATTCAATTTACAAACAAGTTATAATTAAGACTTAATAACCCAAATCAATACCTACACACGCTTGAAAATGAACAAGGTATGTTTGTAGATTGGATGAGTAAGGATCGTTCCCACAAGGACTATTGGTCAAATATTAGGGTTCACGAATCTTTTTCAGTCTAGTTAGACAAATCAATTTCAAGATTTTGTGATACCTAAGAAAAGTAATTACAATCACTAAGAAAATAAGAACAATAATCAAAACTAATTAAACTAGAGAAAGCAATAAAATTTACCAAAATAAAAATTCAATTAATGAAATAGAAAAGTAAGTGCAATAAGATCAAATTAAAACTATGGAATTGTAGTAGAAACTAGAATTAACTTGAATACTAATCAAGAAAGAAAACTCAATCAATAATTGATGGAGTTTGAAGTCTTGAACAAGAAAAGAAAAACCCTAACCCTAATCTAAGGAATTTTCTATTCTAAGGTCTATTCTAACTGATGGCTACTATGTATGTTCAACTCCTCATGCAATGGGGTATTTATAGGGATATGCCAAAACACGAAAAGGAGTCCAACCGGGCCAAAAAAAACTTCAAAAACAAGTAATTTCTATAACCTGTAGTTTGTCGTGTGCACATGTGTAGCATTTTCTTGTGCATGTGCACAATTTCTAGCTGTGACGCATAGCTAAAGTTCCTTTTTCCTGACTTGCGCACATGTGCACGAATTCCAGTGGTCTAGTTTCAGATTCAACCTCAATCACGACCTTGATGATGATAGAATTTGGCAAAATTCAAAACATAAAAGTTGTAGCCCTCTCCCTTATCTTTCCAAAGCATCTTGAAGCACCTCAATTTGAGCTCATAAAAGAAGTTATGCTCAGAATATCAAACTATGTCCAAATTCGCTCCCTCCCGGTACACGTTTTGCATCCTTTTGATTCTTCTCCAACTTTTTGATCATTTAGGCTTTTTTTTCATGCAAGACCTTCAAAAACTAAAAATAAAAGAATTAAACTCATAATTCACTCAATTATTGCTCAAATTACATGAAAGTGGAGGTAAATGACAAAAAATATAAAAAATATATGAGCCTGTCATATACAAAATCGTCCAACTTAATCGTCAAATATTGATTTCAAATCCCACATTACAGCAATTTTTCCAAAATTGGCAAATAAAAGTAATATCATTAAGATAGATAAGAAAAAACAAATATAAAACTTTACATTTTGTTTTATGTAATAAACTCCTAATAAAATTGCAAATACTAACAAAGAATTTGCTACCTGTTCATTAATTTTTACTTGCGATCTTGTTCAATCCGACATACTCATAATTATAATTAAAGAATCAATAACACCACAAAAGTTATACTCTTGGACAGATCCAAATTCAAGATTATGTCATTTATATCCATCTGATATATTTTATATATACTAGATAAAGGCACATTATTTCTATTCGAAAATTTAAAATTGAAGGCACATGATTTCATCAATTAGACAAAAAAATCTACTATAATTAAAGAATGAATCAATTCTCAATTAAAAAAAATCAAAACTCATATAACCAAATTCATAATTTAAATCATTGAAGGAAGAAAAAAGAGTGATATTTTTATTTGAAAATTGAAAATTCAATGCACACGACTCTATCAGTTAGACAAAATCTACTGAATTCTAAAAAATGAAGCAAATCCATGTCAAATTATTATAAGAAAACACAGATGACCAGATTCATAATACAAGTTCTTGGCGCTCCCTCTTCCTCCAAGACTCTCTCTCTTCTCTTTTAACTCTAATTCAACCATAGAAATAAAGCTATAGGGATAAGAAGAGAATTGATTTGGTTGGAATTTATACAGGATTTAGCTTGATAGGATTTAGCCAAATGTCACAACTTTTCATCCACTTGTCACAAACAAACAATAAAACCTACTTCTTCTTTTTTTGGCAAAATCAAGAATTGCATATTTTACTCCCGAGTTCTTAGTTTTTCAAAATGGAAAATAATTAAAGTTTGAAAGCTTCATCAAATTCAATTTGCAAATTTGCAAAATTGATGAAATCCTTCAAATTTATTTGAAATATAATTTTACTATAAAAAAATTCAAATTTTAAAAGTCTAGATTCTGACAGTTGGTTGTTTTATATTTTTAATTAAGCATATAGACTTTTCTATTATTTTGTTTGTGACATCTTACTAAGTGTCGTAGATCTAAAGGGGTATTTATGTACAAATATGTATTCTTCATAGTTGTACATAAAGAATCATAAAACCATTACGGAGAATTAAGTTACACGACTAGTATCCTTATCTCAGATTCTTTTTTTGTATACAAAAATCATCCGACTTAATCGACAAATATTTATTTTGAATCACAAATTACAGTAATTTTTTTCCAAAATCGGATCATAAAGTAATAACATTAAGATGGATAAAAAAAAGAAGTAGAAAACTTTCATTTTCTTTTATGTAATAAACACTTCAACAAAATTACAAATACTGGAAAATAATTTTTTGCCTGCTCATTAATTTTTGTTCATGAGTTTGTTCATTCCGATAAACTCAAAATAATATAATTGAAGAATCGAAACACCAAAAAATTACATTATCTATTTTCCCTTGGATACATCAAAATAAAAGTTTATCTCTTTTGTAACTATTAATATATATAATACATACAAGATCAAGGCACGTGCAACGCACGTGATATTTTTCTATTTTAGAATTTAAAATTCGAGGTTCATGATTTCACCAGTTAGACGAAAATCTACTAAATTTCCAAAAATGAATCAAATCCCAATAAATAAAACAAAACTCATACCACCAAGTTTATAATTTATATCCTCTAAACAAGAAAATGAGAGTGACATTTCTATTTGAAAATTGAAAATTCATGGCACATATCTCCATCAATTAGACAAAAGTAAGCTAAATTCCTTTGAATCTGAAGCAAATCCCACTAAATATACCAAAACACAAATGGCCAAATTCACCATTCAAATAATCAATGCAAGAAAAAAGAGTTCATATATACAATTAAAATAGAATACAAAAATACAAAAATCAACTATCAATTTCAAATTAATACATATAGAATTGAGAATGTATAACAGGAATGAAATTAAAGAAGAATAATAAAATCTTACCTAATGGGGGTTCATTGGGTATGAGGAAGGAGGAGTTGGAGTGGTAATTGGGAATACAAAGAAATGAAATTTTCACATTTTCAAGATCGGAATGAAACTATGAAAATTAATATTCATTTCAGGCAAGAAGGTTTAGGGTTCATAGGGTTGGTGCAATGACGGAGAGGAAGGGTGGTAAATTGGCAAGGAAAAAAGATGAAAAAGAGGAGAAAGAGAAGAAAGAGGAGGAAGAGTGTTTCTTAGAAAGGATCAAATGGTTTTTGGGATAGGAAAATTGGGTAATGGGAAATTGGTGTAAGGGACCACTTTGATAGTCTTTTAATAAGAAGGGGTGAATCAACTACTTGCTTGGTTCTCGACTAGGCTCTAAAACTAAACATGAATTTACAAGCTCATACACCTTCAATTACACCCCAGAATAAAAAAATCACTTACACAAATATCAAATAATTATTTAAAATACATAATCACTTAAATAGGATAGAAAACTAATGAACATAGTAGTAATATTCTAAAATTTACTATATATAATCACACACAAAAAAAACATTGAAACTACTAACTTGGTATACAAACAAAAAAAGAGTACTAATCTCGTATAATCGATTCATTAAGATGTCGTTGATCTAGTTGGATTTATAACTGAAATTTGCCAAAATAGATTAATAGATGTTAAAGAAAATAAGCAGAAACTCAACTGATTCTAGAAGTTCTTGGCCCTTCCTCTTCCTCCACTATTTGTGTCTTTCTTTCCTCACTCTAATTCAACTGTAGAAAAAAGTTATAAGGAAAAGAAAAGAATTGAAGTAATAGGAAGTTTATATAGGTTTTAGCTTCATTGGATTTGGCCAAATGTCACAACTCTTCATGCACTTTACACAAACAAATAATGCAACCCAGCAGGGTTTTTTTTTTTTTTTTTTTTTTTTGGGAAAATCAAGAATTGCTTATAAAACCTCCGAACTCAAGTTACTCAAAATAGAAAAAAACTAAAGTTTGATATCACTTTTGATCACATAACTTTCCATAATTGTAATCGAATTCAATTTGAAAATTTTAAAAATCAATCAAATCCTTCAAAATTATTTGAAATATATATTATATGGAAAATTCAAGCATTAAAATTTTGGGATGTTACAATTTGTCTTTCCAAGTTTTTTATTAAGCATTTGGATTTTTCAGTTACTCTTTTGGGACATCTAATTGAGTTAGATTTCAAGGGGTATTTGCAAATGTTATGGCTTCAGGATATCCCCTTACAAAGTATTCTTCATATAATAATACTATACATAAACAATCATAAAACCAACGTGGATAACAATAATTGATTTCATGCAACACTTCTTCCTTTGAAGTAATACCGACACAATAAGTTAACTATAACATGCACGAATACTGTCCTTATCTTAGATTCTTTATTGTACACAAAATCGTCCAACTTAATCGAGAAATATTTGTTTCGAATCCCCATGTTACAGTAATTTTTCCAAAACTAGAACAAATATGCAATATCATTAACATAGATAAAACAAAACAAATGCAAAACTTACATTTTGTTTTATTTAATAAACACTAAACAAAATTGCAAAAAACTAACATGGAATTTTTATCTACCTGCTTATTAATTTTTACTTGCGACGTCGTTCAATCTGACAAACTCATAATTATAATTAAAGAATCTAAACACCACAAAAGTTACACTCTTTGATACGTCAAAATTCAAGATTATGTCATTTATATCCTCTAATATATATTACATATACAAGATAAAGGCATGTGCAACATATGTGATATTTCTATTTGAAAATTTAAAATTGAAGGCACACAATTGCATCAACTAGACAAAAATCTAATGAAATATAACAATGAATCAAATCTCAATAAATAAATCAAAACTCATCACCAAATTCAAAATTTAAATCATCGAAACTAGAAAACAAGAGTGATATTTTAATTTGAAAATTTGAAGTCCAGCACACGACTCCATCAGTTAGACAAGAATCTAGTAAATTCCATAGAATGAAGCAAATCCAAATTATTATAAGAAAACACAAATGAACAAAGTCATAATAAAAGTTCTTGGCCCATTTTCTTCCTCCAATACTTTCTCTCTAAGGACTTCTTTATAACTCTAATTCTACCACAGAAATAAAGCTATAGGGAGAAGAAGAGAATTGAAGTGGTAGAAAATTTATACAGGATTTAGCTTCACAAGATTTGGCCAAATGCAACAACATTTCATCCACTTGTCACAAACATGCAACAAAACCTAACTTTTTTCTTCTTCTTGCAAAATCAAGAATTGCATAGCTTTCATCCACTTGTCACAAACAAACAACAAAAGCTAACTCGCGAGTTCATACTTTTGAAAATGGAAAACAATTAAAGTTCGAAATCACACTTGATGCCACAAACTTTCTAGAATTTTCATGAAATTCAATTTGTAAATCTACAAAATCTATCAAATCCTTTGAATGTTTTTTGAAATATAATTTACTATATAAAATTCAAACCTTAAAAATCTTGGTTCTGACAATTGGTCGTTTTATATTTTTATTTGGCATATAAACATTTCAATTATTTTGTTTGTGACATCAACTGAATTAGATTTGAAGGGGTGTTTGTTTTCTCTCTTAAATTTCATGGCTTCAAGAAAACCTTTTATTATGTATTCTTCATAGTTACACATAAAGAATTAAAAAACCAATGTGGAGAATAATAATCAATTTTGTGCAACAGTTCTTGCCTTAAAATAATAACAACAAATTAAGTTAACATGACTAGTATCCTTATCTTAGATTCTTTTATTGTATACAAAAATTGTCCAACTTAATTGATGGATATTTATTTCAAGTCACCAATTGCTGTAATTTATTTTCCAAAGTCAGATCATAAAAATAATAATATTAAGTTTTTTTATAATAATAATAATAATAATAATAATAATAATAATAATAATAATAATAACAATAATAGATTTGATGATGATGATGATGATGATAATATGATGATTGATGATGATGATGATGATGATGATGATGATGATGATGATGATGATGATGAATAATAATAATAAGATAGCTAAAAGCAAAGAAGTACAAAACCTAACATTTTCTTTTATGTAAAAAACACTTCAACAAAATTACAAATACTAGAAAACAATTTTCTACCTGCTCATTAATTTTTGTTCATGACCTCATTTAATCCAACAAACTCATAATCATATAATTGAAGAATCAAAACACCAAAAGGTTGCAATATCTATTTTCTCTTGGATACAGCAAAATTAAAGATTATGTCATCTATATCCGTTAATATATATTATACATACAAGATAAAGGCACGTGAGATGCACGTGATATTTCTACTTTGGAATTTTAAATTCGATGTTCACGATTTCACCAATTAGACAAAAATCTACTAAATTTCAGAAAATGAATCCAATCCCATTACCGAAACACAAATAACCATGAGTTCTTAGTTTTGAAAATGGAAAATAATTAAAGTTTGAAATCACACTTGATGCGATAAACTTTCTAGAATTTTTATCAAATTCAATTTGTAAATTTGAAAAATCAATCAAATCCTTTGAAATTTTTTTGAAATATAATTTACTATAAAAAAATTCAAGTATTAAAAAATCTGGGTTCTAACAATTGGTTGTTTCATATTTTTATTTGGCATAGAGTGAGAACAATGGCTAAGAAGATACTTAGAGAATCAAGAGGTTATGCCCCAATGAACAAGGAATCTTGGTGGTGGGATGAAGGTGTACAAAATAAAATCAAGGTTTAGAGAGCTAACAATAAGGCTTTATATAGTTGTAGAAGTACCAAAAATATTGAGAAATATAAGCTTACTAAAAAGGAGGCAAAAAAGGCTATAAGTAAAGCCAGAGATAGGGCTTTTGAAGATTTTTACAAAAAATTAGAGTCTAAGGAGGGGGAGCGAGATATTTATAAAATTGCTAAAGCAAGAGCCCATAGAACGAAGGACTTGACCCAAGTCAAGGGCATCAAGAATGAAAGTAATAAGGTGCTAGTAAGAGATGAGCAAATTAAGGAAAGGTGGGAGAGATACTTCCATCATCTATTCAATGAAGACAATGGAGACGATATCATTTTAAGAGAGTTAGCTAAGTCTGATAGAGGAGTATAGAAATCTAATGTATTATAGAAGGATTCAAGAATCAGAGGTGGCCACCTTAAGCGTGTTTCTCTCATCTTCACATCAATAGATGCTACTCCAATTTTCTTACAAATATGCCCATTGCATATCTTGTCCATCTTAGTGTACCCACGCATCCATCTTAACATTCGAATTTCTGTTACTCTCATCTTTTGCTCATGTGTGTAATTCACTGCCCAACACTTAGACCCATAAAACATCGCTAGCCTAATTGTTGTTCTATAAAATTTACCCTTAAGTCGTGGTGTGCAAATAATATGATGTCAAGTTGCAATGTTGTCGTAAGCACCCAAAATTAACAACTCTCAATATGTAGTAGCGGTGAGTACAGGTTGTCCCAGAGAACGGAGTTCATTTTTGTGTTAAACGGAAAAGTGGGGTTTTGAATGCTTTTAACTAAAATTAAAACAATAAAGTAATTGAAGAAAATTCTATGTAAGAAAAGTCTTGGTTTTGGTCGTATCCACGTAGCATGGCAATTTCACTAGTTCATCCTTGACACACAAGATAAATCAATTTTATATAAAGCACTAATTGAAGAATTAACCCAAACGAATACCAATTCAAAGTTGATTCTTATTTCTTTCTAAAGTTGGTTAAATTTCAACACACGATCCAATTAACCCTAACTACTAATTTAACAAAGACATGCGCCAAAGATCAATTAATAGTACCTTTAAAATCAACAAGAACAATTAGACTAATTTGAACCTGATGCAGACCGAATTTGGTAAAACTGAAAACATGAAAGTTGTAGCTGTCACGCCCCAAAAATGGGACCGTAACACGCCGCGCTAATGGCACACCGGTCCAAAGCGCAAGGCACAAACGAACAGAGCAACAAACTTAACCGCAATGTAATAGAACCATCAAACCATTTCTTAACTATAAAACCGAATAAGTTCATTTTTACACAAAAATACAAATTACAAAATTCCTTCTTAGTACAAAAGATGCTACAACAAAAACAAGTGAGTTCATCAATACAAAACCTATCTAATACACTACCCCTCTCCAAACAAAAGAGAAGCTTGGAAGATTATCCGCAGAGTCCTACCAGTAATGTGGAATCTGGAGAAAATCTAAAAGCTGCTAACACGGTGGAGAGTCAAAACGAGCACCTAATCTGAAAAATTGTAAATCACGTGGGGTGAGCATAACTAGCTCAGTGGATATCATAAAAGCTCTTCAAATGGGGCCAAGCATTTCAGATAAAACCAAAACATAAATATAATAACATTTGTGAAAACCATAGTCATGAAGCAGTTTCTAAAATGTCTCATGCCATTTAAACATCAGGCATATCCAAAACATAGCCAAAAAGATCCATTCATTTCAAAACATAGCTAAAATGTCTCATGCCATTTAAACGTCAGGTATGTCCAAAACATAGCCAAAAAAGATCCAATCATTTCAAAACATAGTATGCTAAAGCATAGCGAACAAATCCAAGTACAGTTTCAAATCCAGAATATAATATAGTGAAAATAGCATGAGTATCTTTTAGGCTCGAAGGTATGACCTACAGTACTAGTCAGATCTAGTAATCTACCACACCTAATAGTCTGACCGGAGGTCAAGTTATCCCAGCACAAGACCCCTTAGTCAATTAGTTCAAAACATTCACAGCAGTCACCATGGCGTCCCATGGATGACTATAGAACCGGTTCTCCACAAATCAAACATTTCCAAACACATCCAAAATTATATACCTAGGTCACCTATGAGCCAAAACAGTCATAAAATGCTTTCATATCAAAAGAGTTTGCAAACATATCATTTGATTAACATAAAATAGCTTGGTCCCGATTTGATATGTAATAATTCCAAAACTTGGTAAAAGTGCAGTTCCAAACATCATACACATTTTAAAATCCATCCAAACATATTTCGAAAGTCGTTAAACAAAATACAAGTGGAAGAGGGTCTATGTTACCCACCTATCAAAGCAAAAAATTGCACAATGATCACTGAATGCGATCGCCGGCGCGTAGGTGGCGTGGTACCTAAAACAGATATAAGAGGACTCGTAGAAGAGATGTAGAAGTTAAAGAATGAGTAGGGAAGCGAAAACGTGGCGAAACGATAGAAAACGACACCAACAGTCTCTGGTCATACCTTTTCACAATTTCTGACCAACTTCGACAAGCTAAAACCCCTGTCAAAACACTTAGTTAATCCCTCTCTTCGTATTACAGCTAGATTAGGAGATAATAAGCTCAGCATTCCAGAAAAACCGAAAAACTTTGCCTCTCCCTAGACTATAATTAGGCTATCCTCCCTGCCAATAAAATCCAATTCCAAGGTATTCAAGGGACCTTGGTTACAACCCAACTCAAAACAACATATTCAACCAACCAACAAAATCCATAAACGGAAAGATTCACCGGAGCAATAGCCGGGACTATATCAATAGCATTCCACAACAATGAAAAACACCTAAAACCATCAAAAGATCATTAAAGACCCTTTAAACATAACCAATTAGGAAGTGGATTCACAGAATGATGTCCAAATTATCCTAGTTGCGCCAAACTTCCGCTTACTTACAAAATGAAGGGAAATCAATTCCACTTGGTTTCAAGTCTCAATTCCTATCCAAACTAACCTTAAAACACTCCTAAAACATCATTATGTGCATAGACATAAGTATTCATAGCATAACACTCTAGGTCACATATGGAAGACAAAACCCCAACTCATAATCTTAAGATTTGTAATCTAACCATGGAAAGTTGTTAAAAATCAACCCCAATCACTTCCCAACCTCCAAAACACTAAAAACAACCCATAACATACATAAATCATAACTTATAAGGCTGCAAAGAGGGTTTATTTTCAGCCATAAAGAATCCTACAAAACTTGAAATTAAAGCTTGGATCATAAAGCCCATAAGCCAAAAAGTGCTAAAATACAAAAATCCTACCTTCCAAGTGATTTCTACTTGAAATCCAAGAAAACTTTTGGGGAAAAATAGAGGAAGAAGTTCGGCCAGCAGCTTGGAAGAAAGGATGAAGAAGAAACAACAAGAAGAAGACTTAAAAAGAAATTCCAAAGTTGACCCAAATAGTACCCATTGACCAAATAGTTTCCAAGTTGACTATTTAACCCCAAAACTAATTTTTTTGCTACTAAATTAACATTTTAAATCAGCCATCAAACAACACTCACACACCACATGTGCACTAATTACACTTATGGTGCCTATTTTTGACCCGTTTACCCGCCGGTACCGAAATCGCGTAAATCGAAAAATTTGCCGAATTGAAAAACGAATAAGTTGAAGTATTTAATGACTAAAAATAATATGAAAAACATTTTAAACCAATTAAAATCAAAGAACAAGACTATTAAAATACTGGGTTTCACAGTAGCTCTACGTCTTATATTTCTAAAACATCTTGAACCACCTCAATTAGAAATTAGATAAGGAAGTTATGGGGAATCTACCAAACTGTATCAGAATCGCTCCTCTCCGGTACACATTTTCTAACTTTGCAATTTTGAACAAGATGCCTATAGTTGAGTCTTGTAAAACTCAAAACACAAAAGTTGTAGAAATCTTTAATATCTTTCCAAATCATTCAAAATAATCTCACTCAGAGCTTGGACTCGAGAGTTATGCTTGAAATATGAAACAGCTTCCCAAATGGCTCCATACTCATAGAGTTCTGTTCTTGGCATTTTCTTTCATCTTTTCCATCTTTTTCAGCTCTTTTTCACTTTAACCCTAAAAAAACTAAGAATAACCAAATTAAGCTCAATAATACTCAAATCTTGCTTACAACACATAAAAATGTGATAATTGACACATAAAATAGAGCATAATTATGAACTTATCCTTAGCCTTTTGATCGTCCTCGATCAAACATCAAATTAAAAAATTTAAGCATAACACATTCTACTCAACATATTCCTTCAAATATCGACATAAATAATGAATAACCAATCCACCAATCAGAGTAGTCGAAGAACCCAAGAGCTCAAATGCTAATAAAAACCAAAACATGAAATTCGTTTGTATGTGTGTATTAGCCAATAAAAAATTTAGATTTGAAAATATCTAAATTAAATCATGAAGACCCTCAATATTTTTCTAAACATCCCATAGCTCACTCTTCTTACACCCCTCCACTAATCTAGATAACCGATTCAATCTAAATTTAGGTAGGACTTTTTGTTCAAAAAATAGGTTAGAATATTTGTTAGCCAAAGAAGGGAAAGGATATAGCAAATAAGAACAAGAGCTTTGTAGTAATGATGGCCACACATTAAAATAAAACTTCTCTTCACATGCGGAATATCAAACATCCACAACCCCACACTTGAGTTACAAACACCCATGAAGAATTTCGAACAACCAAACCTGTCAACCTCCCTCGGACATATATACAATACGTAGTGATTTTAGTTTTATGTCCACTCACAGTACGGGTACCAGTGGTAAGCACTACCCGCAACAAATAAACATGCAGGTACCACAGACGGGCACTACCTGCAAATACAGGTACCAGTGATGGGCACTACCTGCATATACAAAAGCTTCCATATTCACAGGTTTTTTTCCTCAACAATTTTTTTCCAATACCCTATTTTGCTACAAATAATGTACATCACTCACTTCTCACAAACTTCCACCCTTATATCCCCTTAGCAAATAATGTGCACCATTAAGCTCTTAAAGGGAAAATGTAGGATAAAATAATGAAAAGAACATTAAGCTCAATAAGGGTAGGTAAATTGACTTTATGTGAAAGAAGGTGAATGATGTTTCTCTTCACAAGAATAAGGCTCAAATAAGGTATTTAGAAATAAATTGTTAAAATGGTTGGCTAGAAAGGCTCAACAAACAAAAAAGCACTGCGCTCATTTGTAAACTAAATCGGGTCGTCTAAGAATTAGCTTAAAAAATGTAATAAAGTGAGTTTTTGGGATGCAACATAACTGAGTCTACATAAATTGCTCTAAATATCCCAAATCAACAATTAAAGTATGGCTTAGTGCTCAAAAGTCTGAAAATCATGAATGAAAAATATTAACATTGACTACTCATTCATGCATGGTGCATCTAAGATCATTCAACTAATGATTATTCTGTAGAAGAATGAAAAAAATTACATTAAGCAAAAACTTTCAAAATTTTCTAAAAATGGTCAATTTATCCACAAAATTTTCAAAAATTTTGACAAGCTCTCAGATCAAAGGAAAAGTTAAAATATTGCAGCAAAATTCGAGCAAAATATACCAAACAACTAAAAAATCCAAATAACTTCCCCATCCCGCACTTGAAAATAAGCATTGTCCTCAATGCAAAAATAAAAGCATAAAATGGGAAAATAAAAGCTTCTTTGGATTAAATTCGCGTTTGGAGCTGTATCCACTATAAATATCCCCTTGTCGCGAAAGAAAGCTGGAGTAGACACTAAACAAAACAGAACAAAACAAATAAATAAATCCCTTGAGACAATAAGAAAAACAAGAAAATTGTAGAAAATAATCCTACAATAATCAAGAAAAAACTTACTCCCTTAAGAGAAAACATAACAAAAATAAACGAAACACACCATAACGACAATTAACTAGCTAAAATGTCTAACTAGTAAAAATAACTAAACTGTTCAAGAAATCGACTTGCAAAATTAAAATATCAACAAAATGACTCTAAACATAGGGAATTAAACATATAAAAGCTCATGCAGTATTTGGCCCGAAATCTTATAGAAAATGAGGAAAAGGTGAAAATGTCGATGGGTCCTCTCCTCACTCCTTTTGAAAGGACCATTTTATCGGCTTAACTTATCAATGAAGTCAATTTCCTGCACTAACAACATAATAAAACTAAGCTAAAACTAAAAATAAAATAAGCAAAGGTAAAACTTCAAAAACAAATAAACGGAATAAAATGTAAACAAACATGGGTTGCCTCCCATGCAGCGCCATTGTTTATTCTCGTTGGCTCGACTTGATGCTTATTCACTAATCAAGTAACTCCCATGTTAATGAGTCCAAGGATATTCCGCTTCACTGTTTTCATAAATGATGGATTCAATCTCCTTTGCTCTTTTAGGATCCTAACAAGTTGCTCTTCTTGTGAGTTGCTAAATTGACTTGAGATTATCACCCTCTTCTTATCCTTCAAAAATATGTATTTAAGATGACCAAGAAGGTGATTGTAATCCAGAATTGCTCCCTGCACAACAGATAACTTCAATATCTCATTAGAAAGTAGGAAAGCATTAGGACTTCCATTACTTGTTTGTTGCAACAAGTCCTTGTTCTTTTCCTTGAGATGTTCTTCACGGTTAGTGTTCACCTCCTGAATATCGGTATGTTCATAATTTCCTATATTAGAGGCTTACACACATTGATTATAGAAACAAGTTTAGTATGGTCAAATGGTTCAACATCATCATAAATGCTAAAGTCAACACTTTTATCTGCAAATTCCATACTAAGAGTGCCTTTAAGAACATCTATCTTTGTCTGGGAAGTAACTAGAAATGGTCTTCCTAACAAAATAGAAGCATTGGAATCACCTTGATCCATTTCTAACTCATAAAAATCAGCAGGAAAAACTAGACTTTAAAAGTTGCCACTTGAACTAAGATATCCTCTATGATTCCCTTAGGATAGGCCAAAGATCTATCAGCCAACTAAATTACTATACCAGTTTTGCTTAATGGTCCTATTTTCAATACATCATAGACAGAATATGGCATTACATTAATAGATGCACCTAAATCCAGCATGGCTTTTTCAACATATGTATTGCCTATCTTGCAAGGAACATAGAACATACCTGTGTCCTTGCCCTTTTCAGGTAGGGATTTTTGAATAATAGACGATACATTTCTCCCCACCTCTACCTTTCTCCCCACCTCTACCTTTCTAACTTTCTTCTCTTTTTGCTTTCTTTTATGCGAACACAATTCATTCAAAAACTTAGCATAATGAGGTATTTGTTTAATAGCGTCTAATAAGGGAATATTTACCTCGCACTTACGAAAAGTCTCGTATAGCTCTTTGTAAGGATCCTCCTTTGAAAACTCTTTCAATGCCTCAGGGAATGGGGGTTCGGGATTATATTCGTTCCATAAAGAACAGCAGAGGCAGGAACACATTTATCTTCATTACTGCTTCTTTTCTTCTCACACCTTTTTTTTGACTGTGGTCCTCTTCCTCTCGGCCTCCATATGTTCAGGAACTATTTTTTGCTGCATATCAACCTCTTTACCACTCCTCAACGTAATTGCGCTCACATTCTTCTTGAGGTTGATGATGGTTTGAGACGGCAACTTCTCGGAACTCTGCACTTCCAACCTGCTAATCGCGGTAGCCATTTGTCCCATTTGATGTTGCAACTGCTGAATACTAGCCTTTGTATCCTACTGGAATTGAATCGTATTTTCAGTTAAAATATCTAGCAATTCCTCTAAAGACTTACCAGATTGATTATTCAAATTTGCTTGTTGTCTTTGAGCAAATGGTGGCCTATAAGGTTGGAAGTTTTGTCAATTTTGTTGAGACTGATTTTGGGCTGGGTTCTCGTATCTCAAGTTAGGATAATCCCTCCATCCAGGATTGTAAGTGTTTGAGTAGCGATCATAACTTGGTCCGTGGCTGCCCTGGGAATCATTCGGCTGCACTTACTTGCTCTTGACCTTCATCTTGTAATGTGGAACACATATCTGCTAAGTGTCCCTCATTTGAGCAGATTCCACATGGTTGTGCAGTTGGTACGGTACCGGAAGCCAACTGTCGAACAAAAGAGGTTAAACTAGCCATTTGTAATTCTAATGATGAAGCATTTACCTCGTTCACACGCTTGAGAGGTTGATCGCGTCGTGTCCCAAACTTTTGAGAATGCACGGCCATATTTGATATAAGCTCACGAGCAACGTCTATGGTCAAATTGTCTAACGCCCCTCCACTTGCGGCATCGACCATGTTCCTTTCATTAGGCAACAACCTTTCATAAAAATATTGAATTAGTGAGGAGTCACTTATCTGATGGTGAGGACAGCTTGCACATAATTTATTGAAGCGCTCCCAATACTCATACAAGGATTCTTCATTGACCTGCCTTATTCCACAAATTTCTTTGCGAATATTTGCAGTTTAGACGAGAAGCTAGAAAGTATTTAGCCAAGAATAGTCTATTCATCTGCTCCCAAGTTGTGATACTACCTGAAGACAAATCGAACAGCCAATCCTTTGCTTCATCCTTGAGTGAGAATGGGAATGTTTTCAACTTGATATGCTCCTCTGACACCGCAGTGGGCCTTATACTTGTGCAAACCACATGGAACTCCTTAAGATGCTTAATTGGATCTTCACCTGGTAATCCATGAAAAGAAGGTAACAAATGGATTAGGCCAGATTTTAATTCAAATGTGACATTAGCATCTAAATCTGGACAAATAATGCATAAGGGTTGTTGGTTCAAAGTGGGCCCGTCCAATTCTCTCAAAGTGCGTTGCACCATTTTAGTCTCTTCCTGTTCACCTGCAAAGATATAGCTAAATTTTTTTCCCCTAACTATCGTTCTCTTATCTCTTTTCACAATCTGCGTAATATTCTCTGTATTTCTGGATCAAATTTCAACTTGTCCAGCAGACCGGGTCATAGGCATACACAATAGTAGTGGAAGAATTATAATAAAAAGAAAGAAAAGAAAAACTGAAATAAATAGCACAAAAATAATTCAAACCGTTCTCCGGCAACGACGCCAAAATTTTGGTGAGATTATAATACGCTGTTGAGTTGCAATGCTGTCATAAGCACCCAAAATTAACAACTCTCAATATGTAGTAGCGGTGAGTACAGGTTGTCCCACAGAGAACGGAGTTTATTTTCATGCTAAATGGAAAAACGGGGGTTTTGAATGCTTTTAACTAAAATTAAAACAATAAAATAATTGAAAAAAATTTGATGTACGAAAAGTCTTGGTTTTGGTCATATCCACCATGGCAATTTCACTAGTCCATCCTTGACACACAACATAAATCAATTTTATATGAAGCACTAATTGAAGAATTAACCCGAACGAATACCAATTCAAAGTTGATTCTTATTTCTTTCTAAAGTTCGTTAACTTTTCAACACGCGATCCAATTAACCCTAACTACTAATTTAACCCAGACACGTGCCAAAGATCAATAATAGAAGCTTTAAAATCAACAAGAACAATTAGACTAATTAAACATAAACACACATGGTTATGCCAATTAGATGATTAATTTTCCTAAATTAAACAACAGAAATCCAGTAATTATCAAATTCAGTTGCTTCACAGATTGAATTAAGCACAAGTGGTAAAAATAATCTAGCAGTAGATTAATTCTAATAACTTAATATTCTGCAGCAATAACAAGTTAAAAAGAACAATCAGAAATTTAATCGCAGAAAAATAATCAATACTTGAGATAAAAGTGAATAATTCAAGCACAAGAAGTCTCACAACTTTGTAGAATTGACCATGGCTTCAAGTCCCTCTACCAAGAAAAGGGTTTAGGCACAAAGTGCCATGAAAGAATAAAGTGGAATTTCTACTGCTAAAACCCTAGCCAAAAGAAAATAAAAGTGTTGATCCTTCTCACCTAAATGGGGTATTTATAATGAGTACTTAGGGTTACAATTAATGCCTAAAAATGACAGAAGTTAAAAATGTGAAATCGGGTGAAAAAAAGTCCAACCGGAAAAAGAAATCTGTCAAAAACTCAAAAATACACAATTCTGTTGCTTCGGGAGCAATGCGCTGCCTATTTTGGGCGCATGTGCGCTCTAGGCAGCTGAAAAGTTGCTAGCACACATGCATTGCACAACCCCAGTGCATGTGCGCTGGGCTTCACTTTCAGTTTCTATTTTGACCCTGATGCAGACTGAATTTGGAAAAACTCAAAAAATGAAAGTTGTAGCTCTGTGTCTTAAGTTTCCAAAAAATCTTGAATCACCTCAATTGGATCTCGGGTAAATATGTTATTTGGAATCTACCAAACTGAGTCAGAATCGCTCCTCGCTGGTACACATTTTCCAACTTTGCAATTTTGAACAAGATGCCTATAGAATTTTGGGAAACTCAAAACATAAAAGTTGTATAAGTCTTCAATATCTTTCCAAATCATTCAAAATCATCTCAATCAGAGCTTGGATTCGAAAGTTATACTTGAAATACAAAAACAGCATCCAAAATGGCTCCATACGCATGCGTGTTCCGTTCTTAGAATTTTCTTTCATCTTTTCCATCTTTTTCAGCTCTTTTTCACTTTGACCCTACAAAAACTTAGAATAACCAAATTAAGCTCAATAATACTCAAATCTTTCTTACAACACATAAAAACGTGGTAATTGGCACATAAAATAGAGCATAATTATGAACTTATCAAGTCGTAAAGGAAATTTGCAGTCGCATAATATTCCTGATGCCATTCTCCATTAATCCAACCCGCTTTTATCCAATATGTAACATCTCGATCTATACCACCATCACTCTGAAGAACTGATCCTAAATACTTAAAATTTTCCACTTACAGACATCTCTTGATCTCCGATACTAACCCCTATTCCATTCCTACTTGCACCCTTGCTAAACTTAAATTACATATATTCTATTTTTGATTGACTAATTCTAGACGCTTTTGCCTCAAGTGTCTCTCTCCAAACTTTGAGTTTAGCATTAACTCTCCCATCTTTTGTTTCATCTACTAACACAATGTCATCTGCAAATAACATGCACCATGGTATTTCCTCCTGTACGTGCCTTGTAAGTGCATCCATAACCAATGCAAATAGATAACGACTTAGAGCTGAACCTTGGCATAAACCTATATTTGTAGGGAACTCTCATGTCAACCCTCCTGGTGTTCTCACACTTGTAACTACATCCCTATACATATCATTTATTGATTCTATATATGCTACTCTAACTCCTTTTTTTTTTCTAAAACTCTCCATATAACTTCTCTAGGGACTCTATCATATGCCTTATCAAGATCAATAAAAATCAAATGTAAATCCTTTTACTTATCTCGGTATCTCTCAGTAAGTCTTCTTAAGAGATGTATGGCTTCAGTAGTCGATATCTCCCTGGCATGGAACCAAACTGATTATTTGGCACCTTGGTCTCATTTCTTAACCTTCTTTCTATCACCCTCTCCTAAAGTTTCATTGTATGGCTCATTAACTTAATTGAACCTCTATAATTCGCACAATTTTGTATGTCCCCTTTATTTTTGAATATGGGTATGAGAGTACTCTTCTTCCATTGGTCAGACATCTTTCTACTCTTTAATATTTTATTAAAAAGATTGGTAAGCCAACTTATGCCCTTCTTTCCTAAGCATTTCCATACCTCGATTGGAATATAATCAGGGCCAACTGCTTTTCCTTTCTTCATATTTTTCAAAGCCTCTTAGGTTATGTGTTAAGACAAATAGTAGAAGCGCCTGTAAAGCGAGAGATTTTAGAGAGAGTAGTCAACATAGGAGGGGTAGGGGAAGAGCGAAAAGGATTTGGTGGGTAACTTGTAAGAAAGATATAACCCATTTAGGAATTGAGGAGGTTACGGTCCATCATAGAGCGCAATGGCATAGAAGAATTCAAACAGCCGACCCTACTTAGTAGGATTAAGGTTTGGTTTGTTTGTGTTTGTTTGTTATATAAACTTTTCAATTATTTTGTTTGTGACATCTAACTGCAAATTAGATTTGAAGGGGTATTTGTAAATTTCATGGCTTCAAGATATCCTTTTATAATTTTTAATAATTGAATTTGTTTATATTTATTGAAAATGGTGTAATAGACCATTCTATTAAGAATACATTATAAAAGGATATCTTGAAGTCAATTTGCAAATTTTCAAAATGAATCAAATCCTTTAAAATTTGTTTGAAATAAAATTTATATCAAATTCAAATATTAAAAATTTGAAATTTCACAATTTCTCTTCTCACGATGTTTATTAGGCATTTGGACTTTTCAGTTAGCGAAAATAGCCAATTTAGTCCTATAACTTATTTACTTTGACCAAATTAGACCCTCACCTTTTATTTTAGCCGTACTAATCCTTCAACTTAATTTTTTTAGCCACTTTGGTCCCTTTTATGGTGGCACCACCAAAAAGGTTCTTATTTTAAAACTATCCGGCCACACTATGGGTAATTTAGTCAATACAATAATTATTATACACTAAAATATGAAATCAGATTGGTATCATTTTCACTCTAACCAATATTACCAACCACCTTTCACTTCCACCACCTCTGCCATCAGCAAATTTACTATCCCAAACTCCCAATCGCATTATTCATTAAAACCAACGTAGTTGTATAAACTTCATATTAATTAGCATACTATATTAAGACCAAAACAACCAAAATAAACCAACACCAACGAATGACACATCAATAGCTAAATAGTTTTTAGGAAAGAAAAGAAAAATTAGTAGGGATTTATCATTCATGTTGTAAGGTGAAAAAACCCAAATCAGAACAACAACATATTCAAGAGAAAGAGAGTGAAAAAAATTAGATGAGCTGTTGTAGGTTAGGAAATAAAAAAATCGTGGAATACGGAACTCAAACAATTGTTTTCCTAAAAAAAAAAAAAAAATTCTCTCAGCAAATCCCTATTACATTTACATTTATGGGTTGGCTAATTTCTCGTCAAAATGTAGTACAGTGAAGGTAGCAATATAGAGTTTTTTAGTAAATTGTAGCAAAAAGAGGTTGAAGCCCGATATTAAAAAATTTGAATATGAGATTGTTAACTTTCAGAAATTGCTTATCTACCACAGAAAAAAGTAATCTTACTATTCTTGCGAACATAGGAACATGAGAAATCACTATAGACATACAATATATATATATATGTATATATTATTTTTTAATTTTTTTTCGCTTTTTTGTTGGCTAATCATAATGCAATCAAAGATCTTAAAGCCAACAAAATTCATATCAATAAATTAGCAAACAATAAAAAAGACAACAAAATTTCACAAAAAATAGTGAAGAATAACACCTAAAGAAGTGCAACAAGCACAAACTTACCCAAATTATATATCCACTGATGATAAAATTGAAAAGTTAAAATCTTGAATAACAAGGGGAAAATCATCAATAGAAATATTGATGAACCGATTTAATTTCAAATTCAAAACAAAATCAAGCCAAGTATAACTACTACAGAGAAAGACCTTTGTTTGTTAACCATATTAGCTATTTGCCAACTACATTGACATTCTATTCAGATTTGAAAAAAGAAAAAAGAAAAAAGGGAAAGATTAGATTTTGGGAGTAATTATCAGTTTAGCTTGCTAACATCGGGAAAATTATGGTGGAAGAAAGAAGTAGTTTTAGGGTTTTGGCTGCTTTTTATTGAAGGTGGTAATGGTGGTACTAAAGAAGAGGTGGCGATAAGGGGATCCAAGAGAAAAGATGGAGGGTGAAGGAGGAGTTCTGGTTATAGTGCAAATATGTCGGTTTGGTGCTTCAGTGTAGAAGATTTAATTGACTAAATTGAACTTGATATAGCTGGATTGTTTTAAAATAAGAACTTTTCTTTGGTGGTGCCACCGTAAAAGGATCAAAGTGGCTAAAAAATTTAAATTGAGGGACTAGTATAGCTAAATAAAAGAAGAGGGACTAATTTGGCCAAAATGAATAAGTTAGAGGACTAAATTGGCTATTTTCCCTTTCAGTTGTTCTTTTTGGGACATCTAATTCGAGTTATATTTCTGGGGTATATGCAAGTGTTATGGCTTCAAGACATTCTCTTACAATATATTCTTCATATAATAATACTATACATAAACAATCATGAAACCAACGTGGACAATAATAATTGATTTCGTGCAACACTTCTTCCTTTAAAATAATAGCAACAAAATAAGTAACTTGTAACTTGCATGACCACTATCCTCGTCTTAGATTTTTTATTGTATACAAAATTGTCCAACTTAATCAACAAATATTTATTTCGATTCTCCACTTACAGTAAATTTTCCAAAACAAGAACAAAAATGTAAAATCAATAAGATAGATAAAACAAAAAAAAAAATACAGAACTCTGCATTTTATTTTATTTAATAAACACTTAACAAAATTTCAAATACTAACATGGAATTTTCTACATGCTCATTAATTTTTCCATGTGACCTTCTTCGATCCAACGAACTCATGATTATAATTAAACAATCAAAACACCACATAAGTTACACTCTTGGATACATAGCAAAATTCAAGATTATGTCATTTATAATCTCTAATATATGTTATATATACAGGATGAAGGCACGTGTGATGCACGTGATAATTCTATTTGAAAACTTAAAATTGAAGGCACACGATTTCATCGACTAGGCAAAAATCAACTAAATTTCAACAATGAATCAAATCTCAATAAATAAATCAAAACTCATATTACCAAATTCATAATTTAAATCATTGAAACCAAAAAAAGAAAGAGTGATATTTTGAGTTGAAAATTTAATGTCAAGGCACACGAATCCATTTGTTAGACAAAAGTCTACTAAATTCCAAAGAATGAAGAAAATCCAAATTATTCAAAGATAACACGAATGACCAAATTCATAATACAAGTTCTTGACCCTTCGTCTTCCTCCTGCACTTTCTTCCTTTTCTTTATAACTCTAATTCAACCATAGAAATAAAGCTATAGGGAGGAGAAGAGAATTGAAGGGGTAGGAAATTTATAAAGGATTTAGCTACATTGGATTTGGCCAAATGTCAGAATATTTCATTCATTTGTCACAAACAAACCACAAAAACAAACTATTTTTTTTTTCAAAATCAAGAATTGATTGTTTTACTCACGAGTTATTAGTTTTGAAAATGGAAAAAAATTAAAGATTGAAATCACATTTGATGCGATAAGCTTTCTAGAACTTTCATCAAATTCAAATTGTAAATTTGCTAAATCAATCAAATCCATTGAATTTTTTTTGAAATATAATTTACTATAAAAATTTGAAACCTTAAAAATCTAGGTTCTGATAATTGGTCATTTCATATTTTTATTAGGCATATAAACTTTTCAAGTTTTTTGTTCCGACATTTAACTGAAATAGATTTGAATCGGTATTTGTAAATTTTATGGCTTAAAAATATCCATTTGTTATGTTTTCTTCACAGTTATGCATAAAGAATTTTAAAACCAATATAGAGAATAAGAATCAAATTTGTGAAACACTTCTTGCTTTAAAATAATACCGACAAATTAATCAATTTAACACGACAAGTATCCTTATCTTAGATTCTGTTTTCGATTACAAAAATCGCCCAACTTAATTGACAAATATTTATTTTAATTCAACAATTACAACAATTTTTTTCCAAAGCCGGATCATAAAAGTAAAAATATTAAGATATACAAAAGCAAAGAAGTACAAAACAATACATTTTCTTTTATGTAACAGACACTTCAATAAAATTACAAATGCTTGAAAATAATTTCTACCTGCGCATTGTTTTTTGTTCGTGACCTCACTCAATCTGACAAACTCATAATTATATAATTGAAGAATCAAAACACTAAAAAAGTTACAATATCTATTTTCTCTTGGATACAACAAAATTGAAGATTATGTCATCTATATCCATTAACATATATTATACATACAAGACAAAGGCACGTTAGACGCACGTGATATTTCTACTCTAAAATTTAAAATTCAAGTTTCACGATTTCCCCAATTAGACAAAAAAATCTACAAAATTTTAGAAAGTGAAAATCAAATCCCAATAATCAAAACAAAACTCATATCACAAAATTTGTAATTTAAATCATCTAAACATGAGAAAGAAAGTGATATTTCTATTTGAAAATGGAAAATTCAAGGCACATGACTTCATCAGTTAGACAAAAAGAAGCTAAATTCCACAAATTGAAGGAAATCCCAATAAATATACCAAAATACAAATGACCAAATTTATAATTCAAATAATTGATGCAAGAAAAAAGGAGTTGTTATGTACAATTAAGATAGAATACAAAACTACATAAATCGGCCAACCATTTAAAATTAATATACATAGAATTAGAAATGTTTAACAGGAATCAAATTAAAGAAGAATAATACAATCTTAGGTAATAGGGGCCAATCGGGTATAAGGAAGGTGGAGTTGTAGTGGTAATTGGGAGTACGAGCAAATGAAATTATAATTTCAAGATTGGAATTGGGCTACAAAAATTTATGTTTGTTTCAGGCAAGAAGGTTTGGGTTTATAGGGTTGCCAGATTGGCTTATTATATTGAGGACGAGGATCAGTGGCAAAGTGGCACGACAAAAAGTTGGGAAAAGAGGAGAAACAGGAAGGAGAGTGTTTCTTAGAAAGCATCAAATGGTATTTGGGAAATTGGGAAAATGGAGTAATAGACCATTCAAATGTTCCTTTAATAAGAAAGGGTGAATCAACCGCCTACCTGGTTCTCAACAAGGTTCTAAAACCAAACACGAAAATTACAAGGTCACACACCTTAAATTACACCGTAGAATAAAAAATTCACTCGCACAAATATCCTAAAAATTATTTAGAATAAATAAACTCTTAAATAGGATACAAAACTAATGAACATGGTTGCAACATTCTAAAATTTGTCACTTATTATCACATTAGAAAACATTGAAACTACCAACTGGTATAAAACAAAAAGAGTAATATCATATAATCGATTCATTAAGATTTCATTGATCTAGCTAGATTTATAACTAATATTTGCCAAAATAGATTAATAGATTTTCTATAAAATGTAGAGTAGAAAGTTAACTCATTCTAGAAGTTCTATGCCCTTCCTCATCTTCCATGACTTTCTGTCTTCTGTTCCTCAGTTTAGTTAAATCGTAGAAAAAAAGTTTTAAGGAAAAGAAAAGAATTGAAGTGGTAGGACATTTGTATAGGTTTTAGCATTATAGGATTTTGCCAAATGTTACAGCCCTTCATGAACTTATCACAACAAAATAATGCAACCTACCATTTTTTTTTTTGCAAAATCCAGAATTAGTTATTAAACCTCTGAACTCATAGTTACTCAATACAAAATAATTAAAGTTTGATATCACTTTCGATCACATAAACTCTCCACAATTTTAATCGAATTCAATTTGGAAATATTCAAAAGCAATCAAATCCTTCAAAATTTGTTTGAAATATAAATTTATATAGAATTCAATCATTAAAAAATTGGGATTTCACAATTTGTCTTCCCACAATTTTTATTAGGCATTTGGACATTTCAGTTAGGGAAAATAGACAATTTAGTCCAATTTGATCTAACTTATTCACTTTGACCAAATTAATCCCTTACCTTTTATTTTAGCCGTACTAATCCTTCGGCTAAATTTTTTTTCCACTTTGGTCCCTTTTACGGTGGCACCACCAAAAAGGTTCTTATTTTAAAACAATTCGGCCACACTAAATACAATAATTATTATACACTAAAATATGAAATTGGTATCATTTTCACTCTAACCAATATTACCAACCACCTTTCACTTCCACCACCTCTGCCATCAGCAAATTTACTATACCAAACAGACCAATCACTTTATTAATTAAAACCAACATAGTTGTGTAAACTTCATATTAAACCAAAATAAACCAGCACCAATGAATGAAACATCTATAGTTAAATAGTTTATAGGAAAAGAAAATAAAAATCAGTAGGGGTTTATCATGCATGTTGTAAGGTGAAAAAACCCAAATCAGAACAACAACAACATATTCAAGAGAAAGAGAGAAAAAAAAAATTCTTGGAAACAGAATTCAAGCAATTGTTTTCCTGACAAAAAATAAATAAAAAAACTTACTCTCATCAAATCCCTATTACATTTACATTTATGGGTTGGCTAATTTCTCGTCAAAATGTCGTACAGTTGTAGGTAGCAATACAGAGTTTTTAGTAAAGTAGCGAAAAGGAGTTGAAGCCCCATATTCAAAAATTTTAATATGAGTTTGTTAACTTTCAGAAATTGCTTATCTCCCGCAGAAAAAGTAATCTTACTATTCTTGTAAACATAAGAACATAAGAAATCACTATAGACATACAATATATATATATATACATATATATATATATGTCGTATTATTTTTTTCTCTTTTTTGTTGGTTAATCATAATGCAATCAAAGATCTTAATGCCAACAAAATTCATAACAATAAATTACCAAACAATCAAAAAGACAGCAAAATTTCACAAAAAAATAGTGAAGAATAACACCAAAAGAAGTGCAACAAGCACAAGCTTACCCAAATTATATACCCACTAATGATAAAATTGAAAAGTTCTAATCTTGAATTACAAACATGGGGAAAATCATCAATAGAAATATTGATGAACCGATTTCATTTCTAAATTCAAAACAAAATCAAGCCAAATGTAATGTAACTACTATAGAGAAAGACCTTCGTTTGTTAACCATATTCGCTTTGCCAACTACATTGACATTCTATTCAAATTTAAAAAGAAAATGGGAAAGATTAGATTTTGGGAGTAATTATCAGTTTAGCTTGGTAACATTAGGAAAATTAAGGTGGAAGAAAGAAGTAGTTTCGGGGTTTTGGTTGCCTTTTATTGAACGTGGTAATGGTGGTACTAAGGAAGAGGTAGCAATAAGGGGATCCAAGAGAAAAGAGGGAGGGTGAAGGAGGAGTTCTGGTTATAATGGAAATATGTCTGTTAGGTGCTTTTGTGTAGAAGATTTAATTGATTAAATTGCACTTGATATAGTTGGATTGTTTTCAAATAAGAACTTTTCTTTGGTGGTGCCACCATAAAAAGATCAAAGTGGCTAAAAATTTTAAGTTGATGAAGGACTAGTATAGCTAAAATAAAAAAAAGAGGGACTAATTTGGCCAAAATAAATAAGTCAGAGGACTAAATTGGCTATTTTCCCTTTCAGTTATTCTTTTTGGAACATCTAATTCGGTTATATTTCTGGGGTATTTGCAAGTGTTATGGCTTCAAGATATCCTCTTACAATGTATTCTTCATAAAATAATACTATACATAAACTATCATGAAACCAACGTGGACAATAATAATTGATTTCGTGCAACACTTCTTCCTTCAAAATAATAGCAACAAAATAAGTAACTTGTAACTTGCATGACTACTATCCTTGTCTTAGATTTTTTATTGTATAAAAAATCGTCCAACTTAATCAACAAATATTTATTTCAAATCCCCAATTATAGTAATTTTTCCAAACCTGGAACAAAAATGTAATATCAATAAGATAGATAAAATGAAACAAATACAGAACTTTGCATTTTATTTTATTTAATAATCACTTAACAAAATTTCAAATACTAACACTTGGAATTTTCTACATGCTCATTAATTTTCCATGTGACCTTGTTCAATCCGACAAACTCATAATTATAATTAAAGAATCAAAACACCACAAAAGTTACACCCTTGGATACAACAAAATTCGAGATTATGTCATTTATAATCTCTAATATATATCATATATTCGGGATGAAGGCACGTGTGACGCACATGATATTTCTATTTCAAAAATTAAAATTGAAGGCACACGATTTCTCGACTAAGCAAAAATCAACTACATTTCAACAATGAATCAAATCTCAATAAATAAATCAAAACTCATATTACCAAATTCATAATTTAAATCATTAAAACGAAAAAAAAAGAGGGATATTTTAAGTTGAAAATTTAATATCAAGGCACACGACTCCATCAGTTGGACAAAAATCTACTAAATTCCAAAGAATGAAGAAAATCCAAATTATTCGAAGGTAACACAAATGACCAAATTCATAATACAAGTTTTTGACCCTTCATCTTCCTCCAAAACTCTTTCCCCTTTTCTTTATAACTCTAATTCAACCATAGAAATAAAGTACAGGGAGGAGAAGAGAATTGAAGGGGCAGGAAATTTATAAAGGATTTAGCTTCATTGGATTTGGCCAAATGTCACAACATTTCATCCATTTGTCACAAACAAACCACAAAACCAAACAATTTTTTCTTTCAAAATCAAGAATTGATTGTTATACTCACAAGTTATTAGTTTTGAAAATGGAATAAAATTATAGATTGAAATCACATTTGATGCGATAAACTTTCTAGAACTTTCATCAAATTCAAATTGTAAATTTGCGAAATCAATCAAATCCTTTGAAATTTTTTTGAAATATAAATTACTATAAAAATTTCAAACCATAAAAATCTAGGTTCTGATAATTGGTCATTTCATATTTTTATTATGCATATAAACTCTTCATTTATTTTGTTTCTGACATCTAACTGAATTAGATTTGCATGGGTATTTGTAAATTTTATGGCTTCAAGATATCATTTTGATGTGTTGTGTGTTCTTCACAGTTATACATGAAGAATTTTAAAACCAATGTAGAGAATAAGAATCAAATTTGTGAAACATTCTTGCTTTAAAATAATACTGACAAATTAATTTAACACGACAAGTATCCTTATCTTAGATTCTACTTTTGATTACAAAAATCGCCCAACTTAATCGACGGATATTTATTTTAATTCAACAGTTACAGTAAGTTTTTTTCCAAAGCCGGATCATAAAAGTAAAAATGTTATGATATACAAAAGCAAAGAAGTACAAAACTATGCATTTTCTTTTATGTAATTAACACTTCAATAAAATTACAAATACTTGAAAATAATTTTCTACCTGGGCATTGTTTTTTGTTCGTGACCTAACTCAATCTGACAAACTCATAATTATATAATCGAAGTATCAAAACACTAAAAAAGTTACAATATCTATTTTCTCTTGGATACAACAAAATTGAAGATTATGTCATCTATAGTCATTAACATATATTATAAATACAAGTTACAAAGGCACGTTAGACGTACATGATATTTCTAATCTAGAATTTAAAATTCGAGGTTCACTTTTCACCAATTAGATAAAAAAATCTACTAAATTAGATTATGAATCAATCCCAATAATCAAAACAAAACTCATGTCAAAAAATTTATAATTTAAATCATCTAAACAAGAGAAAGAGAGTGATATTTCTATTTGAAAATTGAAAATTCAAGGCACATGACTTCATCAATTAGACAAAATTAATCTAAATTTCACAAATTGAAGCAAATCCCAATAAATATTCCAAAATACAAATGACCAAATCCATAATTCAAATAATCGATATAAGAAAAAATGGAGTTCTTATATACAATTAAGCTAGAATACAAAATTACATAAATTGGCCAACCATTTGAAATTAATAAACATAGAATTGGGAATGTTTAACAGGATTAAAATTAAAAAAAGAATAATACAATCTTACATAATGGGGGCTAATCGGTATGACGAAGGAGGAGTTGGTGTATAAGTCTGTCTCTAATTTGGAGTATGAGCAAATGAAATTATAATTTCATTTCAAAATGAGGCTACGAAAATTTATATTTGTTTCAGGCAAGAAGTTTTTGGGTTTATAGGGTTGGTGTGTTGAGGGCAAGGATCCATGGCAAAGTGGCACAGGAAAAAGTTGGGAAAAGAAGAGAAAGAGGAAGGAGAGTGTTTCTTAGAAAGAATCAAATGGTTTTTGGGATAGGAGAATTGGATAATTAGGAAATTGGTGTAATGGACCATTCTAATCCTCATTTAATAAGAAGGGGTGAATCAACCGCCTGCCTGGTCATCAACAAGGCTCTAAAACTGAACATGAAATTTACAAGGTCATCACCTTAAATTATAACCTAGAATAAAAAAAATCACTCACACAAATATCCTAAAGATTATTTCAAATACAGAAGCTCTTAAATAGGTTACAAAATCGATGAACGTTGTTGCAACATTCTAAAATGTATTGTATATAATTGATGCCGTAACACACCTAGTTATACAGAATTAATGAAACACCTAAATTCTACTACTAACTAGATGGCATCCCGCAAGTATACGGTTGTCAACTAGTAGCAAAGTGAAGTGGGGATCGTTCCCACGAGGATTGTTGGAAAGCAACTACCAAGATTTTTGGGTGCTTGTGTAGTTAAGCGAAATCAAGCGATGATTGATAGAACTATTCTAATAAAAACCATAATCTTAATTCTAACCTAATTTAACCAAATTAATACTAAAATTAAAAACAAGCAAATCACCCAACTAAAAGGACTACAAAAGAAAAGCCTTGAATATTAAAAGCAATCATTTCTAACTATAAATTGGAAAGAGTTAAACTAGAAAACTAAATTTTTTTTGATTTTTGATTGAAATTAAGAAAGCCCACTAAGAATTAACTAGGAATTAATGGAAGAAATTGAAATTTCTAACTAGAGATGCAAGAAATTGTCAAGAACCCTAATTTACCTAAGAAGCCCTAAATTGCAAGTAAAGAAATTCTTACTAAATGATGAACAAGAAAGTGAGTAAAAATTATATCTATAAAAACTTACGATTAACCCACTACGATTATCTAATCAAAATTTGAACTTGATAAGAAATTAAAAGAAGATCTAAGATAAAATTAAAGAGAAATTTCTATTAAAGAAGTAAACTTGGAGTTTAAGCTATCCTAAACTATCTAAAAACTAACTAAAACTATCTACTCCTTACTCTTACTAATTTTTAAGTAGCTTAAATAGTCTAATATTACACTAGGCAAAAAAAATCAAGAGTTACTGGCTGAAAGTTTACAAAATTGCCTTCACAACTTAACTCTCAGTGAGTCGAGATCACGATCCGGAACATTTGAGACCGTGATCTTGACTCTAATACAGTAAGACAATTTTGTGAGTCTAGATCTTGGTCTGGAACAGTCGAGACCGCGATCTCGACTCTCTTCCCAACATTCTTCATTTCATCCATTTTTGCAATCTGGTCTAATGAGCTTTGTTCCTTTCAGCTTCTAACCTTTAATTTTTAACCAGCATAATATTAATACCATTAAGCATTTAATTAAACTAAAAATTTAACACAAACTTATCATAATTAATTCAAGAACGAAAATACAAACACATATGAAAGAAATTAACTAAAATCCTCAATTACTTATCGAATTTTGGAATTTAAACTATCAAAATGCTATAATTTAGAGTTTAATAATTCCAGTTTACTAGAGTTATCGATAATCACACCAAAAAACACTGAAACTTCCAATTTGGCATACAAACAAAAAAAGTAATCTCATATTAATCAATTCATTAAGATTTTATTGATCTAGCTATGTTTATAACTAAAATTTGCCAAACTAGATTAATAGATTTTCAAGAAAATGAGAAGAAACTCAACTCATTCTAGAATTTCATGGCCCTTCCTTTTCTTCCAACTCTTTCTGTCTTATATTTATCACTCTAATTCAACTGTAGAAAAAGGCTATAAGGAAAAGAAAAGAATTGAAGTGGTATGAAATTTATCATATAGGTTTTAGCTTCATAGGATTTGGCCAAATATCACAACTCTTCATGCACTTGTCACAAACAATTAATGCAACCTGCAATTAATTTTTTATTTTTTGCAAAATCAAGAATTGCTTATTAAATCCCCGAACTCCAAGTCACTCACAATGGAAAATAATTAATGTTTGATATCACATTTGATCACATATAACTTTTCACAATTTTTATCGAATTCAATTTGCAAATTTTCAAAATCAATCAAATACTTCAAAATTTATTTGAAATATTAATTTATATAAAATTCAAGCATTAAATATTTGGGATGTCTCAATTTGTCTTTCCAGGATATTTATTAAATTATACTACTTTTCAGTTGTTCTTTTGGGAACATCTAATTTAGTTAGATTTCAAAGGTTATTTGCAAATGTTATGGCTTCAAGATATCCTCTATTAATGTATTCTTCATATAATAAATCTATACATAAACAATCATAAAACCAATGTGGACAATAATAATTGATTTACGTGCAACACTTCTTCCTTTAAAATAATACCGATAAAATAAGTTATTTGTAACTTGCACGACTACTATCAATATCTTAGATTCTTTATTGTATAAAATTGTCCAACTTAATTGAGAAATATTTATTTCAAATCCCTAATTACAGTAATTTAGGGTTAGAAATGAATTGAGGTGGCAGGAAAATTATATCGGTTTTAGATATTTAGGATTTGGCCAAATGTCACAACTCTTCATGCAGTTGGCACAAACAAATAATACAACCTACCCTTATTTTTTTTTTTTTGCAAAATCAAGAATTGCTTATTAAACCCCCAAACTCATAGTTACTCAAAATAGAAAATAATTAAAGTTTGATATCACATTTGATCACATAAAGTTTCCACAATTTTCATCGAATTCAATTTGCAAATTTTCAAAATCAATGAAATCCTTCAAAATTTATTTGAAGTATAAATTTATAGAAAATTCAAGCATTAAAAATTTCAGATCTCACAGTTTGTCTTCATACCAAGATTTTTATTAGGCATTTGGACTTTTCAATTATTGTTTTTGGGACATGTAACTGAGTTAGATTTTATGGGGTATTTGTAAATGCTATGGCTTTAAGATATCCTGTTACAATGTATTTTTCATATAATAATACTAAACATAAACAATCATAAAACTAGCCAGGACAATTATAATTGATTTTGTGCAACACTTCTTCCTTCAAAATAACAATGACAAAATAAGTTAATTACAACTTGCACGACTACTATCCTTATCTTAGATTCTTTATTGTATACAAAATCGTCCAATGTAATCGACAAATATTTATTTTGACTCCCCAATTACAGTAATTTTTCCAAAACTAGAACAAAAATTTAAAATCATTAAGATGGATAAAACAAAACAAATATAAAACTTTACATTTTGTTTTATGTAATGAACAATTAATAAAATTTCAAATACTACCACGGAATTTTCTACCAGCTCATTAATTTTTACTTCCGACCTCGTTCAATCCGAGGACAAACTCATAATTATAATTAAACAATCAAAACACCACAAAAGTTAAACTCTTGGATACATAGAAAAAGAAGATTATGTCATTTATATCCTCTAATACATATTATATACAAGATAAAGGCACATGCGACACATGTGATATTTCTATTCAAAAATTTAAAATTGAAGGCACACGATTTCATCAACTAGACAAAAATGTACTAAATTAAAGCAATGAATCAAATCTCATTAAATAAATCAAAACTCATATCACCAAATTCATAATTTAAATCATCAAAACCAGAAAAAAGAGTGATATTTTAATTTGAAAATTTATAGTCAAGACACATGACTCCATCAGTTAGATAAAAATCTACTAAATTCGATAGAATGAAGCAAATCCAAATTTTTATAAGAAAACACAATGACCAAATTCATCATACAAGTTCCTCGCACTTCCTCTTCCTCAATAAGAGTTTCTCTCTTCTCTTTATAACTCTAATCAGCCATAGAAATAAAGCTATTGGGGGAGAAGAAGAGAATTGAAGTGATAGGAAATTTATACAGGATTTCGCTTCATAGGATTTGGCAAATGCCACAAGATTTCTTCCATGTGTCACAAACAAACCACAAAACCAATTTTTTTTTTGTTTTTTTTTGTTTGTTTGTTTATGCAAAATCTTGAATTGCTTGTTGTACTCGAGTTCTTAGAATTGAAAATGGAAAACAATTAAAGTTTGAAATCACACTTGATGCCATAAACTTTCAAGAATTTTTATCAAATTCAATTTGTAAATCATTCAAATCCTTTGAATTTTTTTTCAAAATGTAATTTACTGTAAAAAATTCGAACCTTAAAAATCTGGGTTCTGACAATTGGTCGTTTCATATTTCTATTAGGCATACAAACTTTTCAATTAGTTTGTTTGTGGCATCTAACTTAATTAGATCCAAATGGGTACTTGTAAATTTCATGGCTACAAGATATCTTTTTATTATGTATTCTTCATAGTTACACACCAAGAATTACAAAAACATGGTGTGAAGAATAATAATCGATTTTGTGCAACACTTCTTGCTCTGAAATAATATTGACAAATTTAGTTATCACAACCAATATCCTTATCTTAGATTCTTTTCTTGTATAAAAAAATCGCCCAACTTAATCGATGGATGTTTATTTCAAATCACCAATTATAGTAATTTTTTTCCAAAGCCGGATCTTAAAAGTAATAATATTAGGATAGATAAAAGCAAAAGTACAAAACTATACATTTCTTTTATGTAATAAACACTTCAGTAAAATGACAAATACTGGAAAATAATTTTCAACCTACTCATTAATTTTTGTTCGTGACCTCGTTTAATTCGACAAACTCATAATTATATAATATAAGAATCAAAACACCAAAAAAGTTACAGTATCTAATTTCACTTGGATACAACAAATTCGAAGATTGTGTCATCTATATCCATTAATATATATTATACATGCAAGACAAAGACACGTTAGACGCATGTGATATTTCCACTTTAGAATTTAAAAATTCGAGTTTCATGATTTCACTAATTAGACAAAAAAAAATCTACTAAATTTCAGAAAATGAATCAAATCCCAATAATCAAAATAAAACTCATGTCACCAAATTTATAATTTAAATCATCTAAACAAGAAAAATAGAGTGATATTTCTATTTGAAAATTTGAAATTCAAGGCACATGTGTATCAATTAGACAAAAATAAGGTAAATTCCACAAAATGAAACAAATCCCAATAATTATACCCAAACACAAATGACCAAATTCGTAATCCACATAATCATTGCAATAAAAAAGGAATTCCTATATCTGATTAAGATAGAATACAAAATTTCATAAATCAGCCAACGATTTCAAATTAAGATATTTTGAATTGAGTGTGTTTAATAGGAATGAAATTAAAGAAGAATAAAACAATCCTACCTAATGGGGTTAATCGTGTGTGAGGAAGGAGGAGTTGGAGTGGTAATTGGGTGTATGAGGAAATGAAATTATAATTTCAAATCGGAAAAGCACGATTAGACTATGAAAATTGGTATTTGTTTCAGGCAAGAAGGTTTTGGGTTTATAGGGTTGGTACATTGAGGGCGAGGATAGATGGTAAAGTGGCACGGAAAAAAGTTGGGGCAAGAGGAGAAAGTGGAGGGAGAGTGTTTCTTAGCAAGGATCAAATGGTAGGAGAATTGGGTAATCGGGAAATTGGTATAACAGACCATTCTAATCCTTCTTTAATAAGAAGGGGTGAATCAACCGCCTGCCCGGTTCTCAACAAGGCTCTAAAACTAAACAAGAAATGTACAAGATCATACACCTTAAATTACACCAGAGAATAAAAAAATCATTCACACAGATATCCTAAAAAGTATTCAAACAACATAAGCTCTTAAATAGGATACAAAACTAATTAACATAGTTGCAGCATTCTAAATTTTACTATATATAATAACAACAAAAAACATTGAAACTGCCAATTTGGTATACAAACAGAAAAAGTAATCTCATACAACTGATTCTTTTAAATTTCAGTTGATCTAGTCAGATTTATAACTAATATTTGCCAAAATAGATTAATAGATTTTCAAGAAAATAAGTAGAAACTCAACTCATTCTAGAAGTTCTTGGTCCTTCCTCTTCCTCCAACTCTTTCTGTGTTCTATACCTTACTCTAATTCAACCGTAGAAAAAATTTTATAATGAAAAGATAAGAATTGAGGTGGTAGGAAGTTTATATAGGTTTTAGCTTCATAAGATTTAGCCAACTGTCAAAACTCTTCATGGACTTGTCACGAACAAATATTGCAACTTACCATCCTTTCGTTCCCAAAATCAAGAATTGCTTATTGAACACCCGAATACATTTACTCAAAATAGAAAACAATTAAAGTTTGATATCACATTTGATCGCATAAACTTTCAACAATTTTAATCAAATTCAATTTGCAAATTTTCAACATCAATCAAATCCTTCAAAATTTATTTGAAATACAAATTTATGGAAAATTCAAGAATTAAAAATTTGGGATCTCAGTACAATTTGTTTTCCCAAGATTTTTGTTTAGCATTTGGACAATTCAGTTATTCTTTTGGGGACATCTAACTGACTTAGATTTCAATGTGTATTTGCAAATGATATGGCTTCAAGATATCCTCTTACAATGTACTCGTCATATAATAATACTTTACAAAAACAATCATAAATCCAACATGGACAATAATAATTGATTTTGTGCAACACTTTTTCCTTCAAAATAATAACGATGAAATAAGTTAATTGTAACTTGCAGGACTACTATCCTTATCTTAGATACTTTATTGTATACAAAATCATCCAACTTAATCAACATATTTTTATATTGAATCCCCAATTACAGTCATTTATCCAAAACTAAAACAAAAACGTAATATCATTAAGATAGATGAAACAGAACAAATACAAAACTTTACATTTTGTTTTCCTTAATAAACACTAAATAAAATTTCAAATGCTAAAATGGAATTTTCTACCTCCTCATTAATTTTTACTTGTGGCCTCATTCAATTAGACAAACTTATAATTATAACTAAAGAATCAAAATACCACAAAAGTTACACTCTTGGATACATCAGAATTCAAGATTATGTCATTTATATCCTCTAATATACGTTATATGTACAAGATAATGACACGTGCAATGCATGTGATATTTCTATTTGAAAATTTAAAATTGAAGGGACAAAATTTCGTCAACTAGACAAAAATCTAACAAATTTAAACTATGAATCAAATCTCAATAAATTAATCAAAACTCATAACACCAAATTCATAATTTAAATAATCGAAACTACAGCAAAAGAGTGACATTTTAATTTGAAATTAAAGTTCTGGCACACAACTCTATAAGTTAGACATAGATGCACTAAATTCCATAGAATGAAGCAAATCCAAATTATTATGAGAAAACACAAATGACCTAATTCATAATACATGTTCTAGGCCCTACCCCTTCCTCCAACACTTTCTCTCTTCTCTTGTAACTCTAATTCAACCATAGAAATAAAAGCAATTAGGAGAAGAAGAGAATTTAAGTGGTAGAAAATTTTATACAGGATGTAGCTTCATAGGATTTGGCCAAATGTCACAAGATTTCATCCACTTGTCGCAAACAAACCACAGAACGTAACTTTTTTTTTTTTTGCAAAATCATGAATTGCTTGTTATACTATTGAGTTCTTCGGTTTGAAACTGGAAAACAACCAAAGTTTGAAATCACACTTGATGCCATAAACTTTCTAGAATTTACATCAAATTCAATTTGTAAATTTGCAAAATCAATCATATCCTTTGATTTTTTTTTGAAATACAATTTACTATAAAAAATTCAAACATTAAAATTCTTGGTTCTGACAATTGGTCGTTTCAAATTTTTATTAGGCATATAATCTTTTTAATTCTTTCGTCTGTGACATCTAACTGAATTAGATCTGAAGGGGTATTTGTAAATTTCATGGCTTCAAGATATATTTTTATTATGTATTCATTTTAGTTATACATGAAGAATTATAAAACCCAATATGAAGAATAATAATCAATTTTGTGCAACACTTCTCGCAATAAAATAACACCGACAAATGAAGTTAACACGACTAGTGTCGTTATCTTAGATTCTTTTTTTTTTCACAAATTCGTCCAACTTAATCGGCGGATATTTATTTCGAATCACCAATTACAGCAATTTTATTCCAAAAGCTGGATCAAAACAGCACTAATATTATTATACATAAAATCAAAGAAGTACAAAACTATGAATTTTCATTTATGTGATAAACACTTTAATAAAATTACAAATAGTAGAAATTAACTTTCTACCTACTCATTAATTTTTGTTCGTGACCACGCTCAATCCGACGAACTCATAATTATATAAATGAAGAATCAAAACACCAAAAAAGTTACAATATCCATTTTCTCCTGGATACATCAAAATTGAAAATTACGTCATCTATATCAATTAATATATATTATGCATACAAGATAAAGGCACTTGAGAAGCACGTGATATTTCTACTTTAGAATTGTTTTTTAAAAATTTGAGGTTCACAATTTCACCAATTAGACAAAAATCAACTAAATTTTTTAAAATGCAAGAAATTCCAACATTCAAAACAAAACTCATGTCACTAAATTTATAATTTAAATTATGTAAACAAGAAAAAGAGAGTGATATTTCTATTTGAAAATTGAAATTCATGGTACATGACTTCATCAGTTAGACAAAAATAAGGTATATTCCACAAAATGATGCAAATCCTGACAAATATACCAAAACACAAATGACCAAATTCATAATTCAAATAATCGATACAAGAAAAAAGGAGTTCCTATATGCAATTAAGATACAATACAAAATTACATAAATTGGCCAACCATTTCAAATTAATATATATAGAATTGAGAAGGCTTAATAGGAACAAAATTACAGAGGACTAATACTATCCTTCCAAATGAGGGTTAATTGGGTCTGAGGAGTTAGAGTGGTAATTGGGAGTACAAGGAAATGAAATTATGATTTCAAGAATTGAAGTATTATTGAATACAAAAAATATTTGTTTTAGGCAAGAAGGTTTTGGGTTTATAGGGTTGGCACATTGACGATGAGGATGAGTGGTAAAGTGGCACAAAAAAAAGTTGGGGAAAGAGTAGAAAGAAGAGAGAGAGTTTCTCTTAGAAAGGATGAAATGGTTTTGGGATAGCAAAATTGGGTAACTGGGAAATTGGAGTAACGGACCGTTCTGATCCTCTTTTAATAAGAAAGGGTGAGTCAACCACCTGCCTGGTTCTCAACAGGGCTCAAAAACTAAACATGAAATTTACAAGGTCATACACCCTAAATTATAACCGAGAATAAAAAAATCACTCACACAAATATCCTAAAGATTATTTAAACTACATAAACTCTTAAATAGGATACAAAACTAATGAACATAGTTGCAACATTCTATAATTCAATATATATAATCGCACCAAAAATATTGAAACCACCAATTTGGTATACCAACCAAAAAAGTAATCTCATATAATTGATTCATTAAGATTTTCATTGATCTAGCCAGATTTATAATTAAAATTTGCCAAAATAGATTAATAGATTTTCAAGAAAATAAGTAGAAACTCAACTCATTCTAGAAGTTCTTGGCCCTTCATGATCCTCCAACTCTTTCAATCTTCTATTCCCTGCTATAATTCAACCATAGAAAAAAATTTATGAGGAAAAGAAAAGAGTTGAAGTGGTAGGAAGTTTCTATAGGTTTCAGCTTCTCAGGATTTGGCCAAACGTCACAACTCTTCATGCACTTGTCACGAACAAATAATGCAACCTACCTTTTTTTTTTTGGGCGAAATCAACAATTGCTTATTCAACCCCCAAACTCAAAGTTACTCAAAATAGAAAATAATTAAAGTTTGATATCACATTCGATGACTTAAAATCTCCACAACTTTAATCAAATTCAATTTAAAAATTTTAAAAATAAATCAAATCCTTCAAAATTTATTTGAAATATAAATTTATAGAAAATTCAGGCATTAAAAATTTGGGATCTCACAATTTTTCTTCCCATGATTTTTATTTGGCATTTGGACTTTTCAGGTATTCTTCTCAGGATATATAACTATGTTAGATTTCAAGGGTTATTTGCAAATGTTATGGCATGAAGATATCCTTTTACAATGCATTCTTCATGTAATAATATATGCATAAACGATCGTGAAACCAACGTGGACAATTATAATTGATTTCGTGCAACTATTCTTCCTTCAAAGTAATACCGACAAAACAAGTTAATGGTAAGTTGCACGACTACGATCCTTATCTTAGATTCTCTATTGTATGCAAAATGGACCATCATAATTGACAAATATTATTTCCAAAACTGGAACAAAAATGTAATATCATTATGTTAGATAAAACAAAACAAATACAAAACTTTACATTTTGTTTCATGTAATAAACACAAAATAATGCAAGTGATATTTCTATTTGAAGATTTAAAATTGAAGGCACACGATTTCATCAACTGGACAAAAATCTACTAAATTTAAACAATTTGAATCAAATCTCAATAAATAAATCAAAACTCATGTCAACAAATTCATAATTAAAATCATCGAAACTAGAAAAACAGAGTGATATTTTAATTTGAAAATTTAATGTCATGGCACAGAACTTCATCAGTTAGACAAAAAACTACTAAATTCCACAGAATGAAGAAAATCCAAATTATTATAAGTAAGCACAAATGACCCAATTCATAATACACGTTCTTGGCCCTTCCTCTTCCTCCAATACTTTTCCTCTTCCCTTTATAACTCTAATTCAACCATAGAAAAAAAAAAAAAAAAGCTATAGTGAGAAGAAGAGAATTGAAGTGGTAGGAAATTTGTATAGGATTTCGCTTCAATGGATTTGGCCAAATGTCACAAGATTTCATCCACTTGTCACAAACAATCCACAAAACCAAATTTTTTTTGTTTTTTTTTTTTGTTTTTGCAAAATCATGAATTGCTTGTTATACTCCTGAGTTCTTCGTTCTGAAACTGGAAAACAATTAATGTTTGAAGGAGATCTCACTTGATGCCATAAACTTTCCTGTATTTTCCACAAATTCAATTTGTAAATTTGCAAAGTCAATCAAATCCTTTGAATTTTTAGAAATATAATTTACTATAAAAAATTCAAACCTTAAAAATCTGCGTTCTGACAATTGGTCGTTTCATATTTTTATTATTTAGAATGTACTTTTCAGATTGTTTTGTTAGTGACGTCTAAATGAATTAGATCTGAAGGGGTATTTGTAAATTTCATGGCTTGAAGATATCTTTTTGTTATATATTCTTCGTATTTATACATAAAGAATTATAAAACCAATATGGAGAATAATAATCAATTTTGTGCAACACTTCTTGAAATAAAATAATACCGATAAATCAAGATAACAGGACATGTATCCTTATCTTAGATTCTTTTTGGTTATACAGAAATCGTCCAACTAAATCAACGGATATTTATTTCAAATCACCAATTATAATATTTTTTTTTTCCAAAGCCGGATCATGAAAGTAATAGTGTTAAGTTTAGTTATATGCATAAGTAAAGAAGTACAAAACTATGTGTTTTCTTTTATGTAATGAACAATTCAATAAAATCAAGAATAGTAGAAATTAATTTTCTACCTGCTCATTAATTTTTGTTCGCGACCTCACTCGAGAATCAAAGCACCAAAAAAGTTACAATATCTATTTTCTCCTGGATACATAAAAATTAAAAATTACGTCATCTATATCCATTAGTACATATTATGCATACAAGATAAGGCACCTAAGACACATGATATTTCAACTTTAGAATTTAAAATTCAAGGTTCACGATTTCACCAATTAGAGAAAAAGCTACTAAATGTATGAAAATGAATTAAATTCCTACAATCAAAACAAAACTCATATCATATATATTTATAATTTAAATCATCTAAACTAGTAAAAGAGAGTGATATTTATATTTCAAAATTGAAAATTCAAGGCACATGACATCATCAATTAGACAAAAATAACATAAATTCCACAAAATGTAGCAAATCCCAATAAAGATATTGTAAAACACTAATGACCAAATTCATAATTCAAATAATCGATACAAGAAAAAAGGAGTTCCCATTCGCAATTAAGATAGAATATAAAATTACATAAATCAGCCAACCATTTGAAATTAATATGTGTAGAATTGAGGATGTTTAACAGGAATGAAATTAAAGAAGAATAATATAATCTTACCTAGTGGGGGTTAATTTGGTGTGAGAAAAAAGGAGTTGGAGTAGTAATTGGGAGCATGAGGAAATGAAATTGTAATTTCAAGATCGAAATTAGATTACAAAAATTAGTATTTGTTTCAGGCATGAAGGTTTTCGGTTTATAGGGTTGGTACATTGAGGGCAGGAATGGGAGGTATGGTGGAATGGAAAAAATATAGGAAAAGAAGATAAAGATAAGGCAGAGTGTTCCTTTGAAAGGATCAAACAATTTTGGGATAGGGGAAGTGGGAAATTAGGAAATTGGTGTAACAGACCACTCTACTCCAACTTTATTAAGAAGGGGTGAATCAACCGCCTGCCTGGTTCTCAACAAGTCTCTAAAACTAAATATGAAAGTTACATTCTCATACACCTTAAATTACATCCTCGAATAAAAACATCACTCACATAGATATCCTAAAAATTATTTAGAATACATAAGCTCTTAAATAGGATACAAAACTAATGAACATAGTGCAACATTCTAAAATTTATTATATATAATCACACCAAAAGACAGTGAAACAACGAATTTGGTATACAAGCAAAAAGAGTAATCTCATATAATCGATTCATTAAGAATTCATTGATCTATATAGATTTATAACTAAAATTTGCCAAAGTAGAATAATAGATTTTCAAAAAAAGTAAGTAGAAATCTAGATGTTCTTGGCCCTTTCTCTTCCTTCAACTCTTTCTATCTTCTATTCCTCACTCTAATTCAACCGTAGAAAAAAAGTTACGCGAAAAAGAAATGAATTGAAGCGGTAGGAAATTTATATAGGTTTTAGCTTGATAGGATTTGGCCAAATGTATACACAACTCTTCATGCATTTGTCGTGAAGAAATTATGCAACCTACAATTTTTTTTTGGAAAATCAAGAATTCTTAATAAAATTTCAAACTCAAAGTTACTCAAAATAAAAAATAACTAAAGTCCGGTATCATATTTGATCACATAAACTTTCCACAATTTAAATCAAATTCAATTTGCAAATTTTCAAAATCAATCAAATCTTTTAAAATTTATTTGAAATATAAATTTATAGAAAATTCAAGCATTAAAAATTGGGAATCTCACAATTTTTCTTCCCACAATTTCTATTAGCCATTTGAGCTTTTCAGTTATTCTTCTCGTGACATCTAACTTAGATAGATTTAAAGGGTTTTTGCAAATGTTGTGGCTTTGAGATATCCTCTTACATTCAATTCTACATATAATAATATACGCATAAACTATCATGAAACCAACATGGACAATTATAATTGATTTCGTGCAACTATTCTTTCTTCAAAATAATATTACAAAATAAGTTAATATGTAATTTGCACAACTATAATCCTTATCTTAGATTCTTTATTGTACACAAAATGGTTCATCTTAATCGACAAATATTTATATCCAAAACTGGAACAAAAATGTAATATCAATATGATAGATAGAACAAAACAAATACAAAACTTTACATTTTGTGTAATAAACACTTAATAAAATTTCAAATACTAATGTGGAATTTTTCTACCTGCTCATTAATGTTCACTTGCGACCTCGTTCAATCCAACAAACTCATAATTACAACTAAAAAATCAAAACACCACAAAAGTTACACTCTTGCATACATCGAAATTCAAGATTATGTCTTTAATATCCTCTAATATATATTATATATACAAGATAAAGGCAGGTGCGATGCATGTTATATTTCTTTTCAAAAATTTAAAATTGAAGGCATATGATTTCATCAACTAGACAAAAATCTACTAAATTTAGACAATGAGCCAAATGATTATAAATAAATCAAAACTCATATCACCAAATTCATTCATTATTAAAATCATCGAAACTAGAAAAAAAGCGTGATATTTTAATTTGAAACTTTAAAGACAAGGTACATGACTCCAACAGTAAGACAAAAATCTACTAAATTCCACAGAATGAAGAAAATCTGAATTATTATGAGAAAGAACGAATGACCAAATTCATAATATAAGTTCTTGTCCCTTCCTCTTCCTCAAACACTTTCCCTCTTCCCTTTGTAACTCTAATTTAGCCATAAAAATAAAGCTATATGGAGAAGAAGAGAATTGAAGTGGTAGGAAATTTATACAGGATTTTGCTTCATAGGATTTGGCTAAATGTTACAAGATTTCATCCACTTATCACAAACAAACCACAAAACCTAACATTTTTTTTTTTTGGAATATCATGAATTGCTTGTTATATTTTCGGGTTCTTCGTTTTGATACTGGAAAACAATTGAAGTTTGAAATCACAATTGATGCCATAAACTTTCCAGAATTTTCATCAAATTCAATTTGTAAATTTTCAAAATCAATCAAATCCCCTAATTTTTTTTAAAAATATAATTTACTATAAAAAATTCAAACCTTAAAAATCTGGGTTCTCACAATTGGTCATTTCATATTCTATTTGGCATATAAACTTTTCAATTATTTTGTTCGTGATATCTAACTGAATTAGATTTGAAGGGGTATTTGTAAATTTCATGGCTTCATGATATCTTTTTGTTATGTGTTCTTCATAGTTATACATAAAGAATAATAAAACAAATATGGAGAATAATAATCAATTTTGTGCAACACTTCCTGAAATAAAATAATACCGAGAAATCAAGTTAACACGACAAGTTTCCATATCTTAGATTCTATTTTTTTATACAAAAGTCTTCCAAATTAGTCGAAATATATTTATTTCAAATCACCAATTATAGTAAATTTTTTCCAAAACCGGATCATAAAAATAATACTATTAAGATAGATAAAAGCAAAGAAATACAAAACCATGAATTTTATTTTATTTAATGAACACTTCAATAATGAAATCACAAATAGTAGAAATAAATTTTCTACCTGCTCATTAATTTTTGTTCGTGACCACATTCAAGAATCAAAACACCAAAAAAGTTATACAATATCTATTTTCTCCTGGATACATCAAAATTGAAAATTACATCATCTATATTCATCAACATATATTATACATACAAGATAAAGCCACGTGAGATGCACGTGATATTTCTACATTAGAATTTAAAATTCGTGGTTCACGATTTCACTAATTAGACAAAATTCTACTAAATTTCAGAAAATGAATGAAATTCCAACAGTCAAAACAAAACTCATATCACCAAATTTATAATTTAAATCATCTAAACAAGAAAAAGGGAGAGATGTTTATATTTGAAAACTGAAAATTCATGGCACATGACTCCATCAATTGGACAAAAATAAGGTAAATTCCACAAAATGAAGCAAATCCCAATAAGTATACCAAAACAAAAATGACCAAATACATAATTCAAATAATCGACACAAGAAAAAATGAAATGTATTAGTTACTATATAAAATTAAGATAGAATACAAAATTACTTAACTTGGCCAACCATTTCAAATTAATATATATAGAATTGAGAATGTTTAATAGGAAACAAATTAAAGAAGAATAATACAATCTTACCTAAAAGGGTTAATCGGGTGTGAGGAAGGAGGAGTTGGAGTGGTAATTGGGAGTACGGGGAAATGAAATTATAATTTCAAGATCAGAATTAGATCAATATTTGTTTCAGGCAAGAAGGTTTTCGGTTTATAGGGATGGCACATTGTGGACGAGGATGGTCAGTAAAGTGGCAAAGAAAAAAGTTGGGAAATGAGGAGAAAGAAGAGGGAGGGTGTTTCTTAGGATCAAATGGTTTTTGGGATACGAGAATTGGGTAATTGGGAAATTGGTGTAACAGACCATTCTGATCCTTCTTTAATAAGAAGGGGTGAATCAATCGCCTGCCCGGTTCTCAACCAGGCTCAAAAACTACATATGAAATTTATAAGGTCATACACCTTAATGTTAAGTACTACAGAGAATAAAAAAATAACTCACACAAATATCCTAAAGATTATTTAAACTACATAAGTGCTTAAATAGGATACAAAAATAATGAATATAGTTGCAACATTATATAATTTATTATATATAATCACATCGAAAAACATTGAAACTAACAATTTGTTGTACAAACAAAAAAAGTAATCTCATATAATTGATTCATTAAGATTTCATTGATCTAGCAGATTTGTAAATAAAATTTCCCAAAATAGATTAATAGATTTTCAAGAAAATAAGCAGAAACTCAACTCATTCTAGAAGTTCTTGGCTCTTCCTCATCCTGCTACTCTTTTTGTCATCCATTCCTTACTCTAATTCTACTGTAGAAAAAAATTTATTAGGAAAACATAAGAATTGAAGTGGTAGGAAGTTTATATGGATTTTAGCTTCATAGAATTTGGCTAAATGTCACAACTCTTGATGCACTTTTCATGAACAAATAATGCAACCTACCATTTTTCTCTGAAAGTTAATCAAGAATTGCTTATTAAACCCCCGAACTCATTGTTACTAAAAATAGATGATAATTATAGTTTAATATCACATTTGATCACATAAACTTTCCACAATTTTTATCAAATTCAATTTTAAATTTTCAAAATCAATCAAATCCTTCAAAATTTATTTCAAATATATATGGAAAATTCAAGCATTAAAAATTTAGGATCTCACAATTTGTCTTCCCAGGATTTTTATTTGGCATTTGGACATTTCAGTTATTCTTTTTGGGACATCTAACCGTGTTTGATATCATGGGGTATTCGCAAATGTTATGCCTTCAAGATATCCTCTTACAATGTATTATTCATATAATAATACTATATATAAACAATCGTAAAACTGAAGTGGACAATAATAATTGATTTTGGGTAATACTTTTTCCATAGGTATATCGTGAGCCATTTTTTTTTTCAGCACCACCCAAGCACAACCGTGCTCTAATACCAAAATTGTCACAAAACCGTGCTAAACACGCGTTAGCGGAACTAAGCAAACGGGATTGTGATGGCCTAGCACACTAGCTAGTCAGCCAACTCGTCTTGGGTCACGCACAAGCAATAGGCAACAAATGAAAACGAAGCACACAGCAATTTACAGCCAAAAATGGCCAACCTTTGTATCACTATCGCACAAGCATACAACAGGGACTTTTTCACAAACACCCGGTGTGCAGCACAAAGCCAAGGTTCGTCTCCAACGTTCTGTTACGTTCCACCTTGGTTGCTGACTACCGGGTCTATCTATGGGGCATAGGGGACGGTTGACAAGGCCCAACCGTTGGCCACTACCAGCACAAATGGGGACACGGGTAAGTGGGTCGTTGTGGCAGCTTTGCTGTCCACCCAGTCAGTCCCCACGTTTGGGGCTGCCTGGTAACCACCCAGGCAACCGCCCCCTGCTCAGTGGATTTCCAGCAACAACCTCGCGGATCACGTCTTGCACAGCCCTTGCCAAGAAGCCCATGCAGCTAGCCAACATCAAGGAACACAATTTGCCAAGCTCGGCTAACCATCGGTCCATGCACGTGCCTACCGTGCAGCTCTGCCCACGTTTCCCAGCTCAACGTGCCTATCGGCTGTCCAACACCAACGTTTGCCAACAACATCCATCCTTAAGCCAACACGACCATGCCTAGCACTCTTAGGACATGGGGAAAGGTTCCCAGCCATGCCCGCCCGGTGGCCAACCCCACCGGCCACCCCGGAAGTGAGTGAGCATACCTTCCCTATATAAGGTTTGGAAAAAAAAACCCCAAGTGACAGCAGTAGAAACTGAATAATTGAAAATCAGGGGAGGCCTTCGGGCCACCTTAGACCCAATTAAAGTTGCTCCAATTGCTGCCAAATCTCCCCTAAGGACTTCCAAACCTTGAATGCATAAGTCAAAAATACTTAGCACGAAAACGGCTCAAGTCGGACCACCTCTGTTTTCAATTCTCGCACACTGCCTTTGCCGACGGGCAGTCTGCCTAGCCGACGTGCAGGCCAGTTGGGCCAGGCATTCACGCAGCTTTGCCGATGGGTGAAATCATGCCAAGGGGGTGGATTTTAAGACCCTCCCGACCCAAGAGAAGAAACGGGACAAGAAATGCAAGGGTAAGGAGTCGAAAGATGGCAAGTGGCCACAGAAAAAGAAACAAAATGGGGCTGAACGGGAACGACGAAGGCTGGAAACGAAACGGGTTTCAAACCATCCAACAAGAAGAAGGGTGGTTGCTTCATTTGCGGCGGCCCTCATCTAATGCGTGAATGCCCCAAACGTGAGAAGGTGAACGCCATTGTGGCAGAAACAAATGATATTGATGTTCCTGCCCCGACTCGCATAAACCCGTTGATGTTGGTGAGTGCCATTACTACTGAAAAATCTACCCCGGCCCGTGATGGCTTGCTGTATGTCCAGGCAAAGGTGAATGGCATGGACGTTTGGGCCATGGTTGATACTGGGGCAACTCACAGCTTTGTGACTGGACGCGAAGTCCGCCGATTGAAGTTGGAATTGAAGGAACACGCCGGTACCGTATCAAGGCGGTAAATTTAGAAGCACAGCCAGTGCTTGGTGTTGCATCAGTGGAGCTGACGCTTGGCCTGTGGAGTGGCATGTGTAGTCTGATGGCAGTCCCGTTAGACGATTTCGACTTGATATTGGGGAAGGAGTTCATGGCTACGAACAAAATCTTCCCAATTCCTCATTTGGACGGCATAATGATTGCCGATGAAAGGTGCCCAACTTTCTTACCTTCTGTTTGTGTTAATGCTAATGTTGTTGCTGGTCCTTCGTCTAGAAACGACAGGGACAAACGGGGTGGCCAAATTTCGGCCATACAGTTGGAGAATGGCTTGAAACGTGGGGAAACTACTTACCTTGCGGCCTTGGTTGAGATCAAGCCTGATGTGTTCCAAGAGGTGCCGGATTGTTGTGCGGCGGTGCTGGATGAATTTGTGGATGTCATGCCAGCCGAACTGCCTAAGATGCTGCCCCCGAAACGTGCTATTGATCATCATATTGAACTGATTTGTGTCATCGGCCTGGAGCAATACCCCCAGCTCAGGCTCCTTATCGAATGTCCCCAATGGAGCTACTCGAACTGAGGAAACAGCTTGATGATTTGCTGGATAGTGGCCTCATTCGTCCCTCCAAAGCTCTATATGGTGCCCCAGCTCTATTTCAGAAAAAGACAGATGTTTCCTTGCGGTTTTGCATAGACTACCGTGCCCTCAACAAGCTGACTATCAAAAACAAGTACCCAATTCCTAACACTCTTGATTTATTTGATAAGCTAGCTAGGGCAAAAATCTATACCAAGATAGATTTGAGGGCTGGGTATTGGCAAGTCCGTATAGCGGAAGGGGATGAGGGAAAAACTACTGTTGTAACTAGATATGGAGCCTATGAGTTTCTGGTCATGCCGTTTGGGCTGACAAAAGCTCCAGCTACGTTTTGTAATCTCATGAATGATGTTTTATATGAATATCTAGACAAGTTTGTTGTTGTGTACTTGGATGATATTGTCATATATTCTGAAACGTTGGATGATCACGAGTTGCACATTTGAGAGCTGTGTTTGCCAGGTTAAGGGAACACGAGCTCTATGTTAAAAAGGAGAAATGTGAGTTTTGTCGGGAAACGATAACATTTCTTGGCCATATAATCAGCAATGGCCTAGTGAAAATGGACCCTAAAAAAATTGAGGCTGTGATTGATTGGGCAGCCCCAACGACGGTTCCAGATTGAGATCGTTCCTTGGCTTAGCAAATTATTACCGACGGTTTATCAAGGGTTATTCAAAGCTGGTGGCTCCCTTGACTGATTTGCTAAAGAAGGAGAAACGATGGAGCTGGGATGATGACTGTGAAACGGCCTTCAAGCTGTTGAAGGAGGCCGTTGCTTCTGAACCAGTTCTTGGTTTGCCAGAATTCAGCTTGCCGTTTGAAGTGCATACGGATGCCAGTGACAGGGCCATTGGTGGAGTGCTTGTCCAGAATGGCCATCCAATTGCCTACGAGAGCCGAAAGCTGAAAGACTGTGAAACGAGATACAGCACCCACGAAAAGGAAATGACTTTTGTTGTGCATTGCCTTGAAGTGTGGAAACATTACTTGTTGGGAACCAAGTTCACCGTTATCACCGATAATGTGGCAATTACCTACTTCAAGTCCCAAAAGAAGTTGACCCCGAAGCAGGCTAGATGGCAAGAATATTTGGCTGAATTTGATTTCGAGTGGTTGCACAAGCCCGGGAAAGAGAATGCCGTGGCAGATGCACTTAGCCGAAAATAAGTGGGGGAGTATATTGCTGCACTGGTAGCTGTGGAAACAGATTTTGTGGAACGGGTGAAACAATCTGCCCATGCCGATGCCGTGTACATGAAAATGGCACAACAGGTAAAGGATGGGCTGGTTCGCAGGTATTGGCTGGAAAATGACCTACTCTATGCAAAGAGTGGTCGGCTTTATGTACCTACCGGCTTATTGAGACAGCAGCTGCTCAGAGAGACCCATGACACATTGTGGGAAGGTCATCCAGGTGTGGAACGAACCAGAGCACTCCTGGCCAGAAAACTTTATTGGCCAAAGCTGGATGTCATTTGTTACGATGTGGAGTCTTATGTGAAATCCTGCTTGGTATGCCAACAGGACAAGACTGAAAAGAGAAAGGCAGGAGGCCTACTACAACCTTTACCGATACCGGAGAGGCCGTGGCAGTCGGTTTCGATGGATTTCATCTCTGGGTTCCCAAAGGTGGAAGGTAATGCTTCTGTTTTTGTTGTAGTTGACCGTTTCTCTAAATATGCTGTGTTTATGGCCGCACCAAGTGCGTGCCCAGCTGATGTTGCTGCTGAAATTTTCTTTAGAAATGTTGTAAAGCTGCTTGGGTTGCCAGAAGACATTGTGAGTGATCGTGACACTCGGTTCACTGCTCGTTTCTGGACAAAACTTTTCAACATGTTGGGTTCTGAATTGAAGTTCTCAACAGCAAGTTGCTCAGACGGATGGTCAGACCGATAGGATAAATGCCTTACTGGAGGAATATCTAAGGCACTATGTGACTGCAAGCCAGAAAAATTGGGTGGATTTACTTGATGCAGCCCAGTTTTGTTACACACAACTTGCACAAATCTTCGGCAACGGGAATGAGTCCGTTCGAGCTGGTGCTTGGCCAGCAGCCCTTAACTCCTCATGGGGTTGCTGTCCAGAATGAAGGAAAGTGCCCTGCAGCTCATCGATTTGCTAAGTCGAAGCAGGAGCTGATTGAGGAAGCTCGGGACAGCTTGACTCTAGCTCAGCACCGAATGAAGAAGTATGCTGATATGGGTAGAAGGGATGTTGAGTTCCAGGTTGGCTCGGGACAGCTTGACTCTAACTCCTCAGATTTGGAAGAAGGTCAGTTCCAAGACAGTGCATCGTGGCTTAATTCCAAAATATGATGGACCCTTTGAGATAATCAAACGTGTTGGCAAGGTTGCTTACCGGTTGAAGCTGCCTGACAGACTGAAAGTCCATCCTACCTTCCATGTGAGTTTCCTGAAAAAATTCACCAAGGATGAGCTTGATGAAGGAAGGAGGCAAGCTAAACGTGCCACAAAACCGTGCTAAACACGCAGCGGAACTAAGCAAATGGTGGATTGTGATGGCCTAGCACACTAGCTAGTCAGCCAACTCATTTTGGGTCACGCACAAGCAATAGGCAACAAATGAAAACGAAAGGAAAACGAAGAACACAGCAATTTACAGCCAAAAACGGCCAACCTTTGTATCACTATCGTACAAGCATACAACAGGGACTTTTTCACAAACACCCGGTGTGCAACACAAAGCCAAGGTTCGTCTCCAACGTTCTGTTACATTCCACCTTGGTTGCTGACTACCGGGTCTATCTATGGGGCATAGGGGACAATTGACAAGACCCAACCGTTGGCCACTATCAGCACAAATAGGGGACACGGGAAAGTGGGTCGTTGTGGCAGCTTTGCTGTCCACCCAGTCAGCCCCGCACGAAAAGGAAATGACTGCTGCTGTGCATTGCCTTGAGGTGTGGAAACATTACTTGTTGGGAACCAAGTTCACCGTCATCACCGATAATGTGGCAAATACCTACGTCAAGTCCCAAAAGAAGTTGACCCCGAAGCAGGAAGCAGGCTAGATGGCAAGAATATTTGGCTGAATTTGATTTCAAGTGGTAGCACAAGCCCGGGAAAGAGAATGCCGTGGCAGATGCACTTAGCCAAAAACAAGTGAGGGAGTATATTGCTGCACTGGTAGCTGTGGAAACAGATTTTGTGGAACGGGTGAAACAATCTGCCCATGCCGATGCCGTGTACATGAAAATGGCACAACAGGTAAAGGATGGGCTGGTTCGCAGGTATTGGCTGGAAAATGACCTACTCTATGCAAAGAGTGGTCGGCTTTATGTACCTACCGGCTTATTGAGACAGCAGCTGCTCAGAGAGACCCATGACACATTGTGGGCAGGTCATCCAGGTGTGGAACGAACCAGAGCACTGCTGGCCAGAAAATTTTATTGGCCAAAGCTGGATGACGATGTGGAGTTTTATGTGAAGTCCTGCTTGGTATGCCAACAGGACAAGATAGATAAGAGAAAGGCAGGAGGCCTACTACAACCTTTACCGATACCGGAGAGGCCGTGGCAGTCCATAAGGTTTTTATGGATTTCATCTCTGGGTTCCCAAAGGTGGAAGGTAATGCTTTTGTTTTTGTTGTAGTTGACCGTTTCTCTAAATATGCTGTGTTTATGACCGCACCAAGTGCGTGCCCAGTTGATGTTGCTGCTGAACTTTTCTTTAGAAATGTTGTAAAGCTGTTTGGGCTGCTAGAAGACATTGTGAATGATCGTGACACTCGGTTCACTAGTCGTTTCTGGACCACACTTTTCAACATGTTGGGTTCTGAATTGAAGTTCTCAATAGCAGCACATCCTCAGATGGATGGTCAGACCGATAGGATAAATGCCTTACTGGAGGAATATCTAAGGCACTATGTGACTGCAAGCTAGAAAAATTGGGTGGATTTACTTGATGCAGCCCAGTTTTGTTACAACTTGCACAAATCTTCGGCAACGGGAATGAGTCCGTTCGAGCTGGTACTTGGCCAGCAGCCCTTAACTCCTTATGGGGTTGCTGTCCAGAATGAAGGAAAGTGCCCTGCAGCTAACTACATCGGTTTGCTATGTCGAAGCAGGAGCTGATTGAGGAAGCTCGGGACAGCTTGACTCTAGCTCAGCACCGAATGAAGAAGTATGCTGATATGGGTAGAAGGGATGTTGAGTTCCAGGTTGGTGACTTGGTGATGCTCAAACTAACTCCTCAGATTCGGAAGAAGGTCAGTTCCAAGACAGTGCATCGTGGCTTAATTCTGAAATATGATGGACCCTTTGAGGTAATCAAACGTGTTGGCAAGGTTGCTTACCGGTTGAAGCTGCCTGATAGACTGAAAGTCCATCCTACCTTCCATGTGAGTTTCCTAAAAAAATTCAACAAGGATGAGCTTGATGAAGGAAGGAGGCAAGCTAAACGTGCCCCACTCGTTTTAAGGAAGCAATTCGAAAAAGAGGCTTCCAAGGTGCTGGATCACCGAACCATGGGGCAAAGTAAGAAGAACCGCAGGACCGACTACTTGATTCATTGAAAGGGGGAAACGGAGGCTGATGCGACTTGGGAATGAGATGTGAGGACTTTGTGGCAATTTGAGGATGACATTGCAGCTTATTGGGAAGCTCAGAAAGCTGATGGGTCGACGAGGGCGTCAACCTCTTCAAGTGGGGGAGCTTTGTTAGCTTGGCTTGATTTCACCCTTCGGCAAAGCTGCGTGCATGCCTGGATAACTGGCCTTAGACGTCAATAAGGACAGAGGCCGTCGGCAAAGGTAGTATGCGAGAATTGAAAACGGAGGTGGGCCGACTTGAGCCGTTTTCGTGCTAAGTATTTTTGACTTATGCATTCAAGGTTTGGAAGTCCTTAGGGAAGATTTGGTAGCAATTGGAGCAACTTTAATTGGGTCTAAGGTGGCCCGAACGCCTCCCCTGATTTTAAATTATTCAGTATCTACTGCTGTCACTTGGGGTTTTTTTTTCCAAACCTTATATAGGGAAGGTATGCTCACTCACTTCCTGGGTAGCTGGTGGGGTTGGCCACCGGGCGGGCATGGCAGCCCGTGAGCATGGCTGGGAACCTTTTCCCATGTCCTAAGAGTGCTATAGGCATGGTCGTGTTGGCTTAGGGACGGATGTTATTGGCAAACGTTGGTGTTGGGCAGCCGATAGGCACTTTGAGCTGGGATACGTGGGCAGTGCTGCACGGTAGGCACGTGCATGGACCGATGGTTAGCCGAGCTTGGCAAATTGTGTTCCTTGATGTTGGCTAGCTGCATGGGCTTCTTGGAAAGAGCTAGCCCCCTTGGCATGATTTCACCCATCGGCAAAGCTGCGTGCATGCTTGGCCCAACTGGCCTGCACGTTGGCCAGGCAGACTGCCTCGGCAAAGGCAGTGTGCGAGAATTGAAAACGGAGGTGGGCCGACTTGAGCCGTTTTTGTGCTAAGTATTTTTGACTTATGCATTCAAGGTTTGGAAGTCCTTAGGGAAGATTTGGCAGCAATTGGAGCCACTTTAATTGGGTCTAAGGTGGCCCGAACGCCTCTCCTGATTTTCAATTATTCAGTATCTACTGCTGTCACTTCGGGATTTTTTTCCAAGCCTTATATAGGGAAGGTATGCTCACTCACTCTCCTGGGTGGCCGATGGGGTTGGCCACCGAGCGGGCATGGCAGCCCATGAGCATGGCTGGGAACCTTCCCCCATGTCCTAAGAGTGCTAGGCATGGTCGTGTTGGCTTAGGGACGGATGTTGTTGGCAAACGTTGGTGTTGGACAGCCGGTAGGCACGTTGAGCTGGGAAACGTGGGCAGTGCTGCACGGTAGGCACGTGCATGGACCGATGGTTAGCCGAGCTTGGCAAATTGTGTTCCTTGATGTTGGGTAGCTGCATGGGCTTCTTGGCAAGGGCTGTGCAAGACGTGAACCGCGAGGTTATTGCTGGAAATCTGCTGAGCAGCCCTGGGCGGTTGGCCTTGGCGGTTACCAGGTAGCCCCAAACGTGGGGGCTGACTGGGTGGACAGCAAAGCTGCCACAACGACCCACTTCCCCGTGTCCCCCATTTGTGCTGGTAGTGGCCAACGGTTGAGCCTTGTCAACCGTCCCCTATGCCCCATAGAGAGACCCGCTAGTCAGCAACCAAGGTAAAACAGAACTAACAGATGTGTATAAGAATCTTGGCTTTGTACCAGGGTGTTTGTGAAAAAGTCCCTGTTGTATGCTTGTGCGATAGTGATACAAAGGTTGGCCATTTTTGGCTGTAAATTGCTGTGTGCTTCATTTTCCTTTCGTTTTCATTTGTTGCCTATTGCTTGTGCATGACCCAAAACGAGTTGGCTGACTAGCTAGTGTGCTAGGCCATCACAATCCCGTTTGCTTAGTTCTGCTGCATGTTTAGCACGATTTTGTTAGCCCCCTTGGCATGATTTCACCCATCGGCAAAGCTGCGTGCATGCTTGGCCCAACTGGCCTGCACGTCGGCTAGGCAGACTACCCGTCGGCAATGGCAGTGTGCGAGAATTAAAAACGGAGGTGGGCCGACTTGAGCCGTTTTCGTGCTAAGTGGTTTTTACTTATGCATTCAAGGTTTGGAAGTCCTTAGGAAAGATTTGGCAGCAATTGGAGCAACTTTAATTGGGTCTAAGGTGGCTCGAACGCCTCCCCTAATTTTTTTAATTATTCAGTATCTACTGCTGTTACTTGGGGTTTTTTTTCCAAGCCTTATATAGGGAAGGTATGCTCACTCACTTCCGGGGTGGCCGGTGGGGTTGGCCACCGGGCAGGCATGGCAGCCCGTGAGCATGGCTGGGAACCTTCCCCCATGTCCTAAGAGTGCTAGGCATGGTCGTGTTGGCTTAGGGACGAAAGTTGTTGGCAAACGTTGGTGTTGGGCAGCCGATATGCACGTTGAGCTGGGAAACGTGAGCAGTGCTACACGGTTGGCACGTGCATTGACCGATGGTTAGCCGAGCTTGGCAAATTGTGTTCCTTGATGTTGGCTAGCTGCATGGGCTTCTTGGCAAGGGCTGTGCAAGACGTGAACCGCGAGGTTGTTGCTGGAAATCCGGGGAAGTTGGGCCTTGTCAACCGTCCCCTATGACCCATAGATAGACCCGGTAGTCAGCAACCAAGGTAGAACGTAACAGAACGCTTGAGAAAAACCTTGGCTTTGTGCTGCACACCGGGTGTTTGTGAAAAGTCCCTGTTGTATGCTTGTGCGATAGTGATACAAAGGTTGGCCATTTTTTGTTGTAAATTGCTGTGTGCTTCGTTTTCCTTTCGTTTTCATTTGTTGCCTATTGCTTGTGCGTGACCCAAAACGAGTTGGCTGACTAGCTAGTGTGCTAGGCCATCACAATCCCGTTTGCTTAGTTTCGCTGCGTGTTTAGCACGGTTTTGTGACAATTTTGGTATTAGAGCACGGTTGTGCTTGGGTGGTGCTGCAAAAATGGCTCACGATATACCAATGGGCAGTGGCAACTCTATCCCAGAAAGAATGACCCGTCAAGAGCAAGCTTTCTCACAATTGATGGAACGGCTAGGCGATTTGCCTGCTGGTTACGTTTTGATGGTTGACTTGCGTGCACATTCTTGGGAGATAAAGGGCATCTCAACTGTTCTGAGGGAGCATATGCGAACGGTGGATGCTACTCTTGACTCCTTGAGGCAAGACTTGTCCGTGACTAAGAAGGCCGTTGCCTCTGGTGCTGGGACAGAGGCGTCGTCAAGCAAAACGACAAAAACGAGAGTGAAGGTACCAGAACCAAAGGCCTTCGAAGGTGCACGAAGTGCCAAAGAATTAGAAAATTTCTTGTGGGATCTGGAACAATACTTCGTGGCAGCCGGTGTGCCCGATGAAGAGAAAGTCTCCATAACCAGCATGTACTTGGCGGGTGACGCAAAGCTTTGGTGGAGAACGATGGCAAACGACCCAAAAATCAATCAAATTTTGTCCTGGTCGGACCGAAGGATGAATTGAAGAAGCAGTTTCAGCCGACGAACACCTCATGGCTTGCCAGAGATGCCCTGAGGCGGCTGAAACATTCTGGCAGTGTTCGGGACTACGTCAAGGACTTCTCTTCCTTGATGTTGGACGTGAGGGACATGTCAGACGAAAGAACCTGACAAGCTCTTCAATTTCATGGCTGGTCTTCAAACTTGGGCCCAGGCGGAGTTGCTTCGGCAAGGGGTTCAAAACTTGCCCCAAGCCGTAGCGGCTGCCGACAGGTTGGTGGATTTTAAGACCCTCCCGACCCAAGAGAAGAAACGGGACAAGAAATGCAAGGGTAAGGAGTCGAAAGATGGCAAGTGGCCACAGAAAAAGAAACAAAATGGGGCTGAACGGGAACGACGAAGGCTGGAAACGAAACGGGTTTCAAACCAGCCAACAAGAAGAAGGGTGGTTGCTTCATTTGCGGTGGCCCTCATCTAATGCGTGAATGCCCCAAACGTGAGAAGGTGAACGCCATTGTGGCAGAAACAAATGATGGTGATGTTCCTGCCCCGACTTGCATAAACCCGTTGATGTTGGTGAGTGCCATTACTACTGAAAAATCTATCCCGGCCCGTGATGGCTTGCTATATGTCCAGGCAAAGGTGAATGGCATGGACGTTTTGGCCATGGTTGATACTGGGGAAACTCAATCCCAGCTTTGTGACTGGATGCGAAGTCCGCCGATTAAAGTTGGAATTGAAGAAACACGGGTACCGTATCAAGGCGGTAAATTTAGAAGCACAGCCAGTGCTTGGTGTTGCATCAGTGGAGCTGACGCTTGGCCTGTGGAGTGGCATGTGTAGTCTGATGGCAGTCCCGTTAGACGATTTCGACTTGATATTGGGGAAGGAGTTCATGGCTACGAACAAAATCTTCCCAATTCCTCATTTGGACGGCATAATGATTGCCGATGAAAGGTGCCCAACTTTCTTACCTTCTGTTTGTGTTAATGCTAATGTTGTTGCTGGTCCTTCGTCTAGAAACGACAGGGACAAACGGGGTGGCCAAATTTCGGCCATACAATTGGAGAATGGCTTGAAACGTGGGGAAACTACTTACCTTGCGGCCTTGGTTGAGATCAAGCCTGATGTGTTCCAAGAGGTGCCGGATTGTTGTGCGGCGGTGCTGGATGAATTTGTGGATGTCATGCCAGCCGAACTGCCTAAGATGCGAGTTATGCCCCCGAAACGTGCTATTGATCATCATATTGAACTGATTCCTGGAGCAATACCCCCAGCTCAGGCTCCTTATCGAATGTCCCCAATGGAGCTGCTCGAACTGAGGAAACAGCTTGATGATTTGCTGGACAGTGGCCTCATTCGTCCCTCCAAAGCTCCATATGGTGCCCCAGCTCTGTTTCAGAAAAAGGCAGATGGTTCCTTGCTGTTTTGCATAGACTACCGTGTCCTCAACAAGCTGACTATCAAAAACAAGTACCCAATTCGTAACACTCTTGATTTATTTGATAAGCTAGCTAGGGCAAAAATCTATACCAAGATAGATTTGAGGGCTGGGTATTGGCAAGTCCGTATAGCGGAAGGGGATGAGGGAAAAACTACTGTTATAACTAGATATGGAGCCTATGAGTTTCTGGTCATGCCGTTTGGGCTGACAAAAGCTCCAGCTACGTTTTGTAATCTCATGAATGATGTTTTATATGAATATCTAGACAAGTTTGTTGTTGTGTACTTGGATGATACTCTTGTCATATATTCTGAAACGTTGGATGATCATGTTGCACATTTGAGAGCTGTGTTTGCCAGGTTAAGGGAACACGAGCTCTATGTTAAAAAGGAGAAATGTGAGTTTTGTCGGGAAACGATAACATTTCTTGGCCATATAATCAGCAATGGCCTAGTGAAAATGGGCCCTAAAAAAATTGAGGCTGTGATTGATTGGGCAGCCCCAACGACGGTTCCAGAATTGAGATCGTTCCTTGGCTTAGCAAATTATTACCGACGGTTTATCAAGGGTTATTCAAAGCTGGTGGCTCCCTTGACTGATTTGCTAAAGAAGGAGAAACGATGGAGCTGGGATGATGACTGTGAAACGGCCTTCAAGCTGTTGAAGGAGGCCGTTGCTTCTGAACCAGTTCTTGGTTTGCCAGAATTCAGCTTGCCGTTTGAAGTGCATACGGATGCCAGTGACAGGGCCATTGGTGGAGTGCTTGTCCAAATGGCCATCCAATTGCCTACGAGAGCCGAAAGCTGAAAGACTGTGAAACACATCTTATCGAGATACAGCACCCACGAAAAGGAAATGACTGCTGTTGTGCATTGCCTTGAAGTGTGGAAACATTACTTGTTGGGAACCAAGTTCACCGTTATCACCGATAATGTGGCAATTACCTACTTCAAGTCCCAAAAGAAGTTGACCCCGAGGCTAGATGGCAAGAATATTTGGCTGAATTTGATTTCGAGTGGTTGCACAAGCCCGGGACAGAGAATGCTGTGGTAGATGCACTTAGCCAAAAACAAGTGGGGGAGTATATTGCTGCACTGGTAGCTGTGGAAACAGATTTTGTGGAACGGGTGAAACAATCTGCCCATGCCGATGCCGTGTACATGAAAACGGCACAACAAGTAAAGGATGGGCTGGTTCGCAGGTATTGGCTGGAAAACAACCTACTCTATGCAAAGGGTGGTCGACTTTTTGTACCTACCGGCTTATTGAGACAGCAGCTGCTCAGAGAGACCCATGACACATTTGTGGCAGGTCATCCAGGTGTGGAACGAACCAGAGCACTGCTGGCCAGAAGCCAATTTTATTGGCCAAAGCTGGATGACGATGTGAAGTCTTATGTGAAGTCCTGCTTGGTATGCCAACAAGACAAGACTGAAAAGAGAAAGGCAGGAGGCCTACTACAACCTTTACCGATACCGGAGAGGCCGTGGCAGTCGGTTTCGATGGATTTCTTCTCTGGTTCCCAAAGGTGGAAGGTAATGCTTCTGTTTTTGTTGTAGTTGACCGTTTCTCTAAATATGCTGTGTTTATGGCCGCACCAAGTGCGTGCCCAGTTGATGTTGCTGCTGAGCTTTTCTTTAGAAATGTTGTGAAGCTGTTTGGGTTGCCAGAAGACATTGTGAGTGATCGTGACACTCGGTTCACTGGTCATTTCTGGACCACACTTGTTCTGAATTGAAGTTCTCAACAGCAGCACATCCTCAGACGGATGGTCAGACCGAGTGGATAAATGCCTTACTGGAGGAATATCTAAGGCACTATGTGACTGCAAGCCAGAAAAATTGGGTGGATTTACTTGATGCAACTAGGAAAGCATCCCAGTTTTGTTACAACTTGCACAAATCTTCGACAACAGGAATGAGTCCGTTCGAGCTGGTGCTTGGCCAGCAGCCCTTAACTCCTCATGGGGTTGCTGTCCAGAATGAAGGAAAGTGTCCTGCAGCTCATCGGTTTGCTAAGTCGAAGCAGGAGCTGATTGAGGAAGCTCGGGACAGCTTGACTCTAGCTCAGCACCGAATGAAGAAGTATGCTGATATGGGTAGAAGAGATGTTGAGTTCCAGGTTGGTGACTTGGTGATGCTCAAACTAACTCCTCAGATTTGGAAGAAGGTCAGTTCCAAGACAGTGCATCGTGGCTTAATTCTGAAATATGACAGACCCTTTGAGGTAATCAAACGTGTTGGCAAGGTTGCTTACCGGTTGAAGCTGCCTGACAGACTGAAAGTCCATCCTAATATTTTCCAAACCTTATTTTGATGATGACATAAACACTGAACTCTGTAAAACAAGCTTTTGCAGGAACAGATCTTTCGGACGCACAGGACCGTGTCTGCCGAACTAGGACAAAACTCCTCGGACGCATTACATCGTCAGAACAAACTGGCAGAAAGAATGGGATCCTACTGCCTTTCTTTCGGATGCTCAGGACCGTCCGAAACCTCTATCGGACGAATGACCGGACGCATGCTCGGACGTCCGAACGAAGCCTCTCAACAACACTGAAAGAAGATCGGACGCTTCCTCGGACGCATTCAATCCCTCTCGAACGTCCGAAACTCCAACGGCTATTTCTTGTGCATTTATTACTTAGCCGTTAGGAAGTAGTTGAAACCACTATTTATTGCTCTTATAAATAGGGGCTTTAATAACCTGAAGAGAGCATCTAATACATTGAATACAAGCCTAAGAAAAGAGTAATTTGAGTGCAAATTGACTATAGTGCTTTGTTGTATTAGTGTGAAGTTGTGAGTGCAATTCAACTTTGAGTGGAGTGATAATCTTGTATGAAAGTGAGGTTGTAAGTAAGATTCTTGGCTCAACTAAAAGAGTTTTAGTGACAGATGAGCAAGAACTTCCCAACTTTGTAAAGATTATTGGCTCACCAAGTGTGTGAAGCATTCAAGAAATTTGATACTTCAAGCTTGCTAGCTTGGAAGTATTGTTTGTTCAATTTTTCTCTCTTTACTTTACTGTTCTAGTAAATTTATTATATCTGCAGTTAAATTAAAAAGCTCACTATTTTCTGAAAGCATAATTTTTAGAAACCTAATTCACCCCCCCTCTTAGGTTGCTTTGGGACCAACCCCTTCCATGTGAGTTTCCTGAAAAAATTCAACAAGGATGAGCTTGATGAAGGAAGGAGGCAAGCTAAAGATGCCCCACCCGTTATAAGAAAGCAATTCGAAAATGAGGCTTCCAAGGTGCTGGATCACAGAACCATGGGGCAAAGTAAGAAGAACCGCAGGACCGACTACTTGATTCATTGGAAGATGTGAGACAGAGGCTGATGCGACTTGGGAAGGAGATGTGACTTTGTGGCAATTTGAGAATGACATTGCAGCTTATTGGGAAGCTCAGAAAGCTGATGGGTCGAAGAGGGCGTCAACCTCTTCAAGTGGGGGAGGTTTGTTAGCCCCCTTGGCATGATTTCACCCATCGGCAAAGCTGCGTGCATGCCTGGCCCAACTGGCCTGCACGTCGGCTAGGCAGACTGCCCGTCGGCAAAGGCAGTGTGAGAGAATTGAAAACGGAGGTGGGCCGACTTGAGCCGTTTTCGTGCTAAGTGTTTTTGACTTATGCATTCAAGGTTTGGAAGTCCTTAGGGAAGATTTGGCAGCAATTGGAGCAACTTTAATTGGGTCTAAGGTGGCCCGGCTCAACGTGCCTATCGGCTGGGCCAACACCAACCTGTCTGCCATACACATCTTTTCCAAGCCTTATATAGGGAAGGTATGCTCACTCACTTCTGGGGTGGCCGGTGGGGTTGGCCACCGGGGGGGCATGGCAGCCCGTGAGCATGGCTGGGAACCTTTCCCCATGTCCTAAGAGTGCTAGGCATGGTCGTGTTGGCTTAGGGACGGATGTTGTTGACATCATTGCAAACGTTGGTGTTGGGCAGCCGATAGGCACGTTGAGCTGGGAAACGTGGGCAGTGCTGCACGGTAGGCACGTGCATGGACCGATGGTTAGCCGAGCTTGGTAAATTGTGTTCCTTGATGTTGGCTAGCTGCATGGGCTTCTTGGCAAGGGCTGTGCAAGACGTGAACAGCGAGGTTGTTGCTGGAAATCCGCTGAGCAGCCCTGGGCGGTTACCAGGCAGCCCCAAACGTGGGGGCTGACTGGGTGGACAGCAAAGCTGCCACAACGACCCACTTCCCCGTGTCCCCCATTTGTGCTGGTAGTGGCCAACGGTTGGGCCTTGTCAACTTTCCCCTATGCCCCATAGATAGACCCTGCCTCCGTAGGAAGCACCGATCACGTTTCCCCGTTGGAGACGAACCTTGGCTTTGTGCTGCACACCGGGTGTTTGTGAAAAAGTCCCTGTTGTATGCTTGTGCGATAGTGATACAAAGGTTGGCCATTTTTGGCTGTAAATTGCTGTGTGCTTCGTTTTCCTTTCGTTCTGTGATCGTTCATTTGTTGCCTATTGCTTGTGCGTGACCCAAAATGAGTTGGCTAACTAGCTAGTGTGGTAGGCCATCACAATCCCGTTTGCTTAGTTCCGCTGCATGTTTAGCACGGTTTTGTGACAATTTACCAACAAAATAAGTTAATTATAACTTTCATGACTACTATCCTTATCTTAGATTCTTTATTGTATACAAAATTGTCCAACTTAATCGACTAATATTTATTTCAAATCCCCAGTTATATTATTTTTTCCAAAACTGGACCAAAAATGTAATATCATTAAGATAGATGTAAGAAAACAAATACAAAACTTCACATTTTTTTTAAATCAATAAACACTTAATAAAATTTCAAATTTTATTGTCGAATTTTCTACCTGCTCATTAATTTTTACTTGCAGCCTAGTTCAATCCGACAAACTCATAATTATAATTAAAGAATCAAAATACCACAAAAGTTACACTCTTGGACACATCAGAATTCAAGATTATGTCATTTATATCCTTTTGTATTTAATATATGTTATATGTACAAGACAAAGGCATGTGCAATGCTTGTGATATTTCTATATGAAAATTTAAAATTGAAGGCACGCGATTTCGTGACCTAGACAAAAATCTATTCAATTTAAACTGTGAATCCAATCTCAATAAATCAATCAAAACTCATATGATCGAATTCATAATTTAAATAAACGAAACTAGAGAAAAATGGTGATATTTTAATTTAAAAATTTAAAGTCCTGGCACATAACTCCTTAAGTTAGACAAATATCCACTAAATTCCAAAGAATGAAGCAAATCCAAATTATTTTAAGAAAACTCAAATGGCCAAATTCATAATACATGTTCCTAGCCCTTCCCATTCCTGCAGCACTTTCTCTCTTCTCTTATAACTCTAATTCAACCATAGAAATAAAGCTATTAGGAGAAGAAGAAAAATGAAGTGGTAGGAAATTTATACAGAATTTAGCTTCATAAGATTTGGCCAAATGTTGCAACGTTACATCCACTTGACTCACAAACAAACCAGAAAACCTATTTTTTTTTTTTTTTTTGGCATATTCAAGAATTGCTTGTTATACACCCAAGTTCTTAGTTTTCAAAATGGAAAACAATTAAAGTTGAAATCACACTTGATGACATAAACTTTCCCAGAATTTTCATCAAATTAAATTTGTAAATTTGCAAATTCATTCAAATCCTTTGAATTTATTTTTTTTGAAATATAATTTGCTGTAAAAATTTTGAACCATAAAAATCTGGGTTTTGACAATTGGTCGTTTTATATTTTTATTAGGCATATAAAATTTTCAATTGTTTTATTTGTGACATCTAACTGAATTACATTTGAAGGGGTATTTGAAAATTTCATAGCTTCAGGATATCCTTTTATTATGTATTCTATATAGTTATACATAAAGAATTACAAAACCTATCTGGAGAATAATAATCTATTTTGTGCAACAGTTGTAGCTTTAAAATAATACGAACAAATTAAATTAACATGACTAGTATCCTTATGTTGCTTAGATTATTTTTTCATATACAAAAATCGTCCAACTTAGTCAATGGATATTTATTTCACATAACAAATTACAGTAATTTTTTCTGAAGCCGGATCATAAAGTAATAATATTTAGATAGATGAAAGAAAACAAGTACAAAATTATACATTTTCTTTTATGCAAAAAAAAAAAAAAAATTCAATAAAATTGCTAATACTAGAAAATAATTTTCTACCTGCTCATTAATTTTTGTTCGTGACCTCGTTCAATCCGACAAACTCATAATTATGTTACTAAAAAATCAAAACACCAAAAAAGTTGCAATATCTTTTTCTCTTGGATGCATCAAAACTGAAGATTATGTCATCTATATCCATTAATGTTTGTATTATACATACAAGATAAATGCATGTGAGGCGCAGGTGATATATCTCCAGTAGAATTTAAAATTCGAGGTTCCGAATTTCACCCATTAGACAAAAATTTATTAAATTTCTGAAAATAAATCAAATCCCAATAATCAAAACAAAAACTCATATCACCAAATTTATAATTTAAATCGTCTAAACAGGAAATAGAGTGATATTTCTATTTGAAAATTGAAAATTCTAGCCACATGACTCCAACAATTAGACAAAAAGAAGGTAAATTCCACAAAATGAAGAAAATCCCGATAAATATACCAAAACACAACTGACCAAATTCATAATTCAAATAATCCATACAAGAAAAAAGGAGTTCCTATAAAAAATTAAGATAGAATACAAAATTACATAAATCGGCGAGCCATTTCTAATATATATACACATATATGGTATTGAGAATGTTTAATAGGAATGAAACTAAAGAAGAATAATACAATCTTACCTAATGGTTGTTAATCAGATGTGAGGAAGGAAGAGTTGGACTGGTAATTTGGATTACGAGGAAATGAAATTATAATTTCAAGATTGGAATTAGACTACAAAAAATAATATTTCTTTCAGGCAAGAAGGTTTGGTTTATAGGATTGGTACATTGAGGGCTAGAATGGTATAACGAGGTAAGGTGCCCCAGAAAAAAGATTGTAATAAAGGATAAAGAGAAGGGAGAGTGTTTCTTAGAAAGGATCAAATAGTTTTTGGGATAGGAGAATTGGGTAATTGGGAAATTGGTGTAATGGACCACTTTGAATCAACCGCTTGCCTGTTTCTCAACAAGGCTTTATAACTAAATGTGAAATTTACAAGGTCATAACCTTAAATTACACCCTAGAATACAAAAATCACTCATATAGATATCCTAAAAATTATTCAAAATACAAAAGCTCTTAAATCGGATAGAAAACTAATGAACATAGTTGCGACATTCTAAAATTTATTATACATAATCACACCATAAAACATTGAAACTACCTATTTGGTATACAAGCAGCAAGAGTAATCTCATATGATAGATTCATTCAGATTTCATTGATCTATCTAGATTTATAACTAAAATTTGCCAGAATAGAATAATAGATTTTCAAGAAAATAAGTAGAAGCTCAACTCATTCTCAAAGTTCTTCTGGCAATGGCCATTCCTCTTCCTCCAACCCTTTCTATCATCTATTCCTCACTCTTATTCAACCATAGTAAAAATTTTATATGGCAAAGAAAAGAATTGAAGTGGCGGAAAATTTATATAGGTTTTAGCTTCATAGGATTTGGCAAAATGTCACAACCCTTCATGCATTTGTCACAAACGAATAATGCAACCTACATTTTTTTAAAATTTTTTTTGTTTGGAAAATCAAGAATTGCTTATTAAAACCCCAAACTCACAGTTACTCAAAATAAAAAATAATTAAAGATTGATATCACATTTGATCACAAAAACTTTCCAAAATTTTAATCGAATTCAATTTGCAAATTCTCAAAACCAATCAAATCCTTCAAAAATTATTGGAAATATAAATATGTAGAAAATTCAAGCATTAAAAAATTGGATCTCACAATTTGTCTTCCCACGATTTTTATTAGACATTTCAGTTATTCTTCTCGGGACATCTAACTGAGTTAGATATCAAAAGTTATTTCTGAAAGTGTATGGCTTGAAGATATCCTTTTACAATGTATTCTTCATATAATAATATATGCATAAACAATCAAGAAACCAGCGTGGATAATTATAATTGATTTCGTGCAACTAATCTTCTTTCAAAATAATACCGACATAATAAGTTAATTGTATCTTGCATGACTACGATCCTTCTCTTAGACTCTTTATTCTATACAAAATTGTCCATCTTAATCGACAAATATTTATTTCTAAAACTCGAGCAAAAATGTAATATCATTATGATAAATAAAATAAAACAAACATCAAACTTCACATTTTGATTTTTGTAATAAAAACTTTGTAAAATTTCAAATTCTAACATAGAAATTTCTACATGCTCATTAAGTTTTACTTGCGACCTCGTTCAATCCGACAAACTCATAATTATAATTAAAGAATCAAAATGCCACAAAAGTTACATTCTAGGATACATCGAAATTCAAGATTGTTTCATTTATATCCTCTAATATATATTATTTAAGATACAAGATAAAGGCACGTGCAACGCATGTGACATGTCTATTTGAAAATTTAAATTTGAAGCCATACAATTTCCTCAACTAGACAAAAATCTATTAAATTTAAACAATGAATCAAATCTCAATAAATAAATCAAAACTCATATCACCAAATTCATAATTAACGTCATTCAAACTTGAAAAAAATAGTGATATTTGAATTTGAAAATTTAAAGTCAAGGCACATGACTCCATCAGTTAGACAAAAATCTACTAAATTCCATTGAATGAGGCAAATCCAAATTATTATAAGAAAACACAAATGGCCAAATTCATAATATAAGTTCTTGGCCCTTCCCTCTTCCTCCAACACTTTCTCTCCTCCCTTTATAATTCTAATGTAGCCATAGAAATAAAGCTATAGGGAGAAGAAGAGAATTGAAGTGGTAGAAAATTTATACAGGATTTTGTTTCATTGGATTTGGCCAAATGTCATAAGATTTCCACCACTTGTCACAAACAAACCACAAAACCTAACTTTTTTTTTTTTTTATTATTGCAAAATCATGATTTGCTTGTTATACTTTTGAGTTCTAATAAGACAAGAAACTGGAAAACATTTAAGGCTTGAAATCACACTTCTTGCCATAAAATTTCTAGAATTTTTATTAAATTCAATTTGTAAATTTGCAAAATCAATCAAATCCTTCGAATTGTTTTTTGAAATACAATTTACTATAAAAAATTCAAACCTTAAAATTCTGGGTTCAGACAATTGGTCATTTCAAATTTTTATTAGGCATATAAACTTTCAATTATTTTGTTCCTGACAGCTAACTAAATTGAGTCTTAATGGGTATTTTAAATTTCATGGCTTCAAGATATCTGTTTAATATATATTCTTAATAGGTACACATAAAGAATTATAAAACCACTACAGAGAATAGTAATCAATTTTGTGCAACACTTCTTGCAATAAAAAAATACCGACAAATCAAGTTAACACGACTGGTATCCATAATCGATAGATATTTATTTACTCAAATCACCAATTACCTCCAAAGCTAGATCATAAAAGTAATAATATTAGGATATAAAAAAGCAATGAAGTAGAAAACTATGCATTTTAATTTATGTATAGAACACTTGAATAAAATTACAAATAATAAAAACTAATTTTCTACCAGCTCATTAATTTTTGTTCGTGACCTCGTAATCCGACAAACTCATAACCATATAATTGAAGAATCAAAACACCAAAAAAGTTACAAAATCTATTTTCTCCTGGATACATCAAAATTAAAAATTATGTCATCCATATCCATTAATATATATTATGCATACAAGATAAAGGCACGTGAGACGCATGTGATATTTCAACATTGGAATTTAAAATTCGAGGTTCACGATTTCACCAGTTAGACAAAAATCTACTAAATTTCAAAAACTGAATAAAATTCCAATAGTCAAAACAAAACGCATATCACCAAATTTATAATTCAAATCATCTAAACATGGAAAAGAGAGTGATATTTCAATTTGAATAATTGAAACTTCATGGCACATGAGTTCATCAATTAGACAAAAAATAAGGCAAATTCCACAAAATGAAGCAAATCCCAATAAATATCTGGATTTAGAAATGACCCAATTCATAATTTAAATAATCGAAACTAGAAAAAAGAAGTTCCTATATACAATTAAGATAAAATGTAAAATTACATAAATCGGCCAACCATTTCAAATTAATATATATAGAATTGAGAATGTTTAACAATAATGAAATTAAAGAAGAATAATACAATCATACCTAATGGAGGTTAATCGGGTGTGAGGAAGGAGGAGTTGGAGTGGTAATTGGGAGTACGAGGAAACAAAACTATAATTTCAGGCAAGAAGGTTTTGCATTTATAGAGTTGGTGAGGATGGGTGGTAAAGTGGCAAAGAGAAGAGTTTGGAAAAGAGGAGAAAGAAGAGTGAGAGATTTTCTAAGAAATGATCAAATGGTTTTCGGGATAGGAGAATTGGGTAATTGGGAAATTGGTGTAACAGAGAACATTCTGATCCCCCTTTAATAAGAAGGGGTGAATCAACCACCTGCCTGGTTCTCAACAAGGTTCAAAAATTAAACATGAAATTTACAAGGTCATACACCTTAAATTACAACCGAGAATACAAAAATCACTCACACAAATACCCTAAAGATTATTCAAATTACATATGCTCTTAAGTAGGATACAAAACTAATTAACATAGTTGCAACATTCTAAAATTTATTATATAGAATCACACCAAAGAACATTAAACCTACCAATTTTGTATACAAACAAAAAAAGCAGTAACATATAATTGATTCATTAAGATTTCATTGAGCAAGCCCAGTTTATAATGAAAATTTGCCAAAGTAGATTAATAGATTATCAAGAAAATAAGCAGAAACTTAACCATTCTATAAGTTCTATAGCCCTTCCACTTTCCTTAACTCTTTCTGTCTTCTATCCCTTACTCGAATTCAACTGTAGAAAATTTTTTTAAGGAAAAGATAAGAATCGAAGTGCTACGGTGTTTCATATATAGGTTTCAGCTTCATAAGATTTGGCCAAATGTCACAACTCTTCATGCACTTGTTTTGAACAAATAATGCAGCCTACCATTTTCTTTTTTTTTTTCTGCAAAATGAAGAATTGATTATTAAACTACCGAACTCACAGTTACTCGAAATAGAAAATAATTAAAGTTTGATATCACATTTGATCACATAAACTTTCCACAATTTTAATCTAATTCAATTTGAAAATTTCCAAAATCAATCAAATCCTTCAAAATTTATTTGACATATAAATATATAGAAAATTCAAGCATTAAAAATTTGGGATCTCACAATTTGTCTTCCCATGATTTTTACTAGGCATTTGGACTTTTTAGGTATTCTTCTCGAGACATCTAACTATGCTAGATTTCAAGGGTTATTTGCAAATGTTGTGGCTTCTAGATATCCTATTACAATGTATTCTTCATATAATAATATATACATAAACAATCATGAAACCAACGTGGCCAATTATAATTGATATTTTGTGCAACCATTCTTCTTTCAAAATAATACCGACAAAATAAGTTAATTGTAACTTGGATGACTACGATCCTTATCTTAGATTCTTTATTGTATACAAAATGGTCCATCTTAAACAACAAATATTTATTTCCAAAACTGGAACAAAAGTGTAATATCATTGTGACAGAGAAAACAAAACAAATACAAAACCTTGCATTTGTTTCATGTAAAAAACACATAATAAAATTTCAAATACTATAAAGGAATTTTGTACCCGCTTATTAATTATTACATGAAACTTCATTCAATACTACAGAATCATAATTATAATCAAGGAATCGAAACAACACAAAAGCTACACTCTTGGATACATCAAAATTCAAGATTATGTCATTTATATCCTCTAATATATATTATATATCCAAGATAAAGGCACGTGCGACACATGTGATATTGCTTTTTGAAATTTTAAAAGGCACACGATTTCATCAACTAGACAAAAATCTACTAAATTTAAACATACATGAATCAAATCTCAATAAATAAATCAAAACTCATATCAACAAATTCATAATTAAAATCATCGAAACTAGAAAAAAAGTGATATTTTAATTTGAAAACTTAATGTCAAGGCACACAACTTCATCAGTTAGACAAAAATCTATTAAATTCCACAGATTGAATGAATCTGAATTATTAGAAGAAAACACAAATGACAAAATTCATAATACAAGTTCTTAGCCCTTCCTCTTCCTCCAATACTTTCCCTCTTCCCTTTATAACTCTAATTCAACCATAGAAAAAAACCTATACTGAGAAGAAGAGAATTGAAGTGGTAGAAAATTTGTACAGTATTTCGCTTCACATGATTTGGCCAAATGTAACAAGATTTCATCCACTTGTCACAAAAAAGCCACAAAACCAAACATTTTTTTTGTTTTTTTTTTTTGCAAAATCATGAATTGCTTGTTATACTCCCAAGTTCTTCGTTTTAAAACTGAAAAACAATTAAAGTTTGAAATCATACTTGAATGCCACAAACTTTCCTGAATTTTCTTCAAATTCAATTTGTATATTTGCAAAATCAATCAAATCCTTGAAATATTTTTGAAATATAATTTCCTATAAAAAATTCAAACCTTAAAATTTTGGTTTCTGACAATTGGTCATTTCATATTTTTATTAGGCATATAAACTTTTCAATTATTTTGTTCGTGATATCTAAATTAATTAGATCTGTCTTGGATTTGTAAATAAAGATGACAGCTAGACATCTTTTTATTATGTATTCTTCATATTTATACATAAAGAATTATAAAAACAATATGGAGAAAAATAATCAATCACTTCTTCAAATAAAATGATACCGATAAATCAAGTTAACACAACAATTATCCTTATCTTAGATTTTTTTTTTTGTTGTACAGAAATCGTCCAAATTAATCGACGAATATTTATTTCAAATCGCCAATTAAAATAATTTTTTTTCCAAAGCCGGATCATGAAAGTAATAATGTTAAGCTATATAAAAGCAAAGAAGTAACAGAACTATGCGTTTTCTTTTATGTAATGAACACTTCAATAAAATCACGAATAGTAGAAATTAATTTTCTACCCGCTCAATAATTTTTGTTCGTGACCTCACTCTAGAATCAAAACACCAAAAAAGTGACAATATCTATTTTCTCCTGGATACAACAAAATGAAAAATTACGTCATCTATGTCCATTAATACATATTATGCATACAAGATAAGGCACCTGAGACGCATGTGATATTTCAACTTTAGAATTTAAATTCGAGGTTCACGATTTCACCAATTAGACAAAAAGCAACTAAATTTATGAAAATGAATAAAATTCCAGCAATCAAAACAAAACCCATATCATCAAATTTATAATTTAAATCATCTAAACAAGGAAAAGAGAGTGATATTTATATTTGAAAATTGAAAATTCAACGCACATGACATCATCAATTAGACAAAAATAAGGTAAATTCCACAAAATGTAGCAAATCCCAGTAAGTGTTGCAAAACACAAATACTGACCAAATTCACAATTCAACTAATTGATACAAGAAAAAAGAAGTTCCTATATGAACTTAAGCTAAAATACAAAATTACATAAATCGGCCAACCATTTGAAATTAATATGTGCAGAATTGAGGATGTTTAACAGGAATGAAATTAAAGAAGAATAATACAATCTTATCTAGTGCGGGTTAATCGGGTGTGAGAAAGGAAGAGTGGGAGTAGTAATTGGGAGTACGAGCAAATGAAATTATAATTTCAAGATTGGAATTAGACTACAAAAATTAATATTTGTTTCAGGCAATAAGGTTTTGGGTTTATAGGGTTGGTATATTGAGGGCGGGAATGGGAGGTATGGTGGAATGGAAAAAAGATGGGAAAAGAGGATAAAGAGGAGAGAGAGTGTTTCTTAGAAAGGATCAAACAATTTTTGGGATAAGAGAATTGGGTAATTGGGTAATTGGGAAATTGGTATAACAGACCACTCTGATCCAACTTTACTAAGAATGGATGAATCAACCTGCTTGCTTGGTTTTCAACAAGTCTCTAAAACTAAACATGAATTTTACAAGGTCATACACCTTGAATTGCACCCTCGAATAAAAACATCACTCATACAGATACCCTAAAAATTATTTACAATACATAAGCTCTTAAATAGGATACAAAACTAATGAACATAGTTGCAACATTCTAAAATTTATTATATATAATCACACCAAAAAACAGTGAAATAACGAATTTGGTATACAAGCAATAAGAGTAATCTCATATAATCAATTCATTAAGATTTCATTGATCTGTCCGGATTTATAACTAAAATTTGCCAAAATATAATAATAGATTTCAAAAAAATAGTAGAAACTCAACTCAATCTAGAATTTCTTGGCCCTTTCTCTTCCTCACTCTAATTCAATCACACACAAAAAGTTATACGGAAAAGAAATGAATTGAAGTGGTAGGAAATTTATATAGGTTTTAGCTTCATATGATTCGGCCAAATGTAACAACTCTTCATGCACTTCAACTCGTGAACAAATTATGCAAGCTACCTTTTTTTTTTCTTTGGAAAATTGAGAATTGCTTAATAAAACTCTGAACTCAAAGTTACTCAAAATAAATAATAACTAAAGTCTGATATCTTATTTGATCACATAAACTTTCCACAATTTAAATCGAATTCAAGTTGAAAATTTTCAAAATCATTCATCCTCCAAAATTTATTTGAAATATAAATTCACAGGAAATTGAAGCATTAAATATTTGGGATCTCACAATTGGTCTTCCCACAATTTTTGTTAGCCATTTGGACTTTTAGTTATTCTTCTCGAGACATCTAACTGAGATAGACTTAAATGGTTATTTCCAAATGTTACGGCTTCAAGATATCCTCTTACATTCAAGTATTCATATAATAATATATGCATAAACAATCATGAAACCAACGTGGATGTGTATAATTGATTTTGTGCAACTATTCTTTCTTCAAAATAATACCGACAAAATAAGTTAATTGTAACTTGCACGACTACCTGATCCTTGTCTTATATTCTTTATTGTACACAAAATGGTCCATCTTAATCAAAAAATATTTATATCCAAAACTAGAACAAAAGTGTAATATCATTATGATAGATAAAACAAAACAAATACAAAACTTTACATTTTGTGTAATAAACACTTAATAAAATTTCAAATACTAACATGCAATTTTTCCACCTGCTCATTAATGTTCACTTGCAACCTCGTTTAATCCAACAAACTCATAAATATAATTAAAGAATCAAAACACCACAAAAGGTACACTCTTGCATACGTCGAAATTCAAGATTTTGTCTTTTATATCCTCTAATATATATTATATATACAAGATAAAGGCACGTGCGATGCATGTTATATTTCATTTCAAAAATTCAAAATTGAAGGCATATGATTTCATCAACTAGAAAAAAATCTACTAAATTTAGAAAATTTATCAAATCCCAATAAATAAATCAAAAATCATATCACCAAATTCAGTATTAAAATCATCGAAACTAGAAAAAAAGTGTGATATTTTCATTTGAAAATTTAAAGACAAGGTACAAGACTCCAATAGTTCGGGAAAAATCTACTAAATTCCACGGAATGAAGAAAATCTGAATTATTATGAGAAAGAAAGAATGAGTAAATTCATAATACAAGTTCTTTGCCCTTCCTCTTCCTCCAACACTTTCCCTCTTCCCTTTGCAACTCTAAATCAACCATAAAAATAAAGCTATAGGGAGAAGAAGAGAATCGAAGTGGTTGGAAATTTATACTGCATTTCATTTTGAATTGCTTGTTATGTTTCTGTGTTCTTCGTTTTGAAATTGGAAAACAATTGAAGTTTGAAATCACACTTGATGCCATAAACTTTCCAGAATTTTCATCAAATTCAATTTGTAAATTTTCAAAATCAATCAAATCCCTTGAATTTTTTTGAAATATAATTTACTATAAAAAAATTCAAAACATAAAAATCTAGGTTCTGACAATTGGTCGTTTCATATTTTTATTTGGCATAAAAACTTTTCATTTATTTTGTTCGTGACATCTAACTGAATTAGATCTGAAGGGGTATTTGTAAATTTCATGGCTTCATGATATCTTTTAGTTATGTGTTCTTGATAGTTATACATAGTTATACATAAAGAATTATAAAACAGATATGGAGAATAATGATAATAATGTGCAACACTACTTGAAATAAAATAATACTGAGAAATCAAGTTAACATGACTAGTTTCAATGTCTGAGAATCTTTTTTTGTATACAAAAGTCGTCCAAATTAGTCAACAGATATTTATTTCAAATCATCAATTACAGTAACTTTTTTCCAAATCTGGTTCATAAAATTAATACTATTAAGATAGATAAAAGCAAAGAAGTACAAAACCATGAATTTTCTTTTATGTAATGAACACTTCAATAAAATCACAAATAGTAGAAATTAATTTTCTACTGGCACATTAATTTTTGTTCGTGACCACGTTCAAGAATCAAAACACCAAAAAAGTTACAATATCGTATACATTTTCTCCTAGATACATCAAAATTGAAAATTAAACCATCCATATTCATCAATATATATTATACATACAAGATAAAGCCATGTGAGATGCACGTGATATTTCTACGTTAGAATTTAAAATTCGAGGTTCACGATTTCACTAAATAGACAAAATTCTACTAAATTTTAGAAAATGAATGAAATTCCAACAGTTAAAACAAAACACATATCACTAAATTTATAATTTAAATCATCTAAACAAGAAAAAAAGGGGGATGTTTATATTTGAAAATTGAAAATTCATGGCACATGACTTCATCAAAGGGACAAAAAAAAAAAGGTAAATTCCACAAAATGAAGCAAAGCCCAATAAGTATACTGAGACACAAATGACCAAATTCATAATTCAAATAATCGACACAGGAAAAAAGGAGTTCCTATAAACAATTAAGATAGAATACAAAATTACATAAATCGGCCAATCCTTTCAAATTAATATATATAGAAATTAGAATGCTTAATAGGAATCTAGAAATTAAAGAAGAATAATACAATCTTACCTAAAGGGGGTTAATTGGGTGTGAGGAAGGAGGAGTTGGAGCGGTAATTGGGACTATGGGGAAATGAAATTATAATTTCAAGATTCGAATTAGACTACAAAAATCAATATTTGTTTCAGGCAAGAAGTTTTTTGGTTTATAGGGTTGGTAAGATTGTGGGCGAGGATGGGTGGTAAAGTGGCAAAGAAAAAAGTTGGGAATGAGGAGAAAGAAAAGGGAGAGTGTTTCTTGTAACGGATCAAATGGTTTTCGGGATAGGAGAATTGGGTAATTGCGAAACTAGTGTAACAGACCATTCTGATCCTCCTTTATTATAAGGGGTGAATCAATCGCCTACTCGGTTCTCAACCAGTCTCGAAAACAATACATGAAATTTACAAGGTCATACACCTTAAATTACAACGGAGAATAAAAAAATCACTCACACAAATATCCTAAAGATTATTTAAATTACATAAGCTCTTAAATATGATACATAAACTAATGAACGTAGTTGCAACATTCTATAATTTATTATATATTGTCACACCAAAAGACATTGAAACTACCAATTTGGTGTACAAACAAAAAAAAGTAATCTCATGCAATTGATTCATTAAGATTTCATTGATCTAGCAGATTTATAATTAAAATTTGCCAAAATAGATTAATTGATTTTGAAGAAAATAAGTAGAAACTCAATTCATTCTAGATGTTCTTGGCCCTTCCTCATCCTGCAACTCTTTTTGTCATCTATTCCTTACTCCAATTCAATCGTAGAAAAAAATTTATAAGGAAAAGAAAAGAGTTGAAGTGGTAGGAAGTTATATAGGTTTTAGCTTCATAGGATTTGGCCAAATGTCACAACTCTTTATGCACATGTCACGAAAAAATAATGCAACCCAACATTTTTTTCTGAAAAATCAAGAATTGCTTATTAAACCCCCAAACTCATTATTACTCAAAATAGATAATAATTACAGTTTAATATCACATTTGATGTTACATGTCACATAAACTTTCCATAATTTTTATTAAATTCAATTTGCAAATTTTCAATATCAATCAAATCCTTCAAAAATTTTTTATTTGAAATATAAATTTATGGAAAATTCAAGCATTAAAAATTTAGGATCTCACAATTTGTCTTCCCAGGATTTTTATTTGGCATTTGGAAATTTCAGTTATTCTTTTTGGGACATCTAACTGAGTTAGATTTCATGGGGTATTCGCAAGTGTTATGGCTTCAAGATATCCTCTTGCAATGTATTCTTCATATAATAATACTATATATAAACAATCATAAAACCAAAGTGGACAATAATAATTGATTTTGGGTAATACTTTCTCCTTCCTAATAATACCAACAAAATAAGTTAATTATAACTTTCACGACTACTTCCCTTATCGTGGATTCTTTATTGTATACAAAATTGTCCAACTTAATCGACTAATATTTATTTCAAATCCCCAGTTATAGTTATTTTCCAAAACTGGAACAAAAACGTAATATAGAATCATTAAGATAGATGTAACAAAACAAATACAAAACTTCACATTTTGTTTTATTTATTAAACACTTAATAAAATTTCAATTTCTAACGTGGAATTTTCTACCAGCTCATTAATTTTTGCTTGCAACCTTGTTCAATCTAACAAACTCATAATTATAATTAAAGATTCAAAATACCACAAAAGTTACACTCTTGGATACATCAGAATTCAAGATTATGTCATTTATATGCTCTAATATATGTTATATGTACAAGACAAAGGCACGTGCAACGCACACATCTAGATTTCTATTTGAAAATTTAAAATTGAAGGCACACGATTTCGCGAACCAGATAGAAATATAATCAATTTAAACTATGAATCCTATCTCAATGAATTAATCAAAACTCATATCACTGAATTCGTAATTTAAATAATTGAAACTAGAGAAGAAGGGTGATATTTTAATTTGAAAATTTAAAGTCCAGGCACATAACTCCATATGTTAGACAAAGATCCACTAAATTTAACCAAAGAATGAAGCAAATCAAAATTATTATCAGAAAATACGAATGGCCAAATTCGTAATACATGTTACCAGCCCTTCCCATTCCTCCAGCACTGTCTCTCTTCTCTTATTACTCTAATTCTACCATAGAAATAAAGCTATTAGGAAAAGAAGATAAATGAAGTGGTAGGAAATTTATATAGGATTTAGCTTCATAAGATTTGGCCAAATGTTGCAACGTTTCACCCACTTGTCACAAACAAACCAGAAAACCTAGTGTTTTTTATTTTTTATTTTTTTGTACAATCAAGAATTGCTTGTTATACTCCCAAGTTCGTAATTGTCATAATGGAAAACAATTAAAGTTTGAAAGCACACTTGATGCCATAAACTTTCCACAATTTTCATCAAATTCAATTTGTAAATTTGCAAATTCATTCAAATCCTTTGAATATTTGTTGTTGAAATATAATTTACTATAAAAAATTCAAACCATAAAAATCTGGGCTTTGACAATTGGTTGTTTCATATTTTTATTAGGCATATAAAATTTTAAATTATTTTATTTGTGACATCAAACTAATTAGATCCGAAGGGGTATTTAAAAACTTCATGGCTTTAGGATATCCTCTTATTATGTATTATTCATAGTTATACATAAAGAATTATAAAACCTGTCTGGAGAATAATAATCAATTTTGTGCAACACTTCTAGCTTTAAAATAATACGGACAAATTAAGTTACCATGACTAGTATCCTTAGCTTAGTTTATTTTTTCATATACAAAAATCGTCCAACTTAGTCAACGGATATTTATTTCGCATAACCAATTATAGTATTTTTTTTCCAAAGCCAAATTATAAAAGTAATAATATTAAGATAGATGAAAGCAAACAAGTACAAAACTATACATTTTATTTTATGTAATAAACAATTCAATAAAATTACAAATACTAGAAAATAATTTTCCACTTGCTCATTAATTTTTGTTCGTGACCTCGTTCAATCTGACAAACTTGTAATTATGAGTTACGGAAAAATGAGAACACCAAAAAGGTTACAATATCTATTTTCTATGTCATATACATCCATTAATGTTTGTATTATACATACAAGGTAAAGGCACGTGAGGCACAGGTGATATTTCTACTTTAGAATTTCAAATTCGAGGTTTTGAATTTCACCTATTAGAAAAATATTTATTAAATTTCCAAAAATAAATCAAATCCCAATAATCAAAACAAAACTCATATCACCAAATTTATAATTTAAATCGTCTAAACAAGAAATAGAGTGTGATATTTCTAATTGAAAATTGAAAATTCTAGCCACATGACTCTATCAATTAGACAAAAAGAAGGTAAATTCCACAAAATGAAGAAATTATATAAATACACCAAAACACAAATGACCAAATTAATAATTCAAATAATCCATACAAGAAAAAAGGAGTTCCTATAAAAAATTAACATAGAATACAAAATTACATAAATCGGCGAGCCATTTCTAATATATATATTTATACACATATATTAGTATTGAGAATGTTTAATTGGAATGAAACTAAAGAAGAATAATACAATCTTACCTAATGGGTGTTAATCGGGTGTGAGGAAGGAGGAGTTGGAGTGGTAATTTGGATTACGAGGACATGAAATTATAATTTCAAGATTGGAATTAGACTCCTTAAATTAATATTTGTTTCAGGGAAGAAGGTTTTGGGTTTATAGGGTTGGTACACTGAGGGTGAGAATAGGAGGTATGGTGCCACAAAAAAAAGATTGGAAAAGAAGATAATGAGGAGGGAGAGTGTTTCTCAAAAACGATTAAATAGTTTTTGGAATAGGAGAATTGGGTAATTGGGAAATTGGTGTAACAGACCACTCTGAATCAACTGCTTGCCTGGTTCTCAACAAGGCTCTATAACTAAACACGAAATTACAAGGTCATACACCTTAAATTAAACCCTAAAATACAAAAATCACTCATATAGATATCCAAAAAATCATTCAAAATACATAACCTCTTAAATAGGATAGAAAGAAACTAATGAACATAGTTGCAACATTCTAAAATTTATTATGCATAATCACACCAAAAAACATTGAAACTACCAATTTGGTATACAGGCCGCAAGACTAATCTCATATAATAGATTCATTAAGATTTCATTGATCTATCTAGATTTATAAATAAAATTTGCCAGAATAGAATAATAGATTTTCAAGAAAATAAGTAGAAGCTCAACTCATTCCAGAAGTTCTTTGCCCTTCCTCTTCCTCCAGCCCTTTTTGTCTTCTATTCCTCACTCTAATTCAAGCATAGTAAAAAATTTATACGGAAAAGAAAAGAATTGAAGTGGCAGGAAATTTATATTGGTTTATCTTCATAGGATTTGGCCAAATGTCACAACCCTTCATGCACTTGTAACGAACGAATAATGTAACCTACAATTTTTTTTTTTGGGAAAATCAAGAATTGCTTATTATAACCTCGAACTCAAAGTTTCTCAAAATCGAAAATAATTAAAGTTTGATATCACATTTGATTTGGTCCACATAAACTTTCCAAAATTTTAATCGAATTCAATTTGCAAATTCTCAAAAGCAATCAAATCCTTTAAAATTTATTTGAAATATAAATATGTAGAAAATTCAAGCATGAAAAATTTGGGATCTCACAATTTGTCTTCCCACGATTTTTATTAGGCATTTGGACTTTTCAGTTACTCTTCTCGGGACATCTAACTGACTTAGATATCATGGGTTATTTGCAAATGTTATGTCTTGGAGATATCGTTTTACAATGTATTCTTCATATAATAATATATGCATAAATAATCAAGAAACCAATGTGGAAAATTAAATTGATTTCATGCAACAATTCTTCCTTCAAAATAATACTGACAAAATAAGTTAATTGTAACTTGCATGACTACGATCCTTCTCTTAGATTCTTTATTCTATACAAAATGGTCCATCTTAGTCGATAAATATTTATTTCTAAAACTAGAACAAAAATTTAATATCATTATGATAGATAAAATAAAACAAATACGTGAAAACTTCATATTTTGTTTTTTGTAATAAAAACTTAATAAAATTTCAAATACTAACATGGAATTTTATACATGCTCATTACTCTTTACTTGCGACCTTGTTCAATACGACAGAATCATAATTATAATCAAAGAATCAAAACACCACAAAAGTTACATTCTTGGATACATCAAAATTCAAGATTGTGTCTTTTATATCCTGTAATATACATTATATATACAAGAAAAAGGCACGTGCGACGCATTTGATATTTCTATTTTGAAAATTTAAATTTGAAGCCACAAGATTTCCTTAACTCGAGAAAAATCTACTAAATTTAAATAGTGAATCAAATCTCAATAAATAAATCAAAACTCATATTGCCAAATTCATAATTAAAATTTTCAAAACTTGAAAAAAAGAGTGATATTTGAATTTGAAAATTTAAAGTCAAGGCACACGACTCCATCAGTTAGACAAAAATCTACTAAATTCCACAGAATGAAGCAAATCCAAATTATTATAAGCCAACACAAAAGGCCAAATTCATAATATAAGTTCTTGGCCCTTCCTCTTCCTCCAACACTTTCCCTCCTCCCTTTAGAACTCTAATACGGCCATAGAAAAAAAGCTATAGGGAGAAGAAGAGAATTGAAGAGGTAGAAAATTTATACAAGATTTCGCTTCATCGTATTTGGCCAATGTCAGAGGATTACCTTCTCTTGTCACAAACAAACTACAAAACCGAACTTTTTTTTTTTTTTTTTTTGCAAAATCATGAATTGCTTGTTATGCTCCTGAGTTCTTCATTTTGAAACTAGAAAACATTTAAAGTTTGAAATCACTCTTCATGCCATAAAATTTCATGAATTTTCATAAAATTCAAATTGTAAATTTGCAAAATCAATCAAATCCTTTGAATTGTTTTTTGAAATATAATTTACTATAAAAAATTCAAACCTTAAAAATATGGGTTCTGAGAATTGGTCGTTTCATAGTTTTATTAGGCATATAAACTTTCAATTATTTTGTTCCTAAAACCTAACTAAATTAGGTCTGAATGGGTATTTGTAAATTTCATGGCTTCAAGAAAACTTTTTAATATGTATTCTTCATAGTTCTACATAAAGAATTATAAAACCAATACGGAGAATAATAATCAATTTTGTACAACACTTCTTGCAATAAAATAATACCGACAAATCAATTTAACATGACTAGTATCCATAATCGACAGATATTTATTTCAAATCACCAAATATAGCAATTTTTTTTCCAATGTCGGATCATAAGTGTATTAATATTAAGATATATAAAAGTAATGAAGTACAGAACTATGCATTTTCATTTAGGTAAAGAACACTTGAAAAATTACAAATAATAAAAATTTATTTTCTACCTGCTCATTAATTTTTGTTCGTGACCTCCTTCAATCCGACAAACTCATAACCACATAATTGAAGAATCAAAACACCAAAAAAAATACAAAATCTATTTTCTCCTGGATACATCAAAATTAAAAATTACGTCATCATATCCATTGCCTTAATATATATTATGCGTACAAGATAAAGGCACGTGAGATGCACGTGATATTTCAACTTTCGAATTTAAAATTTGAGGTTCACGATTTCACCAATTAGACAAAAATCTACTAAATTTCAAAAAAGAATTAAATTCCAACAGTCCAAACAAAACTCATATCACCAAATTTATAATTCAAATCATCTAAACAAGGAAAAGAGAGTGATATTTCAAATTGAAAATTGAAACTTCATGGCACATGAGTTCATCAATTAGACAAAAAGAAGGTAAATTCCACAAAATGAAGCAAATCCCAATAAATATACCAAAACACAAAAGACCAAATTCATAATTCAAATAATCGATACTACCTAATGGGGGTTAATTGGGTGTGAGAAAGGAGTCGGAGAGTACGAGGAAATGAAATTATAATTTCAAGATCGGAATTAGACTACGAAACTTAATAATTACTTCAGGCAAGAAAGTTGTGGATTTATAGGGTTGGTACATTGAGGGCGAGGATGGGTCTACATATATGGTAAAGTGGCAAAGAGAAAAGTTGGGAAAAGAGCAGAATAAAGAGAGAGAATGTTTCTTAGAAAGGATCAAATGGTTTTTGGGATAGGAGAATTAGGTAATTGGGAAATTGGTGTAATGGAATATTCTGATCCTCTTTTGATAAGAAGGGGTGAATCAACCACCTGCCCGGTTCTCAACAAGGTTCAAAAACTAAAAATGAAATTTACAAGGTCATACACCTTAAATTACACCCGAGAATACAAAAATCATTCACACAAATACCCTAAAGATTATTTAAACTACATAAGCTCTTAGTATGATACAAAACTAATGAACATAGTTGCAACATTCTAAAATTTATTATATAAAATCACACCAAAAAACATTAAACCTACCAATTTTGAATAGAAACAAAAAAACTAATCCCATATAATTGATTCATTAAGATTTCATTGATCAAGCCCAATTTATAACAAAAATTTGCCAAAATAGATTAATAGATTATCAAAATAAGTAGAAACTAAACTCATTCTGGAAGTTCTTAGCCCTTCCTCTTTCTCCAACTCTTTCTGTCTTCTATCCCTTACTCTAATTGAACCGTAGAATAAATATTTCAGGAAAAGATAAGAATCGAAGTGGTACGGTGTTTATATAGGTTTCAGATTCATAGTATTTGGCCAAATGTCACAACTCTTCATGCACCTGTCATGAACAATTATTGCAGCCTAGCATTTTCTTTTTTTTTTTTAACAAAATGAAGAATTGCTTAGTAAACCCCCGAAATCATAGTTACTCAAAATAGAAAATAATTAAAGTTCGATATCACATTTGATCACACAAACTTTCCACAATTTTAATCGAATTCAATTTGAAATTTTCAAAATCAATCAAATCATTCAAAATTTATTTGAAATATAAACATATAGAAAATTCTAGCATTAAAAATTTGGGATCTCACAATTTGTCTTCCCAAGATTTTATTAGGCATTTGGACCTTTTCGTTATTTTTCTCGGGACATCTAACTGTGTACAGTTATATTTCAAGGGTTATTTGCAAATTTTATGGCTTCAAGATATCCACTTACAATATATTCTTCATATAAAAATATATGCATAAACAATCATGAAACCAACGTGGACAATTATAATTGATTTCGTGCAACCATTCTCCCTTCAAAATAATACCGACAAAATAAGTTAATGGTAACTTGCATGACTTTGATCCTTATCTTCTATTCTTTATTGTATACAAAATGGTAACAAATACTTATTTCCAAAACTAGCACAAAAATGACATATCATTATGACAGGGAAAACAAAAGAAATACAAAACTTTGCATTTTGTTTTATGTAATAAACACATAATAAATTTCAAATACTAAAAAGGAATTGTCTACCGGCTCATTAATTTTTACATGCGACCTCGTTCAATAAGACAAACTCATAATTATAATTAATGAATCAAAAAACCACAAAAGTTACATCTTGTATACATCGAAATTCAAGATTATGTCATTTATATACTCTAATATATACATTATATATACAAGATAAAGGCGCGTGCAACGCATGTGATATTTCTATTTCAAAATTTAAAATTGAAGGCACACGACTTCACAACTAGACAAAAATCTACTAAATTTAAACAATGAATCAAATCTCAATAATTAAATCAATACTCATATCAAAAAACTAATAATTAAATCATTGAAACTAGAAAAAAAAGAGTGATACTTTAATTTGAAAATCAAAACTCATATCAACAAATTAATAATTAAAATCATTGAAACTAGAAAAAAGAGTGATATTTTAATTTGAAAATTTAATGTCAAGGCACACAACTTCATCAGTTAGACAAAAATCTACTAAATTCCACAGATTGAAACAAATCCGAATTATTATAAGAAAACACAAATGACCAAATTCATAATACAAGTTCTTGGCCCTTCCTCTTCCTCCAATACTTTCCATCTTCCCTTTATAACTCTAATTCATCTGGATTTGAAAAAAAAACTATAGTAAGAAGAAGAGAATTGAAGTGGTGTGTAAGAGGAAATTTGTACAGGATTTCGCTTCACAAGATTTGGCCAAATGTCACACGAATTCATCCACTTGCCACAAGAAAACCACAAAACCAAACTTTTTTTTTTTTTGGGCAAAATCATGAATTACTTGTTATACTCCCGAGTTCATCGTTTTGAAACTAGAAAGTAATTAAAGTTTAAAATCATACTTGATACCACAAACTTTCCTAAATTTTCCTCAAATTCAATTTCTAAATTTGCAAAATCAATCAAATCCTTTAAATTTTCTTGAAATATAATTTCCTATAAAAAAATTCAAACCTTAAAAATCTGGTTTCTAACAATTGGTCGTTTCTTATTTTTATTAGGCATATTAACTTTTCTATTATTTTGGTCATGACATCTAAATGAATTAGATTTGAAGGGGTATTTGTAAATTTCAGGGCTTCAAGATATCTTTTTATTACGTATTCTTCATATTTATAGATAAAGAATTATAAAACCAATATGGAGAACAATAATCAATTTTGTCAGCAACACTTCTTGAAATAAATAATACCGATAACACAACGAGTATCCTTATCTTAGAATTTTTTTTTTTTTTTTGTATATGAAAATCGTCCAAATTAATCGACGGATATTTATTTCAAATCACCAATTACAATAATTTTTTTCCAAAGCCGGATCATGTAAGTAATGATGTTAAGATATATAAATGCAAAGAAGTACAAGACTCTACGTTTTCTTTTATGTAATGAACACTTCAATAAAATCATGAATAGTATAAATTAATTTTCTACCTGCTCATTAATTTTTGTTCCTGACCTCGCTCAAGAATCAAAACACCAAAAAAGTTACGATATCTATTTTCTCCTGGATACATCAAAATTAAAAATTACGTCATCTATTTCCATTAATACATATTATGCATACAAGATAAGGCACCTGAGACGCACGTGATATTTTAACTTTAGAATTTAAAATTTGAGGTTTACTATTTCACCAATTAGACAAAAAGCTACTGAATTTACGTAAATGAATGATTAAATTCCAATAGTCAAAACAAAACTCATATCACCAAATTTATAATTTAAATCATCTAAACAAGAAAAAGAGAGTGATATTTATATTTGAAAATTGAAAATTCAACGCACATGACATCATCAATTAGACAACAATAAGGTAAATTCCACAAAAGGTAGCAAATCCCAATAATTATTGCAAAACACAAATGACCAAATTCATAATTGAAATACTCATCATAAGAAAAAAGAAGTTCCTATATGAAATTAAGATAGAATACAAAATTACATAAATCAACCAACCATTTGAAATTAATATGTGCAGAATTGAGGATGTTTAACACGAATGAAATTAAAGAAGAATAACACAATCTTACCCAGTAGGGGTTTATTCGGGTGTGAGAAATGAGGAGTAGGAGTAGTAATTGAGAGTACAAGTAAATGAAATTATAATTTCAAGATCGGAATTAGACTACAAAAATTAATATTTTTTTCAGGCAAGAAGGTTTTAGGTTTATAGGGTTGGTTGATATTGAGGGCGGGAAAGGGAGGTATGGTGGAATGGAAAAAAATGGGAAAAGAGGATAAAGAGGGGGGATAGTGTTTCTTTGAAAGGATCAAACAGTTTTTTGGGATAGGAGAATTGGGTAATTGGGAAATTGGTGTAACAGACCACTCTGATCCAACTTTATTAAGAAAGGGTGAAACAACCGCTGGCCAGGTTCTCAACAAGCCTCTAAAACTAAACATGAAATTTACAAGGTGATACACCTTAAATTACACCCTCGAATAAAAACATCATTCACATAGATAACCTAAAAATTATTTAAAATACATAAGCCCTTAAATAGGATACAAAACTATTGAACATAGTTTCAACATTCTAAAATTTATTATATATAATCACACCAAAAAATAGTGAAACAACGAATTTGGTATAGAAGCAAAAAGAGTAATCTCATATAATCGATTCATTAAGATTTCATTGATCTATCAAGATTTATAACTAAAATTTGCCAAAATAGAATAATAGATGACTTTTTTTCAAAAAAATAAGTAGAAACTCAACTCAATCTATATGTTGTTGGCCCTTTCTCTTCCTCCATCTCTTTCTGTCTTCTATTCCACACTCTAATTCAACCGTAGAAAGCAAAGTTATACAGAAAAGAAATGAATTGAAGTGCCAGGAAATTTATATAGGTTTTAGCTTCACAGAAATTAGCCAAATGTAACAACTCTTCATGCACTGGTCGTGAACAAATAATGCAACTTACCATTTTGTATTGGAAAATCAAGAATTGCTTATTAAAACTCCGAACTCAAAGTTACTCAAAATAAAAAATAACTAAAGTCTGATGTCATATTTGATCACATAATTAAATCGAATTCAATTTGCAATTTTTCAAAATCAATCAAATCCTTCAAAATTTATTTCAAATATTAACTCATAGAAAATTCAAGCGTTAAAAATTTAGGATCTCACAATTTGTCTTCCCACAATTTTTATCAGTCATTTGGACTTCTCAGTTATTCTTCTCAGGACATCTTTATGACTGAGATAGATTTAAAGGGTTATTTGCAAATGTTATGGCTTCAAGATATCCTCATACATTAAATTCTTCATATAATAATATATGCATAAACAATCATTAAACCACCATGGACAATTATAATTGATTTCGAGCAACTATTCTTTCTGCAAAATAATACCGACAAAATAAGTTAATTGTAACTTGCTCGACTGCGATCCCTATCTTAGATTCTTTATTGTATACAAAATGGTCCTTCTTAATCGACAAATATTTATATCCAAAACTGGAACAAAAATGTAATACCATTATGATAGATAAAACAAAAGAAATACAAAACTTTACATTTTGTGTAATAAACACTTAATAAAATTTCAAATACTAGCATGCAATTTTTCTACCTACTTATTAATGTTCACTTGCGACCTCGTTTAATCTGACAAACTCATAATTTTAAGTAAAGAATCAAAACACCACAAAAGGTACACTCTTCCATACATCGAAATTGAAGATTATGTCTTTTTTATCTCTCTAATATATATTATATATACAAGATAAAGGTGACGCATGTTATATTTCTTTTCAAAAATTCAAAATTTAAGGCATACAATTTCATCAACTAGACAAAAGTCTACTAAATTTGGACAATGAATCAAATCTCAATTAATAAATCAAAATTCATATCACCAAATTCATTATTAAAATCATTGAAACTAGAAAAAAAGTGTGACATTTTAATTGGAAAATTTAAAGACAAGGTACACAACTCTAACAGTTAGACAAAAATCTACTAAATTCCACGGAATGAAGAAAATCCAAATTGTTATGAGAAAGCATGAATGACCAAATTCATAATACAAGTTCTTGGCCCTTCCTCTTCCTCCAACACTTTCCCTCTTCCCTTTGTAACTCTAATTCAACCATAAAAATAAAGCTACAGCGAGAAGAAGAGAATTGAATTGGTAGGAAATTTATACAGGATTTCGCTTCGTAGGATTTGGCTAAATGTCACAAGATTTCATCCACTTATCACAAACAAACCACAAAGCCTTTTTGCAATATCATGAATAGCTTGTTATGTTTCCGGGTTCTTCGTTTCGAAAGTGGAAAACAATTGAAGATTGAAATCACACTTGATGCCATAAACTTTCTAGAATTTTCATCAAATTCAATTTGTAAATTTTCAAAATCAGTGAAATCCCTTGAATTTTTTTGAAATATAATTTATTATAAAAAATTCAAACCTTAAAAATCTGGGTTCTGACAATTGGTCGTTTAATATTTTTATTTGGAATATAAACTTTTCAATTATTTTGTTCGTGACATCTAACTTAATTAGATCTGAATCTAAGATTTGTATATTTCATAGAATCAAGATGATCCTTTTGACAAATTCAGATCATATTATATGCATAAAGAATTATAAAACAAACATGGAGAATAAAAATCAATTTTTTACAACACTTCCTGAAATAAAATAATACCGAGAAATCAAGTTAACACGACAAGTTTACATATCTTAGATTCTATTTTTTTATACAACGAAGTCTTCCAAATTAGTCGACGGATATTTATTTCAAATCACCAATTATAGTAAATTTTTTCCAAAACTGGATCATAAAAATAATACTATTAAGATAGATAAAAGCAAAGAAATACAAAACCATGAATTTTCTTTTATTTAATGAACACTTAAAATCACAAATAGTAGAAATTAATTTTCTTCCTGTTCATTAATTTTTGTTCGTGACCACATTCAAGAATCAAAACACCAAAAAAGTTATACAATATCTATTTTCTCCTGGATACATCAAAATTGAAAATTACATCATCTATATTCATCAATATATATTATACATACAAGATAGAGCCACGTGAGACGCATGTGATATTTCTATGTTAGAATTTAAAATTCGAGGTTCGCGATTTCACCAATTACACAAAATTCTACTAAAATTCAGAAAATGAATGAATTCCAACTGTCAAAACAAAACTCATATCACCAAATTTATAATTTCAATCATTTAAACAAGAAAAAGAGAGGGATGTACTTCTATTTGAAAATTGAAAATTCATGGCACATGACTTCATCAATTGGACAAAAACTAAGGTAAATTCAAAAAAATAAAGCAAATCCCAATAAATATACCAAAACACAAATGACCAAATTCATAATTCAATAATCGACACAAGGAAAAAGGAGTTCCTGTATACAATTAAGATAGAATAGAAAATTACAAAAATTGGCCAACCATTTCAAATTAATATATATAGAATTGGGAATGTTTAATAGGAAAGAAATTAAAGAAGAATAATACAATCTTACCTAATGGGGTTGATCGCATGTGAGGAAGGAGGAGTTGGAATGGTAATTAGGAGTACGGGGAAATGAAATTATAATTTCAAGATCAGAATTAGACTACTAAAATCAATATTTGTTTCAAGCAAGAAGGTTTTCGGTTCATAGGGTTGATACATTGTGGGCGAGGATGGGTGGTAAAGTGGCAAAGAAAGAAGTTGGGAAAAGAGGAGAAAGAAGAGGGAGAGGGTTTCTAGAAATTTAAGTATAAAGGATCAAATGGTTTTTGGGATAGGAGAATTGGGTAATTGGGAAATTGGTGTAACAGACCATTCTGATCCTCTTATAATAAGAAGGGCTGAATCATCCGCCTGCCTGGTTCTTAACAAGGCTCAAAAACTAAACATGAAATTTACAAAGTCATACACCTTAAATTACAACAGAGAATAAAAAAGCCACACACAAATATCCTAAAGATTATGTGAACTACATAATCATTTAAATAGGATACAAAATTAATGAACATAGTTGCAACATTCTTTAATTTATTGTATATAGTCACACCAAATCATTGAAACTAACAATTTGGTGTACAAAAAAAAAAAAAAATAGTCTCATATATTTGATTCATTAATATTTCATTGATCTAGCCAGATTTATAATTAAAATTTGCCAAACAGGATTAATAGATTTTCAAGAAAATAAGTAGAAACTCAACTCATTCTAGAAGTTCTTGGCCCTTCCTCATCCTGCTACTCGTTTTGTCATCTGTCTATTCCTTACTCTAATTCAACCGTATTCTAATTCAACCATAGAAAAGGAAAACATAAGAATTGAAGTGGTAGGAAGTCTATATAGGTTTTAGCTTCATAGAATTTGGCCAAGTGTCACAACTCTTAACGCACTTGTCACGAACAAATAATGCAACCTACCATTTTTTTTTCTTAAAAATCAAGAATTGCTTATTAAACCCCCGAACTCATTGTTACTCAAAATAGATAATAATTCAAGTTTAATATCACATTTGATCACATAAACTTTCCACAATTTTTATCAAATTCAATTTGTAAATTTTCAAAATCAATCAAATCCTTCAAAAATTATTTGAAATATAAATTTATGGAAAATTCAAGCATTAAAAATTTAGGATCTCACATTGTCTTCTCAGGATTTTTATTTGGCATTTGGACATTTCAATTATTCTTTTCGGGATATCTAACTGTGTTAGATTTCAAGAAATGTATTCGCAAAGGTTATGGCTTCAATATATCCTCTTACATTTGTATTGTTCATATAATAATACTATATATAATCAATCGTTAAACCAACATGGATAATAATAATTGATTTTAGGTAACACTTTTTCCTTCCAAATAATACCAACAAAATAAGTTAATTATAACTTTCACGACTTCTATCCTTATCTTAGATTCTTTATTGTATACAAAATCTTCCAACTTAATTGACGAATATTTATTTCAAACTCCCTGTTATAGTAATTTTTCCAAAATTGGAACAAAAACGTAATATCATTAAGATAGAAGTAACAAAACAAATACAAAACTTCACATTTTGTTTTGTTTAATAAACACTTAATAAAATTTCAAATTCTAACGTGGAATTTTCTGCCTACTCATTAATTTTTTCATGCAATCTCGTTCAATCCAAAAAACTCATAATTATAATTAAAGAATCAAAATACCACAAGAGTTGCACTCTTGGATACATCAGAATTCAAGATTATGTCATTTATATCCTCTAATATATGTTATATGTACAAGACAAAGGTACACGTGCAACGCATGTGATATTTCTATTTGAAAATTTAAAATTGAAGGCACACGTTTTCCTGAACTAGACAAAAGTCTAATCAATTTAAAGTGTGAATCCTATCTCAATAAATTAATCAAAACTCATATCACTGAATTCATAATTTAAATAATGAAAACTAGAGAAAAAGGGTGATATTTTAATTTCAAAATTTAAAGTCCAGGTACATAACTCCATAAGTTTGACAATGATCCACTAAATTACAAAGAATGATGCAAATCCAAATTATTATAAGAAAACACAAATGGCCAAATTCATAATACATGTTCCCGGCCCTTCCTATTCCTCCAACACTCTCTCTTCTCCTATGACTCTAATTCAACCATAGAAATAAAGCTATTTGGAGAAGAAGAGAAATGAAGTGGTAGGAAACTTATACAGGATTTAGCTTCATAAGATTTGGCCCAATGTCGCAACGTTTCATCAACTCGTCACAAACAAATCACAAAAGCTAGATTTTTCTTGTTTTTTTTTTTTTTTTTTTTTTTTTTCAAGAATTGCTTGTTATACTCCCAAGTTCTTAGTTTTAAAAATGGAAATCAATTAAAGTTTGAAAACCCACTTGATGCCATAAAGTTTCTAGAATTTTCATCAAATTCAATTTGTAAATTTGCAAATTCATTCAAATCCTTTGATTATTTTTTTTAAAATTTAATTTACTATAAAAAATTCAAACCATAAAAATCTGGGTTTTGACAATTGGTAGTTTAATATTTTTATGTGGCAAATAAAATTTTGAATTATTTTATTTGTGACATCGAACTGTATTATACCTGAAGGGGTATTTCAGAATTTCATGGCTTTAGGATATCCTTTTATTATGTATTCTTCATAGTTATAAATAAAGAATTATAAAACCAGTCTGGAAAATAATAATCAATTTTGTGCAACATTTCTAGCTTTAAAATAATATGGCCAAATTAAGTTAACATGACTAGTATCCTTATCTTAGAATATTTTTTCATATACAATTAATCGTCCAACTTAGTCAACGGATATTATTTCACATAACCAATTACAGTAATTTTTTCCAAAGCCAGATCATGAAAGTAATAATATTAAGATTGATGAAAGCAAACAAGTACAAAACTATACATTTTCTTTTATGCTAAAAAATGCAAATACTAGAAAAAAAATTTCTACCTGCTCATTAATTTTTGTTCGTGACCTCGTTCAATCCGACAAACTCATAATTATGTTACTAAAAAATTAAAACACGAAAAAAGTTACAGTGTCTATTTTCTCTTGGATGCATCAAAATTAAAGATTATGTCATCTATATCTATTAATGTTTGTATTATACATGCAAGATAAAGGCATGTGAAGCGCACGTGATATTTCTACTTTAGAATTTAAAATTCGAGGTTCCGAATTTCACGTATTAGACAAAAATTTGTTAGATATCCGAAATGTTACACATCCGAAAATAAATCAAATCCCAATAATCAAAACAAAACTCATATCACCAAATTTATAATTTAAATTTAATCGTCTAAACAAGAAATAGAAGGTGATATTTCTATTTTAAAATTGAAAATTCAAGACACATGACTCCATTAATTGGACATGAATAAGGTAAATTCCACAAAATGAAGCAAATCACAATAAATATACCAAAACACAAAAGACCAAATTCATAATTCAAATAATCCATAAAAGAAAAAAGGAGTTCCTACAATGAATTAAGATAGAATACAAAATTACATAAATCGGAAGCCATTTCAAATTAATTTACATATATATAATATTGAGAATGTTTAATAGGAATTAAAGTAAAAAAGAATAATACAATCTTACCTAATGGGTGTTAATAGGGTGTGAGGAAGGAGGAGTTGGAGTGGTAATTTGGAGTATGAGGAAATGAAATTATAATTTCAAGATAGGGATTAGACTAAGAAAATTAATGTTTGTTTCAGGCGAGAATGTTTTGGGTTTATAGGGTTGGTACATTGAGGGCGAGAATGGGAGATAAGGTACCATGGAAAAAAGATATTCTTTGGAAAAGAGGATAAAGAGGAAGGAGAGTGTTTCTTAGAAAGGATGAAATAGTTTTTGGGATAGGAGAATTGGGAAATTGGGAAATTTGTGTAACGGATCACTCTGATCCTCCTTTAATAAGAAGGGGTGAATCAACCGCCTACCTGGTTCTCAACATGGCTCTATAACTAAACATGAAATTTGCATGGTCATACACATTAAATTACACTCTAAAATACAAAAATCACTCACATAGATATCATAAAAATTGTTCAAAATACATAAGCTCTTAAATAGGATAGAAAACTAATGACCATAGTTGCAACATTTTGAAAATTGTTATAAATAATCACACCAAAAAACATTGAAACTACCAATTTGGTATACAAGCTGCAAGAGTAATCTCATCTAATAGATTCATTAAGATTTGTATTGATCTATCTAGATCTATAACTAAAATTTGCCAGAATTGAAGAATAGATTTTCAAGAAAATAAGTAGAAACTCAACTCATTCTAGAAGTTCATGGCCGTCTTCCTCTTCCTCCAACCCTTTCTATCTTTTATTTCTCACTCTAATTCAACAATAGTAAAAAATTTATATGGAAAAGAAAAGAATTGAAGTGTCATGAAATTTTTATAGGTTTTCGCTTCGTAGGATTTGGCCAAATGTCACAACCCGTCATGCACTTGTTCAAACGAATAATGCAACCTACCATTTTCTTTTTTTTTTGGAAAATCAAGAATTGCTGATTAAAACCCCAACTCAAAGTTACTCAAAATCGAAAATAGTTAAAGTTTGATATCACATTTGATCACATAAACTTTCCAAAATTTTAATCAAATTCATTTTGCAAATTCTCAAAACCAATGAAATCCTTCAAAATTTATTTGAAATATAAATATGTAGAAAATTCAAGCAATTAAAATTTGGGATCTCACAATTTGTCTTCCCACGATTTTTATTAGGCATTTGGACTTTTCAGTTATTCTTCGTAGGACATCTAACTGAGTTAGATATCAAGGGTTGTTTGCAAGCCTCATGTTATGGCTTGAAGATGTCCTTTTACAATGTATTCTTCATATAATAATGTATGCATAAACAATCAAGAAACCAACGTAGACTATTATAATTGATTTCATCCAATTATTCTTCCTTCAAAATAATATCGACAAAATAAGTTAATTGCAACTTGCACGGCTACGATCCTTACCTAAGACTCTTTATTCTATACAAAATAGTCCATCTTAATCGACAAATATTTATTTCTAAAAATGGAACAAAAATGTAATATCATTATGATAGATAAAACAATACAAATACAAAACTTCACATTTTGTTTTCTATGACAAAAACATAATGAAATTTCAAATACTAACATGGAATTTTCTACGTGCTCATTAATTTTTACTTGCGACCTTGTTCAATCCGAGAAACTCATAATTATAATTAAAGAATCAAAACAACCCAAAAGTTACACTCTTGGATACAAAGAAATTCAAGATTGTGTCATTTATAACCTCTAACATATGTTATATATATGCATCGTCAAGATAAAGGCACGTGCGATGCATGTGATATTTCTATTTGAAAAGTTAAATTTGAAGCCACACGATTTTCGATTTCCTCAACTAGACAAAAATCAACTAAATTTAAACAATGAATCAAATCTCAATAAATAAATCAAAACTCATATCACCAAATTCATAATTAAAATCATCAAAACTTGAAGAAATGAGTGATATTTCAATTTGAAAATTTAAAGTCAAGGCACACGACTCCATCAGTTAGATAGAAATCTACTAAATTCCACAGAATGAAGCAAATCCAAATTATTATTAGAAAACACAAAAGACCAAATTTATAATATAAGTTCTTCGCCCTTTCTCTTCCTCCAAAACTTTCCCACCTCCCTTTATAAATCTAATGCGGCCATACAAAAAAAGCTATAGGGAGAAGAAAAGAATTAAAGAGGTAGAAAATTTATATAGGATTTCACTTCAAAGGATTTGGCCAAATGTCATAGGATTTCCTCCACTTGTCACAAACTTCTAACCACAAAACCTAAATTATTATTATTTTTTTTCCAAAATCATGAATTGCTTGTTGTACTCCCGAGTTCTTCGTTTTGAAACAAGAAAACATTTAATGTTTGAAATCACACTTCATGCCATAAAATTTCTAGAATTTTCAGTAAATTCAATTTGTAAATTTACAAAATCAATCGAATCATTCGAATTGTTTTTTGAAATATAATTTACTATAAAAAATTTAAAACCTAAAAATTTGGGTTCTGATAATTGGAACTTTCATATTTTTATTAGGCATATACACTTTAAATTATTTTGTTCCTGACAGCTAACTAAATTAGGTCTGAATGGGTATTTGTAAATTTCATGGCTTCAAGATATCCCTTTAATATGTATTCGTCATAGTTATACATAAACAATTATAAAACCAATACGGAGAATAATAATCAATTTTGTGCAACACTTCTTGCAATAAAATAATACCGACAAATCAAGTTAACAAGACTAGTATCCATAATCGACAGATATTATGAATTCAAATCACCAATTATACTAAATTTTTTTTCCAAAGTCGGATCATAAAAGTGATAATATTAAGATATATAAAAGCAATGAAGTACAAAACTATGCATTTTCTTTTATGTCAAGTACAAAATCAATTTTCTACCTGCTCATTAATTTTTGTTCGCGGCCTCGTTCAATCCGACAAACTCATAACCATATAATTGAAGAATCAAAACACCAAAAAAGTTACAATTTCTATTTCTCTTGGATATATCAAAATTAAAAATTACGTCATCCGTATACATTAATATATATTATGCATACAAGATAAAGGCACGTGAGACGCACGTGATATTTCTACTTTAGAATTTAAAATTCGAGGTTCACGATCTCACCAGTTAGACAAAAATCTACTAAATTTCAAAAAATAAACGAAATTCCAACAGTCAAAACAAAACTCATATCACCAAATTTATAATTCAAATCATCTAAACAAGGAAAAGAGAGTGATATTTCAATTTGAAAATTGAAAATATCATGGAACATGAGGTCATCAATTAGACAAAAATAAGGTAAATTCTACAAAATGAAGCAAATCCCAATAAATATACCAAAACATAAATGACCAAATTCATAATTCAAATAATCGATACAAGAAAAAAAAAGTTCTTATATACAATTAAGATAGATTACAAAATTACATAAATCGGCCAACCATTTCAAATTAATATATATAGAATTGAGAATGTTTAACTGGAACAAAATTAAAGAAGAAGAATACAATCTTACCTAAAGGAGGTTAATCGGGTATGAGGAAGGAGGAGTTGGTGTGGTAATTGGGAGTACGATGAAATGAAACCGTAATTTCCAGATCGGAATTAGACTACAAAAATTAATATTTGTTTCAGGCAAAAAGGTTTTGGATTCATAGAATTGGTACATTGGGGGCGAGGATGGGTGGTAAAGTGGCAAAGAAAAAAGGTGGGAAAAGAGGAGAAAGAAGAGAGAGAGTGTTTCTTAGAAAGAATCAAATGGTTTTTGCGGATTGGAGAATTGGATAATTGGGAAATTGGTGTAATGGAACATTGTGATCCTCCTTTAATAAGAAAGGATGAATCAACCACTTGCCTAGTTCTCAACAAGGCTCAAAAGCTAAACATGAAATTTACAAGGTTATACACCTGAAATTACACCCAAGAATACAAAAATCACTCACACAAATGTCCTAAAGATTATTTAAACTACATAAGCTCTTAAATGGGATACAAAACTAATGAACATAGTTGCAACATTCTAAAATTTATTACATAGAATCACACCTAAAAACATTAAACCTACCAATTTTATATGCAAACAAAAAAAGGCATCTCATATAATTGATTAATTAATATTTCACTGATCTAGCCAAATGTAAAATGAAAATTTGCCAAAATAGATTAATAGATTTTCAGGAAAATAAGTAGAAATTCAACCCATTCTGGAAGTTCTTAGCCCTTCCTCTTTCTCGAACTCTTTCTATCTTCTATCCCTTACTCTAATTCAAGCTCGTAGAAAAACTTTTGAAGGAAAAGATAAGAATCAAAGTGGTACGGAGTTTATATAAGTTTCAGCTTCATAGGATTTGGCCAAATGTCACAACTCTTCATGCACTCGTCATGAACAAATAATGCAGCCTACCATTTTTTTTTATTCTTTTTTGCAAAATGAAGAATTGCTTATTAAACCCCCGAAATCACAGTTACTCTAAGTAGAAAAAAAATAAATTTTGATATCACATTTGATCACATAAACTTTTCTCAATTTTAATCGAATTCAATTTGAAAATTTTCAAAATCAATCAAATCATTTATAATTATTTATTTTATATATATATATGGAAAATTCAACCATTAAAATTTTGGGATCTCACAATTTGTCTTCCCACGATTTTTATTAGGCATTTGGACTTTTCAGTTATTCTTCTCGGGGCATCAAACTGTGTTTGAGTTCAAGGGTTATTTGCAAATGTTATGACTTCAAAATATCCTCTTACAATGTATTATTCGTATAATAATGAAATATGCATAAACAATCATGAAACCAACGTGGACAAGTATAATTGATTTCGTGCAACCATTCTTCCTTCAAAATAATGCAGATAAAATAAATTTATTGTAACTTGCACAACTACGATCTGTATCTTAGATTCTTTATTGTATACAAAATGGTCCATCTTAAATGACAAATACTTATTTCCAAAGTTGGAAAAAAAATGTAATATCATTATGATAGAGAAAACAAAACTAATATAAAACTTTGCATTTTGTTTTATGTAATAAACACATAATAAAATTTCAAATACTAACAAGGAATTTTCTACTTGCTCGTTAATTTTTACTTGCAAACTTGTTCAACACGACAAACTCATAATTATAATTAAAGAATCAAAACACCACAAAAGTTACACTCTTGGATACATCAAATTCAAGATTATGACATTTATATCCTCTAATATGTATTATTATATATACAAGATAAAGGCGCATGCAATGCATGTGATATTTCTATTTGAAAATTTTAAAATTGAAGGCACATTTTCATATCCTCTAAATTTAAATAGTGAATCAAGTCTCAATAAATAAATCAGAACTCGTATCACCAAATTCACAATTAACATCATCAAAACTAGATAAAAAGTGTGATATTTTAATTCAAAAATTTAAATTCTAGGCACATGACTCCATCAGTTTGACTAAAATCTACTAAATTCCACAGAATGATGCAAATTTGAATTATTATAAGAAAATATAAATGACCAAATTCATAATACAAGTTCTTGGGCCTTCCTTTTTCTCCAATACTTTCCCTCCTCCCTTTATAACTCTAATTCAACCATAGAAATAAAGCCATAGCGAGAAGAAGAGAATTGAAGTGGTAAAAAATTTATACACGATTTCGCTTCATAGGATTTGGCCAAATGTATTACATGATTTCCTCCACTTGTCACAAACAAACCACAAAACCTAACTTTTGAAATTTTTTTTTAGTGTTGCAAAATCATGTGTTGCTTGTTATACTCCCTAGTTCTCCTTTGTTTTGAAACTGGAAAACAATTAAAGTTTGAAATCACACTTCATGATATACTCTCAAGAATTTTCATCAAATTCAATTTGTAAATTTGCAAAATCAATCAAATCCTTTGAAATTTTTTTGATATATAATTTACTACAGAAAATTCAAACTTGGGTTCTGATAATTGGTCGTTTCATATTTTTGTTAGGCATATAAACTTTTCAATTATTTTGTTCCTGACATCTAACTGAATTAGATCTGAAGGGGTATTTGTAAATTTCATGGCTTCAAGATATCTTGTATTATGTATTCTTCATAATTATAAATAAAGAATTATAAAACCAATATGGAGAACAATAATCAATTTTGTGCCACACTTCTTGCAATAAAATAATATCGACACATCAAGTTAATATGACTAGTATCCTTATCTTAGATTCTGTTTTTGTATACAAAAATTGCCCAACTTAATCGACGGATATTTACTTCAAATCATCAATTACAACAATTTTTTTCCTAAGCCTTTTGGATCATAAAAGTAATAATATTTTGATATATAAAAGCAAAGAAGTACAAAGCTATACATTTTCTTTTATGTAATTCCACTTGAATAAAATTACGAATAGTAAAAATTATTTTTCTACAAGCTTATTAAATTTTGTTCGTGAACTCCTTCAATCCGACAAACTCATAACTATATAATTGAAGAATCAAAACACCAAAAAAGTTACAATATCTATTTCCTCCATGATATATGAAAACTAAAAATTACACCATCCATATCCATTAATATATATTATGTTTACAAGATAAAGGCACATGAGACGCACTTGATATTTCTACTTTTGAATTGAAAATTCGAGGTTCACAATTTCACCAATTAGACAAAAATCTACAAAATTTCTGAACACGAATGAAATTCCAACAGCCAAAACAAAACTCATATCACCAAATTCATAAATTAAATCATCTAAGCAAGGAAAAAAGAGTGATATTACTATTCAAAAATTGAAAAGTCGTGGCACAAGGTTAAACTTAATCAATTAGAAAAAATAAGGTAAATTCCTCAAAAATGAAGCAAATCCCAACAAATATACCAAAACACAAATGACTAAATTCATAATTCAAATAATCAATACAAGAAAAAAGTAGTTCCTATATACAATTAAGATAGAATACAAAATTACATAAATCGGCCAACCATTTCAAACTAATATATATAGAATTGAGAATGTTGAACAGGAATGAAATTAAAGAAGAATAATCCAATCTTACCTGATGGGGGTTAATCAGGTGTGAGGAAGAAGGAGTTGGAGTGGAAATTGGGAGTGCGAGGAAATGAAATTATAATTTCAAGATCGGAATTAGACTACAAAAATTAATATTTGTTTCAGGCAAGAAGGCCTTGGGTTTATAGGGTAGGTACATTGACGGCAAGGATAGGTGGTAAAGTGGCAAAGAAAAAAGTTGGGAAAAGAGGAGAAAGAAGAGAGAGAGTGTTTCCTAGAAAGGATCAAATGGTTTTGGGGATAGGAGAATTGGGTAATTGGGAAATTGGTGTAACAGACCATTCTGATCCTCCTTTAACAAGAAGGGGTGAATCAACCACCTGCCCAGTTCTCAACAAGGCTCAAAAACTAAATATTAAAAATTTACCTGGTCATGCACCTTAAATTACACCCGAGAATTGAAAAAAATCTCTCACACAAATATCCTATAGATTATTTAAACTACATAAGATCTTAAATAGGATACATAACTAATGAACATAGTTGCAGCATTCTAAAATTTATTTTATAAAATCACACCAAAAAACCTTAAAACAACCAATTTGGTATACAAACAGAAAAAAGTAATCTCGTATATTTGGTTCGTTAAGATTTCATAGATCTAGCCTGATTTATAATTAAAATTTGCCAAAATACATTAATGATTTTCAAGAAAGTAAGTAGAAACTCAACTAATTGTAGAAGTTATTGGCCCTTCCTCTTCATCCAACTCTTTCTGTCTTCTATTTCTTACTGTAATTCAACCATAGAAAAAACATTTTAATACGGAAAATATAAGAATTGAAGTGGTATGAAGTTTATATAGGTTTTAGCTACATAGGACTTGGCCTAATGCCACAACTCTTCGTGCACTTGTCATGACCAAATAATGCAACCTACCATTTGTTTTTTTTTTTTTTTGCAAAATCAAGAATTGCTTATTAAACCCCAGAAGTCATAGTTACTCGAAATAGAAAATAATTAAAGTTTGATATCACGTTTGATCACATAAACTTTCCACAAATTTAATCGAATTCAATTTGAAAATTTTCAAAGTCAATCAAACCCATTAAAATTTATTTGAAATATAAATATATAAAACATTCAAGCATTAAAAATTTGGGATCTCACAATTTGTCTTCCCACGGTTTTTATTAGGCATTTGAACTTTTCAGTTATTCTTCTCAGGACATCTAACTATGTTAGATTTCAAGGGTTATTTGCACATTTTATGGCTTGAAGATATCCTTTTACAACGTATTCTTCATATAATAATATAGCCAAAAACAGTCTCTCATGAAACCAACATGGACAATTATAATTGACCATTCTTCCTTCAAAATTATACTAACAAAATAAGTTTATTATAACTTGCGCATCTACGATCCGTATCTTAGATTCTTTATTGTATACAAAATGGTCCATTTTAAACGACAAATACTTATTTCCAAAACTGGAACAAAATTGTAATATCATTATGATGGATAAAACAAAACAAATACAGTACTTTTCATTTTGTTTTATGTAATAAACACATAATAAAATATCATATACTAACAAGGAATTTTCTACATGCTCATTAATTTTTGCATGTGACCTAGTTCAATAGGACAAACTCATAATTATAATTAAAGAATCAAAACACCACAAAAGTTACACTCCTGGATACTGATGCCTTACACATCTAGTTATAAATTTATAAAATACCTAAATACTACAACTAACTAGGTGGTATCCCACAAGTATACGGTTGTCAACTAATAGTGAAAGGAAGTAGGGATCGTACCACAAGGATGTCCTACTGGTCGATAATTACTAGTTATTTAGTTAGATTTCAAGTTGAAGTGATTGATTAAGTGAAGAGATTTAACTAAAACTAGAACTAATGGAACTAAGAAAAAGCAATTTAAAGTAAAGATTAATCACTAAGAAAGTAATTAAAAAGGAAGAATTTTTAGAAAGCAAATAAAGGAAACAATTAAAAGGAAAAACATATTGAGCAAGCAATTAGTTAATCTAAACTATTCATCATCCCCAAGCAAGCGCAATTAGAGAAAGCCCCTAATCTATTCTAAGAAAGGATGTAAAAAGAAAGTATTTTTAAAAAGCAATTAACTAACCTAAACTACAAATTAACACTACGAAAGCACAATTAAGGAAAACCCATTAACTAATCCACCAATTAAACTAAGAAAGCATGTAAAGAAAGCAATTAAATGAAAAGCCCATAAATTAATTTATCCTAATTGACCAATCTAAACTACAAATCATCACTAAAAAGGCATTTTTAAAGAAAACCAATAAAGTTCTAATTTAACAATTACTATAAGAAACAAGTAAAAGAAGCAATTAGATTAAAGCAATTAAACTAATTAACTAAAGGAACACGAAATTAAACCTTAACTAAAGGAGTTTTAACATAAACAAAGCACTTACAACTAAGAAAAGCTTCAATCATTAGCTTCGATTTGAAATCTACAAGAAAGAGAAGTCCTAATCTTCTTTAATCTAAGAAAACCCTCTCCAAATAGGAAGGAAAAAGGAAGAAAATTGCTCTCTAATTGAGCCTACTTGTACTAGCTATGTTCTCCCTCATATGAGCTTTAAAAGGGGTATATATAGTGCTAGGATAGTGGGATAATTGTGCAGCAAAAATCAGCCCGAACAAGGTCATTTTTTGCTCTAGCCAACTCCAAATAGCAAACTAGAATTTGAGATCGCAATTTGGACTGAAACTTCTGAAATGCAGCACTTCACAGTTTTGCTTTGAAAATCTTCATCCGACTTCCGATTAATGCGCCATTTTTTTTTTCATCCAGTGCGACCCTAACACATAGGAGAACATTATTATCTATAATAAACACTTAAAATAACATCTAAATATATAATTAAAATTCTCACAAAATAGGTCAAAAAACAAAGAACAAATAAAGACGAACAGAAACTTAACTCCCAACGAAGTTAAGTCAAAGGCACAACACAAGTCTATGCAGAAGAACCGAATAAAGTATGCTAATTAAGACCTAAACAAGTACTAAAACACTTAATAAACATATATTACCACATTCTAACACATAAATGAAAAATAGACAAAAACACACAGAAGACACTAAAAATGCTCTAAACAAGTAGCCAAACCTTCAAGTTTAGAGTACATATAACTCTAGTTTCCTAGAGTTATCACACCCCCAAACTTGAGATTTTTCTTGTCCTAAGCAAAATAAAAGACAAGAAAAAGAACAACAAAAATGTTCAATGCAAAACATATGGCACAAGACACAAGACACAACACATTAGACACCACCAAGATGACAACCCAAAAGGTGAGTGAGATGTGAGAGTAATAATGGATATAATTTAGATAATTAGGTGACCTCTCAAGGGACCTCAAATACCATATGAAAATTGAACTATTTTAACCAGCCATTCCCAGTTTTTCAACGTTTCTAAACAAAATAAGTTCAAATGCCAACAAAAGGTTTCAAATAACCAAGTATTAACCATCATCAAAAAGATTTTTGAAAAACAAGTTCCATTCATCTAAAACATAGTTTTTTCTCGAATCAAAAGGATTACAAAGTTTTTCAACCATCTTGAAGAGACTACATGGAAATAGAAGATCATTAGGAGTCCACCTAATATGCACATGTCACACAATTAGGAATATTTCTCTATCAAAGAGTGAGTAGTATGATATCAATGATGAGTATTACGAACATTTCCTCCTCAACTTGTTGGTATACTAAAAACGTAATTCCTAATGGCTTAATTCAGAGAAACAACATGGGTACATGTCGGAATCCCGTACTCACCTTATTCCTAAAAGCAAAGTTTTTTTTTTTATTTTTTACGCGGCCTTAAACCAAGGAAGAGGATTAAAACGTACCCAATATTATATTTAAACCAATCACTCACAGGTTAGAAATAAACTCCCTATGCGAACACATAAAATGACCTAAATCACTTCTATTCCATTTAAACCAATTTTTTTTCCAAAAGATGAATTGACAAACAAAGTAATACTATTGATTTGGTCAAAAACAATGTTTCGAATGAACTACTATAAAAATGTGAATGCCTTACTTTTTGAACATAGTAATACATGGCTTTTGAAATTCTTTGTCACAAAAGAACTACTCAACACACACCAAAATCTATGGAATGCCAAGTTTAAGTAACTCAATCATATGATATTGTAAGTCATTTGTCATCATCGATACCGTAATAAATCAATTTTTAATCCAAAATTCACCACACAAATATTTACATTCACAAAAGAAACCATTCCAACACAAGTAAATAACACCCCCAAACTTCTTGTTTTATTCAAGTCATGAGTACAACTCATCCCACCGCTCGCCCAAAATAGAACAAACACATAAAAATACTAGTAGAAAGCTTACAAACAAAATACTAGGCAATGATTTTGAATTACACTTGAACAATCAAAAAGTTAAAATAGAAGATGAACAACATACTAGCCAAGTAAATGTAAATTCAACCCATTAAGCACAAATTGAACTTAAAAACAAGAGTTCTATAGTATAATTATGGACTTTACCAGCGTTGAGCACAATGTAAATCAAGACTAAGCAATGAGCAAATTTCAAGTAGATCATATGAATGCAATTTCCAATTAAACACGAGTCCTAAAACTTGATTTTTCTCCAACAATAAGGAAGGGTCCTCAGGGCTTCACAGGGTTCAAATAATTTAAAGAAAAAGAAAAGCACATATAAGGGTAACAAGGTTTAACTGTGAGTTATCTAAATGCCCAACTCATCCCCCAAAACTTAGTTTCACACATAATCAATTTCAAAGAAATAGTCAACCAACAAGACTACTCTCAATCCAAATTCAGTCATTCAAATGATTCCGCAAAATGAGCTCAATTATTTTGCACTTGAAATGTACGACAACTAGAATGTCCACAAGTAAAAATTAAAAATCAAGTTAAAAGTCATTCCATAAAGTACGTATATGATTCACAAATCACAACAAGTCATACATTGTCATCAATATTTTCATCAATGGCCAAATTCATCCAAGTGTATCCAGATTCAATTGCCAACAATGAAACATAAGCTAAACTAATCACAAGGCTACAAGCCTTTATTACCAATGGGATACTTAAACTAAAGAAAGAAAACAAAAATAAAGCATAATAAATAAAAAGAAAAGAAATACTCCCTCAACACCAAGTAGACTTCCCAAGGATATTGTAATCTTTGGTGAACTTGCACCAATGCTTAGGTTCTCCGAAGTTCCCAAGGAATTGAACTTCCACACATGTAGTCGGCACCTCCCCGGCCCCCTCTAGATTGTATACTTCTTCTTCCAGTCCTCCCAGAACCATCCCTTTCTCCACGAACACCCCAAATAGAACCTCTTTTGTTGTAATTCGGACAAACGCACACTTATGCAAAGGTAAAGTTGATGATTCCTCTACGTAAGCGTTGAGTATCTCGATTGCTGTAACTTCAACTTATGAGACTCTTGGGAATCACTGGCAAGACATTTTCAATTTGTTCTTCTTGAACTAGTTCTTCACCCATTTGTAGGGGGATTAGAGTTTGATGTTCTTCACCATTTACCATTCTTAGAATTTGGACAAGTTGGTCTTGTAATCTAGCATGTTCTACTCGAAGTATAGCCATCGCCTCTTTTCCTTCTCGAACTTGGGCTAGTTCTTCTCGAAGTTCTTGAACTTCCATCCACATGTCCATCCTTCTTGCCTCTTCACTTTCCTGAGTTCTTGCCTCTACCAATTAAACTAAGAAAGAAAGTAAAGAAAGCAATTAAATGAAAAGCCCGTAAACTAATTTATCCTAATTAACCAATGTAAACTTCAAATTATCATAGTACTAAAAAGCATTTTTAAAGAAAACCCATAAACAAATTTAACAATTACTCTATGAAAACAAGTAAAAAAAGCAATTAGATTAAAGCAATTAAACTAATTAACTAAAGGAACATGAAATTAAAGCTTAACTAAAGGAGCTTTAACACAAACAAAGCACTAATTGAAAAGCTTCAATCTTTAGTTTCGATTTGAAATCTACAAGAGAGAGAATTCCTAATCTACTCTAATCTAAGAAAACTCTCCCAAAATGGGGAAGAAAAAGGAAGAAAAGTACTCTCTAATCTAGCCTACTTGTACTAGCTAAGTTCTCCCTAAAATGAGATTTAAAAGGGGTATATATAGTGCTAGGATAGTGGGATAATTGTACAGCAAAAATCAGCCCCGAACAATGTCATTTTTTTGCTCCAGCCACCTCAAAATCGCGATCTAGAATTTCAAATCGCAATTTGGATAGAAACTTCTGAAATGTAGCATTTCACAATTTTGCTTAAAAAATCTTCGTCCATGAATGTCCGATTAATGTGCCCTTTTTTTTCCTGCGACCTAAACACATAGGAGAACAATATTAGCTATAATAAACACTTAAAATAACACCTAAATATATCAATAAAATTCTCACAAAATATGACAAAAAATGAAGCACAAACAAAGACGAACGAAAACTTAACTCCCAAGAAGTTAAGTCAAAGGCACGACACAAGTTTATACACAAGAACATAATAAAGTATGCTAATTAAGAACTAAATAAGTAATAAAACACTTAACAAACACATATTACCACATTCTAACACATAAATGCAAAATAGTCAAAAACACACACGAAAACACCAAAAATGTTCGAAACTAGTAGCCAAACCTTGAAGTTCAGGGTACATATAACTCAAATTTGCTAGAGTTATCAGATACATCAAAATTCATGATTATGTCATTTATATCCTCTAATATATATTATATATACCAGATAAAGGCACAAGCAACATGTGATATTTATAGTTGAAAATTTAAAACTGAACTTAGGCACACGATTTCATAAACTAGACAAAAATCTACAAAATTCAAGCAACAAATCAAATCTCAATATATAAATCAAAACTCATCACCAAATTCATATTAAAATCATAGGAACAAGATAAAAAGTGTGATATTTTAATTTAAAAATTTAAAGTCAAGGCACACGACTCTATCAGTTAGACAAAAACCTACTAAATTCCACAGAATGAATCAAATCCAAATTATTATAAGAAAACACAAATGACCAAATTGATAATACAAGTTCTTGGCCCTTCACTTTCCTTCCTCCCTTTTTAACTCTAATTCAACCATAGAAATAAAGCTATAGGGAGAAGCAGAGAATTGAATTTATTAGGGTTTCACTTCATAGGATTTGGCCAAATGTCACAAGATTTCCTCCAATTGTCACAAACAAACAACAAAGCCTAACTTTTTTTTTTTTTCCAAAATAATGAATTACTTGTTATACTCCTGAGTTCTTCATTTTGAAACTAGAAAACAATTAAAGTGTTGAAATCACACTTCATGCCATAAACTTTTCAGAATTTTCATCAAATTCATTTTGTAAATTTTCAAAATCAATCAAATCCTTTGAATTCTTTTTGGAAATATAACTTACTATACCTTAAATTTCTGGGTTTTGACAATTGGTCGTTTCATATTTTTATTAGGCATATAAACTTTTCAATTATTTGGTTCTTGACATCTAATACAATTAGATCTGAAGGAGTATTTGTAAATTTCATGGCTTCAAGATATCTTTTTATTATGTATTCTTCAGAGTTATACATAAAGAATTGTAAAACCAATATGGAGAACAATAATCAATTTTGTGCAACACTTCTTGCAATAAAATAATACCTACAAATCAATTTAACATGACTAGTATCATTATCTTATATTCTTTTTTGGTATACAAAAATAGTCTAAATTAATCGACGAACATTTATTTCAAATCACCAATTAAAGTAATTTTTTTTCCAAACCTGGATCATAAAAGTAACAATATTAAGATATGATAAAAGCAAAGAAGTACAAAACTATGCATTTTTTTATGTAATGAACACTTGAATAAAATTACAAATAGTAGAAATCAATTTTCTACCAGCTCATTAATTTTTGTTTGTGACCTCGTTCAATCCGACAAACTCATAACTATATAATTGGAGAATCAAAACACCAAAATTGTACAATATCCGTATTCTCCCAGATACATCAAAATTAAAAATCACGTCATCCATATCCATTAATAAATATTATGCATACAGGATAAAGGCACGTGAGACGCATGTGATATTTGTACTTTAGAATTTAAAATTTGAGGTTCACAATTTCACCAATTAGACAAAAATATACAAAATTTCAGAAATTGAATGAAATTCCAATAGTCAAAACAAAACTCATATCACCAAGTTCATAATTAAGTCATCTAAACGAGGAAAAGAGAGTGATATTTCTGTTTGAAAATTGAAAATTCATGGCACATGACTTCATCAATTAGACAAAAATAAGGTAAATTGTCCACAAAATGAAGCAAATCCCAATAAATATACCAAAACACAAATGACCAAATGCATAATTTGAATAAGCGTTACAAGAAAAAATGAGCTCCTCAATACAATTGAGATAGAATACAAAATTACATAAATCGGCCAACCATTGCAAATAGATGTATATAAAGTTGAGAATGTTTAATAGGAATGAAATTAAAGAAGAATAATACAATCTTACCTAATAGGGGTTAATCATGTGTAAGGAAGGAGGAGTTGGAGTAGTAAATAGGAGTACGAGGAAACAATATTATAATTTCATGATTGGAATTAGACTATGAAAACTAATATTTGTTTCAGGCAAGAGGGTTTTTTGGGTTTATATGGTTGGTACATTGGGGATGAGGATGGGTGGTAAAGTGGCAAAGACAAAAGTTTGGAAAAGAATCGAAAGAAGAGAGAGAGTGTTTCTTAGAAAGGATCAAATGATTTTTGGGAGAGGAGAATTGGATAATTGGGAAATTGGTGTAACGTGTAAGATCAGGACCATTCTGATCCTCCTTTACTAAGAATGGGTGAATCAACCACTTGCTTGGTTGTCAACGAGGCTAAAAAACTAAACATGAAATTCACAAGGTCATACACCTTAAATTACACCGGAGAATAAAAAAATCATTGACACGAATATCCTATAGATTATTCAAACTGCGTAAGCTCTTAAATAGGATACATAACTAATGAACGTAGTTGCAACATTCTAAAATTTATAATATATAATCACACTAAAAAACTTTAAAACTACCAATTTGGTATACAAACAAAAAAATTAATATCATATAATTGATTCATTAACATTTCATTGATCTTGCCAGATTTATAATAAAAAATTGCCAAAGTAGATTAATGGATAACTCAACTCATTCTAGAAGTTCTTGGCCCTTCCTCTTCCTCCAACTCTTATTGTCTTCTATTTCCTACACTGATTCAACTGTAGAAAAAAATTTAAAAGGAAAAGATAAGAATTGAGGTGGTATGAAGTTTATATAGGTTATAGAGGATTGTTAGCTTCATAGAATTTGGCCAACTGTCACAACTCTTCATGCACTTATCATGAACAAATAATACAACCTACCATTTTTTTTTTTTTTTGCAAAATGAAGAATTGCTTATTAAAAACCCCGAAATCATAGTAACACGAAAATTAAAATAATTAATGTTTGATATCACATTTGATCATATTAACTTTCCATAATTTTAATTGAATTCAATTTGAAAATTTTCAAAATCAATCAAATCCTGCAAATTTTGTTTGAAATATCAATAAATAGATAATTCAAGCATTCAAAATTTGGGATCTGACAATTTGTCTTCCCACTATTTTTGTTAGGCATTTGGACTTTTCAATTATTCTTTTTGGGACATCTAATTGTGTTAGATTTCAATGGTTATCTGAAAATGTTATGGCTTCAAGATATCCTCTTACAATGTATTCTTCACATAATAATATATGCATAAACAATCATGAAATCAACGTGGACAATTATAAATGATTTCGTGCACCTATTCTTGTAAGACTCCTTCAAAATAATACCGACAAAATAAGTCAATTGTAACTTGCACGGCTACGATCCTTGTCATAGATTCTTTATTGTTTACAAAATGGCCCATCCGACAAATATTTATTTCCAAAAATGGAACAAAAATGTCATATCCTTATGATAGATAAAACAAAACAAATACAAAACTTTACATTTTGTTTTATGTAATAAACACTCAAAAAAATTTCAAATAGTAACATATAATTTTGTACCTACTCATTAATTTTTACTTGTGACCTTGTTCAATACGACAAACTCATAATTATAATTAAAGAATCAAAACACCACAAAAGTCACACTCTTCTATACATTCAAATTCAAGATTATATCATTTACATCCTTTAAAGTATATTATGTTTACAAGATAAAGGCATGTAAGATGCATGTGATATTTCTATTTGAAAATTTAAAATTGAAGGCACATATTTCATCAACTAGACAAAAATCTACTAAATTTAAACAATGAATCAAATCTCAATTTGAAATAAATCAAAACTCATATCACCAAATTCATAATTAAAATCATAGAAACAAGATAAAAAGTGTAACATTTTAATTTGAAATTTATAGCCAAGGCGCACGACTCTATCAGTTAGACAAAAGTCTACTAAATTCCACAGAATGATAAAATCTAAATTATTATAGGAAAACACAAACGAACAAATACGAAATACAAGTTCTTGGACCGTCCTCTTCCCCCAACACCTTCCCTCCTCCCTTTATAACTCTAATTCAACCATAGAAATAAAGCTTCAGGGAGAAGAAGAGAATTGAAGTGGTAGGAAATTTATACATGATTTCACTTCATAGAATTTGGCCAAAGGTCGCAAGATTTCCTCCAGTTGTCTCAGATAAACCACAAAGCCTAGCTTTTTTTCTTTTTGCAAAATCATGAATTGGTTGTTATACTCCCGATTTCTGCATTCATAAATTGGAAAATTATTAAAGTTTGAAATCACACTTCATGCCATAAAATTTCCAGGATTTATCATCAAATTCAATTTGTAAATTTGTAAAATCAATCAAATCCATTGAATTTTTTTCGTAATATAATTTACTATAAAAAAATTCACACCTTAAAAATCAAGGTTATGACAATTGGTCGTTTCATATTTTTATTAGGCATATAAACTTTTCAATTATTTTTTCCCTGACATTTAACTGAATTAGATCTGAAGGGATATTTATAAATTTCATGCTTCAAGATTTCTTTTTATTATGTTTTCTCCATAGTTATACATAAAGAATTATAAAACCAATATGGAAAACAATAATCAATTTTGTGCAACACTTCTTAAAATAAAATAATACCAACAAATCAAGTTAACATGACTGGTATCGTTACCTTGGATTCTTTTTTTGTATACAAAAATCGTCCAACTTAATCGACGGATATTTATTCCAAATCACAAATTACAGTAATTTCTTTTCCAAAGCAGGATCACAAAAGTCGTAATATTAAGATATATAAAAGCAAAGAAGTACAAAACTATGTGATCACATTTTCTTTTCTGTAATGAACACTTGAATAAAATTACAAATAATAGAAATTAATTTTATACCTACTCATTAATTTTTGTTCGGGACCTCGTTTAACCCGACAACCTCATAACTATATAGCTGGAGAATCAAATCACCAAAAATGTAACAATATCTATTTTCTCCTGGATACTTGAAAATTAAAAATTACATCATCCATATCCATTAATATATATTATGCATACAAGATAAAGGTACGTGAGACGCACGTGACATTTCTACTTTGGAATTTAAAATTCGAGGTTCTCAATTTCACCAATTATACTAAAATCTTCTACATTTAAGAAAAAGAATGAAATTCCAACAGTCAAAACAAAACTCATATCACCAAGTTTATAATTTAAATCATCTAAACAAGGAAAATCGAGTGATATTTCTACTTGAAAATTGAAAATTCATGGCACATGATGTCATCAATTAGACAAAAATAAGGCAAATTCCACAAAATGAAGCAAATCCCATTTATAAATATGCCAAAACACAAATGATCAAATTCATAATTCAAATTATTGATACAAGAAGAAGGAGTTCCAATATAAAATTAAGGTAGAATAAAAAATTACATAAATTGGCCAACCATTTCAAATTTATATATATATAATTGAGAATGTTTATCAGGAATGAAATTAAAGATGAATAATGCAATCGAACCTACAAGGGGTTAATCGTGTGCGAGGAAGGAGGAGTAGGAGGGGCAATTGGGAGTACGAGGAAATGAAATTTGAATTTCAAGATCAAAATTAGACTACGAAAATTAATATGTCTTTTAGGCAAGAAGGTTTTGGGTTTATTGGGTTGGTACACTGAAGGCGAGGAAGGGGGGTAAAGTGGCAAAGAAAAAAGTTGGGAGAAGAGGAGAAAGAAGAGAGAGAGTGTTTTTTCGAAAGGATCAAATGGTTTTTGGGATAGGAGATTTGGATAATTGGAAAATTGGTGTAACGGACCATTGTGATCCTCTTTTAATAAGAAGGGGTTCGGTGATTCAACTGCTTGACTGATTCTCAACGAGGCTTAAAAATGAAACATGAAATTTACATGATCATACACCTTAAATTACACCTGAGAAAAAAAAAAATCACTCACAAAAATATCCTAAAGATTATTTAAACTACATAAACTCTTAAATAGGATACAAAACTAATGAACATAGTTGCAACATTCTAAAATTTATTATATATAATCGCACCAAAAAACATTAAAACTACAAATTTGGTATGCGAACAATAAAAGTAGTCTCTTATAATTGATTCATTAAGATTTTATTGATCTAGCCAGATTTATAATTAAAATTTGCCAAAGTAGAATAATATATTTTTGAGAAAATAAGTAGAAACTCAACTCATTCTAGTCGTTCTTAGCCTTTCCTCTTCCTCCACCTCTTTCTGTCCTCTATTCCTTACTCTAATTCAACTGTAGAAAAAAATTCATAGGGAAAAGAAAAGAATTGAAGTCGCACGAAGTTTATTTAGGTTCTGGCTTCATCAGATGTTTGTCCAAATGTCAAAACTCTTCATGCACTTATCACAAACAAATAATGCAACCTACCATTTTTTTTTTTTGTTGCCAAATCAAGAATTACATTTTAATCCCCCGAAATCAAAGTTACTCAAAATAGAAAATAATTAAAGTTTGATATCACATTTGATCATATAAACTTTCCACAATTTTAGTTGAATTCATTATGAAATTTTTTAAAATCAATCAAATCCTTCCAAATTTATTTTAAATATCAATACATAGAAAATTAAAGCATTAAAAATTTGGGATCTCACAATTTGGCTTCCCACAATTTTTATTTGGCATTTAGACTTTTCAATTATTCTTCTTGGGACTTCTAATTCTGTTAGATTTCCAAGGATATTTGCGAATGTTATGGCTTCAAGATATCCTCTTACAATGTATTCTTCATATAATAATATATGCATAAAAAATAATTAAACCAATGTGGACAATTATAATTGATTTCGTGCAACTATTCTTCCTTCAAAATAATACACGAAAAAATAAGTTAATTGTAACTTGCACGGCTACGATCCTTATCGTAGATTCTTTATTGTATACAAAATGGTCCATCATAATCGACAGGGAACAAAAATGTAATATCATTATGATAGATAAAACAAAACAAATACAAAACTTTACATTTTGTTTTATGTAATAAACACTTAATAAAATTTCAAATACTAAGATGGAATTTTCTACCTGCTCATTAATTTTTACTTGCGAGTTCGTTCAATAAGTCAAACTCATAATTATAATTAAAAGATCTAAACAACACAAAACTTACACTCTTGGATACATTGAAATTCAAGATTATGTCATTTATATCCTCAAATATATATTGTATATGCAAGATAAAGGCACATGCGACACAAGTGATATTCCTATTTGAAAATTCAAAATTGAAGGCACACAATTTCATCAACTAGACAAAAATCTAGTAAATTTAAACAATGTAACAAATATCAATAAATAAATCAAAACTCATATAACAAAATATTACATCAAAATTAAAATCATCGAAACTAGATAAAAAGTGTGATATTTTAATTTGAAAATTCAAAGTCAAGGCATACGACTGCATCAGTTAGTCAAAAATTTACTAAATTCCACAGAATGAAGCAGATTCGAATTATTATAAGAAAACACAAATGACCAAATTCATAATACAAGTTCTTGCCCCTTCCTCTTACTCCAACACTTTTCATCTTCCCTTTATAACTATAATTCAACCACAGAAATATAGCTATAGGGAGAAGAAGAGCATTGAATAAATAAACAAATAGCAGAAATTATTTTCTACTTGCTCATTAATTTTTGTTCATGACCTCATTCAGTCTGACAATCTCATAACTACATAATTGAAGAATCAAAACACCAAAAAAGTTACAATTTCTATTTTCTCCTAGATATGTCAAAATTAAAAATTATGTCGTCCACATCCATTAATATATATTATGCATACAAGATAAAGGCACCTGAGATGCACGTGTCATTTTAACATTGGAATTTCTAGAAAAAATCGAGGTTTACAATTTCACCAATTAGACAAAAATCTACTAAATTTCAAAAAATGAATGAAATTTCAATAGTCAATACAAAAGTCATGTCACCAAATTTATAATTTTAGTCATCTAAACAAGGAAAAGAGAGTGATATTTCTATTTGAAAATTGAAAATTCATGGCACATGACTTCATCAATTAGACAAAAATAAGGTAAATTCCACAAAATGAAGCAAATACTATAAATATACAAAACACAAATGACCAAATTCAAAATTCAAATAATCGATACAAGAAAAAAGGAGTTCCTATATACAATTAAGATATAATAAAAAAATTGTATAAATCAGTCAACCACATCAAATTAAATATTCCTGGAATTGAGAATGTTTAACAAGAATGAAATTAAGGAAGAACAATACAATCTTACCTAATAGGGGTAATCGGGTCTGAGAAATGAGGAGTTGGAGTGGTAATTGGGAATACAGGGAAATGAAATTATAATTTCAAGATCGGAATGCTAGAGAACTAAAATTAATATTTGTTCCAAGCAAGATGGTTTTTGGTTTATAGGGTTGGTGCATTGAGGGCGACGATGGGTGGTAAAGTGATAAAGAAAAAAGTTGGGAAAAGAAGTGAAAGAAGACAAAGAGTGATTTAGAAAGGATCAAATGGTTTTTAGGGTAGGAGAATAGGGTAATTGGGAAATTGGTGTAATGGACAATTCTGATCCTCCTTTAATAAGAAGGGGTGAATCAACCACTTGCCTGGTTCTCAACAAGGATAAAAAACTAAACATGAAATTTACAAGGTCATACACCTTAAATTACACTCGAAAATAAAAAAAATCACTCGCACAAATATCCTAAAGATTATTTAAACTACATAAGCTCTTAAATAGGATACAGAACTAGTGAACATAGTTGCAACATTCTAAAATTTAACATCTATAATCACGCCAAGAAACATTAAAAGTACCAATTTGGTATATGAACAAAAAAAGTAATCCCATATAATTGATTCACTAAGATTTCATTGATCTAGCCAGATTTATAATTAAAATTTGCCAAAGTAGATTAATAGATTTTGAAGAAAATAATTAGAAACTCAACTCATTCTAGAAGTTCCTGGCCCTTCCTTTTCCTCCAACTCTTTTTGTCTTCTATTCCTCTCTCTATTTCAACCAGAGAAAAATTTAGTAAGGAAAAGATGAGAATTGATGTGGTACGATGTTTATTTAGATTTTAGCTTCATAGGATTTGGCCAAATGTCACAACTCTTCATGCACTTATCATGAACAAATAATGCAACTTTCCATTTTTTTTTTTAACAAAATCAAGAATTGCTTATTAAACACCCGAAATCATAGTTACTTGAAATAGAAAATAACTAAATTTGATATCACATTTGAACATATAAAATTTCCCCAATTTTAACCGAATTCAATTTTAAAATTTTCAAAATCAATCAAATCCTTCAATATTTATTTGAAATATCAATCTATACAAAATTCAGGCATTAAAAATTGGGATCTTATCACAATTTGTATTCCCACGATTTTTATTAGGCATTTGGACATTTCAGTTATTCTTCTCAGGACATCTAACTGTGTTAGATTCCAAGGGTTATTTGCAAATTTTATGGCTACAAGATATCCTTACTTTGTATTCTTTATATAAAAATATATGCACAAACAATCACGAAACCAATGTGGACAAATATAATTGATTTTGTACAACTATTCTTCCTTCAAAATCATACCAAAAAAATAAGTTAATTGCAACTTGCACGGCTATGATCCTTATCTTAGATTCTTTATCGTATACAAATTGGTCTATCTTAGTCAACAAATATTTGTTTCCAAAATAGGAATAGAAATGTAATATCATTATGATAGACAAAATAAAACAAATACAAAACTTTACATTTTGTTTTATGTAATAAACACTTAACAAAATTTCAAATACTAACACGGAATTTTCTAGCTGCTCATTAATTTTTACTTGTGACCTCTTTCAATATGACAAACTCATAATTGTGAGAAATTTAAAGATTCAAAGCACCACAAAAGTTGCACTCTTGAATACATCAAAATTCATGATTATGTCATTTATATCCTCTAATTTATATTATGTATACAAGATAAAGGCATGTGCGACGCATGTGATATTTCTATTTGAAAATTTAAAATTGAAGGCACATGATTTCATCAACTAGACAAAAATCAATTAAATTTAAACAATGAATCAAATCTCAATAAATAAATCAAAACTCATATCACCAAATTCATAATTAAAATCATCGAAACAAGATAAAAAGTGCGATATTTTAATTTGAAAATTTAAAGTCAAGGCAGACGACTCTATTAGTTAGACAAAAATCTACTAAATTCTACAGAATGAAGCAAATCAAAATTATTATAAGAAATCACAAATGGCCAAATTCATAATACAAGTTCTTGGCCCTTCCTCTTCCTCTTCCTCTTCCTCCAAAACTTTCCCTCTTCCCTTTATAGCTCTAATTCAACCTTAGAAATAAAGGTATAGGGAGAGAGGAGAATTGAAGTTGTAGGAAATTTATACAGGATTTCGCTTCTTAGGATTTGGTCAAATGTCAAAATATTTCCTCCACTTGTCACAAACAAACCACAAAACCTAACTTTTAAATTTTGGCAAAATCATGAATTGCTTGTTATACTCCCGAGTTCTTCGTTTTGAAACTAGAAAAAAATTAAAGTTTGAAATCACACTTCATGCCATAAACTTTCTAGAATTTTTGTCAAATTCAATTTGTAAATTAGCAAAATTGGTCAAATCCTTTGAATTTTTGTTTGAAATATAATTCACTGTAAAAAATTCAAACCTTAAAAATCTTGGTTCTGACAATTGGTCGTTTCATATTTTTATAAGGAATATGAACTTTTCAATTATTTTGTTCCTGACATCTAACTGAATTGGATCTGAAGAGGTATTTGTAAATTTAATGTCTTTAAGAAATCTTTTAATTATTTATTCTTCGTAGTTATACATAAAGAATTATAAAGCCAATATGGCGAACAATAATAAATTTTGTGCAACACTTCTTGCAATAAAATAATACCGACACATCATGTTAACACGACTAGTATCCTTATTTTAGATTCTTTTTTGTATACAAAAATCATCCAACTTCATCGACGGATATTTATTTCAAATCACCAATTACTGTAATATTTTTTTCCAACGCCGGATCATAAAACTAGTAATATTATCATATATAAAAGCGAAGAAGTACAAACTATGCATTTTCTTTTATGTAATGAACATTTGAATAAAGTTACAAATAGTAGAAATTAACTTTCTACCTGTTCATTAATTTTTGTTCGTGACCTCATTCAATCCGACAAACTCATAACTATATAATTGAAGAATCAAAACAACAAAAAAGTTACAATATCTATTTTCTCCCGAATACATCAAAATTAACAATTACGTCATCAATTTCTGTTAATGTATATTATTCATACAAGATAAAGGCACGTGAGATGCACGTGATATTTCTACTTTAGAAATTAAAATTGACGAGGTTCGCGATTTCACCAATTAGACAAAAATCTATAAAGTTTCAGAAAATGAATGAATTCCAACAGTCAAAACAAAACTCATATCACCAAATTTATAAGTTAAATCATCTAAACAAGGAAAAAATAGTGATATTTCTATTTGAAAATTGAAAATTCATGGAACATGACTTCATCAATTAGACAAAAATAAGGTAAATTCCACAAAATGAAGCAAATCCCAATAAATATACCAAACTACAAATGACCAAATTCATAATTCAAATAATTGATACAAGAAAAAATGGGTTCCCATATAAAATTAAGATAGGATACAAAGTTACACAAATCGGCCAACCATTTCAAATTAATATAGAATTGATAATGTTTAATAGGAATGAAATTAAAGAAGAACAATACAATCTTACCTAATGGGGATTAATCAAGTGTGCAGAATGAGGAGTTGGAGTGGTTATTGGGAGTACGAGGAAATAGAATTGTAATTTCAAGATTGGAATTAGAGGCTACGAAAATTAATATTTGTTTCAGGCAAGAAGGTTTTGGGTTTATAGGTTGGTGCATTGAAGATGACGATGGGTGGTAAAGTGGCAAAGACAAAAGTTGAGATCTAGAGGAGAAACAAGAGAAAGAGTGTTTCTCAAAAAGGATGAAATGGTTTTTGGGATAGGAGATTTGGGTAATTGGGAAATTGGTGTAACGCACCATTCTGATCCTCCTTTAATTAGATAGGGAGAATCAACCACTTGCCCGGTTCTCTACAAGGCTCAAAAACTAAACATGAAATTTACAAGGTCATATACCATAAATTACACATGAGAATAAAAATAACTCACTCACACTAATATCCTAAAGGTCATTTAAATTACATAAGCTCTTAAATAGGATACAAAACTAATGAACATAATTGCAACATTCTAAAATTTATTACATATAATTGCACTAGAAAACATTAAAGCTACCAATTTGGTATACAGACAAAAAAAGTAATCTTATATAATTGATTCATTATCTGAGATTTCATTGATCTATCCCGATTTATAATTCAAATTTGCCAAAACGGAGTAATAGATTTTCAAGAAAATAAGTAGAAACTCAACTCAATCAAGAATTTCTTGGCCCTTTCTCTTCCATCATCTCTTCTGTCTCCTATTCCTTACTCTAATTCAATCGTAGAAAAAAATTCATAAGGATTAGATAAGAATTGAAGTGGTATGAAGTTTATAGAGGTTTTAGCTTCATAGGATATGGCCAAATGTCACATAAATTCATGCATTTACATCGAACAAATAATGCAACCTACCATATATATATTTTTTTTTTTTGCAAAATGAAGAATTGCTTATTAAACCCTCGAAATCATAGTTACTCGAAATAGAAAATAATTAAAGTTTGACATCACATTTGATCATATAAACTTTCCACAATTTTAGTCGAATTCATTATGAAAATTTACAAAATCAATCAAATCCTTCCAAATTTATTTTAAATATCAATATGATGTTTCTCAAACCTTATTGTTCTTTTGATGATGACATAAGCACTAAACTCTGAAAATAAGCTGTGCAGTCTGCTATCTTTTCTTCTAAAAGTAGGTCTTTTGGATACAGTACACCATCCGAACTATGCTTCTTTCCTTGGATGAACAAGAGCGTCCGATATAGATTCACTTGGATGTATTTCATCGTCTGAACGGATAGGCAGAAAGAAAACTTCTTCATGCACATGCAACATACGCACAGGCACGTCAGAGGAAATATCCATTGAGCATATATTTTTGTCCGATTGATAAGAATCAAGAATCCTAAACTCCTCAATGGATGCATACAACTGTCTGAATAAAGCTTGCTTCAGACGAACAGGACCGTCCAAAACACAGTCGGGATGATGAAATGGACGCTTGCACGACCATCCGAACGACATCCTTCACCAACTATACTGAGACCAAACGCTGTGACAGACGTACCATCTTTATCTCGGACGTCCGAAACCCTTAACGGCTAGTTTTTGTGCATTTATTATTGAGCCGTTGGAGTTGGAAGTAGTTACAACCATAATTTATTACTGCTATAAATACCTGCTCTATTGTTCTTTAAGGATCATCTAATACATTGAATACAAGCCTTAGAAAAGAGAAATTTGAGTGCAAATTGGCTATAGTGCTATATTGTATTAGTGTGTAGATTAGAGTGCAATTCAAAATTTTGAGTAGAGTGATAATCTTGTACAAAAGTGAGGTTGTGAGTAAAATTGTTGGCTCAACTAAAAAGTTTTAGTGTGAACAAGAATTGTCCTACTTTGTAAATCAAGTTTGTGAAGCATTCTAGTGGATTAATACTTCAAGCTTGTTAGCTTGGAAGTATTGTTTGTTTAATCTCCTTTATTACTTTCTTTACATTTCTTCAGCTTCATTGATTCTATCTTCATTATATTGTTTGTTAGTGAAAAAATCTCAATAAGTTTAATCTTTATAAAAGTAATTTTTTAAACCTAATCACACCCCCCTCTTAGGTTGCTTTGGGACCAACAATTGGTGTCAGAACTTGGTCTCATTCTTTTGCTTAAATTGCTTGTGAGAAAAGATCTATCATGTCAACTAACAATGCTTTATTTTTTGAGGGTCAATCCATTACTGGGCCCCCTATGTTTAATGGAGTAAACTTTACCAGTTGGAAGGATAGGATGAAATTTTTTTGGCAATCCATTGATATTGACTTGTGGTATATTGTTAATGAAGGTCCATTTGAAGCTACCATCATACATGATCATACCAATAGAAGAAGAGAAAAGACAAGGAATGAGCTCACTCCACAAGACAAGGCAAACTTGACCTTGAATGCAAAACAATGAATGTGCTATACAACGCACTAGATGCCAACGAATCAACGTGTGTCGAAGGATGCATCTCAGCCAAAGAAATTTGGGATAAATTGAAGGAAATCCATGAAGGAAGCGACGATGTTGGAGAACAAAAGAAATCCCTGCTTGTGGCCAAATATGAATCCTTCAAGATGGAACTGCCTGAAAACATTGACAAAATGCATCGTATTTTGGTTCAATGACACCATTAAGGATTTTGAAGCCTTGGGCAAAGAGTATTCTTTGGGTGAAAATAATAGAAAATTCCTGAATGCTCTCTCCAAAGAATGGGAAGCCAAAACAATCGCCATGGAGGAGGCCAAGAATTTAAATTCTATGCCTATTGAATCACTAATCAACTCTCTTACTTCTTATGAATTGAAGTTAAAGGCCAAAGTGGTGGATGATGAAGAAGCAAGACCAAAAAGGAGCATTGCATTAAATACCTCTCAAGAAGAAGATGAAAATGGCTCCATCAATCTAGAAGATGAAGATCTTGATGAAAGAGATCTTGCACTCATCAACAAAGGATTTCTTAAACATTACATCAACAAACAGAGAATGAGAAAAGGTGGAGTGACTAATACAAATAATTTCAAAGGGAAGACAAAGCTAGAAATGAAGAAGAAAAGTGAAAAGTGCTTTGAATGCGGTCAATCCGGACACTTTGCAAATGAGTGTCCTTCCAAGAAAAAGAAAGGAAGGAAGAAAGCCTCGCTTCAACAACTTTCAAATCACATGGGACGATTGCAATTCTAAAGGAAAAGTTGAAGAGGAAATGGAGTCGGCACAAATGGCCTTTATGGCCATTGGAGATGATGAGGTAAATTCTAACTATGACTCTAATGATGATAATGATCTTGAAGCTTTCATTTTAAAATTGCATGATAGCTTAAAGGAATCATATGCTAGAAATAAGGAGTTAGTAAAAAAATCAAATGCTTTATTGAATGCTAACTCTAAACTTGTGAACAAAAATAATAGGTTTTCACAAGAAAATAGTGACTTGAAGAAAAGAATGCATGTGAAATCAAGGGTCAAGGAAGAACAAGCCTCCTTGAAGAAAAGATTAGATGATTTGAATTTTCTATTGACTAGAAAAAGAGAAAATGTTGTTGATTTGAAAAGAAATAGAAATGTATTAATCAACAAAAATTTTGTCATGTTTAGAAGGGATAACTTATGTTTTGTAAAATCAAAGAATCCTCTTTATATGGAAATAAAAATATTATGTGTAAGTATTTCCAACAACATGGACATGTCAAGAATATGTGCTATGTCAAGAAAAATGAGAAACTTGGAATGAAAGCCGTATGGATTAATAACAATTTCACTAACTCTAATGGACCCAAGAAAATATGGGTACCAAAAGTTATCAATTGATTTGTTGTGTAGGTACTAAACATCACCAAGAATGCTAAGTGGTTCATAGATAGTCGATACTCAAGACACATGACGAGTGATGCTTCTCTCTTCACATACCTCAAATCCAAAATTAGTGGAAAAATAACATTTGGGGATAACAATAAAGAAAAATCAATCGGCATTGGTGATGTAGGTAAAAATGGTGAGACCTTGATTAAGAATGTGCTTCTTGTTGATAATTTGAATTACAATTTATTGAGTGAAAGTCAACTTTGTGATAAAAATTTATATGTGTTATTTACCAAGCGTGAATGTCTTATTCTTGATAAAAATTATTTAGGTTGTTTTATTTAAGGGTGCTAGGCACAATGATGTTTATGTGATTCACCTTGATAAAATTAGTAATAGAAATGTAAAATGTCTTACCGCTTCCATAGATGATCCTTGGCTTTGGCATAGAAGACTTTGTCATTTTAATATGATTTATTTGAAAAACTTTCTAAGAAAGAATTGGTAAGAGGGTTGCCAAAACTAAAGTTTTTGAAAAATAAAATTTGTGATGCATGCCAATTTGGTAAACAAGTTAAAGTTTTCTTTAGACCAAAGAATTGTGTGTCTACTTCTAAACCTTTAGAATTATTGCACTGAGACTTGTTTGGACCAACTCAACATGCTAGTCTTGGTGGTAGTAAATATGCTTTTGTGATTGTGGATGACTATTCTAGGTATACTTGGGTATTATTTCTTCTTCACAAAAATGAAGCTTTTGAAAAATTTGTAAAATCATTTTCTAAAATTCAAAATTTGTTGAGTTTAAAGATCACTCAATTAAGAAGTGACTCTAAAGGTGCCGAATTTAAATTTGGAGGTTTTCCCGAATTTGTCATCACAACGGTATTTCACATGAATTTTTGATTGTTAGAGTTCATCAACAAAATGGTGTTGTTGAAAGGAAAAATAGAACACTTCAAGAAACCACTAGAACTATGATTAGTGAATGTGATTTACCACAATATTTTTGGGCCGAAGCCATTGACACGGCTTGTTATGTCATGAATCGAGTTTTGTTGAGATCCATTTTAAACAAAACTCCTTATGAACTCTTGTTTTGTAAAAAACCCGTTGTGAGCTATTTTAAAGTTTTTGGTTGCAAATGTTTTACTTTAAAAATCAAAGAAAATCTTGGTAAATTTGACAAAAAATCAGATGAAGGAATTTTTCTAGGATATTCTAGTGAAAAGAAAGCATACCGAGTATGCAATAGAAGAACGCTTTTAATTGAAGAAGTTGTACATGTTACATTTGATAAAGCTAATGATGTTATCTCAAAGAATATATGTGAAGATGAAGATATAGGTATTCAAAAGGAGCTTGAGAAGCTCACTATCCATGAAGATCGTCAAGAGATCACATCAAGCAATGATGTCAACAACCATCAAGTAGATGATGAAGAAGAAAAGAACGAGGATATTCCAAAAGACCTTCCAAAGGCATGGAGATTTGTCTCTAGTCACCCTCAAGATTTGATCATACTTGATCTATCCGATGGAGTAAAAACTCGATCTCATAAACCTTTGAATAGTAATTGTGCATTACTTTCTCACATTGAACCTAAACATGTAGATGATGCATTAAATGATGAATATTGGGTCATTGCCATGCAAGATGAACTTAGTCAATTTGAGAAAAAAAAAACATATGGACCTTAGTTGAAAGACCATCAATTCATCCTGTAATTGGAACAAAATGGGCTTTTAGAAACAAATTAATTGATAAAGGTGAGATCATAAGGAACAAAGCTAGACTTGTTGCAAAAGGTTATGCTCAAGAAGAAGGTATTGACTTTGATGAAACTTTTGCACCCGTTGCTAGATTAGAATCCATTCGCATGTTTCTTGCATATGCATGTTTTAATGATTTCAAATGGATGTCAAAAGTGCCTTTTTAAATGGTTTTAATGATCAAGAAGTTTTCGTTGAACAATCTCCCAGTTTTGAAATAAAAATTTTCCAAATTATGTTTTCAAACTTTCTAAAGCCTTATATGGTTTGAAACAAGCTCCAAGAGATTGGTATGAAAGACTAAGCGGATTTTTGATTGAAAATGGATTTAATAGAGGTGTTGTTGACACCACTCTCTTTACCAAAACAAATTCCAATGGTTTGCTAATTGTTCAAATTTACGTTGATGATATTATTTTTGGAGCAACTAATGAAAGCTTGTGCAAGGATTTCTCACACTTGATGCAAAAAGAGTTTGAAATGAGTATGATGGGAGAGTTACAATTTTTTCTTGGACTTCAAGTTCACCAAACAAATGAAGGGACATTTATTACCCAAATCAAGTACACAATTAAATCAGGAGCTACTCAAACGATTCGGAATGGAAGATTGCAAACAAGTTGGTACACCTATGTGCACCGCAGCCAAACTTGATAAGGTGAAATAGGTAATAGTGTTGATGAAAAACACTATAGAGGTACGATCGGAAGCTTACTTTATTTAATGGCTAGCAGGCCAGATATTATGTTTACTGCTTGTTTATGTGCTAGATTTCAATCTTTCCCTAAAGAATCGCACTTAATGGCTGTACACAGGATTTTTAGATACTTAAAGGGCACAATCGATTTTGGTCTATGGTGCCCAAAATCCTCTACCTTTGATTTAATTAGTTATTCTGATGCTGACTTTGCTGGGTGTAAAATTGATAAAAAAAAGTACTAGGGTATGTGTCATCTCCTGGGTAATTGTCTTGTATCTTGGTTTAGCAAAAAACAAAACTCCATTTCTCTTTCTACGGCTGAAGCCGAATACATTGCAGATGGAAATTGTTGTGCCCAACTTTTGTGGATGAAACATACTTTACAGGAAAGATTTTGGTGTTGTCTTTGATTGTGTGCCTATAAGGTGTGACAACACTAGTGCAATTAATCTCACAAAAAATCCTGTAATGCACTCTAGAACCAAACACATTGATGTTAAGCACCATTTTATTACAGATCTTGTTTGCAAAAAGGAAATATGTGTTGAATTTGTGTCTACTTTAGATCAACTGGCTGACATTTTTACTAAACCCTTGGCTTTAGATTGTTTTGAATCTCTCAAAAATCGTTTGAGGATTTTAAAGTACACATCGGCATAGTCTCTTAGTTTGGACGCACATGCTCGTCTGAACAACACCCTCTGTCGGATGCTCTCACTTGTCGGAAAACCTCCTCTCTGCCTCGAACGCTTATGATAGTCCAAATTTTCCTCATTTTCTTCATTTTCCCACTGGAATCCTGTCAGACGCTCCCCATCATCCTAGAAAATATCGGAGGCACTAGCTCTGAGTTTCGGCCATCCGATTCATTAGCTTTGGCACGCATGATCGGACATCTAGATGCAAATTACATACAAATCGTTCGAACGTCCGAACAGTCCCTCTGCTCACTTGAAACCGATCATTTTCCCCCTTTCGAACTCACCCAAATCCCCGAACCCTTCTCTTCCAAAAAATTTTCCCCTCAAAATTTTTACAATTTCTCTCTTCTCTCATCAAATTGTTTGAGGAATCTTCATTCCCAAATTGTTAATTACCCTTATTGAACTCCATTTCATCAATCTACCATCAAATTTCTTCAAATTTCCACCGACATCTCAAAAATCGCATTTTTTTCTTCTCTTATATATACCTTCAATTTACAATGGTTTGATCTCATGGAGGCTCTTCAACAACAACTCGTGGACTTAAATAAAAAGGAAAAGCTCCAGTACAAGGGGAATTATCCGCTAACCCTCAACTTCAACAAATCCACCCTTACCAAAATTCATCAATGCCAAGGCATCTGAACGGTATATATCTCTTCTTAGTAAATCTATAATTGTTCAAAGACCTATTTTTCAAGGTCTTTTTGAGACTGAATTTAATTTTCCAATTGTCAAATCTTGTTTTGAAAAACAAAATTGGGGTCACCTAGTTCATATTGACTTATATGTTTATCATGACATGGTGCTTCAATTCATAGCCAAACGTGGAAAAGGCCCCACTGTTCACACACTAGTTTCTCGTGTGAACAACACAAATCTTGAAATTTCTTCCAACATCATAGATACCATTTTTGAATGTGAAGTCTATATCCCTGATGAATTTGCTTATTTCTTTTCTTTAAATAAATGGCCTGCTCTGGACACTGGTTTTGATATTGACGAGGTCAGAGCAATTTTTAATATCAATTTCAAATAGGCCTCGGAAGCCAAGACTATCTTGCTCACTCCTGAAATAAACATTTATACACTCTTGTCACAAATTTGTTGTTACTAACTGACGAGCATCGCATCCGAGCCCAAAAAAATGCAGCTTCACTTATTTTACTGCATTTTCAAAGGGATTCCTCTCGATTTTGGGTACCTTTTCTGTTCCTAACTGAGAGTTGAGTACGATACCTGTGGGAACTATTTCTCATCGATACTCGCTGAAACATTCCCTTCGACAAATTTCTCACAAAAGTGTTTGATTATCTTGAAGTACCTTTCAGCGGCAACCAACATTTCCCTTCCTACTTCAACAAAGCCTACATTGAGCGAAAGGGCTTCCATTTTTTTAATCATCAATGGTTAGCTGCTTTTGATATTGAAATATCAAAAACTCAGGCCTCTACCTCTGGTCTAGCACTTTCCTATTCCCCTCCTTCTCAAACACCTCCACTAGTCCATGATCCTCGCCCTCCTCCGAACCTTTCCTTTCACACATTTGCTGCCTTCTCAGTTCTTTGAACACTCAGGTGAGCTCCTTCCAACGTCACACTAATCTCAAGTTAAAGCGTCTTGAAACTCATCAGATGATCCTGCAAGAGGCACTCAGCTTGGGCATGTCTGCTTCAGTTCATGTTCAATTTGCAAATATTCAATCACAGTACCCCCCTTGACTCCTCTACCAAAAGTGATAACAATGCTAGTGTAGAAGAGAATGATCGTGAGGCGACGACGAGGACATTGATGATCAAGGTGCTGCTGATGCTGCTGAGGGCGACGACGAGGACATTGACGATACATTTAATTTTATCATGCAACGACGCGGTGATGGAGATGACGATAGTGAAGCTACTGGCGATGATGCCCCTACCAAAAAATGCAAGATCGAAACACGCTCTAAGAAGAAAAAATTACTCGACTTAGATTCTCTGTCATTAATCTGTATTTTGACATTACTATTATGAATCTTTTTGGGTTTTGGAATTAAACTAGATGTTGACATTGTTATTGCTGGTTTGAAATTAAAATAGATATTATTATCATGTAATGATCTAATGTGGATGATGTTGCTATTGTTATTGTTGGTTATTTTAATGCACTTACTCAGGGAGAGCTTTTTGATGATGTCAAAAAGAGGAGTAGGAATATGCAAAATTGATTGTGCTATTAATCATATCTATTGATTTTTGATATACATGATTGGATATCAATGTTTGGTTATTTGTTTGTCATCATCAAAAAGGGGGAGATTGATGTTTCTCAAACCTTATTTTGATGATGACATAAGCACTAAACTTTGAAAACAAGTTGTGCAGGTCTGTTATCTTTTCTGCTGGAAACAAGTAGTTCGGACTCAGTACACCATCCGAACTATGCTACTTTTCTTGGATGAATAGGAGTGTCTGATACATATTCACTCGGACGCATTTTACCATTCGAATGGACAGGCAGAAAGCAAACTTCTTCAAGCACCTGCAATGGACGAACTGGAGAGTCCGAGGAAATATCCCTCAGACATATATTTCCGTCTGATTGATGAGAATGAAGAATCCTAAGCTCCTCAATGGATGCATACAACTGTCTGAACAAAGCTTGCTCTGGACGAACAAGACCATCCGAACCCAGTCCGAACAATGAAACGAACGCATGCACGGCCGTCCAAACGACATCTTTCACCAACTATACTGAGATTGGATGCTGCGTCGGACGCACCATCTTTATCTGATGGACATCCGAAACCCTTAATGGCTAGTTTTTGTGCATTTATTATTAAGCCGTTGGGAAGTAGTTACAACTAGAATTTATTGTTCCTATAAATACCTGCTCTATTGTTCTATAAGGATCATCTAATACATTGTATATAAGCCTTAGAAAAGAGCAATTTGAGTGCAAATTGGCTAAAGTGCTATATTGTATTAGTGTGTAGCTTAGAGTGCAATTCAAAATTTTGAGTGGAGTGATAATCTTGTACAAAAGTGAGGTTGTGAGTAAAATTCTTGGCTCAACTAAAAGAGTTTTAGTGTGAGCGAGAATTGTCCTACTTTGTAAAGAGTATTGGCTCACCGAATTTGTGAAGCATTCTAGTGGATTAATACCTCAAGCATGTTAGCTTAGAAGTATTGTTTGTTTAATCTCCTTTCTTACTCTCTTTACATTCCTTAAGTTTCATTGATTCTATCTTCATTATATTGTTTCTTAGTGAAAAAATCTCAATAAGATTAATCATTTCTATAAAAGTAATTTTTGAAATCTAGTTCACCCCCCTCTTAGGTTGGTTTCGGACCAACACAATATATAGAAAACTCAAGCATTAAAAATTTGGGATCTCACAATTTGTCTTCCCACGATTTTTATTTGGCATTTAGACTTTTCAATTATTCTTCTCGGGACTTATAACTCTGTAAGATTTCTAGGGTTATTTGCAAATGTTATGGCTTTAAGATATCCTCTTACAATGTATTCTTTACATATTAATATATGCATAAACAATCATGAAACCAATGTGGACAAAATTATAATTGATTTCGTGCAACTAATTTTCTTTTAAAATAATATTGACAAAATAAGTTAATTGTAACTTGCACAGCTACGATCCTTATCTCAAATTCTTTGTTGTGTACAAAATGGTGCATCTTAATCGACAAATATTTGTTTCCAAAACTGGAACAAAAATTTAATATCATTACGATAGATTAAACAAAACAAATACGAAACTTTACATTTTTATTTATGTCTAACAAACACTTAATAAAATTTCAAATCCTAACATGGAATTTTCTACCTACTAATTAATTTTTACTTGCGACCTCGTTCAATACGTCAAACTCATAATTATAATTAAAGAATAAAAACACAACAAAAGTTACACTCTTGGATACATCAAAATTCAAGACTATGTCATTTATATCCTCCAATATATATTATATATATAAAAGATGAAGGCACGTGCAGCACACATCATATTTCTGTTTAAAAATTTAAAATAGAAGTCATACAATTTCATGAACTGGACAAAAATCTACTAAATTTAAACAATGAATCAAATCTCAAAAAATAAATCATAACTCTTATAACCAAATTCATAATTAAGATCATGGAAACTAGATAAAAAGTGTGATATTTTAATTTGAAAATTTAAAATCAAGGCACACGACTCCATCAATTAGACAAAAAACTACTAAACTCAACAGAATGAAGCAAATCAGAATTATTATAAGAAAACACAAATGACCAAATTCAAAATACAAGTTCTTGGTGCTTCCTCTTTCGCCAACACTTTCCCTCTTCCCTTTATAACTCTAATTCAACCATAGAAATAAAGCCATTGGGAGGATAAGAGAATTTAACTATTTGGAAATTTATAAAGGATTTCGCTTCATAGGATTTGGTTAAATGTTACAAGATTTCCTCCACTTGTCGCAAACACACCACAAAACCAAATTTTTTTTTTCCTTTTGGATAATCATGAATAGCTTGTTGTACCTCCAAGTTCTGGCTTTGAAACTGGAAAACAATTCAAGTTTGAAATCACATTTCATGGCAAAAACTTTCCAGAATTTTCATCAAAATCAATTTGTAAATTTGCAAAATCGATCAAATCCTTTGAATTTTTTTTTTTTGATTTTTTTTTTAATAGAATTTACTGTAGCAATTCAAACCTTATAAGTCGTGGTTCTAACAATTGCTCGTTTCATATTTTTATTAGGCATACTAACTTTTCAACAATTTTGTTCCTAACATCTAACTGAATTAGGTTCTCCATGATCTGAAGGGGTATTTGTAAATTTCATGTCTTCAAGTTATCAGTTTATTATGTATTCTTCATAGTAATACATAAAGAATTATAAAACCAATATGGAGAACAATAATCAATTTTGTGCAACACTTCTTGCAATAAAATAACATTAACAAATCAAGTTAACACAACTAGTATCCTTATCTTGGATTATTTTTTTGTATACAACAATCATCCAACTTAATCGACGTATATTTATTTCAAATCACGAATTACAATAATTTTTTTTCCAAAACCGGATCACAAAAGTAATAATATTAAGATATATAAAAGCAACGAAGTACAAAACTATGCACTCTCTTTTATGTAATGAACACTTGAATAAAATTACCAATAGTAGAAATTAATTTTCTACTGGCTCATTAATATTTGTTCGCGACCTCGTTCAATCCGAAAAACTCATAACTATATAATTGAAGAATCAAAACACCAAAAAAGTTACAATATCTATTTTCTCCTGGATACATCAAAAACCTTAAAAATTATGTCATCCACATCCATTAATATATATTATGCATACAAGATAAAGGCAAGGGAGACGCACGTTATATTTCTACTTTAGAAATTTAAATTCGAGGTTCATGATTTCACCAATTAGAAAAAAATGTACTAAATTTCAAAAAATGAATGAAATTCCAATAGTCAAAACAAAACTTATATCACCAAATTTATAATTTAAATCATCTAAACAAGGAAATAAGAGAGATATTTCTACTTGAAATTTGAAAATTCATGGCACATGACTTCATCAATTAGACAAAAATATGATAAATTCCTCAAAATGAAGCAAATCCCAATAAATATACCAAAACACAGATGACCAAATTCATAATTCAAATAATCTATACAAGAAATTGAATTTCCTACATACAATTAAGATAGAATACAAAATTACCTAAATCGGCCAACCATTTCAAATTAATATATATAGAATTGAGAATGTTTATCAGGAATGAAGTTCAAAAAGAATAATACATATCTTACCTAATGGGGGTTAATCGTGTGTGAGAAAGGAGTTGGAGTGGTAATTGGGAGTACGAGGAAATGAAATTATAAATTCAAGATCGGAATTAGAGTACGAAACTTAATATTTGTTTCAGGCAAGAAAGTTTTAGGTATATGGGATTGGTACATTGAGGGCCAGGATGGGTGGTAAAGTGGCAAAGAAAAAAGTTGGCAAAAGAGGAGAAAGAAGAGAGTGAGTGTTTATTAGGAAGGATCAAATGGTTTTTGGGATAGGAGAATTGGGTAATTCTGAAATTGGTGTAACGGACCATTCTGGTCCTCCTTTAACAAGAAGGGGCAAATCAACCACTTGCCTTGTTCTCAACAAGGTTCAAACACTAAACATGAAATTTACAAGATCATTCACCTGAAATTATACACGTGACTAAAAAAATCACTCATACAAATATCCTAAGGATCATTTATACTACACATGCTCTTCAATATGATACAAAACTAATGAACATAGCTACAACATTACACTGTATATTGCTAAAATTGGTTATATATAATCACACCAAAAAGGATTAAAACAACCAATTTGGAATACAGACAAAATAAGTAATCTCATAAAATTGATTCATTAAGATTTCATTGAGCTAGCCAACTTTATAATTAAAATTTTGCCAAAGTAGATTAATAGATTTTCAAGAAAATAAATAGAAACTCAACTCATTCTAGAAGTTCTTGGCCCTTCCTCTTCCTCCAACTCTTTCTGTCTTCTATTCCTTACTCTAATTGGACCGTAGAAAAATATTTATAAGGAGAAGTTAAGAATTGAAGTGGTACAAAGTTTATAGAGGTTTTAGCTTCATACGATTTGGCCAAATGTCACAACTCTTCATGCACTTATCATGAACAAATAATGCTACCTACCATTTTTTTTTTTGCCAAAATCAAGAATTGCATATTAAACCCTTGAAATCATAGCTACTCAATAATTCAAGTTTGATATCACTTGATCATGTAAACTTTCCACAATTTCAATCGAATTCAATTTGAAATTTTTTAAAATCAATCAAATCCTTAAACATTTCTTTGAAATATCAATATATAGAAAATTCAAGCATGAAAAATTTGGGATCTGACAATTTGTCTTCGCACGATTTTTGTTAGGCATCTGGACTTTTAAGTTATTCTTCTCGGGACATCTAATTGTGTTAGATTTCAAGGTTTATTTGCAATTGTTTTGGCTTGAAGATATCCTCTTACAATCTATTCTCCATATAATAATATATGCATAAACAATGAAACCAATGTGTACAACTATAATTGATTTTGTGCAACTATTCTCCCTTCAAAATAATACTGACAAAATAAGTTAATTGTAACATGCACGGCTATGATCCTTATCTTAGATTCTTCGTTGTATACAAAATGGTCCATCTTAATCGACAAATATTTGTTTCCAAAACTGGAACAAAAATGTAATATCATTAGATAGATAAAACAAAAGAAATGCAAAACGTTACATTTCGTTTTATGTAATAAACACTTGATAATGGTTATAGTTTCAAATACTGACATGGAATTTTCTACCTGGTCTTTCATTTTTACTTGCGACCTCATTCAATACGACAAACTCACTATAACTAAACAATCAAAACACTGTAAAGTTACACTCTTGGATGCATTAAAATCAAGATTATTTCATTTATATCCTCTAATATATATTACATATACAAGATAAAGGCATGTACAACGCATGTGATATTTCTACTTGAAAATTTAAAATTGAAGGCACATGATTTAATCAATTAGACAAAAATCTACTAAATTTAAACAATGAATCAAATCTCAATAAATAAATCAAAACTCATAGTACCGAATTCATAATTAAAATCATCGAAAATAGAGAAAAAAGTGAGATATTTTAATTTGAAAATGTAAAGTCATGGCATATGACTCTATTAGTTAGACAAAAATCAACTAAAATACACAGAATGAAGCAAATCCGAATTATTATAAGAAAACACATATGACCAAATACGTAATACTAGTTCTTGGCCCTTCCCTCTTCCTCCAACACATTCCTTCTTCCCTTTATAACTCTAATTCAACCATAGAAATAAAGCTGTTGGGAGAAGAAGAGAATTGAAGTGTTTGAAAATTTATATAGGATTTCACTTCATAGGATTTGACCAAAAGTAACAAGATTTCCTCCACTTGTCACAAACAAACCACAAAACCTACCTTTTTTTTTCGTTTTGCAAAATCATATATTGCTTGTTATACTCCCGAGTTCATTGTTTTGAAACTAGAAAACAACTAAAGTTTGAAATCACACTTCACGCCATAAACTTTCTAGAATTTTCATCAAATTCAATTTGTAAATTTGCAATATCAATCAAATCCATTGAATTTTTTTTTGAAACATGATTTACTATAAAAAATTTGAACCCTAAAAATCTGGGTTTTGACAATTGGCCTTTTCATATTTTATTAGGCAGGTAAACTTTGCAATTAATTTGTTCCTAACATCTAACTGAATTAGATCAGAAGGGGTATTTGTAAATTTCATGGTCTTCAAGTTATCAGTTTATTATGTATTCTTCATAGTAATACATAAAGAATTATAAAACCAATATGGAGAACAATAATCAATTTTGTGCAACACTTCTTGCAATAAAATAACATTAACAAATCAAGTTAACACAACTAGTATCCTTATCTTGGATTATTTTTTTGTATACAACAATCATCCAACTTAATCGACGTATATTTATTTCAAATCACGAATTACAATAATTTTTTTTCCAAAGCCGGATCATAAAAGTAATAATATTAAGATATATAAAAGCAAAGAAGCACAAAACAATTCCTTTTCTTTTATGTAATGAACACTTGAATAAAATTACCAATAGTAGAAATTAATTTTCTACTGGCTCATTAATATTTGTTTGTGACCTCGTTCAATCCGACAAACTCATAACTATATAATTGAAGAATCAAAACACCAAAAAAGTTACAATATCTATTTTCTCCTGGATACATCAAAATTAAAAATTATGTCATCCACATCCATTAACGTGCGATATATATTATGCATACAAGATAAAGGCACGGGAGACGCACGTTATATTTCTACTTTAGAAATTTAAATTCGAGGTTCATGATTTCACCAATTAGAAAAAAATGTACTAAATTTCAGAAAATGAATGAAATTCCAATAGTCAAAACAAAACTTATATCACCAAATTTATAATTTAAATCATCTAAACAAGGAAATAAGAGTGATATTTCTATTTGAAATTTGAAAATTCATGGCACATGACTTCATCAATTAGACAAAAATATGATAAATTCCTCAAAATGAAGCAAATCCCAATAAATATACCAAAACTCAAATGACCAAGATAGAATTGAGAAATAGGATTTCCTACATACAATAAAGATAGCATATATATATAGAATTGAGAATGTTTATCAGGATTGAAATTAAAGAAGAATCATACAATCTTACCTAATGGGGGTTAATCGTGTGTGAGAAAGGAGTTGGAGTGGTAATTGGGAGTACGAGGAAATGAGATTATAATTTGTCAAGATTGGAATTAGACTACGAAAAAAAATATTTGTTTCAGGTAAGAAGGTTTTGGGTTTATTGGGTAGGTACATTGAGGGCGAGGATGGGTGGTAAAGTGGCAAAGAAAAAAGTTCAAAAAAGAGGACAAAGATGAGAGAGAGTGTTTATTAGGAAGGATCAGATGGTTTTTGGGATAGGAGAATTGGGTAATTGTGAAATTGGTGTAACGGACCATTTTGATCCTCCTTTAACAAGAAGGGGTGAATCAACCACCTGCCTTGTTCTCAACAAGGTTCAAAACATAAACTTGAAATTTACAAGGTTATACACCTTAAATTACACACAAGAATAAAAAATCACTCACACAAATATCCTAAAGATCATTTAAACTACATAAGCACTTAAATAGGATACAAAACTAATGAACATAGCTGCAACATTCTAAAATTTATTATATATAAACACACCAAAAACATTAAAACTGCCAATTTGGTATACAAACAAAAAAATAAATAATCCCATGTATAATTGATTCATTAAGATTTCATTAATCTTGCCAGATTTATAGTTCAAATTTGCCAAAGTAGATTAATAGATTTTCAAGAAAATAAGTAGAAACTCAACTCATTCTAGATGTTCTTGGTCCTTCCTCTTCCTCCAGATCTTTTTGTCTTCTATTCCTTACTCTAATTCAACCGTAGAAAAAAAAATTAATAAGGAAAATTTAAGAATTGAAGTCGTACAAAGTTTATAGAGGTTTTAGTTTCATAGGATTTGGCCAAATGTCACAAATCTTCATGAACTTATCACGGACAAATAATGATACCTACAATTTTTTTTTGGCAAAATCTAGAATTGTTTATTAAACCCCTGAAATCATAGCTACTCGAAATAGAAAATAATTTAAGTTTGATATCACATTTGATCGTATAAACTTTTCACAATTTCAATTGAATTCAATTTGAAAACTTTTAAAACCAATCATATCCCTAAAAATTTATTTGAAATATCATTATGTAGATAATTCAATGCATTAAAAATTTGGAATCTGACAATTTGTCTTCACACGATTTTTGTTAGGCATTTGGACTTTTTAGTTATTCTCTCGAGACATCTAATTGTGTTAGATTTCATGGGTTATTTGCGATTGTTATGGCTTCAAGATATCTTCTTACAATGTATTCTTCACATAATAATATATGCATAACCAATCATGAAACCAACGTGGACAATTATAATTGATTCCGTGCAACTATTCTTCCTTCAAAATAATACCAACAAAATAAGTTAATTGTAACACGCACGGCTATGATCCTTATCTTAGACTCTTAATTGTATACAAAATGTTCCATCTTAATTGACAAATATTTGTTTCCAAAACTAGAACAAAAATTTAATATCTTTATGATAGATAAAACTAAACAAATACAAACTTAACATTTTGTTTTATGTAATAAACACTTGATAAAGTTTCAAATACTAACATGGAATTTTCTACCTGCTCATTAATTTTTACTTGCGACCACATTGAAACATCTGTACGACAAACTCATAATTATAATTAAATAATCAAAACACCACAAAGTTACACTCTTGGATACATTGAAATTCAAGATTATTTCATTTATATCCTCTAATATATATTATATATACAAGATAAAGGCACGTGCAACACATTTGATATTTCTATTTCAAAATTTAAAATTGAAGGTAGACGATTTCATCAACTAAACAAAAATCTACTAAATTTAAATCAATGAATTAAATCTGAATAAATTGTCTAAATTCATATCACCAAATTCATAATTAAAATCATCGAAACTAGAAAAAAAGTTAGATATTTTAATTTGAAAATTTAAAGTCATGGCATAGACTTCATTAGTTAGACAAAAATCTACTAAATGACACAGAATGATGCAAATCCGAATTATTATAAGAAAACACAAATGACCAAATTTGTAATACAAGTTCTTGGGAGAAGAAGAAAATTGAAGTCATAGGAAATTTATACAGGATTTCGCTTGACAGGATTTGACCAAATGATGTCACAAGATTTCCTCCACTTGTCGCAAACAAACCGCAAAACCTAATTTTTTATTTTTATTTTTATCATGAATTGCTTGTCATACTCCTGAGCTCTTCATTTTGAAATTGGAAAACAATTAAAGTTTGAAATCACACTTCACACCATAAACTTTCTAGACTTTTCATAAAATTCAATTTGTAAATTTTTGTAAAATTCAATTTGAAATATCATTTACTATAAAAAAATTTGAACCTTAAAAATTGGGTTCTGACAATCGCTCGTTTCATAATTTTATTAGGCACATAAACTTTTCAATTATTTTGTTCCTGACATCTAACTAAATTAGATCTGAAGAGGTATTTGTAAATTCCATGGCACTCAAGATATGTTTTTATTATGTATTCTTCATAGTTATACATATTGAGAATTATAAAACCATATTGGTTTTACAATAATCAATTTTGTGCAACACTTCTTGCAATAAAATAATACTGACAAATCAAGTTAACACGACTAGTATCCTTATCTTAGGAAGCTTATTTTTTTGTATATAGAAATCATCCAACTAAATCGACGGATATTTATTTCAATCACCAATTACAGTAATTTTTTTCCAAAGCTGGATCACAAAAGTAATAATATTAAGATATATAAAAGCAATGAAGTACAAAACTATGCATTTTCTTTTATGTAATGAACACTTGAATAAAATTACCAATAGTAGAAATTAATTTTGTGCCGGCTCATTAATATTTGTTCGTGACCTCGTTCAATCCGACAAGCTCATTACTATATAATTGAAGAATCAAAACACCAAAAAAGTTACAATATCTATTTTCTCCTAAATACATCAAAATTAAAAATTATGTCATCCACATCCATTAATATATATTATGCATACAAGATAAAGGCACGTGAGACGCACGTTACATTTCTACTTTAGAAATTAAAATTCGAGGTTCACGATTTCACCAATTAGACAAAAATCCATTAAATTTCAGAAAATGAATGAGATTCCAAAAGTCAAAAGAAAACTCTATTCATTTCACCAAATTTATAATTTAAATCATCTAAACAAGAAAAAGAAAGTGATATTTCTATTTGAAAACTGAAAATTCATGGCACATGACTACATCAATTAGATGTGTAATGAGGTAAATTTCACAAAATGAAGCAAATCCCAATAAATGTACCCAAAAAAAAAGAGACCAAATTCATATTGAAATAATCAATACAAGAAAAAGGAGTTCCTATATATAATTAAGATAGAAGGCAAAATTACATAAATCGGCCAACCATTTGAAATCAATACATATAGAATTAAGAATGTTTAACAGGAAAGGAATTAACGAAGAATAATACAGTCGTACCTAACGGGGGTTAATCGGGTGTGAGGAAGGAGGGGTTGGAGTGGTAATGGGGAGTACGAGGAAAAAAAATTATAATTTCAATATCAAAATTAGACTACGAAAATTAATATTTATTTCAGGCAAGAGGGTTTTGGGTTTATAGGGTTGGCACATTGAAGGCAAGGATGGGTGGTAAAGTGGTGCCCAAAGAAAAAATTTGGGAAAAGAGGAGAAAGAAGAGGAAAATGTTTCTTAGAAAAGATCAAATGGTTTTGGGATAGGAGAATTGGGTAATTTGGAAATTGGTGTAACAGACCATTCTGATCCTCCTTTAATAAGAAGGGGTGAATCAACCACCTGCCGGGTTCTCAACAAGGCTCAAAAAGTAAACATGAAAATTATAGGGTCATACACCTTAAACAACACCCTTGAATAAAAAAATCACTCGCACAAATATCCTAAAAATTATTTAAACTACATAAGCTCTTAAATAGGATACGAAACTAATGAACATAGTTGCAACATTCTAAAATTTATTGTATATAATCTCACCAAAATACATTTGTACTACCAATTTGGTATACAAACACAAAAATTAATCTAATATAGTTGGTTCATTAAGATTTCATTGATCTAGCCGGATTTATAATTAAAATTTGCCAAAATAGATTAATAGATTTCCAAGAAAATAAGTTGAAACTCAACTCATGGTCTAGAAGTTCTTTGCATTTCCTCTTTCTCGAACTCTTTCTGTCTTCTATTCCTTACTCTAATTCAACTGTGGAAAAAAATTTATAAGGAAAAGATAATAATTGAAGTGCTAGGAAGTTTATATAGGTTTTAGCTTCATAGGTTTCGGCCAAATGTCACAACTCTTCATGCACTTGTCACAAACAAATAATGTAAGCTACTACTTTTTATTTTTTATTTTTGTTTTGAATTGCTTATTAAACCCCAGAACTCTTAGTTACTCGAAAATAGAAAATAATTAAAGTTTGATATCACATTTGATCAGATAAACTTTCTATAATTTTTATCGAATTCATTTCGCAAATTTTCAAAATCGATGGAAAATTCAATAATTCTCACAATTTGTCTTCCCAGGATTTTTATTTGGCGTTTGGATATTTCAATAATTCTTTGGGACATCTAACTGAGTTAGATTTCAAGGGTTATTTGCAAATGTTATGGCTTCAAGATATCCTCTTACAATTGTATGAATTAGAGCTATTCTTCATATAAAAATACTATACATAAACAATCATAAAACCGACATGGACAATAATAATTGATTTCGTGCAACACTTATTCCTTCAAAATAATACCGACAAAATAAGTTAATTATAACTTGCATGATTACTATCCTTATCTTAGATTCTTTATTGTATACAAAATTGTCCAACATAATCGACAAATATTTATTTCGAATCCCTAGTTTTAGTAATTTTTCCAAAAGTAGAACAAAAACGTAATATCATTAAGATAGATGAAACAAAACAAATACAAAACTTTACATTTTTTTTTATTTAATAAACACTTAATAAATTTTCAAATACTAACGTGGAATTTTCTACCTGCTCTATAATTTTTACTTGCGGCCTCGTTAAATCCGACAAACTCATAATTATAATTAAAGAATCCAAATACCATAAAAGTTAAACTCTTGGATACATCAGAATTCAAGTTTATGTCATTTATATCCTATAATTTATGTTATACGTACAACATAATGCCAGTAAAAGCACATGCGACGCATGTGATATTTCTATTTGAAAATTTATAATCGAAGGCACACGATTTCATCAACTAGAGAAAAATCTAATAAATTTAAACTATGAATCAAATCTCAATAAATTAATGAAAAATCATATCACCATATTCATTATTTCACCGACTAGACAAAAATCTACAAAATTGTAGAAAATGACTCAAATCCCAATAATCAAAATAAAACTCGTACCTCCAAATTTATAAATTAAATTATCTAAACAAGACAAATCTAGAGTGATATTTCCATTTGAAAATTGAAAATTCAAGGCACATGACTCCATCAATTAGACAAAAATAAGCTAAATACCGAAAACTGAAGCAAATCCCAATTAATATACCAGAACACAATTGACCAAATTCATAATTCAAATAATCAATACAAGAAAAATCTACTACTAGCAATTGAAAAGCCCACTAAGACTAACTAATCAAAATTAAAACTGGCCGAAATTAACGATATGATATAAAGAAAAATTAACAAGAGAACTTTTTGTATTAAAGGAAACTTGAGTTCTAATCTAAACTTCAACTAAACTACTCCTAATTACCAACTACACTCCTATGTGTACTTGAGTGAGTTGCACGACATAGTTTAAAGAGCTTCACCCAAAATTACGAAAATGCTATAGAATATTATCTGTTTGCGATTCAATGTTGCGACATCGAGCAAAAAGTTACAAAATGAATCCCCGCCTCAGTGTTGCAATATCGAACATTTGGTGTCGTACATCGAGCCTCTTTCAGCTCTAATCTTCAATTCTTCATCATTTGCACATTTTCCCTTACATCTTTGTTATTTGGAACTTCTATCCCTTACTTTTTGTCCTACAAAACACTAAACTAAATAAGTACACAAAATAACTAAAATTAAGTAAAAACTTATAATGTTTAAAAATAATGCAAATGCAACTACCTAATGCTAGTAATTAAGACAAAATCATTTAATTAAACATCAAAATTGGGATTAAAGTATTTAAAAGCTTTGTCACATAGTTTAACAAGTAAAATAATTTTAGTTTACTAGATTTATCAATATCGTAGCAAATTCCTTGAGATAATCGATGCCAAGTCAATTTAATAACTCTGCATAAAATTTGAGCCATTAATATTCTTCAACATTTAGTGCCGCCTATGGGAACCTTGAACTAAAATTCATACTCTAGCATGATACCTACCACGTGTAACACTTATTGAAGCAACACCAACAAAGGCAAAGATGTGGTTTCTCAACATCACTTCTACCCTCCTAGGTCACACCTCGCTCACACCCTCCCAGGTAGAGCTTGATACGTACACCCTCCTGAGGCATCAAAGAATCTCCTAAGGAACTGCTCAAAAATGACTCATTCTAACCCTAAGTGGTAGAGCTTACTATATTTATCCTCTAGGAGAACCCTCACCTAGGACAATCACTTACTATATATATATATATATCCTCCAGGAGATCCCCTAATTGTGACAATCGCATACAATATACATCTTCCAAGAAACCCCTTCCATCAGGGACAACTTACCTAAGTCGTCGACTCTTTGCTCCTAAACACATCCAAAGGTATGACGAAATATTAATAATAATAGGCAAAAATTGCCTAAGTTTAATAAGACCTCACATGCACTCTACACTGGCACACCTACACCTCTGTGCCTCTATCTGTGCACCTGTCTCGTTCTTGGTACCTCGGTTGCACTCCGCACTTGTACTCATATGCCTTGCTCACACCTTATGGGGTTAAGCCCTGCTGACGCCCTCCAAGGTCGTACTAGCGTGGCTCTTAGTCACGCCCTTTGAGTAAAATACCTATTCATGTCATCCGGGGTTGAGCCCTACTGATACCTTCCGGGATTACACCTTACATGTGCCTTAAAGGGTTGCTTTCTACTAATCCCTTTGGGGAAAAGACATTCTCACACAATTCGAGGTTGAGCCTGTTTAACACTTTCTACGGTCTTGCCTTACCAGCACCTTCCGGGGTCCTTCTCACTTCACACCCTCCGGGGCAAAGCCTAGACTTGCTCACATCCTTCGTGGTTGAGCTCGGCAGACACACCTAGAGGTTAAGCCCTATTAGCGCCTTTTGGGGTGACTTTTTGCTCACTCTCCCAGATAGAACTCTTGCTCACACCCTTCGAGATTGAATCTGCTTGACACCTTCCAAGGTTGCGTCTTACCAGCGCATTCCTAAGTCATTCTCTATTCACACCTTCCGAGGTTGAACCTGGCTAAAACCCTCCGAGGTCATACCTTACCTAAACCTTCCAGGATTGCTCACAATTCATACCCTATGAGGAAGAAAACTTGCTCACATACTCTAAGGTTAAGCCTTGTTGAAACTCTTTGGGTTAACCCAATACTCACACCTTCCAAGAACGCTCTCGGCTCACCATTATGAGGGCTAAAAATCTTATCCTCTGGGATCACCTCATCCCTCCGAGGAACAAAAAAAAAGGTCACTCTCTAGAGTAAGTAATAACTCTTCCGAGGGTAAAAAAATGAAGCCCTCCTATGGGCAAGTCGATTACCCTTCCATGGGGAAAAATAACCTTACCTAGGAGAAGTTGTGCCTGGGGTAAATTTAATCTCAAAACCAACCTTTACATCTCCGGGGCCAAAATTAAGCTTACTTAGGCAAAGTTGTACCGAAGCTAAGGTTGGTCCCAAGACCATGATTTACCTCTCTGGGAGGCAAAAATTAGCTTATGTAGAAGAAATTGTACCTAGGCTAAACTTGGTCCCAAGACCAAGGCTTATCCCTCCGAGGTTAAAAATTAGCTTACCTAGGTGAAGTTGTGCTTAGAATAAGTTTGGTCTCAAACCAAAGGTCTTGCCCTCCGGGGTAAATATAAGCTTCTTGAGGGAAAGGTGTGCCTAGGCTAAATTTGGTCGCAAGACCAAGGCTTACTGATATGGGAACAAAAACAAGTATTTTCTGAAGAAGAACTACCAAAGCTAAGTATAGCTCCACATGAGTGAAGCTCCACTTAAATATAGCTCTACACCTAAACAAAGGAGTTCCTAAGCTTTTTGCACCTAAGTAGATGAGTACTTCTGCACATAACTCAGGTATCACCTAAGCGCAACACTTAAGTTGTGCATCAAAACTAAGCAAAAAAAGCAAAGTATACTCCCAAGAGCATAACTTTCCCTCTTGAGAGAAAAAATTCTAATTTTCCAAGAAAAGATTTCCCGAAGATCAGTATGTTCCAAAAATCATGACTTATCCTTTCGGAGGTGAACTTCCAAGTCTACTCAAATAAGGATTTTAGGAACTAAGTCCGCATCAAAATGTGGAATCATGATCCTAAGGACAATAACAAGTTCTATCTAGGCTCAACATTTACGCAGGCCACTGGAGATCAATACCTTATGTTGAGTATCAAAGTCGAGTACCTTATGCAAGTTTACTTTGAAGGTATGAATTATGGCAGAAGAAGTCTAGAGAATCATCAAAGCAACATAACCCTTCGAGGAGCTAAAACAATTCCAATTAACTTCCATTGGGTTAATATCAAGTTACTAAGGAGGACAAAGGGATGTGGAAGAACTCTTAAATCAAAAATCTACAAAGTATTAAGTAAAAAAGGCATAATATCATAAATAGAGGAAAAGTTTTACATATATGGAGTTGATACAAGAAAAGGGCCCAACTCAAAGCCTATAAACAAAATTACATGAGTACTACAATGAAAAATATGCAACCCTCGATTAAAATCAAAATCCCCATTTGCCACAGGGACAGGTGGTTTGGAATAAAAATCATGGGGGTGTTTGGCTCACGTAGGAAACATTATAATTTTTCATTAGTGAGAAGGAGAAGCATCACCCCTACTTGGTTGACCATGCTCAACCTCAACCTCAAGTACTACATTGGGATTATAGCATGGGTATTTCATAACTCAGTCAAGGCAAGGGGTACAAAGGAGGCATGCCTACACATTAGGTAGTGGCATTAGACAAGTATACCCTAGGCCTATACGGTAGAAAGCCTCAGACACCCCTGAACATGGGCTGTTGAAATCTGCTCGACTGAGGAGCACTATTTCTACATTGCCTATCCCCTTCTCACTAGCCAAACTTTTTTCGTCATTATAGTAAAAAATTCCAAGGCAGCGTATTCCTGCACCAGACTAGGATTAATGCCCTGATCATTATTGATGTCAATATCATCATCAAGTTCAATGTGGCCTTCTAACTCATCCTCGGTATAGTCCCCGGACACATTCAGCCAAGAAGCCTTCATCGACAAACTCATACTTGTCGATGAAGGCTTTCTTGACATTACAGGGTGTTATGGGATTATCTTTGTTGGGGCTGTCGGATGCGTGTTGTGTTGGCAAGAGGTTTGGAGCAACCTTGGCTGTGGAGTTAGTCCTATGCGATACTGCCCAAGTTTTTTTCTCATTGACACATCATCATTAGCGCCAACATCCTTCCTTAAACAAGCAGCAACAATTTCTTCTCTATCAACCTCGACCATGGCTGCATCACGAAGAGGATGGTGGCCATCATCTGACCACCGAACACCACGACCATGCACCTTAGTAACATTAGCACTGGAGCAAGGCCCAACTGCTCTAGCCTCGGGCCACGCTGCTCGTAAAGCAGCAGTACCTCTGTCCGTTAGTTGCCCTAAAGATGACATGAAGAACATTAATAGCATCAAATCTTATGCAGAGTTATTAAGCTCATTTGGCATCAATTATCTCAAGGAATTTTCTCTAATATTTATTAACTAGAAACTGGAGAAGGGAGAAGATAGTGGAACCAGTCAACTAAACCACTCCATTGATCTTGTACATGAGTCCGTATGCACATATGCATTGATAAAGGGAATAGCAAAACTTGGTGGTATATATTTGTTGCAAGTATCAAGTGACTAAGTGGTTAGGTACCATGTTTCTATTTTGGAAGTGGGGCAGCACTGCAACACTAATCATTTACAAATGAAGTCCAAAGTGAGGTCTAATCCTGGTCAACTTCAATTTCTAACGACTCTATAGTTGAGGCAAAAACTTTCTATAGAGAGCTGTGTTCCGAATGCTTTATGCAAAAAATGTCTCTGCTCAATCATTTTGACTCCAGTCATTCGCTCCTTTCCGATTGGTAATCCTTCTAAGTGTTACCATCCTATCAAGCGGTAATCCCTTCAACATGGATTTTTTCACCTCGGTGAAATGCTTTTCCAGGTATTTGAGCTGGCTCCGGTCAATATTATAGCTCTAGTTGGGGTGTGATTACAACATCAAATTCTTAGCATTGCTCTAGTTGGGGTGTGATTACGACATCAAATTCTTAGCATTGTCAACCCGAAAGTTCAACTTGAAAATGGGGGTAAATGATGATGTCAAAATAATGCATCCAATTACAATATTACACGTGGCTCTAGGTTCGAGTACACTAGACGTATTTTAGTAAATTTATCTCCTGGTCTATATAGGCCACAATTGGTCAAATATAAAGTATTTGAGACATGAATTAATCAAATCCAACAACCACAAGTATAAATATTGAAATGACAGGTTAGATTCATTAATCACTTTTCTAATTTTCATTGAATTATTCTCTAGTATTAAATTGAACATCGGAACCTATCTTGAGAGACAAAGTCCAAGTCCCTTTTTACTAGTGATGGGTACTACATGCGATTTCATACTTAGTATCGAACTACTATGCACTTGAAATTTCTACTTGAAAAAATTTAGTATCAACAATCTTAGTGAGTTTTAAGAAAATGACGGTGGCGGTAAGGCGGAGGTGGTGTTGGGCCTCGATATAAGTTATTCCAGTCTAGGACTTATACACTGCGGTTTGTGAACGTGCCTTGAAACCTCTATCTGTCTCTAACTTGCTACGATTGTCTCTTATACACATCTAGATGTGTATAAGAGACAGCTAATAAGACAGTGGAATTGATTGCCTAATAAATTCATTATTTACTGTGTAAATGTGATGGATTGGAAAGAATTAAGAGACAAGAAAAACCTGCATAGGAAAGAATCGAGAAAGGGAAAGATTTGAATTTAGAGGGCAACGTGGACATTTTATTAGTTTTAACTCTGTCACTAAGAATTTTAGCTCTAGTAATATCATTTGCCATAAAATACAAGTTAGGAATTAAGCCGATCTCACCTAAAACTAGTTAAGAAATAAAAAAGAGTTTATCTTTCATGCATCATGGGTGTAGATTTTTAGATCATCAGGTATAAATGTTACATACATAAAAATAATATTTAAAATTTAAATAATGTATACGTGACATACATCGACGCCTGATAGTTTAAAATTTTTTCTACACCAAAAATACATGAAGATTGATTTAATAAGAATTGTGAAGTCTAGTATACGCAAAATGTAGCTACCTTATGCAATTTACCAACTTTGCCTACATAATACAAATTTTGGAGCCTATTTTCTTTACACATCCACACATACATATTCTGTGGAAAATATTTAGGTAGATCTTGTGTTAGACTTTACTTGTAACTTTTGTTGTTAGGATTAAATCTTATGGAATCTAGGTTACATTAATTGATATCATTTATTTCATAAAATTTAATTTATACCACATAATTTATAAATGGAATAAAAAATCAAATCTATTTAAATATTCTCCTATATGTGTATTACTGGCACTAGGTTTTCTTCATGAACTAAGATGTTAGTACAGCTATTGCTTTTTGCTAATTTACCTTATGCGCGGATGTCACACGATTCCCTTCGTAATTTTGCATTGGTGGCATACGGTGAGTTTGGGAGTTTAAGATGGAAAAGAAAGGAAGAGAAACTTTAAGTTAGAAAATAAAAGAAGAGAAGAGAAGGGTTGTAACCTTTCATGTTGTTTGGGAGTTTAGGGAGGAAAATAAATGAATTTACAAGTTTGTTTTTTTAGTTAAATATTTTTGTTTTTTTACTAGTTAAATATCTTGTTATGTATTTAGTGAATAAAATTGGCATTACAAAAAGTTTTAAAGAATAAATTTAACTTTTTTTTTATTTCTCTCCATATTTGGAAAGAAAAATTTAAAAAATTATTTATTCCTCTATTTCCATCCAAATCCTATTTTTTCTTCCTACTCAAAACTCCAAAGAAAAAAAAAAAACAAACAAACAAACACCATACTTTCTCGTCCTTTCTTTTCTTTTCTTTCCTTTCCAAATCCGAACTCCCGAACTAAGCCTAAGAGTATTCTTAATTTCTTATTGAGTGAGTCATCGACACATCATTTTTTTATTGATTTATCCACCGCCGACGCAAGGTCTACACCAGTGAGTCTTATCCATGCTCTTCCAAACGCAATAAAAGACTTTTTCCCTCAAACGATACAAAAAAAGCAAAACATAGCTAACTATTAAAGTTACTAAGCATAATTAGCATGAGAAACACTTGAACACTATTTGCACTAAAAAGTTAAAAACTGAATCAGTATAGAAATCTTAAAATCTGGGATACTAGCCATAAAAATAAGCTTTTTAATTGGTTGGTTAAATCTATTTACTAGAGTTATCTCCCTCCTAACTTTAGCATTTGGTAGTTTCAAGCAAAAATCAAAAGTTAAAGACACCAAGAAGTTGACAAATATTACACAATTAGCATAAATTGAAAAGCAAGTCTAAAAAGTTGATAAATTTGTGACTATATGCCATCATAGTAGAGGAGCTCAAAACATTCACCCTTGTCACTCTACTTTATATCCCAACAAATTCAAGATGTTGTGTTGCAGACATAATTTTAAAAAATTTAGAAATTTATCCAATGACAATCCAACGAATATGAATCAAATTATGCCGAAGAAATTTTTTTAACTCAACCTACCCAAATCCGGTCTCTCCCCTTTGGAACTAGTATTATTCATTCAAAATAAGAAAGGATCAATTTGACTTTATTGCAATATAATTATGATGATAACACCCATAGGCATCATTTACTGTGACTATAACTCTGTGATATAGAATTATTATACAAAAATTCTTAGTCTTTTGTCAGGTTATTTCTTGTGTTTTAGGGTTTTTACGAGTGTTTTGTGTCTTACTTTCATTTTATGATTTTCTTTATCTAATTTGGTTAATTTTGATGATATCTAGTGCTAATTAAGTTTTACTTCACTTTTTGTAGGTTAGCTAAGAAGTGCCAAGCCTAACACACGAATTGGAGAATATTTGAAGATTTGTAGACTAAAAGAATTCACCGCAGCGCAAATCTCAAGTGTATATCCACGTGCAATGATGCATATCAAATTCCATGTGTCCATTACAGAAACATGAGTTGCGACAGGAATTCAGAAGAACAAATTTTCCTACCATTGGACGCTTCTTCCACATTTCAAAATCAAATAGTTTCCAACTCATTGTACTAGACTTGAAGGCTAAGTTAGATCATTATTCAATGAGACGAGTAGTAGTAATCGTAGTAGTTAGAGACAGATAGAGTAGCCTAAGACTAGTGAAATAAGTGATTCTTTTATTTTTATTGCACATTTTAGCAGTTATTGCTCTTTAATTTGATCTTAAATTCTTAAATTACTTTACTACTTCAATTAATTTCAATTAGGCATTGATTAGTTTAGCTTTTAAGCAATTAAAATAATATTCTTGAAATTCAATTTTGCTTTTGATTAATTTTATCTTAATTATTTATTTTCATTTTCTTTGTTTTCTTCAATTATAAATTAAATCTTTATAGGATGGGCAGTGACTCAAAATCTTGATGGGCTTGCTCTAATTTGATTAATTACTTGAGACAATTGGACTATTTGGTTATTTGCTAATAGGTTTAAAGGATAATTTGGAAATTTGCTTATCTCTCTAATTAATTTGATTATTTAAAGGAAAACAGAAGTCGAACTTTGAATATAGACAAATTAGAAATCGCACTATAAATTGGGCTATCTTTTGGTTAGTAGTTCAACTTGTTGGCAATTGATGCGAGAAAAAATTACTGCACCAAAATATAAAAATTAAAATTCAAAATTTAATTATTAAAATACTTCAAAATAAATGTTTTGATGCTCATCGAATCCACGAAATGATAATCTGTCACAATAAAAAGAATGGCGGGGATATGTCCCCCGGGGAAGCTCCGATGCTCAAGTCAGAATTGGTGACAAGAAGATAATTGAGAGTAGAATGAGAGTAAGGATTAGTAAAGTGTGGACTTGAGAAAATTGAATTCAGCCCCCTTTATTTTACCATCTAACTTACTATTTATACTTTTCTAGAATGGGTTTGATAAGTCCATGGGTTTAGGAAAAATTGGTGGGCCCATGAAGGTTTTGACAGCTTTGACAGACTGGACACATATCTGTGAGCTATTGGATAATATTTTTAGGCATCATCACTTGCCCCCCACTCTCAAGTCGAATTTGTACAGGTTGAGAGTAGTAGAATAATTTTTGACTTGTGTCTTGAATGGAGCCGAAAAAATATTTTAGCCGAGCCAATGAGGGTTTGACCGGAATCAATAAGATTTTGGCTAGAAACAAAAATTTAAAATTTTGAATTTTATTCTTTGGGAGAAAGATTGACCCTCAACCCCTTTAACACTTGCACTACTCCATAAATTGAGTAGTGATACTCATTTGCTCATTTTTTAACTTTGGTGATACTTGTATTTAGTATCTGAAAAATAATTATTTTTACTCAAAACTCCACCTTTACGCCAAAACTCAACAATTTTCCCTCAACCCTCCACCCTTGTATAAGAGACCCTTACGCCAAAACCCAACACTATTCCTTCTCTTATACAATCTAGATGTGGTTCAAGAGAATCAACCCTTGGACACTGTAATTTGGAGTACTTAACTCTGAACCCAATACTTGAGAAAAATCAAGATAATATTGAAATCTTGTATGTAGTCAACCCTCAACCCTCTACCCTGTCACTCCACTAAAGGCCAAAATCCAAGACTCCAGCTTCAACCCAACACTCCACCCTTACCCTTACTCCCATTACTTAACACTCCACCTTAAAAACACCACACCTAAAAACCCTCCACCCTTAATTCCCAAACTTCAACAATTTACTCTTACCCATTAAACCCAAAATCCAAACCTACATAGTCTTTCAATATTATCTTGCATTTTTCTCAAGTTTTGGATCAATTAAGTACACTTTGCACTTCCTTTTTATTTCTCTCTTGGGCATTTGTCAAACACCTTGTGTGCACATGATAGAACATCACTTCTCCTCTTTTGCTTGAACTTGGATTGAAAAAGCATTCCATTGGGCTCTCAACCGAATCCCGAAGCCAAAAGATCTCATATTAGGTGAAGGCAAAATCATCATTCTTCCTCCCAAATTCGACTACACCATAGAAAGGAAAAATTCATCGTCGAAAGGACTTGAAGTGAACATGGTTATAGCTTTACTCGCGCAAATCAAAGAAAAGAAAGGTAACGGTATAAGTGGTAAGAAAAATTTGACTCATGGTGATAACCAATTTCTCAATTGATTCTAACACCACAGACATAGTTACTCATGATGATGGTGAATTTAATTATGCCCGGGGGTGTGACATTGATGATTTAGAAGAAGTGCCAAAGTTAGCACAAGAGAGGGGGAATAGTATCCAAAATTTAAGATAATGCTATGATTGACGACTTAAATTATCATGGGATTGCTAATGATGTTGAAATTGATTGTGTACAAAGATGAGATGTTGATAAATTGTGCGAATACTTTTGATAAGGTTAATGCTTATAGGGAACTTTCTTGGAATGAGGTGGGTGATATCCGTGAGCATGTTTTTGGTGAGTTGCATGAAATCCCAAGTAAAGTAGTTAGTCTGTATGTGACCATTGGACTTGGATTTTCTTCAAGATGACCTTGATATGAGACCAAAACCAAGAAAAATCGGCAAAGTATGTTTCCGGGTAGACCCTTAATTGGTAGTGCCTCATCTTCTAAGGTGAGGGTGAATATGAGTAAAACTACTGGTCCATCTACAATTGTGTCATCGAGACTCCCTCAAGTGCATCGGGCTAAAAGGCAACACCTTGAGCGGGAAAGCTCTAACGAAGATGATTTTTCTCAACATGAGAATGAGTCTTCTAGTGAAAAGGTTGTGGTTCCTCCCCCATCCAGGAGGAAAAATATCAAAAGTTCTCCCAAGTACGAAGAAAAAAAGAAAGTTAGGGTGATATTAATGACCCCGCATATGTATACTCTCAATTGCCTCGTTCGAGTGTCGATTTGGAGTTGATTAGAAAATGGATGGAGAAATATCACATTCCTAATTTTAAAAGGTTAAGGTTCCTCTTTTCGACCATAGACCTTGCATAAACTCCTTTGGATATGTGTTCGTGTATTTGGGGCAACTAGAAGCGGGATTGAAATTCCCATTGCCTTTATTCTTCCACGAGGAGATGGGGCATTACCGAGTGGGGCTTGGACAACTACATGCCAAATCCATCTGCTACATTAATGCTTATTTGATCACTTGTGCCGCGCTTGGGGTAAAAACTTTAATTGGCACCTTTAAGGAGTCTCTGTCTCTCATCCCAAGTTAGTTGATTGTAGAAGTCATTACTTTTTGATCCAAAGTTTGCCGGAATGGAATTTTCCCACTTGGAGCTATAATTTAAAGGTTTCAAAGATCAACAAGCTTTCTCCTCTTAGTGGGTGCGAGTGTGGGAATCCTGCTATGCTTATAGAGGCCGAACCACTTGCTTGGCAAAAAGTGGTTGATGAACAAGTGTTAGTATTGGCGGGGTTGAGCCCGGCCGATCTTAATCCTCTTGTCCCTCTAGGTTTCCATGCATATGCATTTCACTTAGAATTTTTTGCACCAATTTTTCCTAATCTTCATCTTGTACTAATATTCAACTTGAGCTTAATTTGTTCTTCTTGATCCTATAGTGGATGCTTTGAAGGATACCATTTGTGAGCGCGCTTTGAAGAGGAGACAAGCAAGGCATAAAGGCTCAGATTGTTATTAATATCTCAACCTCTCAAGAAATCTACCTTTGGGATCTTGGGGCCAAAGAGGCTGGCACAAAAAGCTCTTGTGCCATCTTCACCTGAAAAGAAGGCAATGCCTTCCAAAGATACTACACCGACACCATTGGCTCAAGTAGAGGCTTCTACTCAAGAGACTTCAACCCCATTAAGTCTTGATTCAAATCTGCCTCAAGAACAACTTCTTCCACGGGTTGAGGTCTCTAATTCTTCCAGCATGATCTATACTTCTTCTTGGGAGGTTTATGAGGATTCCTCTTTGGAAGAAGTAAGCCGCCCATTGGTAGAACACTAGCATTGCCCAAGTCACGGAACAATAGAGTTGGAAAATCCTGAGCTCTACTTGTGTCGCCGATGCCGACGCCATGTTTAAACATATTGCTCAAGTAAATTTCTCCTTATTTTCATAAAATGACTAAATTTTTATTATACTTATGGATAACATCGTTCTCTCCTCATGATTTTTAGATTGTCGATCTTTACTAAGACCACTTGAACAAAGCTCAAGAATACCATCTTTCTCAAATTTTGGCTTTGGAGGCTAAGCTAAAAAAGTCTGAAGAAGCAAAAGAAAAACACTTCCAAGCTATGTGTGTTGCATCTAAACACAATCAAGAAAACCTCCAAGGGATCAACAAATTGAGGAAAAGAACCAAGAGCTTCAAGCCTCTCATAAAAATGAGGTTAATAAGATTCAAGCATCTCATACGAGTGACGTAAAGAAGCTTTGCATGTTGCATAAGGAGGAGCTTAAATCCATAGAAAAGAAGAGTAGAGATTTTGCCATCTTGGAGTTCCTTGCTTCTCAAGACTACAAGGATCGCATCCAAAAGCATTTGGTAGACTATCGCGCTAGCCTTGAGTTTGAGGATTTGGTTGAAGACCGTAGCATGGGGCATTTCGACAAGGGTTATAATCGGGCCCTATCTTATGTGAAGAAGAAGTATCCAAGCTTGGACATTGAAGACTTGCTCCAAGGCCGTGTTCCTTCAGTGCATCTACCCTCTTCACCCTAGCCCTCCGAGGGTTCCTCCTAAGGATGGAGCAGCTTAGTTTAGCTATTTTCTTTGCTTAGTTTTTTGCTTGGCTTTGAGTTGGGGCCTTCCCTCATACCAACTCCACCCAAGTTATACCTTTCCTTTGTTTATATGCTATCGCGGCTTTCCTTCGATAGTTTGTGTTTTTTTTTTCTTAAAGCTTTTCTACATGCTCCTTCTCCCATCCTTAGACACTTGAATATTTTTTTCAAGTGACTAAATTTGTGAGGTTGAGCTTTTATTGCTACGCTTGAGCAAATGAGTTTTTTTCCCTGGAGAGTAAACCATGGCTCTTACGCCGAATCAAAGAGAAGTTTATTTTCGCCCCCGAAAAGGTTGTCCTAGGCACAAATTTCCCAAGTAAAGCCTTAGTGTTGTTATTAAGGTTTTCTTATATGCAAATCCTCTTAGGAGTAAATTTTACTCTAGTCCTTGGAATGACTATGGTTGCTCTTTTGAATTTACTTAATCAAGGAATTACTTTTCCAAGAAAAAGTTTATTTTTGCCCCCAGAGGGGTTGTCCTAGGCACAAATCTCATAAGTAAGGCCTTAATGTTGTTACTAATGTTTTCTTAGGCACATATCTCCTAGGAAAATTTTTCTTCTTGCCCCCGGCACGGCAATGGTCGCTCTTCTGAACCTACTTAACCAAGTAACTACTTCTCCAAGGATAAACTTATTTTCGCCCCCGGAGGGGTTATGCCGACTCTGGAGAGTGGTTTTTAATTTTGTTCTCCGGAAGGAATAAGTGACCCCGGAGAATCGTGATATCATGAAGAATGTTCCCCGGAGGGAATAAGTGACCCCGGAGAGTCATTGTTTTGCATTTGGAGGTTGGGTGGAGTATAAGATCGCTATTCTTAAACAAAGAATTGAGCCACTACATAGGCGAAAGACTTAGAAATTTTCATTAATAGCAAAAGTGGATATTTACAAGATGCACAACCTTGTTTCACTTCGGAAGATGTCCGTTGGACCTTAGTGAATTTCAAGAAAACAGAGAGCAAAATAAAGAACATTTAAAAATAGAACTTTTTCAAGTCTTGTGCATTCCAAGTGCAAGACAAGAACTTTCCATCCTTGGTCTTCAACTTGTAGGCACCATTATAGTATGCTTCAACTTCAATGAAGCTATATAACACTATCTCGCAGTGACTTGATCTCTCTTTATTTTGCCTATTCCATTTTCTGTTGGGAATTTCATCTTCATGTGGTGGAAGGAAGGGATAGCACCAAGTGCTCCAATCGTAGGTCAGCCAATAATGATGTTGTAAGACGAAGAGGCATTGGCGACTACAAAATCAATCATGAGTTGAACATCTTGAGGGGGTGTACCAAACATGACAGGAAGAATAATGTATCCAAGAGGTTCAACTACTTCTCTGGCGAAACCAACCAAGGACAAAGTCACAAGTTTCAAGTCTTTTTCCTCCAATTTTATTTGTTTGAAGGCTTTAAAAAAAAGAATGTCCGTGGAACTTCAGATGTTACATTATTAATCAAGGTTCTCTTCACATCACAATTTGCAATGGGAAAGGTCACTACTAAGGGATCACTATGAGGGTGAATCACCTGAATTGCCTCCTCCGTGGTGAATATTATGTCTTGGCACAATATAAGTTTCTTCATGCTAGATTGGACCAAGTTTATCTGATGAGCATAGGCCTTATGTGATTACATTGAGTCACAATTTGTTGCCCCCCCAGAGATAGTATGAATGATGATTGTCCCTTGGTTTTCTGCTCTTTCTACTTTTTCACCTCGAGGCGAACCTCAGTATCCTTTGTCTAGGTTTTGTACTTGGTGTTGGGGTGATTTTTGTCTATCCATCCCTTGGATGAAATGCTTAAGGTAACCCTTTCTTATCAAGTCTTCAATCAAATTTTTGAGGAAAATATAGTCATTGGTCTCATGTCCATGATCTTTGTGAAAATAGCACCATTTGTTCTTGTTGCGCCGCTCTGGATCACTCTTCATAGGCCCATACCACTTGGCCTATGCCTCACACCCGTCAAAGGGTTCTTTCTCTATGACAGCCAAAATGCGTGAAGGTTGTGTATTGAATAGGGTATAAACCCTAGGAGGGTCGGGACTCCTCCTATGAGGAACGGTTACACATAACCTATCTCACACACTAACTTTCTTTGGAGGTTCCACTCCACTAACTCCTCCATTTGCTTTCCTCTTCTTCCCACTTTCATCCCCGAACTCTCTTTTTTTCTTTTCCCCTTCATTTTCTTGAGCAAATTCTTCAGCCCTACGGAAAAGTTCATTGAGGGTGACGAGTGACCTCAAATTAAGATCAAATGAGAACTTTTCAGGCTTAACCCCACTTTGGAATGGCATGATTTGCATATCTTCTGTAACTCCTTGAATCCCAATGGTTTCCTTCTTGAATTGATCCACGTAATCGAGAAGGGACTCTTCTAGCCATTGCTTAAGAGTAAGCGAGTGAGTCCTTGTCTTTGGAATCCTCTTTTGGTTCCCAAATTTGTTGAAGAAGAGATCTACAAAAGTTGATCAAAACTTTTTATGTCTACTTTCTTGTACCCTCTGAACCAATCTGAGGATGCGTCTTTGAGGATTCCGGGGAACCCTCTACACAGGATAGTATCCGAGGAACCTTGTAAACACATTTTGGCTTGATAAACATTAAGGTGCTCCCGCGGATCTAAACATCTATCGTAAGAATCAAAATGAGGTGTTTGCCAACGCCTTGCATTATTTCAATAGTGAATGGCAAGGAGTACTTGTATCTCGTAGCTATCCCTTCCTTGTCATCCATTTTGTCTACCCAAGCTTGGAGCTCCTCGAACTTTCTTTAAAGCTCTTCTTCTCGCTAGGGTATGCACTCTGACATTTGCTCTCTTTAACAAGGTCTTCCCCTCTCCCTTGCTACTGAGGCTGCCTTACTTGGGCTCCTCGGTCTGGCTTCACTTGGTCTGGAGGAGGCTTTTCTTCTAGACTCATGCTAGGCAGACCGGCCTTCATGTTCTTGACGAGCAGACTCGACTAGAGTTACAATGTCTCCATCACTTCATCCTTGATTCTCCCTATAGATTGCACGAGAGTGTTTTTCATCCAAGGGGCTATGATGTGTAGAGCGGACAACCCGGAGGTTGCCACCAGAGTTGTGCAAATATTCTTCTCCACCTTCACCACCTTGTTGCTCATGTCAATGTTTTATGAGAATCTCCCTCAACATGGCATTTTGTTGCCTTAGCAATTGTATCTTTGTAACTATCTCATTAGCTTGGGGACTGGGATCCCCAGCTTGCTTGTCCAATCGATCAAATACTCTAATTGATCGATTTCACTAGTATTGGGATATAACATCTTTCCCTCTATCTAGATTGTGGCGGTGGGTGTTGCGCGTGCTAGAAGGCATAGGAAAAGACACAAAATGGCTTCTTGTTTGTTTCCCACAGACGGCGCCAAATATTGACGCGAGAAAAAATTACGCACCAAAGTATAAAAATTAAAGTCCAAAATCTAATAACAAAAAACTCCAAAGCAAAGGTATTGTTGATCCCAAAGGGTCAACCAAGAGGGGGGGTGAATTAGGTTATTTCAAAAATAAACCTTTTAAAGTGCTTAATAAGAAATGCAAACTTTATGCACTAAATAAAACTTAAACACAAATGAATACAATAGATATTCAACAATTTAAGCTTAAAGAACAAATTAGAAGATTGAGATTAAGAGTATCAAACTAAACTCCCAAGCTTCTCAAACTTGGAGCTTACAACTAGAAAGAGTTTCTTATAAGGCAACTACTAAGTTCTCAACTTGAAGTTTAGCCACTAAAAGTCTCTTCAAAGTAAGTGAGACAATAACCTCTTGTGCACAAATGAGGATCACTCTTGCTCACACTAATTTCCTTTAGTTGAGCCAAGAGTTTTGCACTCACAACCTCCCTTTGCTACAATTGTTATCTCTCCACCCTTACACTTGAAGAACTCTTACACTTCTAAGCTCTTTTCACAAAACTACCTACACTATTACAACACTTGTACCCACTATTTATCCCAAATAGCTCAAAGTATTATTTGTAATCAATGTAGAAGTCTCTTTTTAATTAATTCAGGCTTAGGGGTATTTATAGTTGCCAAATATTTGCTTCCAACAACTTTCCAACGGCTATTTTCTGTTTACTGGAAAACTAGCCGTTGGACATTTTGGACGGCCGATGCAGCAAGTGTGCGTCCGAACGAACTAGCCGTTGGACCGTTCGGACAGCCGCTGCTAAACCCTGCGTCCGACGCGGCATCCGTTCTCTGAGGGTATTCGTTCGGACGTCTGAGGATGCGTCCGAACCTTCTGAAAATATGATCGAACGTTGTTCTTGGTCCGAGACTTGCTCCAAATTCTTTGTGTCGGACGATTACCATCTTCTGAAGCTTTGTCTTTCGGACAGTCATTTGCGTCCGTGGAGTCTTCTGGTTGTTTTGTTCGGACGATCATTTGCGTCCAAACCTACTTGTTTTTCTGCACACTTGTTTTCAAACCATTACTGCGATTTGGTCATCATCATAACATGATTAACATAACTAGGGGTTCAACAGGGATTGACATGCGTCGAACCCACGGAGCAATAACCTGCAACAATAAAAGGAACAGCGGGGCTATGTCCCCCGGGGGAAGCTCCGACACTCAAATCAGAATTGGTAACAGGAAGATAATTGAGAGTAGAATAAGAGTAAGGATTAGTAAAGTGTGGAATTGAGAGAATGAAATTCAGCCCCCTTTATTCTACCTTTCAACTTACTATTTATACTCTTTTAGAATGGACTTGATAGGTCCATGGGTTTAGGAATAATTAGTGGACCCATGAAAGTCTTGACCAATTTGACAAACTAGATACATGTCCGTGAGCTATTGGATAATATTTTTAGACATCATCATTAGCTTTTTATTCTCATGTAGATTGGAATTAATTTTGGCCGACTTTGTATGTTAGTGGAATATGCAATAATTTAGGTTGATTTGATGGAATTACCTTCCACAAGGCATCGGGGTAGATTATAATGGGAGAAGACCCCTACTTGATGTAATTTGACCTATGTAATTGGATTCGATTAGTTTTGTCTCGGGAATTGGATAGCTTAGACTCTAACCTCTCTTTTATCATTTGAAAGCACTTCTTTTATCTTGTTTTTTAGCTTAAAATATTTAGTTACCTTTATTTTCCAATTTTGGTTGTTTAGTACTTTGTCTACTTTTTGGTTGTATTTCCCATTTATTACTTTATATTTAAAATAAAACATTTGATTTGATAGTCTAGATAGTTTTATTATCCTAAATCTCAGTAATTACCTAAGAAATTTTTGAGAAAATGGTCTCTATTTCCACTATTCTATTAAGCAAGTGCTATACATGTGGTGCTTTCCTTGGTAGGATAAAACAGAATTAACATGTTTTTGGTGATGTTGTCAGACATCATTCTCGAGGCAATATTGAGTACTTTAGGTAATTGCAAGTTTATACACTTCTTACTTTTGTTTAGTTCTATTTTTTGTTGAATTTCTTTTTGTTTTCATTTAATTTCATTTTATCTATCTTATTGAGCGTTTTATGGTTTGTTGAGCATTGTATTGTAATGCATGAGACATGACCGAGAAAAGTTACGTCCTTTGGATTCTGAAGTCCATAAAACACTTGAGAAGCTAAGGAAAACCAAAAGACTACAACAACTGGAGAAACAATAGTGGAACAAGAAGCAGATGAGTTCGAAAGTTTCTTGAGAGATTAATGCTATGCCAACACTGGATGCCTTTGGTTCAAATATAGCTATGCCACCCTTTTCAAGCTAACAATTGGGAGTTGAAACCATCCAGCCTTTAAATGGCATAACAGTGTATTCTATTTGGTGGTGAGCAACACAAAGACTGCAATCTACATCAATGGATGCTGTTCGTCTTGGGCTATTCCCATTCAAATTAAAGATAGAGCTAGAGCTTAGATCCAATGTTTCTTCCAAAGAACCTTAACCACTTGGATGGTCTTGCATAAACATTTTTAAATAAATATTTTCCACCATCCAAGAAGATGATGCTTCAGAATGATGCTTAGATGAGATTCAAAATCTTTTAAACAGGGTATCGTGACTCGTTATATGAAGCATGGGGCCACTATAAGGAATTACTAAGGCTCAAGAGTTTTGAGAGATGATGCCATCCAATCACTAAGGCCTACCAACAACAACCAGAGAGGAATGCATCTGTTTGACACCATGAATATCCCATCAAAAAACAAATCTTTCACATCTAATGTCATGCATTATGGGTCTACGGAACATCTTTAAAGGCACCAAATGTCATGTCACCGGCTAGAGTATAGAAAGTTGTGCCATCTAGCCATGAAAATGGAACACCAGGAAATTAGCTAATCAAATTCTTGAACAGAAATGTGCAAGAGGCTAGAAATGTAAGAAAGTAGCAATTGAACCAAATTGATGAGTAGAGGAATAAGGGATATGAGAATTCAAAGATTTATGAGGAGAAGACTAATAATTGGCATGCTCAGCATATCCTCAACCGAGAGTTAAAAATGGGAGAAAAGCAATAAACAGTCTCGATATACCGTCTGACTAAGTCAAGACTTTAGATTATTTTCGGATATAGGCAAATCAAGGTGGCTAGGGACTTATGAGATCAGTCAAGTATTCACAGTTGTAGAATTCAAAGGGCACGAATCAAATTCAAGGTCAAAGCGTATCAGTTGATGCACAATTTTGACAGATCCAGTGATGATAAAGAAGGACCTTTCATTTGAACGACGATTAATCACAATCAAGGGAAATGTCAAGCTAATGGCTCCAAACAATCACTCTTAGGAGGCGGACCAAGTGTTTTTACCATTTTCTCAATTTTCCTTTTTGAATTTTTTTTGCTTAATTCTTTTTTATTATTATTGTCAATTTGAATTTTGAATGTTGATTCAATCCTTACTGTCTCTTGATTTATGGTTTAGCAGTGAAAATTATTGATTACGTATTTTGATGGGTAGGATGGATTTTGGTTGATATTGAGCTAAACAGTAGTGAAAATTTGAACTGTAGGAAACAAGGCAGAAATTTGTAGAATTTTTTCAAATTTTTGGAAACTCTTCCTAGCATACTTTATTTTCAAACTCTGGTCCAATTTTCATGCGACAGAAAAGAAATACAGCACACGACCTATTTTGCAAGTATCTACCTAATAGCATGTTTTCGCCACGACAACATATTACAACGGAAAAATTCATCATGCTAATTTGTTCATAAGGATATTCACAAGTTATTCACAATGCATCTAAGGCAATGTAAGATTTTTTGCCATGACGAACATCGTGATATGGCCTACATCTCCTTCATCACTTTCTTGGAACACGTTTTCAGCAGCCAAAATCCCCGAATCTAAATTTTTAACCCTAAAACACCCAAACTCCTCCTTTCTTAACCCCAAGTTTTCAACTTCTTCCTAAATTCTCAAATCCAACCTGTCAAACCCCAAATTTCCACCATTCGCTCATTCTACTCATACAACCCAAGAGGTAGACCCCAAAAAATTCGTTATTCAAGGAAGTCTTCAAGGGATTTTCTTCACAAGTTGACCGTGCAAAAAGTCATCGAAAAGGGTACCTTCTCTACAATCCAAAATTTCATAATATTTCATAAGTAAGTTGTTCAAATTTTTGATTTTAGTTAAAATGGTATTGTATTGGTTAATTGGTTGAATCTTGGATTCTATTTGAGATACTGTGGTACTAATTTGGTTACTGGATTAATGTTGGATGATCTTTCAGTTGGACCTGTGCATTTTTGGAACTTTGTTTTCTTTACTATTGATTGATTGGGAAGTGATTTGAAAATATTTGAACTTTTGGGGTTAATAGTTCAAAATTGTGTATAAGAGACAGATTATTGTGGACCAATTGTGGTTGTTGGTATTATTGGATTGTTACTATTATTTGTTGATTGGTGATTGTTGATTGATAATGAACACAGATGGACCCCAAAAGAAAGGTTAAAACTTCCGAGGAGGGTAATTCTATTGCGAACTTCAAAGAATGAAGTATGCTAGCAGGAAAGGTAGGATATGTTCGAAAATATTGAAAGAAAAAGGAATTAATCAATGACTGGGGATTTGAATTTGGGAATGGTTGTAAATATTTTGGTAATATAAGGGCTCAAATTCAAGAACAATCTGTGCACGTTATCAGGAATTGTTTTGTCAAGAATCGAGTCTAATGGTAATTCACATAGTCAAGGAATTTCACGCTAACCAGATTAACTTGGCAGATGCTAAGGTGAAATTGGGGGGCGAATTGGTGGGCTTTAGCTTGGATGCTGTAGGCAAGCATTATAGTCTTGAAGCTGTAGATGAAAATGAATTTGCAAACTTTATGAGGGATGATGAAGACTATGAATTGATAAAGAATAGATTGTGCATTTCAAGGACAGTGATTAATTGGCTTAGAGGGCAAGAGACTTCTATGAAACACTTCGACTGTAATGCCCTTGGTCTTGTGGTAAAAATTTTTTTCTACTTTGTGAGTGCATGGATTTACCCTACTAGCCACGCTAGTGAAGTTTCTGTAGAAAGGGTGTGCCTTTTTTATGCTTGCAAGATGACCTTGAAGGATAAAACGACTGATTTTGGAATTAGTGATCTATGCTAAGATCATGGAAATTCCAAAATAATACAATTGGGTTTAATCTTGCCTATAAATTATAGTATTTGTTGCATAACAAGATCTCCATCCTAGAAGAACACGAGCAACAAAAATTCCAACAAGCTTAAGATTTTCAGGCACTCGTTAACACTTGCAATCGCATGATAACTCTAGAGGAGCATGGTGATATCTATGCCTATTGGACTCAGAATCACATGTGGGAGCATCAGTAGCTACTTACAATCATGAGTCCATAACCACTTGGACATCCCGACCTCTGAGACCACACCAACCACCGGCTTGGAACTACGACTTCCCGAGGAATGTGGATAAGATTATGGCTGAAGAAGGAGGTTATGAGGAAGAGTCAAGTGGAGACAAATCGACAAAAGCGAAGATAATGATTGATTACTTTCCACAGATAGAGGCCTTCTTCTCCTATTCCGCCATCTTGCTCACTGTTGATTATTATCTTCCTAGTATTTATACGCTAACAATTTTGCTTCCACTTCATTGCTTGGATATTAGTCGCTTTGGTTGATTAAGTGGTTAACTCTAGTATTTGGTATTTGAATTTGGTAGTTTACTTAGTAGTTTAACTAGTATTATATTTAATGTTGGTATGATTTTGTACTTTTAGATTGTTAGTTAATTTGGACACTTTTATCTATTATGTAATGTTAACTTGGATGATGATTTATTTTCATGGTTGTTTTGTTTTAGTGTTCGGAAATGTTACTTGGCTTGTGGAACTGATAAGTTGGCAACTAATTTTCATACATAATCCAAATTTTCTAGTAAAGTAGTGCTTTGAATAAAAACATATTTCATAAACGGCTTTTGGAAATCATGCAAAGTCATAAAACAATTTCAAAAACATATATTTAAAAAAAAAAAAAAAAAAAAACAATTTCAAACGTACAGAATTAAGTACCACTTACCTTGAACGGTCCTTAATCGTGCCTTAACTTGTCTTTGTTCCTTGCGGATAATCCTTAAAAATAAAATCAGAATATCTTATTACTAATAATTCAAGCAATTATCCCTTTGTCAAATTCTTATGAAACACAATTTTCAATATCCTAGATACTATACTCTAGTCCGTTATTAGGTTTAATAATCGTGACTATTTATGTGGTATCAAAGAATTTTACTATTCATAGCTTAAATAATCTTTGTGTTAGAATCGGTAACTTTTAGAAAACATTTGAGTACTAATTCAAAAACAATATTTTCATATGTTATTTTATAAAAAATAATCAAATCGTGTTTGCTTATTGATTTACATCGAGTCAAAAGTACGTTTATTACTTATTTTTAAAACATATGGTACCTTATTAAAACTTTTCAAAACTTTTCGGATCTTATTACAATCATTGAAAACTTTTTAGAGTTTTATATATATTTAGATAACATTAGGTCCTGTCAGTAAAGTTAGAAGTATCATTCTAGATGTGTTTCAATTTGTGAAAACTATTTAGGATTACACTTAACTTGTAAAACACGTGAGGGTAATTTGGTAACTTTAGAAAGTCATTTGAAAACTTCTGTGTACCTTACAAAACCTTTGAAAGTCATTTATTAACTTTATTCAAGTTATAGGTGTCAATTTGTCAATTACAAAAACCTTTCGGGTCTCAACAAAATATTTCTAAACTGTGGGTCCATTTTATAATTTTCTGTAACCTCTCAAATCAACGGCGGCATCCACGGCCTCCATATCCTCCAATGACCGACAACCACCAATCACCATCTGTCGTCAACCGTCGCAACTCTTCCTCTAGCTATGGATCTATTTTACAGGTTCTATCAGATCAATATTCTACCTCGTCAGCCAAAACTTCACTGGCAATCACCCCTCCATGCTATTAGTTGACTGCCGCCCTTTTTCTTGAGAATTACATATTTGTTCTAAAAAGTATTTGTTCTCGTCTCCAGATGAACTTTTTATTTTTTTTCTCAAAAGTATGATAAATCATTCCCAAATTTTCTTAACACAATAATCAATTAATCTACAAAACTAATTACGAATTCAAAATGCTAATCATCCTATACTCGTAATATCTCAAACTAAACACAAGGAATAATCTAATTTAGTTAAATAATTAAAACAAATTTAAATAAATTAATGCTTAAAAAAAATAACTAAGGCTAACCTTGTGTTGTGAAGACGATTCTCTAACACAAAGTTGTGTATCGTAAGAAGTAGTTATTCTAATATTATTTTTATGTATAAATCATTACTTGTAGATGTGTACTACCCAAAAATTAGTATTGAAATAGGGATACTATTACTCTAGTTATTTTCACCCTTACGAGTCCTGTAACTCTTCTACTCCCAATTAATTTTGGACTCTAATAATTTATTTTTTATTTTAATTGAATAAGCCTGAAAATTCAGGGTTTCACAGGTATGACATTTTGGTTTGATTTTAGTATTTTATATATATGTGTTAATGTTTGTGTGGAGGAAGGAATCAAAAGTCACTATGCAAGTTTCTGGCATTTCCTAACTGATTGGATTTGCAAACATCTCAATCCCAACTCTTGAAATTTAAAATCTTTCGTCCTAAACATATATTTGATTGGTTTTTGTGTAAACAACTTTTTCATAAAAGTTTTTCAAGATTGAGCCAAAGAGTGGAGCTAATTTATTTCTTACATTCTTGGTTTTTACAACAAATTCGAACTTATCCAAATTTGTTCTTTTGGAAACGATGATTTAGGCCATCAATTGATCATAATTTTTGAAAAATTCATTCTTAGTAGTAATCATCATTGAATTAGTTTAATTCATTTAAACATTTGAAGATGTGTTTCATTCCATCCCATTGCTAATTATTGTTAATTAGTTGTAAATATTCATTAAAAAATCATTAATAAGGCAAAATACAAAGTTTGGTGTTAATTTTTAGCATATTATGATCATGAAAGTAACATTTGAATATTATTTGTTAGATTATCAAATGAAAATCACGCTGCAAGTTAGGGGTTGAGTAAAATATTAATTTGACCTCCAACCATATGCAGTATGAGATTATTGTTAGCATATCTATTATAACCTAATGCCAATCAAACATTAGATAACACGGATAAGTAAATTGAGGATGACCTAGACAAAAATTTATAATCTAAGTTGAGACATTTCATCTCGTCCCATCCGTGAACCATACAAATCCTTACTTTTTAGTTATAGTGCGTAGTTGAAAACAAAGTATCCTTATTCACAATAAGAATTTCATTCCTAATCTTATTAGAAATAGTATTTTATTGAGACTATTCATAATACTCCCAACTTTGAATTGGATTTTGAGTCTCAATTGGTTATTTGTTTGGATTGTTATGTCTAGATGCATACCCATTCAATTTTGGATTCTTATTGCTATAATTAGATGTCCAAATAATGTCAATTTTTCATCACTCGAAAAAATGAATTTTCTATAAATTAGTAATTTTCAAATGAGTTATCAAATTTGTGAATCTCCTAGATCCATGAAAAAATTGACTGATGATATTTCCAAAGCCATAATCTTATTGGCAGAGCAAGTTTAACATAATTGATAGTTCCCCCTCATCTTATAAAATCTGAGCATTTCTTTCCTGTCCTCTACCTATGATCAATTCTAGTATTTTTCTCATCCCCCTGTCTCCGTGCATCTCCAACCTCCATTCTCAACCCATTCTTCTCTCACATCTTTCACTTCCTACGAACCCCTGCCTAAAATGTGCAATATGGCAGCCCACATCCAAAAAAAATCATTTTTACACCTGAAAGTCAATTACACATCAGAAGCCATTTTGGATTTGTTAAAATCCATTCCTACCAACATAACTAATTGCACATTAAAAAACCCTTTTAGATTAAAACAAATCTTGAAAACCAACAAATATTTAAATAACCAAAACAAATCCACATTTTTTCATCAACACAATATGTGGTTTAGTTTTTAATAAAGGCTTTCATTAAATATAGTGAAGGTTAGATGTCATTAAATACAATTCAATTTGGCTCAATTGTCAAGAAGTCAAAACCAATTGAATGTTTGAATTATTTAAAAGGAGTAAAAAAAGAGGGCAGTTGAAAACTCAAAGAACATAACTATTACATAAGTTTATTGACCCAAAAATTATATTGGCCAAGGTAATTAAATTATTGTTACGATATAAGGCTAAGCTTTTCCCATTCTCACAAAGGGAAAAAGCCAAAGTCTGGTTGATTTCTCAAATTCCTGGTTCCATCACTACCTGAAATGATTTGGCACAAGAGTTCCTGACAAAATTTTTTCCACCATCACTAATATCTAAGTTGAGTAACGATATGAAATCTTTTGTAGTGCATGATCAAGACCCGTTGTTTGAAGCATATGAAGATGTGAAAGGAGTAAGCTGTTGTGTCCTCATTATGGTCTTCCAGATTAACTTCAAATTCAAACTTTTTACAGCGGATTGCACGGGTGAACTGGAACCAAAATTGATACTACAACTAGAGGATAAGGGCCATCATGAGTAAGTCTTATACTAAGATAATTCAAATGCTAGAAAACATGTTTTCAAATAACCATCAGTGGTCTAATGAGAGAGTCACACCATGACGTACATCAAGGGATGTATGAGGTTGATGCTCTTACAACTTTCACAGCACAGTTAGTCGTATTAACTGAAAACATAAATAGTATGGGTATTCAGGGTAGACAATTTCAGAGTCCTTCTGTTTCTTGTGAAGTATTCTAGGAAAGACATTCCACAGAGTAGTGCCCAAATAGTTAGGAAGCAGTAAACTATGTTAGTGACTATAACAGGAATCAATAAAATCAAAATAGACCGCCACAACAAGGGCCGAAAAAGAAGGAAAGTGTTGAAGATTTACTTAGGCAATACATGGCCAAGAATGATGGAACATTTCAAATGGGACAAGTAAGAAATTCTATCAATAATACATCCCAAGGTACTCTCCTGAGTGACACTGAGATGAATCCAAGAAAAGAAGGAAATGAGCAATAATGCAAAGTAGTGACACTTCGAAGTAGTAAGCAGTTTGGATTTGAGAATAACAATATAAAGCAAAGGAGTCCAAATTGATTATTAGGGAAGATGATGCCATTCCAAAAATAGTTGCACAAGAAGGTAATTGGAATAATGATATATTATCATATCCTCAAAAGTTATAAAAGCAAAATTTAGATGGACAATTTAAAAAGTTCTCAGAAATCTTCAAGAAACTTCACATAAACATTCCATTTGCTGAGGCATTGGAACAAATGCCTAGCTATATGAATTTCATGAAGGATATCTTATCTCAGAAGGGAAGGTTAGCTGATTTTGAGACTATTTTTGTAACAGAATAGTGCAGTGCAATTCTATAGCAAAAGTTACCACCTAAGATGAAGGATCTAGGTAGCTTTATAATTCCATGCACAATAAGAACACAATTCATCGATAAGGACATTTGTGATCTTGATGCTAGCATAAATCTAATGCATCTTTCAGTTTTCAGGAAATTGAACATGGGTAGATATGAAGCTGATATCGGTGAAATTTCAGCTTGCTGATTTTTCACTGGCACATCCAAGGAGAATCATTGAGGATGTGTTGGTAAAGATGGATAAGTTTATATATCCTATTGATTTTTTTTGTTTTGGACTTTGACGAAGATTTAATATTTCTATAATACTTGGCAGACCATTTTTAGCTACTAGTAGAATGCTCATTGACATGTGGAAAGGTGAACGTACCATGAGAGTACATAATGATGGGGTAACATTTAAAGTTTTTAAAGCTATATAAACGCCTAACAAGGATGAGGAGTGTTTTGAAGTTAATGTAGTTGTAAATGAAGCCACAATCATACCCTTAAAGGAACTACAAGAAATTTTTACCCGAACATGGTAAGATATCATGAAAAATAAGGTATTCAAGTGGGTAGATGCAAGTATCATTAAATTAATCCTAGACGGCAATTGGATAAGTCTTATTTGTTGCATACCAAAGAGAGGTGGGACAGTTGTTCTTAAGTGGAACAAGAAAAATAAATTTAATTTTACAAGAGCAATCACGAGATGGAGATTAGGCATATATTTTGGAAGGATTACCAAAGCTACTTGCAAGAATTAAGTTTATATTTCACCCATTTATCTATTTCTTGAGTTAGAAGAAGATACAATTTGTTTTGATCTTTTGGATAGTATTGTAGGTTTTAGCAAGGGTGAGTGTGTCGAATAATCTACAAAATACCAAGGAGCATGCTGAAATGCAAGCGAAGATGAAGCAGTGGGAGAATGAAGAAATGTTAAAGCTTGTAAAACTATGTAATAAGCTACTTTTAAGCATTCTACCTACAAAAAAAAAAAAAAAAAGATCCAAGAAGTGTTAGCATACGTTGTATCATTGGTGATATTTTTAGTGATAGAGCGTTATGTGATTTGGAGGATAGTGTAAACTTAATGACTTTACCTTTTTGCAGTAGAATAGGATTAATGGACATTCAGGAGAGCGATCAAGCTATCCAATTTTCTGATAAACAATTAGCACGGTAGACCTGTGCGGAGCAATAGAGAATATACTAGTCAAAGTGAGGAAACTCAACTTCCCGGTAGATTTTGAGGTCCAAGATATGAAGGAAGAAGATGAGGATTGTATTTTCCTAATATTCGGAAGGCCATTTCTAGCTACGTTTAGAGTATTAATTGATGTGGAATGAGAACATGCAATTTTAAGGGTAGACAATGAGTCAATCTCATTTCACCATGAGATAAGAAATGTTACCACATGCATATTTCAATTGCCCAAGGGTTGATGTGACAGATCTAGATGATGATACTGGTAATGGAGTTTTGAGAAGTGAAATTATGTGAACAATTAGCCATGTCCAGCTATAGACATTAAACAAAGCATTTCTTGGGAGGCAAACTATGTTTTCTAACCTTGTATTATTTAATTTTTAGTTAATTAGTGTACTTTTTAATTTGTAGTTTTGAACTATTTTTGTTTTTTTTTTGTTGTTTAGGTTAAAGTTTGAAGGTGAATTGGTGTTCAAAATATGCAAAAACGGTACAAGATTGGACCAAAAAAGGTGCACCGAGAGAGATCCTTTGCGCAGCTGTACCCAGCCTATAGGAGGTACGTCCAAGGACTGACCTCTGGGTGCATCTGCAGCTACAAGACTAGGAGGCACACCCAACAGCATGTTTTGGGGAGCTTAGGGCTACAAATTGTAGTTCAATTTTAATAAATATCAATCTTCTCCAACTTCCAAACACCCCTAAAACCCTTCTAAATTCTTCTAAACCCTTTCCCAAACAAAATGCATTTGTTTCACCTTCAAATCTTGATAATAACATAAAAGGATTTCACCTTTTTGTTCAATTTTTAGCTATAAAGAAAAAGAAGATCAGTTCTCAATAAGAACAACAAGATATTTTACCCATGGGAGATTCTTCCTAGATATTAAGGGGACTTCAAGGAGCACTTTTAAAACTTAAAGAGAGTGATTTCTATCTTTTTTGATGTTTTTATATTTAATATTATCTATTTATCTAATTGAGCTTTCGTTAGTGGAATTATCTTTCTTGATTTGTTCTTAGATGAGCTTTCTTGGGTTGATTTTGTCATTATTTGAGCTTAGAAAGACTTTATTTTCATTTTGTTGGTCTAATTGTGTTTTTGAACTTGTTTCTTGCATATTTCAAGAATTAATTGAGCTTGATAGTTTGAAATTGAAATCTTGACATCCAAAAGGAAAACTGTTTTTAAAGCAAGCAGTTCTTTAAAGAAAAATTATTCTAAAATGCTATTCCCTTCCAATAAAACTTACGAAATATTTCAAGCTAGTTCTAACATTGAAAAGCTTATTCTTAAAAAGATTTTAAATTTGACATTCTATAGAGACAGAGATCTCAAAAACAAAGTCGAGTGCATGATTCAAGAAAACAATTGGTTTAAATTTGGTATGCATCATAAATTTGATATAGAACCAATTATGAGAGAAATTTATGCTAATGTACTTGAACATGACAATGGTGAAGTCTTGGTTAGGGTAAGAAAGAAAGTTCTTTTGTACTCGTCTTGAATGCACTTATTGGTCTATCTAGTATAAATAGTGATATTTATAGTAGACATCAAAGTTTATACAATATGGATATAAACAAAACGAAAAACTTTTTGTGTGATGTTGTAGATGTACAATGGAACAAACCAAAGAATGCAAGGGGGGCCAAGAAATCTTTTCATAGCAAATATTTGTCTCCACTTGCAAAAATTTGGTACAATTTCATAAACACACCATTGATTCCAGCTACACAATCGACTAATGTCAAATTGATAGAATGTTGTTGATTTATTGCTTGGTTGAAGGACATCTTACTGATGTGAGCCGTATTCTTTATAATCAAATCTTTAAAACAGCCAGAACTAAAAGTAAGGGCCTATAGTTTCTTGCTCGATTACTTAGTTGTGTTTAACTGCAAAAGTCCATTGGGATGAAAACCAAGGCAAACGGATTGAAATGCGTGCAACTATTGTTGGTAGAGACATTACAAAGATGAATTTGTAAACTATGTGCAATCACAGAAGGATAAAGCATCCACTTGAAGCAATCCTCAAAGTAATGAAACCTTTTGTCAAAGCTTGAATACTTAAATGGACCATCAATATCAGTACATTAAAGTTATAGGGAATCTACTTCAATGTATTGGTGAATTAGCTCATGATGATATGAAGAAAACTTCAACTTTACTAGCTAATCCAACTTATGATGAGATTCAGGATTTGGAGGATTAAAGATATGGGGAATCTACTTCAATATATTGGTAAAGTAACTCATGATGATATGAAGAAAACTTCAACTTTACTAGCTAATCCAACAGTTGATGAGATTTAGGATTTGGAGGATGACGCTTGTGATGAATCAGATAATGAAGAGTCCACGAGTAATGAGGATGAAGAGAAAAAGTGAACCAAGCTACAACCAAAACCAAGGGAGTTTTGTTTTTGTTATTTGTTTCCTTTTTATTATGTTGAAACTTTTGGTGTTTTTTGGTTGTGGTTTGAAACATCATTGAGGACAGTATTTCATGTTAAGTTGGGGTATGTGTTTGTGTTTTTGGTAGATGATTATGAAGAGATGTTATGTGTTTTGGGCGTTGTATTTTTTTGTTTGTGTTCACCTTTGATGCATATTTGTGTTAGAATTTAGGGTTTTCTATTCAAAATTTTTCCAAAAACAAAAAAATGATTTTTGATTTTTAGGTAGTTTTTATTAGTCTTGAGGATCTAATTGTATAAAAGACTCCCTAGCAACCGGATGGAAGCATTCAGGAATTCTATACTCTCTTTTCCTGAAGTATTGTAGAGGGTTGACCAACAAGATTTTTGTTTTTAGTACCAGTTTTTGTGTATTCATTAACTTTTATAACTGTGTCATGAGTTTAAATATGTTTCATAGAGACTATGCCTATTATAGTACATGAATGTGTATAAGTTTATATATATATTTTTTTGCTCTTTAATCCCTTTGAATTGTAAAGTATTTCAACTATACACTTAAATATATTCCCTTGAGTGAGGGTATGAATGTGAGATAATTTTCAATGTGTTAATCGTGATTGTCTTGCATTTTTGTTTAACTTGTGACTGTCTATGGAATTGTGTATGATGTATTGCTTGCGAAGTATGAGTGAATTTTAAACCAAGGAATGATTTAGGTAAGTTCTTCGGACTGTTTGAGCCAAAAAACTGACCTAATTGAGATTTATCCTTAATGCTCTCTTTTGTGCCTTATAAGCCATAATTCTTTGTTTTACCATATTATTTAGCCAAATAATCCTTTCTAATTTATTATTATTTCTACCCATCTCGTTAGTAGTTAGTGCTGGTGGTGTCGAACATCAACACTATGGGTGATGGTGGAAAAAGTCAAGTCTGTGACTTTATTGTAATAATCCCCAATGTTTACTAATGTTTTTTCAAAATAAAAGAAAAAAGAAGAAAAAGGAAAACAATTGAAAAGAAAGAGAACAAAGAAGAAAAGAAAAGAAAGAAAGAAAAGAACGACAATTCATTCTAAGTTGATATTGTTAAGTGTTATGAATAAAGAAGAATAATTCCTCAAAATTGTAATAAAAAATGTGTGTTCTTGCCTTCAGTGTGATAGTTGGTTAAATGTTGTGATTTTTGGGGATGTTCTAGCGGATTATGGTTCAAAGTGATTCACCAATGTATTTAAGTTGATATGAGCTACCTTTATCCAGACATACATACATACATACATAGATATACATATATATCTATGTGTGTGTGTGTATATGTATATATATACATACATACATATATATGTGTATATATACATACATACACATATATATGTTGTATATCTATGTGTGTGTGTATATGTATATATATACATACATAAATATATATGTGTATATATACATACATACACATATATATGTATGTATGTATGTACATATATACAATATATATATATATATATGTACATACACATATATATGTGTATCTATACAATATGTATATATATATGTATGTATATACATACATACATACATATATATATGTGTGTATGTATGTATATATACACATATATATGTATGTATGTATATATATACATATATATATATATATATATCCTACCTTTATCCTTTAGTATACATTACAATCTTTAAAGGCCTATTTGATCCTTGATTTGAGTCCGTTTGTATTAGTAAGTATTATGTGTGCTAATTTCTTCCTTTTGTGTCACCTGTTAAGCTTTTGTTCAATAGATTTTTTATTGATTAGTAAGCGAGTGATAACTATTTTCATAAGTGGAGAGTTAACACTTTTATGATGATGATATAGGGATTGATTAGCAAATGCTCTTTTATATACATGTTGAGTTCGTTTCTCTACTTGCTAGTTTTCCTTGTTACGACTATTAATGCATTGAAGAAGGTTAATGAATATTATATGTGTTATGTGTTTTATGTTTTTGTGTTTGTTTCCTTTTACTCGGGACAAGTAAAAGTTCAAGTTGGGGTGTTCACTCTGTAGGTGGTGTTAATACATGAATTCACGTCCATAAAATTCATATACAGATCGAACAAATAATATAGAGTAAGTAGAGATCATTTCCATGAGAACTATGCTTAACAATCGTGTTGCTAATTACTAGAATGACACACACAATATTCTATTTAAGCAAACAATAATGGTACTAATAATAAATTCAAATAAACAATTAACTAAGTAAACAAACTATGTAGATTGGAGTTCAGATGATTAAATACTTAGGGTTTATTCTTTCTTTACCAATCCAATTGAATGTTCCGGTTAATTGTTCAATCAATTCCTTATGTTGGCTACTAATCTAGGGTTTCATTTGTAATAACAAGTTTCTCCCGAATTCATTGTAAATCTACAACTTTCGACCAGTCCACTATATCTCTGTATGGATTAAAGTTTTGATAAGTACATAGATATCAATCCTAATTGTTTGCCTGAGGTGAATAGGTATATTCTATCTAAATCCATGAAATGGTTCAATCAATTATAGAAAATTCCAAACAATGGCTATTTGAACCCATCCTAACACTAAGTTTCCTCTCCCAACTTTACTTAAGATATAAAATTCACTCTAGAGGATGGCCAATCATCTGGAGGCATTCAGAATAATTCAAATAAGCAAACAATCATAATAAATCACTTAGAATAATCAAAACCTTAACAAACAATCAAGTTAAGATTAAGTGCATCATCATAGCCATAAATATATCAAGACGACTATATTACAATCATTGTTGAGTAAATAATGACAAAGGAAAGAGAAAGAAAAGAAAAACTAGTTGTAGTCGTTTCCTCCATCCTCCTTGATGATTCTCCATCTCGAAAATTGATTGCCTCTGCTGATGGTTATGGCTGCTCTTTTCTCTAAAACTCACGTCATTCTATGCTACTTTGACTAAAAACGCAAGCTAAAATGCATAGAATAATGTGAGTTTTAGAGAGAGGAATAGCAATAAACATCAAGCAATGCAATTAATCTTCCAGAGAAGAATTATCAATGCAGAGTATGAAGAACGCGATTACAACTACTGGATTTTCTTATCTTTCTCTTTCCCTGGTGATTATTTACTCTAGGATGATTGAAAATATTACCTTGATGTATTTACAACTATGATGATGCAGTAATTCTAAACTAGGGTTTTATTGAGAATTTACCATGATGATTTTATGTTAAGGTTTTTATTGTTCTATATAATTTCTTGTGTTGTTCTTTTTTTTTTTTTTTTGCTTATTGGAATTGTTCTTAATGCCTTTAGATGCCTTACCATCATCTAAAGTGAATTTTAAACCTTAAGGGGAATCGATAGAGGAAACTTAAGGTCAGGATGGGTTCAAATATCCTTTGTTTTGAACTATCTATAATTGATTATACCATTTTGTGGGTACGAATATACACATACGTATTCACTGTAGGCAATCAATTAGGGTTGCTATCTATGCATTAATCAAGGCTATAATCCACATAGACATATAGTGGACTGGTGGGGAGTACTAGATTTGAAATGATTTTGACAAAAACTTGCAATTACAATAGAAAGCCTAGATTAGTAAATAGCATAAGGAATTGATTTATTAAAGAACCGGAGCATTCAATTGGATTGGTAAAGAAAGAATAAACTCTAAACGTTTAATCATCTAAAATCTACTCTATTTACTAGTGTATTTTGTTAAGTAGTTACTCATTTCGTCGCACATATATTGTCACATTTCCCATTTTCAACATCTAGATGTAAATATAAATTATATATATTTTTTCTTTGTATAATTTACAAATTTATCTTTATAAACATTTAAAATTCCCAACTTTAATAATCAATGGACCCCAATAATCAATTCATCATCCATCTTTTCTATTATCTCTCTCCTCTCTCATTACAAATATTTGTCACTTAATGATGTCAAGTCAATTTAATTTAAAAAAGGCATTTGTGGACATCTGATAGAAATTTATATTTACCTAAAATTTTGTGCAAATGTGTAAGGTGACAATTATATTGGTACGGAGGGAGTATTTATTTAATTTTATTATTAATTATGCATTAGTTTTAGTTTAAATACAACATTATGTGTGCCATTCTGGTAATTAGAAGCACGATTGTTAAGCATAGTTCTTGTGGGAACTATCTATACTTACTATATATCACTTGTTCCATATATCACCAGCATGAGCGAAAAATCCATGAAAATTTAAAACGATCATTGATGAGTATTTGTTAGATAAAATATTCTCTATTTTTCTTGTCAAAAATATGCTCCTGCAGTATCAATTCTCTAAAAAGGGTTTTAAAAAAATAAATGAATTAATTCATATCTTCTTATGGTTTGATTAAAATAATGAGCTGTTACTTAAAAATCAGGAATCTTGTCAACTGGTTATGCACCATTACCTGAAATAAATGCGACAAAACCTTAAATAATACTTATGAACGTGGATATGGTCAAACGATACATTATTATGGTCATTAACCAGTATTATTCTAATCGTAGCACTACTCTCACCACTAGAAGTAGCAGATAGTGGAAAGATAGAAGAGAAAGATGTGACAATCGATAGAATATGAATGATATCAAAAATAAATATTAACCTTAAGGCATGAAAGATCATTGGTCATGTACCTGCAGTATGCTAAATAACCTTCTTGAGTTTTATCAAGCATTATTGAAAGTCAAAGATAAAGCCATAAAAATAAGTTTTGTCTGTAATGATTTTGACCATGTCATGGTGTAATTGGTTTCTTCCTTGAAGGAAATATTGACCATTTGATTTGTGGCAAAAATATCTAAGAAAGAAAAAGCTGTGATATTTTATTCAATGCCTTTATTATGGTTTAAAAATTCTGTATTTCTTGTTATCTTATATTACTTTATTATTATATGTATGTTGTTTACAGAGAAATATATGGATATACATCCAAATGTATTTGAGATATATGAGGATACTATATCTCAGAAATGATGCATTTGTACACACTATATTTAGAGATGAAAGAAAACTTTTAATTTGATTATGAGATCATTGGTAGTACAAAACTAATTGAAAGGTCTTAGAAGAGTTTATATATTATTGACCAGAGAAACAAAATTTGTAATGAATAATGCATTATTATCTTGTACGTCTCAAAGGAATATATTGAGTTTTAAAGACATTCTACTGAATGGATATTATATTAAAACAATGAAATAATGAAAAGAAAGAGTATTTCTGTATTACTGCTATCATTTTGGTTAAAGGTTTGTTGCAAAAAAATTTGCTGCTTTTGTTTGCTAAGAATTGTGCTACACAACAATCATTATGATTAAAATACATATCATAGTAAACTCGAAGTTTTAGCAATTATTTATCATGATCGGTTAGAACATCCAGAGTCAATTATGATGCACAAAAATTATTGAGAATTCAGATGGTCATCCATTGAAGAACTACAAGGTTCTTCAATTCAATGAATTCTTTTGTGCTACTTGTTCTTATACACAAATAGATTATATTAGATCACAGTTAAAATACGGATTGAATCCATTACAGTTTTGAAACATATTAAGGGGTGATATATGTGGGCTACTCACGCTTTATGTGTACTATTTAGATATTTTATGATGGATGCAGCCATTGGATGGTCACATATGTACTTATTAGTGACTTACAACCAAAAATTTGCGAGATTGGTAGCTCAAATAATTAAATTAAAAGCACATATTCCCACATTATGAATTGAGAAAATTTGTGTTGATATGTTGGTAAATTTATAACCTCAGACATCAAATGATATCTTTATGTCAATTAATATAACTATTAAACATCTTGAAGTACATGTTCATGCCCAAAATGGTCTGGTAGGATTGTTAGTAAAGCGCCTCCAATTAATAGTTAAACCATTACATATAAGAACAAAATTATATTCTTATGTATAAAGACATGCTATGTTACATCCAGCAACACTTGTACGTATCAAACCAACAAGTTATCTGTCTCTTATTACAATTTGCTTTTGGCTAGGAGCCTAATTTTCCCATCTAAGGATATTTGGTTGTGAGGCATATGTTATAATTATTCCACTACAATGCACAAAGATGTGTCATAAAAGAAAGTTGAGAATATATATTAGATTTGTATCACCCTCTATGATTAAAGATATTGAAATATTAACAGATGGTCTAATATTATAGCATGATTTGTTGATTATCGTGAATATATTTTTCCAGCATTAGGGGGATAAATCTAAATAGGTAGATAGAAAAAATTGAATAGAATGAATTATCATATTTTGATCCTTATACAAAGAAATGTAAACTTGAAGTTCAATAATAATTCATTTGCAAAATAATACGAATCAACTACCAAACAAATTAGATATAAGTAGTTGGATAAAAAAATTAATTGGAATGAATTAATCATTATCGCTTTTTCTTCCTTGTGAATTAGAAGTTCAAAGCATAATCATTTACAAAATATAGATAGTCCTACTAGGACACATCCGAATTGGAGCATTTCATGTATCCATCAATGCAAATGATAGATAGCCACGTATAAATGTTGTTGACCAATCGATTATAAATTATAAGAATCATCGTAAAAGAAAATAGCAAATATTAAATATAGTTATATGATGGAGACAGGTGCTCCTAAAGAAGCGCTAAACATAACTAATTATAAAAACTCCAGAAGTGGATCAAGTACCTAAATCTAATAAAAATAAAGAGATCTTGATAGGTTATGTCAATACTGAAAAAGATGGGATCGAAAAGATATTAATGCCGACAATATTTCTGTTTGTAATATCAATTGATATTTTGAATTCAAAACAAAGATTTTGAATATAAATGTGTTGAAGAATATCTACATTGAAATAGTTAGCCAAGATAGAAAGTTGCAATACAATTAGAATTAAATTAATGTTAACAAATGTGAAAATTTTATACTTGTAGTCCGAACTACTAAAGATACAGTCAGTAGAGTACATTGTTGATATTTGTGCAAAAATGAAATAAGAAAAATGATATTAACTGTACCATATACAGCATGCCTTGTTAAACAAGATTTTTCTTAAAGATCCAACATTGATTATGAAGAGACATAATCTCCTATAGTAGATGGAATCGCCTTTAAATTTCTAATTAGTATTTCATGAAAAATTAAAGTGCATCTAATGTATATTGATCCCATTTATATGGTTCATTTAATATCAATATCTATATAAAAATTACTGAAGGATTTAACATGCTTGAAGTATGTAACGTTTTCCTGAAAAGTTCAATGAAATTACATAAATGCTTGTATGACTTAAAGTAATTGGGCATATGTGGTATAATCGACTCAGTGGGTATCTCTTGAATGAGGGCAACAAAAATGATCCAATTTACCCATATATTTTATAAAAATGAAATGATCAGAGATTGTGATAATTATTGTATATCTTGATGAAATAAATATTATTGGAACTTCTGAAGAGGTTCAAAAAGTGATGAATTGTTTAAAGAAATAGTTTGAGGTGAAAGGCCTATAGGTCATGTGTGAATATAATTCAATCACTTATCGAATAGTATTATTTTTCATTAATCAACTTGCACATAAAAAGTATTAGAGAAATTTTATATGAATAAAACACATCCATTGAATAGCCTAATAGTTCTAAGATTGCTTGATGCCGAAAAAGATCCTTTTCATTCTCTAGAGAATGATGAAGAACCTATTGGTCTTGAAATACCATATTTCAATAGTATAAGAGCATTAATTCATCTTTCCAATAAATATATAGCCTCTTATAAAATTCTCTGTATGTTTGTATATTAGATCTGTCTCTTAATACAAAGCATTAGAATGACATTAAACACATTACTTGATATCTCCAATGTCCTATTGATATGAGTCTATTCTGCTCAAATAATGCCAAATCAAAATTAGTTGGCTGTATAAATGTGAATATTTATTTGATCCACATAAAACTTAATCTCAAACGAGTTATTTAGAATCAACAAAACAAACCTTAACCATTACTTCTTCTAATCATAGCAGATAATATAATAATTGCAATACATGAATCAAGAAGACAATGTATTTGGTTAAGGTCATTGACCTAATATATCCAAAAGATATGTAGTTTAATATTAGAAGAGAAACTTCCAACAAAATTATATGAAGACAATGTACAGGCATTGCTTAGTTAAAGGAGACATAACAAAGAATATTTCTCCAAACTTTTTCTTTAGTCATGATCTTTAAAAGAAGGATGATATTGATATCCAATAAATTTGCTCATATGGTAATCTAGTGGATTTATTCACAAAAGTACTACTAATAACAACATTTGAGAATTTAGTCTAAAAAATTTGAATTCTCATTTCAAGGATACTAAGTAATATTTGTATGTTGTCTCTGTAAAAATATACACTGTACTCTTTTTTTTCTTGACCATGATTTTTTCCCAAAGAATTTTTCTAACAAGATTTTTAATAAAGCAAGCATATAAAATTGTAATATAAATATTAATGTGCACTATACTTTTTTTTTTTTTTCATTTACCACATGGTTTCTTCCCAATAGATTTTCCTTGTAAAGGTATTTAATGAGAAAGTATTTATTGCGTATTCTACAAAATAATGATATACATTTTTTCCTTCAATAGGTTTTAATAAAACATATTCTTTAATGTATGGATATCTAGGGGGGTGTTATGAGTACATTGATTATGGATGTCTATTTACATATCCAACTCACATACATTCTAATTTCTTTATGTGATCAATGAATCTTTAATGTACCTATTTATGAGATCAATGTGCTATACTAACATACCTATTCATGTGTATTTATTACACAACTATCAACTCTCTTCATGTAACTCATACATACTTATAAATAGAGGCATCGTAATTCATGTTGGATACAATTAAATGGAAAAAGACACTTCAAGAAAATGAGCATTCAATGACAAGCAAAAATTGTCACAAAATATTGAAAAGTCGACATAAAAATACGTCAGTGATGACTTTTTCTATGGCCACTTGGCCGTCACAAATAAGCCCATGTTACCATTTTATGACAACCTTGAGATGTTGTCAGAGATGCCCATCCAACTTTGACAACTTGGTGTTGTCACAAATGATTTTATGAATTAGTGACAAATGTTTTCGTCACTTTTTCATTTGCTATTTTATCATACTAGGTACTCAGGTTATCACTAAACTAATTCATTTGTGACAACATCTCACCACAGAAAACAACTATCGTTTGTAACAACTTTTCCTGTCACTAGGTGAGTTTCTTTCTTGTCATAACACATCCTTGCTCTCAATTTATTGGGGACAACTTTTTGCCACAAAATTTATTTAAACCTATAGTCATTGCTTTTGGTTATTGTCACTATCTTCCACAATCCTGTCATTTCCAATCCAATTACAAGATATAAACCTATTTTCAAATTATAACAAATCTTGTAATGTAATAGAAAATCTCAATTCTAACAAGATACGTAGTGCATATATTATGAAAACTATCCAATTCAATTAAATTAGGCATATTTACAAGAAGTATATAAAATAGTCAGTCACAAACGAAAATGTATTGTTGATAGCTGTTGGTCCCAAAACAACCTAAGAGGGGGGGATGAATTAGGTTTCTTAAAAAATATTCTTTCAGAAATATTGAGATTTTCTAAATATAAACTGATATAATAAAATCAATGGAACAGTGAAGTAAAGAAAGAAAATTAAACAACCAATACTTCCAAGCTAGCAAGCTTGAAGTATTAAATCACTAGAATGCTTCACACTCTTGGCGAGCCAATAATCTTTACCAAGTTGGAAACTTCTTGCTCACACTAAAACTCTTTTAGTTGAGCCAAGAATCTTACTTACAACCACACTTTCGTACAAGATTATCACTCCACTCAAAGTTGAATTTCACTCACAACTGCACACTAATACAACAAAGCACTATAGCCAATTTGTGCTCAAATTGCTTTTCTCTAAGGCTTGTATTCAATGTATTAGATGTTTTTTACTTAATGTCAAAGAAGTTATTTATAAGAGCAATAAATTGTGGTTGCAACTGTGCACTTCCTAACGGCTAAATAATAAATGCACAAAAAGTAGCCATTGGGGTTTCGGACGCCCGAGACATATTGGTTGCGTCCGACACAGTGTCCGATCTTCATGCAGTTGTTGAAGAGCTTCGTTCGGACGTCCGTGCATGCGTCTGTTCCTTCGTCCGATAGATGCTTCGAACAGTCATGTTCGTCCGTAAAGAGAAGCAGTAGGATCCTATTTCTTTCTCCCTGTTCGTTCGGACGGTGCAATGCGTCTGAGAAGTTTTGACCCAGTTCGGACAGTTCAGTGCGTATAAAAGCCCTGTCTCTAGCAAGAACAAATAACAGACCTGTAAAAACTTGTTTACAGAGTTAAGTGTTTATGTCATCATCAAAATAAGGTTTGGAAAACATCAATAGCATCTAGAATAGAGTTTTATATACACTTTTTTCTGAATTTTTTTTTTTTTAAAGTAATACATCCTCATCTATGAGGCATAGCATGATGTTTAAAAAAAATTGTCTCTTTAATACCTCCACATGATGTTAATGATCAATGGCTAAGAATTACAATGCTACCCAACAAATGGTCCCAATTAGATTATGTTGAAGAAAGATAACTATGAAAAAATTAAAAGAATTACAACAAATAGCCTATATCTATGCACATTTAGTAAACGTTTCCGGCCACTAGTTGAATGAAATCAAATAACCTAACTTAACAAAATCTTAAATCATTTAACACAACTACTATATTTCATAAACCATTAACAAAGTTCCCAACAATAATAAGCCCTTTAACTTCATTCACAATCACAAAAATCCATTTCCTTAATCAAAATATCTATTATTTTCCAAAATACAAGAAGAACTGAGTTAGTTTAGATTCAATCCTATGAACCTATAACAACATCATATTAAGAGCTGTGGAAAATGCCTGAGAAATAAAAAAAATATCAAGAATGTCTTCATGCTATACTCTTTGATAGATTTAAAAGCTCACACAATAATTCTTTAGCAAATTTGACATATTTTATCCATATACGTATTACTCACGATTGAGAAAAAATTTGTAAAGTTTAACTAGGAGGAAAATCATAAATAACCCTCGAGACAAATCACAAAAGTAAGTAGATATGAGATCTTCATTCTCATTGTTGGCCCCAAAAGCAACCTAAGAGGGGGGATGAATTAGGTTGTCTCTAAAAACAAACTTTTTTATGTGCTTAATAGAAATTCAAACTTTGTGCTCCAAATGAAAACTTAAGCACAAATGAATACAATAGATATTCAACAATTTAAGCTTAAAGAACAAATAAGAATATTGAGATTAAGAGAATCAAACCAAACTCCCTAACTTCTCAAGCTTGGAGCTTGCAATTACAAAGAGCTTCTTACTAGGCAACTACCAAGTTCACAACTTGAAGTTCAGCCCCTAAAAGTCTCTTCAAAGTAGGTGAGACAATAACCTCTTGTATACAAATGAGGATCACTCTTGCTCACACTAATTTCCTTTAGTTGAGCCAAGAGTTTTACACTCACAACCTCCCTTTGTTACAATTGTTATCTACTCCACTCTTACACTTGAAGAACTTTTACACTTCTAAGCTCTTTTCACACTACTTACACTATTACAACACTTGTACCCACTATTTCTTCCAAATAGCTCAAGAATTGTTTGTAATCAATGTAGAAGTCTCTTCATAATTAATTCAGACCTAGGGGTATTTATAGTTGCCAAAAATATGCTTTCAACAACTTCCCAACGGCTATTTTCTGTTTACTGGAAAACTAGCCGTTGGACCTTTCGGACGGCCGATGCAGCAAGAGTGCGTCCGACACTGCGTCCGTTCTCTGAGGGTATTCGTTTCGGACGTCCGAGGATGCGTCCGATCGAAGCAAAGTCTACTGGAATATGATCGGACGCTGTTCTTCGTCCGAGGCTTGCTTCAAATTCTTTGTGTCGGACGATTACCATCGTCCGAAGCTCTTGTGGTTGTTTTTGTTCGGACGAGCATTTGCGTCCGAACCTACCTGTTTTTCTGCACACTTGTTATCAAACCATTAGTATGATATTGTTCATCATCAAAACATGATTAACATAACTGGGGTTCAACACTCATCATTCCTATCACAGATAGGTGAAGAAGTTGGAGTTTGAAAAGTAGAAATATCTGAATTTGTATTCCTTGGTGCAGTTCTCGTACTTCCAGTGAATCTTCTCGAGTCTGGATTAGATGCTGGTCTTGATGTTGTCTTTTCATAGCTTGTATTTTTGATTGTTCGTCACTGGACTGATAAAAGAAATGATTCAAACATTATTCAACATCATATACATCATAAATTTACATGGATAAGTCTCATTACTAAGAAAGAAAATTTCAATGTAAGACAATCCATTATGATCTCCACAAATTAAATATAAATCAATCCACAAGTTAACAAGTTAAAATCCTTGCTCTATGACCACTAAAGTGAAAACCCTTAGGACTATGAAAGGAGAACACTTTCTAGTGACTACTGCTTTCTTGATGAAAAGACATTTTCTTATCGATCATCAATATTGATGAACCCAAGACATATGCTTACCATGATGAAAAACCAAAAGTTGTAGAGAACAATTGGTGGAGAACAGATTAAAAAAAAAAAATCGTATTTGTAAAAGCAAAATTTGCCAATTCACAAAATAATATATGGAACTTTAAATAAGATGAAAATTGCCATTGAATATTAAATCTACATCCGTAAACATTACACAACTTAGCAGTCTCAACAGGGATGGAATCATCTCATTTCTCCAGATAGCCAAGTGAAATTATCAAGTTCATTATTTTATACATTACGATGAGGTATCATTTAAGATTATCATCTAATGGTAAAATCTAAACTAACCAAGAGACAGTGGTGTATATCTTGGGCCTGCTATATTCTCTGGTTATGTACTCCAAAGCGTCTCCCAAACCTTGCGGGTACATATAAATTTTGAGCTTCCTAGGGTTTAAATTAGCCAATTACCATTATTAGTCTGACAACGTTGTACTATATTAGAATGAGTTAATCTTTCCTCTACTGTCAGTGGACTATAGCGATTCAGAAATGAATTATTTAGTGATTAGTAATCACCTTTTCTCCAATGAGCTTTCCGTCATTTTTAACTATTAACATAAAATCAGGGAAATAACATGAGAAAGAAGCACATTAAGCTCTCCAATTCATTTCATGAGGTCATCAATTAATACTTTAATCATTTATTTGCATATATACTTGCATGAGAGTTCAACGTGTTGGTACTGGTCAAAGCTGGTTTATGTTTGATCAGGTACAATCGGGACATAGCTTGCAAGTCTTGAAGTATCATATCTGACACCAGTGAAACCATACAACCCTTTAATTAAAGCATTTTGATCGTCTGTGAATGTTGGGAGAGCATCCCTCACCAAAACCATCATGATGAATGGATAATCTGTAAGAAAGTAAATAAATAGAAAACGCAGCGGAATTTAAAAGTTTACTTTCCTATCACGGATCACCTTGATTAATTTATGCGTAGTACAATAAAAGTATAGAGATTATACCTTAAAATGATTGCAGTAAAATCTCCAATATTTTTAGGATATCAATCCACAAGCCGCACAAGTGCCGACCTCTAATGGTATCCACACAGATAATTAAATCAGAAATCTTCACAAGATTGATTGACTCAAACCACGAAATGCTAACTTCTAAATTATTTTTCCTTTTTCTCAATCGTGACTCTCACGATTTAAAAGGAATTTTTGATGGCTTTTTCCTTGCGGCTTTTGATGCAAAGCCGTATATAGTACTAGCCAATCAATAGTACGACTATTTAACCATATATATATATATATATATATATATATATAATAATCTAGAATTCCAATCAAATTGGGTTTAGGGAATTACAAATCCCAATCAGTTTGGGTCATGGGTATATGAATAATTATAAAACCATTAGGACTATTAATATGTCTTACATATTAACTCCTAATATTTATAACTTATTATAATTAAAGCCAAAAGTTAATTTATCTCATAAATTAACCCATAAGTATCTCATACTTATCATAGAAATATTAATCATTTTAATCCTGAATTAATTATCCTTAAGTATGTGACCCTTTAGGTTCCCAATCACGTTGGCAATAAGTATAAATTATTATCCTAAATTAATTAGGATTAGATAAATTAAACACCTTTAATTTATCATTAGATTTTCTAATTAATTAATTTACACTTATAGATCAAGATGGACTTCTACCAAAGCATCATGACTACCCAAGTGTTGAGATATGTCAAGTGGTTCGACATCACCCATCCGTGATTAGTTCTCGTGTAATTATTATTCTTTTACCAACCTATAACCCGATTAATTCAAGAGTACAGATATAATGCCAACTCTTATGAAATTAATCAATTTTATTTCTTTCCAAAATACAACTCACTTGAAATTTAAGACACTCTTATACTGTATAAACTGTCTCTTATACACATGCTAGAATCACTAAGAGAGGGATATACTATCCTATTATAAGGAGTGGTAAATCTTCTATTGGTTATATCTTATCTTATCATGATCTCATATTATACTCGAACTCTACAGTATGTGCGACTCATTAAAAGTAACGACTCATAGAACCAAAATATAATAATTCACAGCCATCCAGATAAACTCATCAGCTCAAGTCAAAGGACCATTACACTACTATCACATAGAGATTAATCCACTGGCATTTAAATAATAATCTGTGTGGAATACTCTTAGCGGGTCAATCCGATGCACTTATTCTTAATAAGCATCCACATACATTTATGTGCTAATCTACTAGTGTCATACACTACGATTAGAGATATATACGAATAAAATATAATTATATCATAACTCTTTATGATTTCATGTATTAATATTTTATTCAAAAAATGTATAATGACAAAATATACATAAATATAAAAGCGTAATTTATCCCTAAAATAAATTGACTTTAGGGCATACACTAACATAATCATCCAGCACCAGTGGTTCTAAGTGTTTTAATTGAATTGAAAAACGGGAGAGTCAATATCACATTGTCATAATTTTTTGTGGCTATAATTATCTAAACAGTTATATTTTATATTTATAACATAAATGATGGTCTTGTTCTCAACAATTTCTTTGAAACTGGTCATAACATTTTTTGAAATTGAAAAATTACTTTTTTCAAAGAATTTGTGGATTAAAATTGAAAATTTATTTTTTATTTTTGTGTTTCGATAAGCTAAAAGTTATTTTGGAAAGTAACTATGCAGCTTTTTTTCTAAAAGTAATTTTTTTCAATGGTATAATAAAAGCATGTCTTTTCATAAGAAGTTGAGATATAAAACTATTCATGTTAAGAGAAGTAAAACTGCTTATGGATTAATTAACTAACTGTCCAGTAAGAAATCAGAACTCCTTTCTGATACATCTCTGTTTGATCTTGATTTAGCACTTGGCTCAAACTACTCAATGACTAATGAAATCCCAACCTCTACCTTCTGGATTGGCTACACAAAATTGTAAAATTAACAGAAGTTAGTGAATTAACCATATATAAAGCCTTGCTTGGCTTTGCACGTAGGCCTCTTTGTAATAAAATCAAGAATTGGGTAATTCTCCTTGTAGTGTTTAGCACTACAATAAGATGGGTAATATAAGGAAAATAACCATAATTTGTACTTTTTAGTCTATTCCATTTCCACAATGTGATTGTCGAGAATAATAAATCTAACAAACTATTTTAGTCATCAATTATGGATATATTTTGTCATCAAATATTCATATGTGTCGTATATTACATGTTTCATGGGTATACACAAATTTAAAATACTAAACGACATTACCTAAAACTTCCTCCACCACCACCTTAAAATTTTCATCTACCATCACCACTCAAATTCTCCTCCCTCGCTGTTTTTTCCTCTACTACCCCAACTTTAACGGCTCCATCCTCTTCCTTTTATGACAATTTAATATTTATGATTATGTATTGTCAATTTTACACTCAAATATGTTACATACGCATGTGAGTATTTTAGGCCAAAATATGCTCGTAATTGTGTCGAGGGACCAAAAAGTCGTGTTTTAAATTTGTAAAGGATTAAAATGTATTATTTTGAATATGAGGGAATAAAAAAGTACAAATGTGAGTAAATATTAAGGTCATTTTCTCAATAATATAATATTTCTCTATTCAACTTCTGATTTTTGTTTTTTTGTCTCTCTTAGCCCAGAAACCAAAAATTCCCATCAATAGACAACTCAAATAAAGTTCTAGAAAACAAAAAATCAAAATTATTTGTAAAATGATAATGCTAAACAAGCAATCTTATGGGAAGAAGAACAAAATGGGATTACCTCAATCTTTGCTGTCCTTCTCCTCAAAATAGAGTTGCCCTTCTTCAAACCATAGACAATTCTTTTAGCAATTTTCCAGCATTGCCATACTTTAATCCACGCTGAAATTTTTCTAGCAAATCTAATGTGTTGTATTGAATTGTTATAATTTGGTATAATTGGATGAAAAGAGAGAGAAGGGTAATTTGTTTGAGAGACTGAGTAAAGCGGATAAAATACAACCATAAGCTGACTCGATCTTGGACCCCACCTGTAGAACTCGCAGTCAAAATAAAATCTTATAGAATCTTGTTTACATCAACTGATGTCACAGATTCCATAATATTTAATTTACACCACAGGATCTACAAGTAGAGCTATAGACCAGGTCTACCTAAGTCTTTCCCAAGAAAGAATGGGTAAAGTAATACTAGAATGAATTGGCAAAGTGAATAGGAAAGGTGGATGATGGACAAAATGACGTCACTTTCGTGACAAAGTTAAAAAATTTGGAAAATTCTACTGTTGGGAACCATTCCGTTGTACTTTAAATGTTTGTACAGTACAACATCATGTGCTTTAAAAATTTGTATGTACAATAAAGTCAAGGGAATAGTTTCCTAAAAGGGATTGTAAAATTCTCCAAAAAATTATGTAGACACGAAAATTCTCTTTGATTTCACTCTATTCTATTTCACTAATATGATTCACACTTTTAAATTAATGCCAGTCACAAATCACGCATCTCCCTTACAACATCTTGTTCCTTTCCTTATTTATAGAGTAAGTTGAGACCCGTAAATGGGTCGAATTAGGGATGGATCTTCCAGATCCATACGTTGATTCATCTAATGTTATCGAATGTGGATTCAAATCCTAGCTTCCAGATATATAAAAAGAGATTCATATTCGAATTTCTTAATGCTTGTCGGATTCGGTCTAGAACTTCATATTATTTTATAATTTTAAAAATTTGTATATAAAATCTTCAAATTTTGATAGAATTTTTTTTTATAATATTAAAAAATGATTTAATTCATGTTAATATACATATGTTTTACATTAGAGCACATACTACAATGAAAATTTAAACAATATATATGTTTATACAGAATAATTAATATATATATATATGTATGTATGTATATAATTTTATTACATATTAATATTTTAACCCAATCTAGGTCCTAATTAGTTTGGAATAACCATATCTATATTGATCTGTTAATTAGAATAGCTTAATAGTTTTACGGATCTAGATCGGATTATCGGATAATCGTACTTACACATTGATCCAATCGAGCATAAATGAGCCCAGAACAAGTCATATCGAGTCAAGACCTAGTCTGTTTATAGGTCAATTGACAAATATAGAAAAAGTTTTTTCTTTTATAAACAGATTTTTCATTTGTCAAAGGACCTTGAAATTTTTCCTCCCAACTATATAATTCCTATTTATTTGCTTTTATGAAAATAAGTTGAAGTTGTTTATTTTCATAAAACTTTAAATTTATGGCATGAAAAGTTCTATTATATAGAAAAATATTATTTTATTGTACATCAAATAGCTATATAAGAATCCATCGTATCTTGTCGATCAAGATCCGGATATGAGACTTGATATTAATTTTATTACTTTAAAATTTTTATTATATATAAATTAATCTTATACAATATTTTTATATACAGGCCAAGAACGAAGATCTAGAATGGAACCATTGATTGCCCCACTTAAAGCCTTATACCACCAAATATTAATATAAAACCCTAATACCCTATACCTTTCGTAGAAAAAGCCATTGCCCTAAGAATTCAACCGAACACATTTATTATGTAGATAAACTTATTATTTTAAAATTTTTGTTAGATTTATTATTCTCGACAATCACATTGTGGAAATGGAATAGATTAGCAAGAAACTTAAAGAAAATATTATTTAGACACAATGATAATGATTGTTGTCACAAAATTAGTAAAGATATTTGTGACGACAATTTTATCACACATCTTGACAAGAAGAGACAAATATTACAACCTTTAGTGACAAGGTTGTCATTAATATGCATTTTCTCCTTGCTCAACTTATGTTTTGCGATAATATTTGTGTGACAACAATTTGTGTTGTTACTAAATGGTTCTCGTTTGTGACGTTATTTAGCATGTTGTCACTACATCCTTTTGATAAGTGACAAAGGTAAATCTCGTCACTAAAGTTTGTGATGACAATGAGTCTTATCTCATTAAGTGGCATATAGTGGCAAGATTATCATTAGTCACAAAAAAATTTGTCACTAAAGGCCCATTTTCTTGTAGTTAGATGATAGCTCTCCTCCTCTCAATATTCTTATCTTTTCTAAGTTATTTTTATATTATTTTATAACTATTACAAATTTAAACAAAATATATGAAATTCAGAGAAAAAAGAAACAAAAAATCTTATAGGCTATCATAGTATGTTATTTTATTCATCATGTAATACATGTATTTATAACAGTACAATGATCCATGAATTATGTTATATAAATAACATAAGATGTCTCTACACTTATTAGATTCTTTGATGTAGATAGACTTCTACTAAAAATTATCAAATGCACAGATAGATATCTACTATGATACATCTATGAAGAAGGGCAACTCTATTTTGAGGAGAATTAAACAAAGTACCTCGAAACCTTACTATGGAAGACCTAGCGGGACAAAAATTTTGTAAAGGAAAAAGAGCAAATAATGTTTGTAGTACACTGTTGTATCCTGCATCTATGTGAAAGACCTTGTTTACGGAAAACCCATTGGAACAAAACCATGGTCAAGGAAAAAAGAGTATAGCGTGGACTATTACTCCCCCCTCATAAAAATATCATTTGATATCCTTGAGTCAATGCATTTTGATATTGCAAACTAACTTCACGAATATTGATGTTGGTAGCACCTTTCTGAATAAATTAACTACATTATCACATGAGCGGATTTGTTGGATATCAATATCACTATTCTTCTGAAAATCATCAGTATGGAAAAACTTTGGAAAAAATAATTCACTATATCTCCTTTGATATAACCTCCTTTCAACAAGGCTATGCATGATGCATTGTTTTCATATAATATTGTTAGTATTCTCTAATAATGTTAAGCCATATGTCTTCTTGATATGTTGGTTTAATGACTATAGCTAAATACATTCTTTACCTGTCTCATGTATTGCAATTAATTTTGTATGATTAGAAGTAGTACAGGCTAAATTTTATTTTGTTGAACGCCCTGAAGTAGATATATCATCACATGTAAATGTCTAAAATATCCTGTTTGAAATCGAGCTTTATCGATCAGATAAAATCTAGCATCTACATAGACAATTAGAAATAGACCCATATCAATAGTCACTTGAAGATATCTAAATACATGTTTAATGCCATTCTAATGTCTCGTGTCAGAGAAGAACTAAATCTTGCTAGCAAAGTTATAGCATATTTGGTCATGTATTATTAGCAAAATATATTAGTGCTCTTATAGTATAAAAATATGGTACTTTAGGACTAAGAGGTTCTTCATCATTCTCTCGAGCATGAAACGAATCCTTTTTCACATCAAGAGACTTTATAACTATTTGGGTATTTAATGGATATACTTTATCCATATGGAATTACTTTAAAACTTTTTCTATATAAGTTAATTGATAGAACAAAAATTCTGTTCGATAAGTACTCGAACTATAGACCTATACTCTTTTACCTCAAATTCTTTCTTTAAAGAATTCATTACATTTGAATCTCTTAATGAGTTGCAATAATATTTATATATCATCGACATATACACTAATTATCAAATACTCTGATCCTTTTCTTGTAATAAAAACACTTGGGCAAATTGGATATTCTTTTATGTAGCCCTTGTTAAAGAGATATTCATTGAGACTATTAAATTACAAACACTCAGATTGCTTTAATTTATATAGGATTTTAATAATTTTATTTTACAATGTTCTCGGGAAACTTTATATGCTTCTGGCATGTTAAATCCTTCAAAAATTTCATACAGATATCGATATCAAGTGAGTAATATAAGTAAACTCCCAACAATATTCTATATTATTTTCATTTTTAACTTTTTTCAAAAAACTTCCAGACAAATAAAACATATAAAAGTGATTGCATCAACTATAGGAGAATATGTCTCTTCATAATCAAGTCAAATCTTTGAGAAAATCCTTGTTCAACAAGGTATGTTTTGTATGCAATAGTTTTATTTTTATTATTTTATTATCATACAAACACCTATTTCTACCCTACTGGCGTTATATATTGAGGAGGTTGGACTACATGTCCAAAAATTTTGACGATTTGAATGTGAATTCTATATATGGTTTTATTGCATGTTTCCAATTTGACCAATCACTTTTCATGTTTTTTGACAAATTTATATTCAAAATCCTCATTTTTCCTTCAAAACATTAGCTGATATTATATACAATTGATAACTCTAGTAAACTAAAGTTATATTCCTCTAAATTGTGGCATTCTGATATCTTAAATCCCGAACTTTACGTAGTTAATTGAAAGTTTAAGTTAGTTTCTTTCATATGTGTTTATATTTTTGTTCTTATTAAATATGATAAGTTTTTATTAAATTTTTAGCTTAATTAATTGCTTAATTGTGTTAATATTATGAAGGTTAAAAAATAGAGGATGGATATTGGGATGGACAAAGCTCAGAGGACCGAATTGCAATTATCAAAGAATAGAAGGATTACGGGGAAGAGAGTCCAGATCGTGATCTGGAATTCTCTATATCGCGATCTAGACTCGGGAAATTCCACATTAATATTTAGCGAGTCGAGATCACGATCTCAAAAGCCCATATCGCGATCTTGACTCACTGAGGGATAAGTTGTGAGGGCGATTTTGTAATCTAGCAAATAACTCTTGATTTTTGCCTTGTAATGTTATATCTATTTAAGCTACTTTTAAAAAAGAGAAGAGCAAGTTGGATTAGAATCTAGGAAATTAAGAGGATATATTCTAGATAATTAAGAGACCTCAAGTTGCTCCTCTTTTCTTTAATCAAAATTTCGCTTTAATTATCTTTGATATCTAGTTTTCATTTCTTAGCTAGTTCAAATTTTAATTAGATAATTGTAGTGTGTTTATCATTAGCTTCAAGTAGATATAATTTTTACTTGATTTCTAGTTTAATTTAGTAGAAATCTCTTTGGTTGCAATCTAGGTTTTCATATAAAAATTAGGGTTCTTCTTATTTCTTGCTTTCTAGTTAAAAATCCTTATTTCCTTGCATTAATTTCTAGTGGGTTTTCTTTATTTTCATCAATAAATCCAAAAATATTTATATTTCAATTCTACTTGTTCCAATTTCTAAGGTAAAAATGGGTGCTTTTAGTCTTCAAGTATCTTAATTGTATCTTTTTAATGGATAACTTGATTGCTTTTAATTTTAGCCTCATTTAGGTCAATCTAGGTTAGAATTATGTATTTTTACATAATTGCTTTTGTTAGAATTTAGTAGCTAGTCTCTTAATTTCGTAGTTGCATAGTTTGCATTACTTGTTTTAGTAGATAAACTAAATTAATTTGGTCTTGTTTACTTGAGTTTAAATATGAATTTGATTAATGTAGTTTCATCTCTCACTCATTGATTCTTGCTTAGCTATACAAACACCTGTATATCTTGGTACTTGCCTTCCAACAATCCTTGTGGGAACGATCCCTACTCCCCTTACTCCTAGTTGACAACCGTATACTTGCAGGATGCCACCTAGTTAGTGATAGGAGATAGGTGTTTTCTAAGTATTTTCAACTAGGTGTTGTAAATTTCTGAGTGTCAATTTTTTGACACTGTCGCCGGGGATTGTCCTTGGTTTTTGGCAATATCAAGCATTATACGGGTTGTGTAGATTGAGCATTTAGTTTAATTTAGTTGTTAATTTTATTATTTTTATGTTTGTTGGTTGTCTTGAGATTTTGACTTGGTAATTCACTTGACTATTTCCATAGGTTTTGTTGTAGTGCATGGTAAGAGGAGATCAAGGACTATGCATTTGCTTGGATAAGGAAAAGCAGAGAGAGCTAAGGGAAATTTGGAAATTGAGAAGGGTACAACAAGAGCAAGAAAGGATTGAAATGGGAAATGCTAATGTTCATCAAAGGAATTTGAAAATGGAAAATGAAGAAGAAGAGGTTGTTGGAAATAATGGATTAGGTGGTTATAGGAATGGAAATGGCATGAATGGGAATGGAAGGCCATTAAGGGAATTTGTCTTGCCGAATTTTGATGGAGCAAACTCTAGCATTGCACGAATGCTCGTGCAAGCTAACAACTTGCATACGAAATTAAGCCCGCCTTAATCCAAATGCTCTAAGCTCATGCCATGTTCGGGGATAGTCCCAATGAAGATCCCTATACATACCTAATGAACTTTGAAGAAGTTTTGGACACGTTCAAGTTTAATGGAGTACATTCGGATTGTGTGCGAATAAGGGTGTTTCTGTTCTTTCTTTGGGATAGGACAAAGTCATGGTTACAATCCCACGCCCAAGGAACATTTACTACTTGGAATCAACTTACTCAACAGTTCTTGGCAAAGTACTTTCCACCCGCAAGAACCGCCAAATTGAGAAATGAAGTCACCTCTTTTAAGCAAGACGTTGGTGAAAGTTTAGAAGAAGTTTGGGAGCAGTTCAAGGAGTTGGTAAGGAAATGTTCTCATCACGTGATTCCTTTGTGGCTTCAAATCCAAACTTTTTATAATGGTTTGACTCAAGAGAACAAATCCATAGTGGATGCTTCCGCCGATGGGTCCATCTCATACAAGATTCCAAAGGAAGCTCAAGAGTTGTTTAATAGGATGGCATACAATCACTATTATCATGGACCGATGACCTCATCGGTGACTCAACACCAAGTTAATCAATCCAATGCCAATAGTGGAGTGTTGAATTTGAACATGCAAGATGCTCTTTTGGCACAACAAAGTGTGATGAATAGCGTTGCAAAGGTGTTATGGGGAAACCAAGTAGTATAAATGCCATGTCTTCTTCTCCAATCCAACAAAGCATGATATGTGATTTTTATATAGGCGGTCATGCAAATGGGCAATGTGAGATGCCTTATGGGTCAAATGAACAACTCAATTATGTGTCTAATCAATCATTATTTCCAAGAAACCCATCCGGAGTTTATGGGAACACATATAATCCTTCTTGGAGGAACCATCCTAATTTTTCATAGAACAACTCCAGCAATTAATCCAATCCCCCTTACCAACCAAATCTCCCACCTCAAAATGTCCAACACACTCAAGCCTCAAGTTCCTCACCTAGACATTATCATTAACTGCCACATTAAAGAAATTTCCAACCCACCTTATATAAATATTTTCCTAATCCCTCATTTCAAAACCAACAACCAAGGCCTCAATTTCAATATGCAAACTCTCCCCAACCTATGTATCATGACCAATATGCTCCAAGAGAGAATGTGAGAAAAGAAGGTTGAAATAGAGAAGTCGAGTTCTCGAGAAGAGAGTAGGATAGAAAAAATAAGGAATACAAGATGGATTATGAGAACTTGAAGGCATATACAAGGAAATTGGAGATTCAATTGGGCTAATTGGCGAGGTTGAATAATGAGAGACCTTTAGGGGTGCTTCCAAGTGATACCATTCCTTCTGGTATATACAACCAAGAAACAATAAAGGCCACCACCCTTAGGAGTGGTAAAGAGTTCGAAGAAAGGTTGGGAAATTTTTTTTCAAAAGTGGAGAAAAAGAAGAAGTCTTTAAAAAGGGATGAATGAGTCTATTAAGCCCAACTCACTAAGCAATGAAGGCAAGGATTTGAAACCATTATGAGCTGAAACATATTAATGTGCCCTTTCCTCAAAGGCTAAAGGATGAAGAAAAAGCAGAGAAGTTCAAGAAGTTAATTGAAAGTTTCAAAAAGCTTGAAATCAACATTCCATTCATGGAGGCACTTGAGAACATGCCCACCTATGCTAAATTCATGAAACAAGTCCGCACTTCAAAAAGAAAATTGCATTTAACGGAGAATTGTAGTGCACTCCTTACAAAGAGGTTGTCACCAAAGCTCAAGGCGACTTATTTTCTATACCTCGTGAGATTGGGGATGTGTATAAGAGACAGCTCCCAAATCACACAATGCTGTCTGTGATATTAATTGTAAATCACAGTTTAACATAAATACAAAAATGAAATATTATCATTGACTTAAATGTGATATTCAATTTAATGGAAATTAAATTGAAGCCAAAGATAAGGCGTTTTGTCATTAAAGAACAAATTAATTTAATCCTATAGTGAAAGGGTCAGCTCAGCATAATTATTAAGGCTACAAAACTAGAAACAAATTAATTATTAATAAAATTGTAAAAACAGTAATTATGTAAGACAAAATCAATATTTTGTCCGTGAACTTTAACATTTGGGTTTTGAAGGGCTTGGCCTCAAGCAGTCTGCCTTTACAGCATTTACAATAGAGCCTATAAGCTAGCCAATTTGATCTAGGCCTATTTGTATATGTTGGCCTCAGTTATGGGAGCCCATTTCATTGATGAAAGGCCCAGGGTCGCAGTCTTCTAGCTTTTTAGTTTGTAGGTTATTCAGTAAGAATCTTTCCCCAGATATAGAATGTCGACCTCCAATGCTCATATGTAGTCATGCCTGCCCAGTAATGAGTATATTACTTTTTGCTTTAGGTGATGTATGTGCTCAAGAAGGACCTGCATAGAGTCCTTTGTAGGATTGTGGGTCTGCAGTGCCATACATCTACTTGATCGGATGTGAATTTGTTAGACTTAATACGAACAGTTGGTGTTCGCAATTAGTCAGAGTCGGGGAATTTGCTAGTTCCAAATTTGACATTGCCTCAGAATTTGCTATATATAGAGTATGACTTCAAGTTGTTGTGCTCTAATTAATATGTTGCAACTCAGGGAAAATTTGCCTCTTTAGTAGAGGCATAAGATGTCCCATAGTAAGTAATTGCTACGGGACATATTACCGGAAAAACAAACTCTACCTGCCGACTATTTGTTCTAGTTAGTATTGTGTCGTATATAATGACGTCAGCAAAAGGGTATATATATATATATATACATGTGTGTGTATATAAATAAGGTGATTAGACATTATTTTATGTCTACAAGTATCTTCCATCATTTTGTAATTTTATATTCTACCATGACACTTTTTATCCAAAACAATTTCACTAGCTCTAATTTGTTAGAGTCATCAAAATTCTAAAAAAATATCATTTTTATGCCTGGAATTTTATGATGTGCCTTTGATATTATGCTTGCGTTAGGTACATGCATTTGAGTTACTTTCCATGCATGTAGATATATTATTACAACTATTCATTAGTTAACTAAAAGAGAACTTATTATTTATAGCAAGTTGATATTGACAACAACATAATCATTAATGATAGTATTACTTAGCTTTTTGTGCTAATGAGAAAAGATAAAATGTCAATTATGTTTATTATAATGATAACTCAAGAAAAAATGGAACACGTATAATGCCAATAGAAAATAGGGGTATTATTATCATTTTATATAATTAAAAAGTATCAGTAATAGATGCCAATGCAATATTAAATTTTTGTTTAAGTGGTCCGCAACTGGCAATCAACAATGGCTACTAGTCAAACCAAAAATCAAATAAAATTTTCAAGAATTTTGTTTTTTTTATTATTCTAATGGTGAACTTATACAAATTTTTTTTTTTTCGAAAGGCTAACAAATTTTTTTTTATTTTTTTACAAATAACAAATAATAAGCCCTAGAAACTAGAAATAGATACAAAAATGAGATTGAGGTTATCAAAGATCTCAGGCCTCTCTTGTAGCTATGGTAATTTTGTTGATGGAAGTGGGGATGGTGAGGAGGAGGTGGTGGCATTGGGGATCACACTAGTGTTGGGGAATGATTCACACAAAAAGAAATGAAGAGGAGATAGAGGTAAAGGTATCATGTCACTATGCTATTGAGTGTAATTTTGCCATGAGAAGTGTGGTTTTGAGAAAGTGTGGCACTAGGGATAATATTGGTGCTGTTGGGGATGGGTTCAGAGACACAGAAAAAAGAAAAGGAAAGGCCACAAAAAGAAAAATTGGAGGGACAAAGTGGATTGTGGAAATTTTTACCCTCTATAAAACTATGTGCAAGAATGTCACATTCTATGACATAATGCCTAACTTAATGCTTAAATTAATGCTTAAAATGGACAGAATAGGTGGTAAACGAATTTAATAGTTCGGTGATTAAATCGGCAATAAAAAAATTTAATGGGTAAAGTCATTAAGTTATAAAAGTTTAATGGTGTGTATAGTCTTTTTGCCTAAATATGTTAAACATTTAATTGGTTTTAAGTGGCAACTAAATTGATTGGAATTTGATGAAAGTTTTCATTGTTTTTTAAAATTAGATTTGAAAGAAAAAAATTTTCATGGGCTCTTGGAGATCACAATTTTGATAATTTTGTAAAGGTCAATGATTTTGGCACTGAAAATTTAGCTTACACAAATCATTATATCTTTTTATGAATCCAAATGACTTGAATGTGCATGTAAAATTGTTACTTTACCATATTATCCTTTCATTATTAAATTCATTCACTTGTGTATTTAAGAAAAATATTAAATACTCTATGAACTAATATACATATTATGATCTCTCTTGAGCTTTTCTTGAGGTAGTAAATTAGTAAATTAAAAAAAATATATCTATGCAAGTTTAATTAATTTTTGGAAAAGCATTCTACTTATAAGCAATTTTAGATTGATGGAAATATGTATTTGGAAAATCCAAATATTTTACTTATCCAATACTTTAAAATGTATATTCGTTAGAATATTCTCATGTATATTTCAATGTAAAACTTTTAGATTTTGGCTAAAATCTATAACTTTGTTTTACAAATACAATGCCAGGAAAGTTAATTAAAAATTTAATTTGTTTTTTTCCATGGATTTAGGCATTCAGTAGCTTTGACATTAATTTTGTTAGACAGTGTAAGTTGGGGATGATTGTGTCATTTTGATTACTGAAAAATATGAATATGGTGACTAAAGCTAAATTTGAAGTGCCATAATCATTTGCCTTCTGGAAATTATCAAATTACAGAAAGTCAATTCATATTTTTCATGATTTAAAAAAAAATTGACATTATTTTGATTTCTAATGAAGATGTAGGGATTTAAATGATCCATAATTCCTTACTTGTAAGTAAAGCAGAGATAGGCTTGAGGTATGAAAATTCTCACACTTGATCTCACTCTAGAATTCTTTGAGATTTTGTCTAATGTTTTTTTCTCGATCTTCATCTGAAATAAAATGCCTTCTTAAATAGGCAGAAATGGAATCTCTAATAGTTGTAAATGGCCGACAGATGCCAATTACTTTTACAAAAGTAACTTTTACAAAAGTCTAAAGTAGTCATTATTTTGTCTATCCTTGGTCAAAAGTTGCTATCATTTCTTGAGTAATAATGCCGTCTGCTACTTTGTCAAAAGTTGCAATAACTTTTTCTGCTTTAGTGGTTGAGTAGTCATGTCTTGTGGTTGAGTAGTCATGTCTTTATAGAATTGGAGAGAAGATGCCGTAACAGTCATCTTCATTTTGGTAGAATGGATCTTGATCATCCTTTTGAGTAGAATTGTCGTCTTCTTGGAGTCAGTTCAGCTGACTAAATGTGTCTTGTAATTGTTTCTTGAATTCTTCTTTACTAGAGGTGGATGCCATCATACTTTGATATTTACTCTTAGTAGTAAAAAACTCGGATGCTTGAATAGGTGAAGAACAAGTTTCTTCAAGATCTTTAATAGTATTCCACCATTAATTCTGTATTCTCTTGATAGATTTGGTAATCCATAAACATCAGTTTTATTAAAATTCCATGCCATAATAAATGGTAATTTGTGTTTCTTGAAAAATATGCAGAGTCATAGTAGATGTGTATAATAGACAGCTACTATTTAAGAAAACGGTCTCCAACTAGTATTGTAAATTGAATTTTGATGATCAGAAGTTATGATGTTTTCTTATACACATTTAGATGTGTATAAGAGATAGAAAATACCTGTTGGAGTCTCAGTATTTTAAAAGAGTCTTTGTTTTCTTCTTTCTTCTTCCTCTGGAATATTTTCAATATTCACACTTTTAGTATCAATCATGTCCGAAATAGATGTCAAATAATTCTTTAAAGGAAGAATTAGTATGTCCTTGTTCAAGAAAAATAAGGGGTTTGACTTATAGTCATCTAGGATGTGTATAAGAGACAGGTTAAAATTAGGCATTAAAGCCCTTGGCCTAGGAGGCCTTTGTCGTATCCGCTTGGAATCCATTTGTAAAATTCTCTTGTTGAAGGGAATTTGTTTCTCCTTTGATAAATTCTATTTGAAAATCAAAGTTTGAAAGTAATGCCATCCGCAAAAATTTGTTTTGAAACTATATTTTTGACATCTTTTCTATCGATGCGTAGTAAAAGTTTTATTTATCAAATCGAAATTTCAAAATACATAATACTATAGAAATTTCAAAATACATAATATTGACTTTTTAATAGTAGAGTAGTTTTTGAATGAAATCTTATTAGTGGGAGATATTTATCTAAGTATTTTTGTTAAAGTATACTTCCATATCCTAGGAGGCGTCTGTTTCAACTATCATAAAGGCTTCTGGATTAGGGATACCTAAACAAGGTAGACTTGTAACAAGCTTTTTGAGCCTTTTGACTACTTCTGTATGCTCTTGAGTCCAATTTGGAGGATTTTTTCTTAGTCTCTTATAAATTTTCAGGTTCACAAATTTGTCTAAGATTTGGAATAAAATCTGCAATATAATTGAGACATCCTAAAAATCTTTGTAATTGAGTTTTATCTTTAATCTCATTAGGAAACTTAGAGGAAAACTCTAAGGCTCTATGAATAGGTTTATAACTTCCTTGATATAGGGACTCGTGTCCTAAAATCTTATTTTAGTTTGAAATAATTTCATTTTTGATTTTAGATAAAACTAATCCATTCTTCTTAATAATATTTAAGAATATGTGCAAATGCCTAAAATGCTGATCTAGATAAAATACTGGAACATCATCAATATAAACTATAAGAGACAGTCTTAAGGGATGGTGGGATAATTATCTTACAAAGACATGACTACTCAAGGGGCATTTTTAATCCAAAGGGCATTACGCTCCATTCGTAATGACCAAATAAGCCTTATATTTATCTTTTTCATCTCTGACTTGAAACCACTTTTCATGTCAAATTTTGAATAAATAATGACTTAAGTCCTGTCTCTTATACACATCTAGATGTGTATAAGAGACAGTATGTTATGTTTCCTTTTGTTGTTCATTGTTTAAAGGTTTATGAAGTAGTAACCAATCTTGGGGCTCCTCTTTCTATCTCACTTGATTGTTGACATAGAAGAACAACTCCAAAGAGACTTAGATGTCCTTATTAATTTTTGATTAATGAAATCATTTATTGGAATATTAGGCATTAAAGCCCTTGGCATAGGAGGCCATTTGAATAGGTCGTATCCGCTTTAGTAGGAATCCATTTCTCATTAAATTCTCTTGTAAGAAATAGGGTAAATTTATAATATGTTGTTTTCTATTCCAAAAGCATTTGGAATAAATTCATAGTTGTGAAAGTAACTTGCTTGCCATCCGGCAAAAATGAAACTAATATTTTTACCTTGATTTTCTGAAAGAATAAATAAGAGATATTATGAAAGAATAAATCTGTCTCTTATACACATCTAGATGTGTATAAGAGACAGGAACATCAGGACAAATTATTTTTCATATTGTCTTTCTTATCTTGGATATTATTAATCTGATAGTAGTATATTGTCTTAATAAACTTATATCTTCCATAGTAGGTGAATGAATAAATGGAAAGCTTATCTCCGAATAGTAATGCCATTTTCATCGGTTAGAAAGGGATATATTTAAGTATACCTCCATATCCTAGGAGCGTCTGTACCTAATATAATATCTTGAGCAAGATTATTAATTAGGGATATAAAGGTATTTTTAAAACATAGCTTTTGATTTTGATTACAAATATGAGCACTTGATAATTTGTATTTAATATTTAGTGGTCTCTTGAATATAGTTTTTGAGAAGTTCACAAATTTGTCATAATATTTAATCGGAATAATTTCTTCACTAATCTACAATTTTTGAGAATCAATTCCAATTAAATTTACTGAAAATTCTTTATTAATATTTAAATTAATGAGGAACATACCATTTTTGAAATCTTTAATCTCATTAGGAAACTTAGTTGCAGGATAAACTCTAAGGCTCTTTATAACTTCTTCTTGTTCTTCTTGATATATTTGTTTCGTGTCCTAAAATTGAGAATTTTATCTCGGTATTATTTGTTTGTAACATTTCATTTTATATCTTTTAGATAAAACTAATCCATGATTTATATCTTCTTAATAATATTGTAATATGCTTTTAATCTAAATTGATGCTGATCTAGATTTTCTACTAGAACATCATCAATATAAACTATATTAGGTTGAATAAGGTTCAATTTTAGGTTTTTCATGAATAACAATATCTCTTAATTTTAAAAGATATTCTCTCTTCGTATCTGAATCTTCAATCTTATCTAAAAGATCAAAGAAAAATTGTTTATTTTGATTTGAGATAACCACTTTTCATGTATTTTGATAAGAGCGGTACATAATCCATTCCTATACCAACTTTCTACACTTGATTGTTGACATAGAATGAACAATCCAAGGAGACGTCCTTATTAATTTTTCATAAATCATTTATTTCCTTACAATATTCCACTCAGATTCATTTGAATAGGTCTAGCATAGGAATATTTTCTCATTTTCTTTAATATAGGGTAAATTTATAATATGTTGTTTTCTTCCAAAAGCAATCCGAACATACTTGTGCTTCTAATAACTTGTTTATCTATTTTTACCTTCGCTTATTTATTCTTTCATATTTATTCTTAACTAAGTTGTTTTGGTAATTTATTAATAGAATATGTTTTTTTAATATTTCTTTCTTGGATATTATTTTGTAGTTATTGTCTTTAAACTATATCTTCATAGTAGGTGAATGAACATATCTCCGTAGTAATGCCAACATTTGAGAGTACCTAATATAAATCTTGAGCAAGATTATTAATTAATATAAAGGTATTTTTAAACATATATTTTGATTACAAATATGAGCACTTGATAATTTGTATTTAATATTTAGTGGTTCACCATTTGTCAGTTCTAATCGAATAATTTCTTCACTAATACAATGACTGAGTGAAAACTTTATTAATATTTAAATTAATAGGAACACCATTTTGAAATTTAACTAGAAATAGTTATAAATTCTTTACATACTTATTGTAATATTATGTAACAATTTTTAGAAGCGTGAAGAATTTGATTAGCATTCTTAGAATAAGATGGTATTTTTTTACCACATTAAAACTTTTAGAATAAGATGGTTTTTTATTAAAACTTTTAGTTTTAGACTGATTTGTATAGGTTGGATTAGAATAAGTTTTTCTAGACTTAGAATATTTTTTGGAATGTTTAATTTTACTAGATGGTGCAGTTAATTTTTCAAAGCCAAAATCATTACAAAATGATCCTAACTCTTTTCTTGTAATTTGATGGTCTTTCTTAAGCTGACTTTTTAACTTTAGATCTGTGCAAAGAGCTAAAGCTTCTATATTGACATAATTTATTATATCGCCATAAGTAAGTTTTGCATAAGGAATTTCTCCATCATATTTATCTTTTATTCTTCTTCTAGGATTGAAGTTTTTCTGCAAAAAGTTTCGGTAGACCAGCTATAAATCTTTCTTTCCAATAGGCATGGTTACAGTCTGCTCTAAGGAATACTTTTCCTAGGAAGACATCTTTATACCATCTAAAATCATGTAATTTTGGACAAGTAAGATTTGCTAGAATCTCTGAACTTCTTTCTTGAAAGTTTTGAGGTTCTCCAATAAAATGTTTAGTAATCGCATAAAGTAATGTGGGAACTACATCTTGAATAATGTTTTCTGGTTGTATATTTGATACTTGATTACTACTTCCACCAGAATCTGATACTGAAGGAACCATACTTTTAATAGCGTTTTGAATATAATTTCTTTCATTTATTGTAAGATAATTATCCCACCATCCCTTAAGACTACCAGTGAAACCGGCAATCAGAAGGTTGGCACTCTGATGGTCTGTGTTACCCTTAGCTTTATAAGCTGTAGCACACATACCCATTTCTTGAATAGTATTATACATCTGATGGTCAGTTTGTCCATCGATGTAGAGAGATCCATTCACAAATACCATCACCATTATACGAAGATAAGGCAATAGTATGTCTTGGACCAGCTATAAATCTTTCTTTCCAATAGGCATGGTTACAGTCTGCTCTAAGGAATACTTTTCCTAGGAAGACATCTTTATTCCATCTAAAATCATGTAATTTTGGACAAGTAAGATTTGCTAGAATCTCTGAACTTCTTTCTTGAAAGTTTTGAGGTTCTCCAATAAAATGTTTAGTAATCGCATAAAGTAATGTGGGAACTGCATCTTGAATAATGTTTTCTGGTTGTATATTTGATACTTGATTACTACTTCCAACAGAATCTGATACTGAAGGAACCATACTTTTAATAGCGTTTTGAATATAATTTCTTTCATTTATTGTAAGATAATTTCCCACCATCCCTTAAGACTACCAGTGAAACCGGCAATAAGGAATCTAAGTATAGTTAAATATGAATTAGAACACATCGATTCCTGTATGATATACACATAGTAAGATAAGGCAATAGTATGTCTTTCCTCATATTGCATATCAGGAAAAGACGGTCTAGAGTAATAATTTTTTCTAAAAGGAATTCTTTCTGTTCTTACAGATCCTTTTGCTATCTTATTAATTTGATTATCTTCTTTTAATTCTTCTAGAGTAATTGTTGCAATTTGTCCTTTTTGTTTATTTTCTTTCTTTTTATCCATGTCTAAGTTTTTTAACTTATCAACAATTTCATCAATCAATTTCTTATCATTATTAGAACCTATGGTACTATTCTCTAATAATTCATAATGTTTGAATAAAGGTTGATTTGGTGCTGGATTAGGAGGCTTATGAAAAGGAGATTGAAGACTAACAGGAGTCTTGATCTCTTTTTCAATATCTAAAAGATGGGAAGACATAGTATTTAAAACTTGATTAGTATAATTGTTTTGTTTAACAATTTTATTCTAAATCTTTAATAGTTGGAGTTTTATCTAGTTCATTTGGATTATTAACCTTAAAAGGTGAAGCTGTAATTGGATTTCCTCTATGAATAATTTTTATTTCTTCTATCGGAGGGTAAGGTGAATTAACCCTTTCTCTTAACTTGAAGATGTGTCCATTCTTTAGAAGTAACTCTTAAATATTGTTTAATAAATGGATTCTTAATATTTTTGTTTGAACAATAAATTTCAAACCATTTGAAAAAATCTATGTTTAATTTAATTCTTTCCATATCTTTGTAATAAACTTCTCTAATTTCACTCTGTTGAGTTTTATCAAAATTATTTAAAAACCATTTTCTTTGTTCATTATTTTTTATATCATTAAAATATTTTCTTAGTAATTCTTTATCTAATTTAAACTCTGTGGAGATCATCATAACTTGATCATCAAAATTCATTTGTGATCTAGTTGGAGATGAATTAGGGCTATTAATAGTTTCTAAGCCTCCTAAAAAGGTTTAGGAATAGATGGATTAAAATCTTATACTTATGTATCAGTGCTAAATTATCTTTTCAGATTCTATTTCTGCTTTTCATGAATACTAGCTGGAACAGAAGAGGTAGATGCTCTCCCGGGGGCAAAAGCAGATTGTCTGTCGAACTGTAGTTGAACAGAACCATCTGTAAACTCAATAATATTTGAAATATTACTGGGTATTCTAGGAATACTTTTTACAGGAATGATTTCATTAAAATTCCATCTTGAGGAATTTGTTACATTTTCCCAATTTAATCTTTTAGGAATATGTATATTTGAATGATTTAAATTTGCTTCAAACAATAAAGTTTCTCCCTTTGGGGAACTCATTATTGCTTTTGGATTAATAGTAGTTTTCATAACTTTGTAGTAAACTCTATAAACCAAAGCTAATGGTCTAGAATTATCTGTAAATTCTAAATTTTTTGTTTGAATATTTAATGTTAAAGCATTTATAATATTTGGATCATTTAAATCTTAAGAAAAATTCGGATAACAATTGAATCAATAAATTGGACCGTTTTCTAAATTGGATTCTAATATTGCTAAAAGAGAGTTTGAAAAGTTAAGATGCCTAGCATCTCTTAAACATAAAAGAATTGGAATATCTAATCCAAGTCTCATAAGTGGTTTTATAGCCACTTGAACACATCCAATATGTAAAAATTTATAATTATTTCTTTTATGTAATAATAAAGCTTGAGAAGATAATAGGGTTATTGAATCAAGCTGTAGTTGAAATAGGAATCGTAGATTCAGATGTTTTTATTAAAATAACACTTGGCTAGGAATTCAGAAGATCCTTTTTATAAAAAGTAGATATATTTTGTCTAGGAATAGACCAATTATTAAGCTTTTGTTCTATTTGTGCTATATTAATTTCCATTTCATTAGTAGTAGAACTACTTTCTGAGTTTGATATATTATCAGTTAATTTCATTGAACCTAATTTGTTTAACAAATTAGCCATACTAAATTTAATTTCCCTTACTTATCTAGATGTATCGGGATCGGGAACAAGTTAAACAAATTAGGCCCTACACGGGACCACCCACGGGAACACCCTTCTCTCGGGCTTACCAACGCTTAAACGGGCTGACCAACGCTATTCAGGGCTTACCAACGCTACACTTAGACTTGTAGTAAGACCTTAAACTTAATACAGTTTATCGTTGTTAACCAAACAAGAGCTCAATCAAATGGCTCTTCTAGGGCTTACCAACGCTTACGCTCATACCTCAAGCCTATCTCTGCTTTACTTACAAGTAAGAACTCTAGTTCCAAATATTGTAAAATTGTTATATTTCAAATTTATTTTATTTGAAAGATTTATTTCAGATTTTATTCTTTTATGCATCCTTATTTTACTGAAATTAAAGTTATTAAATCTGCTATTACACAAAATTGCAGGAACATAGATTCAAGATTAGAATTAATAGAGTTGTTAGAATTAAGAATTTTAGAGACTCCAAAAGATAATACAGCCTTCTTAGAACAATTAATAACAAGGATATATTATCACCAAAAAGCTATAAATTATTACAGGATAATGATATTTAATTATCATTTAGAACTTAATAATTTTTATATTTGTTAAAATTATATCAATTTCCATTAAGATATCTATCTGCAAATCTGCTTGGGATCGTTTTTCTGAGAGCTTATCCAAATCCCAGAATGAAATGGACTCAAGAGCATACAGAAGTAGTCAAAAGGCTCAAAAAGCTTGTTAGTTGTGTAAGGTCTTACTACAAGTCTAAGTGTAGCGTTGGTAAGCCCTGAATAGCGTTGGTCAGCCCGTTTAAGCGTTGGTAAGCCCGAGAGAAGGGTGTTCCCGATACATCTAGATAAGTAAGGGAAATTAAATTTAGTATGGCTAATTTGTTAAACAAATTAGGTTCAATGAAATTAACTGATAATATATCAAACTCATAAAGTAGTTCTACTACTAATGAAATGGAAATTAATATAGCACAAATAGAACAAAAGCTTAATAATTGGTCTATTCCTAGACAAAATATATCTACTTTTTATAAAAAAGGATCTTTTAAGAAACAGATATTGACATAATTTTATTGAATAATCTACGATTCCTATTTCAAAACAGCTTGATTCAATAAATTTATTATCTTCTCAAGCTTTATTATTACATAAAAGAAATAATTATAAATTTTTACTTATTGGATGTGTTCAAGTGGCTATAAAACCACTTATGAGTCTTGGATTAGATATTCCAATTCTTTTATGTTTAAGAGATGCTAGGCATCTTAACTTTTCAAACTCTCTTTTAGCAATATTATAATCCAATTTAGAAAATGGTCCAATTTATTTCAATTGTTATCCGAATTTTTCTTTGGATTTATACTAATCAAATTTATAAATACTATGTCTTCCCATCTTAATAATCCATTGAAAGAATTTAATTTAATTCTAGACCATTAGCTTTGGTTTATAGAGTTTACTACAAAGTTATGAAAACTACTATTAATCCAAAAGCAATAATGAGTTCCCCAAAGGGAGAAACTTTATTGTTTGAAGCAAATTTAAATCATTCAAATATACATATTCCTAAAAGATTAAAATGGGAAGATGTAACAAATTCCTCAAGATGGAATTTTAATGAAATCATTCCTGTCAAAAGTATTCCTTAATACCCAGTATTCATTCACCTATGTTGAGATATATTCCAAAAAGCATTTCAACAATATACTACATCACTTGTCTTCTTATACACATTGTTTAAACCTCTTCTGCTCCACTAGTATTCATGAAAAGCAGAAATCGAAAAGGAAAAATAAAATAGAAATACAAAGTGTGGATTTTAATCCAAATATTCCTAAACCTTTTTATCAAAAAATAGAAACTATTAATAGCCCTAATTCATCTCCAACTAGATCACAAATGAATTTTGATGATCAAGTAATGATGATCTCCACAGAGTTTAAATTAGATAAAGAATTACTAAGAAAATATTTTAATGATATAAAAAATAATGAACAAAGAAAATGGTTTTTAAATAATTTTGATAAAACTCAACAGAGTGAAATTAGAGAAGTTTATTACAAAGATATGGAAAGAATTAAATTAAACATAGATTTTTTCAAATGGTTTGAAATTTATTGTTCAAACAAAAATATTAAGAATCCATTTATTAAACAATATTTAAGAGTTACTTCTAAAGAATGGACTACTTCAAGTTCACTAAGGGTTAATTCACCTTACCCTCCGATAGAAGAAATAAAAATTGGGTCTTCTTCTTCAATCTAGCGTTCATAAGCCTCCTAATCGTTGGCTTGAAATCTCTTTACACAACTAGATGAATTATAAGAGAATAGTACCATAGGTTCTAATAATGATAAGAAATTGATTGATGAAATTGTTGATAAGTTAAAAAACTTAGACATGGATAAAAAGAAAGAAAATAAACAAAAAGGACAAATTGCAAAAATTACTCTAGAAGAATTAAAAGAAGATAATCAAATTAATAAGATAGCAAAAGGATCTGTAAGAACAGAAAGAATTCCTTTTAGAAAAAATTATTACTCTAGACCGTCTTTTCCTGATATGCAATATAATTGAGGAAAGACATACTATTGCCTTATCTTCGTATAATGGTGATGGTATTTGTGAATGGAACATCGATGGACAAACTGACCATCAGATGTATAATACTGATGGTCAGTTTGAAATGTTCCATCGATGTTCCATTCACTTTGACATACTAAGTTTTTTAACTTATCAACAATTTGTATAATCAATTTCAGGTATCACTGGTAGTCTTAAGGGATGGTGGGATACATCTATCTTACAATAAATGAAAGAAATTATATTCAAAACGCTATTAAAAGTATGGTTCCTTCAGTATCAGATTCTGTTGGAAGTAGTAATCAAGTATCAAATATACAACCGTAAAACTTATCTCAAGATGCAGTTCCCACATTACTTTATGCGATTACTAAACATTTTATTGGAGAACCTCAAAACTTTCAAGAAAGAAGTTCAGAGATTCTAGCAAATCTTACTTGTCCAAAATTACATGATTTTAGATGGTATAAAGATGTCTTCCTAGGAAAAGTATTCCTTAGAGCAGACTGTAGTTCGACCATGCCTATTGGAAAGAAAGATTTATAGCTGGTCCAAGACATACTATTGCCTTATCTTCGTATAATGGTGATGGTATTTGTGAATGGAACATCGATGGACAAACTGACCATCAGATGTATAATACTATTCAAGAAATGGGTATGTGTGCTACAGCTTATAAAGCTAAGGGTAACATGTAATCCAAGTAAGAAATGAGACCATTCTACGAAGATAATTCAATTGAAAGTTTTGAGGTAATCTCTTAAAACATTAGAGTAATCGCAAATCTAAGGCTCTATGAATAGGTTTAAGGAAAAGTATTCCTTAGAGCAGACTGTAACCATGCCTATTGGAAAGAAATATTTATAGCTGGTCTACCGAAACTTTTTGCAGAAAAACTTAGAAGAAGAATAAAAGATAAATATGATGGAGAAATTAAACATTCCAAAAAATATTCTAAGTCTAGAAAAACTTATTCTAATCCAACCTATACAAATCAGTATAAAACTAAAAATTTTAATAAAAAACCATCTTATTCTAAAAGTTTTAATAAAAAACCATCTTATTCTAAGAAAACTGTCTCTTCAGCCGCTTCTAACATTGTATGTTATAAGTGTGGTACTCCAGGTCATACAGCAAGAACCTGTGATATTAGAAAGAAAGTTTCTTTGTTAGAATTAGAACAAAATACAAAAGAAAAAATATTAAATATTCTTAATGAAGAATTATCAGAAGATAGTATTTCTTCTTCTGAAGAAGAAATAGAAAATATTCATGCTATTCAAGAATCTTCTGATAAAGAAGATTTTGAATCTGATCATTCAGATTGTTGTCTAGGTTGTATAGGAGTATGTACCTGCTCTTATCAATCTATTAATGTTATCTCAAATCAAAATAAACAATTTTTCTTTGATCTTTTAGATAAGATTGAAGATTCAGATACGAAGAGAGAATATCTTTTAAAATTGTTTATTGTGATTCAAACTGAAAAACCTTAAATTGAACCATTTAATCTACAAGAAATATTCAATAGATTAAAAGCACCAGCTAATATTACAATAAGTGATTTACAGCAAGATATAAATCAAATTAAAAAAGATATAAAATTGTTACAACAAGATAATACCGAGATAAAATTCTCAATTTTATCTGTTAAATTACAAAATGAAACAAATGATCCTTCTTCCTCAAAACAAGAAGAACAAGAAGAAGATAAAATTGGGAGAAAAAATTGATAGTCAAAAGGGGATGCTTGAGTCATTTTGATTACTGAAAAATATGAATATAGTGCCTAGAGCTAAATTTGAAGTGCCATAATCATTTGCCTTCTGGAAATTATCAAATTACAGAAAGTCAATTCATATTTTTCATGATTTAAAAAAAATTGACATTATTCTGATTTCTAATTAAGGTAAGTAGAATCCAAAATGGAATGGATATAAATATGAAGATAACTATCCAAACAAATCACCACTTGAGATTTAGAATAAATTAAAAGTTGGGAGTATTATGAATAATGTCAATAAAATACTAGTATTGATTAGAAATGAAATATTCTTATTGAGAATATTAAGGATAATGTGTTTTAAATTACAAGCTTTAACTAAAAATTAAGGATCTGTTTGGTTCACAGATGGATGACATGTGATATCTCATCTTCGGATTATAAATTTTGATTGAGTCATCCACGGGTTAGTTATAGGTATTATCTCGTGCATTGTTGACATTAGGTTTTAAGGCATGTCTAAACAATAATCCTGGAATTTTTCTTTATTAATTTATGCTTAATCTGCTTTCATTTGTTATTTATTTCATGTTTCTGCTTAGTGTTATCGGTTACTAGTAATGCTTTATTTGGGTTATGATAAATTAGCTTTAATGCTTTAATTACTTATACCTTCTGTAATCTACTTGCTTTACTTATTTTATTATGCTTTAATATTTTTAATTGTGATAGATTAGTATGGGTTAGGCGTAATTCACTCTAAATTGCCATGGGTTTTGGTCTAATTTAGTCCATTGCTTGTTGGATGAATTTATTAACCAATTGTTATTACCCTTAGTTGGATAGAAAAGGAAATTATTCACTTTTTCTTCTAGGCTAGCTAATTGAGGTAAGATCAGGAGGTAATTTCAAATTAATGGCTATATAATGGATGGACGGGGAATAGTAACGACGATGAGTGCTCAATTCTAGTGTTTCCATGAGCTAAGAGTGATAGACGAAGGATTGCGCATCCCTGAATCACTTTGCCTAGGATGAGGTTGGAATTAGAAAGAATCACTTCGACTAAGGATCGGGTTGGGATTAGAACTAAAAACTGGACCTCCAATAGATCAATGATTAACTTGACAGGTAGTTGACTAATTAAACACAGATCGACAAATTAGGTGAATTAGGTCCTAACCCGTCTCTTTACTACTTATAGTGTTTAGATTTTCAAGTAGTAATTGAATAAAATAATCAGTCCTTGTCAATCAATTCTCATAGGATAATGCTCTATTCACTCTTTATTATTTGCCAATCCGTATACTTGCTAGAGTAATTAACTTAATTGTAGTCGGTAATTACCAATAAGAAAATTCTTCATTAAGGAGACTCGTGGTGAAGCTGAAACATCTTCTCTTCAAATAAGGTTTGGATTCCAATTCGAAATGCATTAAACTCATAAAATGACATACTTACAGTGAACTCAACCGCAACGTGCTACTTTTCCTTGTACACTCTCGTAATCTAAATATGTTAAATACAAGAGAGTGACAAAATTAAAAGTTTGAAAAACAATTAATGCTCAATTTCTTCCCCTATGAAAGGTTTGGGATAAAGAGAGTGAGCCCTTAATACTTCATATTTTATCAATGTTTATGTCGTTGAACTGTTGCACTCCAGACACAAGAACCTATTACCTACCATGAAATATTTTTGTATAGTTTATAGCAAGACAGTTATATGCCATTCAGGTTTAAGCACAAAGTACAAACAGAGAGATGTAGCAACAATTATTTTGGCTAAAGACAATTGTAGAAAGCTGGAAATATCACAAGATCATAAATTGGAAACCAAAAGAACCTGAGATGTCAAAATTTTGTAATAGAACCCAGCCAAATGATAGTAGCGGACTTTGGAATGCATCCACATCGACTATACATATCGGTCTATGCATGTACATACATTAATACCTAACTTTTTTTAGAAGTAAATTAGCTCAAGAGCTTTCATTCAAACATAACTGACTTCAAATCAAAGAAGAGTTGGCTGGTCAATGGGGATTTCTTACTGTATATTTCATTTTGAACATTTTAGTACATCATAGTGTGGAAGAATCTCGCAAGACAAACAACATAGTGTTGAACTTAACAAAATGCAGAGAAAAAGACAAAATATTGTTATTGTTACAAATTTCATATCATGGTGGATGTCAATTTTTGATAAGTCCTAGCGGAAATCTATCTATATTAAAGAGTCTAATCAGTGTAGAGACATCTTACATTATTTACATAACGTAACTCATGGGTTATTATACTTCCATATATACATGTATTACATGAAGAATAAAATAGCAGACTATTTGGTCTGCTATATTTCTTCTCTTCCTTTTTTCTCCCAATTTCATACACAAACAAACAAACTAAGCCTTATTCCCATTAAATAGGGTCGGCTACATGAATCCTATAATGCCATTGCGCTTTGTTACGAATCATATTCTCCTCAATTCCTAGATGGGCTATATTTTCCTTACAAGTTACCCACCAAGTCGTTTTTGTTGTCTAAGAGACAATCATCATATATTTTGTTTAAATTTTATAACACATTATTAGTTTGAGACTCTAAAACAAGGATAAGAGTTCAAATCAACATCTAGATTAAGATTCTAAGCAACTGTTCAACAAGACCCTAAATAACTGTTTAAATCAACACAATGAAGTGACGCAGAACATTAAATCATCATAGTAAAGATATAATTTAAACATGTTGAGTATTTTTCATTCTTGTTTTTATAGTTTTAATTTTGTGAAAATAATATCATTAAAATTTATTTGATTATTGTTGGACAACATTAAATCTTATTATCTTGAACTTGTGACACTTGACATAACTGGTAAAATTTGAATGTGAAAATCTATTTGGATTCTTTCGGTCTTGAAAACACCATCAAGAAGAAAAATAAAACATTCAATCGAAACAAGGAAAAATCTATGATTCAATTTTGCCACTCTATCCATGAAGGATTAAAATGTGAATATCTTCTTGTAAATGATCCAACAAATCTACGAAAAAGTTTAAATGATCAATAGTAATACGTGTTAGAGAAAAAATATTCTTTACTTTTCATGCCTCAAATATGCATGCTCCTACAGTAGCATATACCCTAAAAGGGTTTTAAGAATCAATTTGAATTAATTTCATGTCATCTTGTGGCTGAATTAAATAATTAACTACTGATGAAAAATTATGAAACCCATCCCACTATATTTGTTCCACTTGTTGAAGTGAATGCAATCATACTTGGATATATTCCTTTCCCTAAAATAATAAACTTATGCCTGGATATGCTCCATTCCTTGAAGTGAATGCAATCATACCTGGATATGCTTCATTCCTTGAAGTGAATGCAATTACGCATAATAATTCTAAAAGTAATTATGTTTATGATTGTGGACGTGGCAGTGAACGTGGATGAGGCTGTAATAACTACTCATATGACTATAAATGGATTAATTCTAAACAAGAAAAATGAAACAAAATAGTGGCAAATTAATCTCACAAGAATATACTAAAAAATTAATATTATTGTTGTGGCATAAAAAATTCTTTGGTCATATATCTGTCGTACTCCAAAATACAGACAAAGTGGCTACATGTACCCATCTTATGCCAAAATTATAGAAATAAATTTTGTTTGTAATGATTTTTGCCAAGGTTATAATATTGATGATTTATGTTCTCTGAAAGAAGCATTGATAGCTTAGATTGTGTTGAGAATATCTATGAAAGAAAATGTTGTAATGTTTTATTTCGCATCTCTTATTATGGTTTTAAAATTATGTTTGTCATATTCTTTTGCATTAATTTGTTATCTTATGTTGCTCCGTTAATGTATTTATTTGGTTTAATGAGAAATATATGAATATACATTTATATATATCCGAGATATAAGGATATATGTCATGCCGATAGTGCAACGACACATATGGTACTAAAAAATGAAATATTTTTCTCATTTAATAATAAGTAATGTCAATGTTAATACAATATCGAGTAGTATTAAATTGATTGATGGTTCTAGAAGAGCCATCATATTATTATCCAAGAGTCTCAAAGAAATGTATAATATTTCAAGAGATATCCACCAAAATGGATATCATAATTGAGAGAGTAAATGAGAAAAATATTGAGTATCATTATATCACAAAAATAGTATAAACAAAGAAATTTATATAATTGCCATGACCAGTCAGACCATGCTAGGTCAATAATGATTTTGCGTAATGTCTTTATGAATTTTTAATGAGATGTGTATAAGAGACAGCATGAGACTTAAATTCTCTTATGCTTTTGTTCTCAACAGTAATTAATGTAGATAATTAACAATAACAATATTTTGTCTTTATCTCTGCATTTAAAATAAGCACACACATGTGTCTTATATATATATGGGCCCAGTCACCTATGTTGTAGATTATCTAGATATTTTATGATTTTAATACGTATATCTACTAGATAATTTATAATGAATCAACCGCTAGATTTATTTACTGAGATAAAATAAGTCATGAAACCTCATACATCAGTTTAAATACCCCAATTCGAGTTGGTGTCCTAGTAGGACAACCTATCAATAAAAATGATAGTTAACTATGCATAAGACAAGTGGTTGACTAATCTGCTCCAAAGATTAGAATTCTTATAAGAGTAGATGGGTGAATATTCAAGATAGTCATACAATGAAGGCAAGTGCTCCAGAAGAGATCCTAAACATAACTAATCATAAAACTCTAGAAGTGTATCAGGTAATTGAATCTAATGAAAATGAATAGATCTTGATAAGTTATGTCACTACTAAAAAAATGGAACCAAAAGGATATTATTGTTGATTGTTGATGCTCTTTACAACACCTAGTTGAAAATACTTAGAAAACACCTATCTCCTATCACTAACTAGGTGGCATCCTGCAAGTATACGGTTGTCAACTAGTAGTAATGAGAGTAGGGATTGTTCCCACAAGGATTGTTGGAAGGCAAGTACCAAGATATACGGGTGTTTGCATAGTTAAGCAAGAATCAATGAGTGAGAGATGAAACTACATTAATCAAATTCATATTTAAACTCAAGTAAACAAGACCAAATTAAGTTAGTTTATCTACTAAAACTGTGTCGCAAGTAATGCAAACTATGCAACTATGAATTAAGAGACTAGCTACTAAATTCTAACTAAAGCAATTAAATAGAAACATTTAATTCTACCCTAGATTGACCTAAATAAGGCTAAAATTAAAAGCAAGCAAGTTATTCAATTAAAAGGAGTACAATTTAGAACCTTGAAGACTAAAAGCACCCATTTTTACCCTAGAAATTGGAACAAGTAGAATTGAAATATAAATATTTTTGGATTTTTGATGAAAATAAAGAAAGCCCACAAGAAATTAACTAGAAATTAATGCAAGGAATTAAGGATTTTTAACTAGAAAGCAAGAAGTAAGCAAGAACCTTATTTTTTCTATGAAAATCTAGATTGCAAGCAAAGAGATTTCTACTAAATTAAACTAGAAAGCAAGTAAAAATTATATCTACTTGAAGCTAATGATCTACAATTATCTAATCAAAATTTAAACTTGTTAAGAAATGAAAACTAGATCTCAAAGACAATTAAAGAGAAATTTTTCATTAAAGAAAAGACTTGAGGTTCAAGCTATCCTAATCTATCCTAACAACTTCCTATTTCTAATCCTACTTGCTCTTAAAATTTTTAAAAGTAGCTTAAATAGTGTAATATTATACAAGGCAAAAATCAGGAGTTATTTGCTAGAAGATTACAAAATCACCCTCACAACTTATCCTTCATCGAGTCAAGATTGCAATTTGGGATTTTGAGATCATGATCTCGACTCGCTAAACATTAAAGTGATTTTTCCCAGTCTAGAACGTGATATGGAGAATTCTTGATCATGATCTGGACTCTTCACCTCGTAATCCTTCTATTCTTTGATAATTACAATTCGATCCTTTGAGCTTTGTCCATCCCAAATTCCAGTGTCTGATTTTTAACCTACATAATATTAACACAATTAAGCAATTAATTAAGCTAAAAATTTAATAAAAACTTATCGTACTTAATAAGAACAAAAATATAAACACATATGAAGGAAATTAACTTAAACTTGCTCAATTAACTACCTAAAGTTCGGGATTTAAGCTATCAAAATGCCACAATTTAGAGGAAAATAACTCTAGTTAACTGGAATTATCACAACCCGAAACTTAGCATTTTGCTAGTCCCGAGCAAAAGAAAAATTATGTAGGAAACCTACTAGACATAAATACCACCAAAATTGACGAGACATTTGATGAATCGTGGATGTATTTAGAACAATTAAGAAATCTCAAGAAACATTCAATATTATATGATATGTGAAGTATTTACGTGAGTCAATCAATAATGGCAATTTTGTTCTACAAAGAAGCACACGTTCGTTCACGACACAAAATTTCACATCACTAATAATTACTATTCTCAAAAAGAGTTACCGAAGGTTTTAGTTCTATTGATTTAAAACATCATTCCTTCTCAAATCACAAATATTATGAAGTTAGTCAATTATCTCGACTAGGCATCATGAAAATAGAAGTTCATTTAGGAATCAATTTAAATGCAAATGTCACACATCCATTTCGGGAATAGACCTCTAACAAGGAATAAGTAATATGAGCTCAATGATAAATATTACAAACATTTACTCCTTAACTTATTGGTATACTAAAACGCAATTCTTAATGGCTTAAATCAGAGAAACAACATGGGTACATGTTGGAATACTGTACTTGCCTTATTACTACTCTAATGGCTTATTTCGGAAAAACAACATGGGCATATGTTGGAATCCTATACTCGCCTTATTCCTAAAAAAAAAATTAATTTTTTTTTCAAATTTTCCTAAACCAAGAAAAAGGAGTGAAATGTACCTAAAATTAATCTCGAATATCAATTATTCATAATTTTTTTTTCAAATTTTCCTAAACCAAGAAAAAGGAGTGAAATGTACCTAAAATTAATCTCGAATATCAATTATTCACAAGTTAGAAGAACATTCCCTACGCAAACACACAAAATGTCCTAAAATTCCTTCTATTTCATTGAACTCATTTCTTTCCAAAAGATAGATCATCTAACCAAACTGAAATATAAATGATTTGATTAGAAACAATATTTCAAATAATTTTTTCTAAATTTCAGCACTTCTTTTTGAAAAATAATGATGCCAAGTTTTTTAAATCTTTTGTTGCAAACAATTTTCAACTAGATGTTGTAAAGAGACAGGTCAACAACAACAATAAAATATTTCAATCATAGAGTATTGAATATCAGAATTCATTATCATTGAGTACCCAATTGATCAAATTTCCATCCATTATGCATCAATTGACATCAACTTACACAAAACAACCTATTCTAAAACAAAAAACAAACACTCCCAAACTTGTCATTTATTCAAATGATGAGTACAACTCATCCTACCGCTCACCCAAAATCCAACATAATGGCATATCTATAAATAACAAAAACTACTGAAACTATGACATAATTTCAAACTAAAATTTAAAATTGAGTAGAAATGCCAAGAGTATTTAACCATTCCATGCATCTCATCAATTAAGCACTATAAAAATCTCCAATTCATTTCACCTACAAATGCAAAAATGGCATCATACTTAGGGCCCTTAGCCATTCAACTCTTATTTGGCAATAATCATGACCAAAACTACAACAAGTATCCAACAAAAAACTCCCACAAAGATTCAACCATGAATCATCACAATAGATATCTACTTGGCGTCAGCTTAAGGCCATTAACCAATCTATTAAAAAGGAAAATTAAACTACTCCAAATCTAAAGACTAAAAATAAAATAAAATGATGGTTGAAGTGATTTTGAATGGAAGAAAATGATTTTTTTTTATGAAAATGAATAAAAATGGAAAATTTTGAGAAAAGAAGAAGAAAATTCACATAAGTAAATGTTCCATAATTTGAGATTGCGATCTCGGTTTTCCAGATTGCGATCTGGCTTGATCTCGAGGTCGTAATCTCGGATCTGGTATCGTGATCTCGAAGGGGTCGAGATTGCGATTTCGACTCGGTGCAAAATTTGCCTTTGTAGATGTTTGAACTTTATATCGTAATCTCAATTTTGAGATCATCGCGATATCGAACCCAATTACCATATTGCCCTCCAGAAGTTTGAGCTTGAGATCACGATATCAAACTCAATTTCTGCAAAGTGTAATTTTTATACTTAGCCAAAATTGCTCAATTCTTCATTACTTTTCTCCATTTGCAAGGACAACCTACAAACACAAAATTAATAAGTTAGGAAAACAAATTCACTCATTCCTTAGCACTATTCGTTCAACTAAATAAAACTTAGATTTTTATTTTTCCTTCTAACCTATTTGAAACTAACTTACACAAAATCAAATTAATGAAAAATCACACCAAAAAGAACACAATAATGCCAAATTAAAGACTTGCGTTGCCTCCCAAGAAGCGCTCCTTTATAGTCACTAGCTTGACTATGGCCCGGCTTCATTCTTGAACAAGTTGGACGATTTCTCGTCTGCTTTCAATGATTCCTCCAAGGTAGGGTTTGAGCCGATGACCATTAACCTTGAAAGCTCCCTCTTTCCCTTTTATTTCCACAGTCCACATCTCCATGACAAAAAGATTGAACCACTTCAAAGGGGCCACTCCACCTTGACTTAACTTTTCCCGAGAATAATTTAAGCCATGATTTGTAAGTAACATCAAATCACCAACTTTAAATTCCTTCCTTAGGATGAGCTTGTCATGCCATGCCTTAGTTTTCTCCTTATAGATCATAGAATTTTCAAATGCTTTCCTTCGGAATTCATCCAACTCATTGAAATCAAGCATCTTCTTTTCATATGCTTCTTTCAAATCAAAATTCAAGTTCTTTATTGCCCAATATTCTCTATGATCAAGCTCCACCGGCAAGTGACATGCTTTTTCATACACAATATGATACGATAACATGCCTATGGGGGTTTTAAATGCCGTCTGATAGGCTCACCATGTGTCATCTAACTAAAGTGCCCAATCCTTTCTAGCCTTATTCATAATCTTCTCTAAGATCCTCTTTCAATTCTCAGTTTGAAACCTCAACTTGACCCGATGTTTGAGGATGACAGGCCACTAAAGCAACCTTTTGTTTCACACCATACTTTGTCATCAAGGCCTCAAAATATGATTTTTTTGAAGTGAAAGCCCCCGTCACTAATGATAGCCCAAGGTACTGATAACTCTAGTAAACTATAGTTATTTTTCTCTAAATTATAGCATTTTGATAGTTTAAATTTCAAAATTAGATAAGTAATTGAAGATTTTAGTTAATTTCTTTCGTATGTATTTGCATTTTTGTTCTTGAATTAATTATGATAATTTGTGTTAAATTTTTAGTTTAATTAAGTGCTTAATGGTGTTAATATTATGCAGGTAAAAATTAAAGGTTAGAAGCTAGAAGAAACAAAGCTCAAGGGACCAAATTGCAAAATGGATTAAATGAATTGCTGGAAGGAGAGTCAAAATCGCGGTCTTTATGACTATTCCAGACCGTCCTAACTTCTTTCGAAAATTATTTTATACACATTTTAGCCTCATTTTCACAAATCCTAAAGCATCTAAGATGTGTAATAAGAGACAGTACAGTTCTAGACAGATTATGATAGCTTAAACTACAAGTTACTTTTTCTAATAGAAATTTCTCTTTACTTTCATCTTAGATCTTCTTTAAATTTCTTGTCAAGTTTAAATTTTTATTAGATAATTGTAGTGGGTTCTTCGTAAGTTTAGTGTAGATATAATTTTTAATTGCTTTCTTGTCCAATTTAGTAAAAATTTCTTTACTTTCAAATTAGGGTTTTTAGAAGAATTAGGGTTCTTATCAATTTAGAACTTTCTATTTAAAAATTTTCAATTTCTAGCTTTAATTTCTAGTTAATTCTTAGTGGGCTTTCTTAATTCCAATCAAAAAATCAAAAAATATTTAAATTTCTAGTTTAACTCTTTCTCAATTTATAATTTAGAAATGAATGCTTTTAATATTCAAAGTTTCTCTTTTGTAGTCTTTTTAGTTGAGTGATTCACTTGTTTTAAATTTTAGTCTTAATTTGATTAAATTATGTTAGAATTAAAATTATAGTTTTCATTAGAATAGTTCTATCATCTACCAATTGATTTAGCTTAAATTAGGTTAGAATTAAAATTATAGTTTTGATTAGAATAGTTCTATCATCTACCAATTGATTTAGCTTAACTACACAAGTACCCTAAAACCTTGGTAATTGCAATCGACAATCCTTGTTGGAACGATCCCTACTTCCCTTTGCTACTAGTTGACAACAATAGTGGGTTGAAGCAATTGCCATCCCAGTTTTGTGATTATTTGGTCATTTCATTGAATTATAACTAGATGTATTAAAGAGGCATCAGGTACTCCAAACCAAGAATAGATGTTCTTTTGAAGGAATTTAGTGACCACTTTGGCTTCATTGGCTGGGATGGCAATTGCTTCAGCTAGGGACCCACTTTGACACATAGTCCACCGCAATCAAAATGTACTTGTTGGAATATGAAACCAGGAACGGTCCCATCAAATCAATTCCCCATGCATCAAATACCTCCAACTCAATAATGCCATGAAGGGGCATTTCATTTTTCCTTGAAATATTACCCACCATTTAACATTCATTACACTTGAGCACAAATTTCCGGGAATCCTTGAACATAGTTGTCCAATACAAACCATCTCATTTCTTCTGCTTTCCTTTTTGATTTTTACAAATTGTTATTTTGACAGATTCTTCTAATTTAGATTCTGTCATTTCTTCATCATAAAATAATTTTTTCTTCACAGAGGAAGTGCCTGAATGCTTTACTTCCAAACTTTTTGCAACTCTTGTGAGGGTTTCTGCTTGTTTTAATAGAGCTTTGATATCCATATCCATATCAACTTTGGGATCTTGAGATTCATCAAAATCATCACTATTAATCACAGGTCTTTGGAATTTGTTGATTTTTCTTTGCTTTTGTCGTTGTCTGATGGAGTATTATGTTGCTCCATGACTAATTTATAGCATCAGCAATATATTTTTCAATATCTGCATTTTTCGAGGAAGTATTTGTTTCCAATGGTTTTGAAGATGTTTCAAATTGACAAGGGATTATTTTAGGGTCTAACCCTTTCATACGAGAAGATACTCCTAAACATTCAAAAATAATATCTTTACATATTATCCACCACTTATTCTCAAAAATCCTCCAAATTTGTGGAAGACATGAGTATGAACAAATATGAATTTGAAGTATGAACAAATATGAATTTGAAGTTTCCATGCAAATAACCATGGAATATTAAATTGAATCATAAAATGACAGAAGGCTTTTTTGGTAGATACAAAATAAAAAAAGTATTCTTCTTCATCAGAACAGTTTAAAGCATATACTTCTAAATAGCGAAGATAAGCATCATGAACATGTTTAAGAAGTAGTTCCTCTGAAATAGCAAAATATTGGAACCATTGATAGAACCAACTGGGAAGAGATTTTTATTTTTTAATATGGATGGATTTAAACGAATCCACCAAGAATGCTTATAATCTTTATTTTGGTAATAGAATGTATTAAAGAAAGAAGAAATAAGATCATAATATGTGAAACAATAGCTTTGATTATTAGAATTAGAAGTGAATCGAAGGTGAGGAGTAGGTATTCCCCACTGTTGAATGGTGGGTACCTTTTCAACAAAAATTTTTGAAAATTTAATCTGTCATAATCCTTTTCAAAAAGGATCCAACCTATAGTATTTTTGGAATCATGGTCAACAATTTGAATGATATTGTCTTGTTGAACTTTGACAAAATTTAAAAAACTGGCATAAACATGTCTAGATTTCAAAGGATAGCCTGTTGCAATATAATAACTTTGAAAGAAGTTAGGACAATATATTTTAGACATAAGGGTATAAACATTTTGATTTATTTCTTCGGGTTCAATATATAAAATGTGAACCTGTTGTTGACCATTAGGTTTAAATTCATCAGAAGAAGGATTAGAAATAATTCCTAAAATAGTTATTTTTGAAGGAGATGGAGATTGGTTTGTATTTGAAGGAGATGGGGTTTGACTATTTAGGATTTGTGAAAATGAGGCTATTGGAGGATATTCTCCGGTAATGGGTATATGCCCATAACCAATCCTACCTATTTCTCTGATAATTGAGGAGGAATGAGAATTTGTTCCTCTCCCTTGCATACCTCTTCCTTGTGGAGGGAAATACCCCCTCTTCCCTTCCCCAGAAGAAGATTCATGGGAATTTCCTGTAAGAAGAAATTCTCTAGCTAAGAAATCAGGAAGAGAGTTAACTGTTCCTTTAATATATTCAACATCAAAATCAAATACTGATAATATTGATTGCCATCTTGCAAATAATTATTTAGAAGCAATATTTTTTACGTCTTTTTCCAAAATACATTTTGCCGCTGAACAATCTATTCTAATAAAAATATTCTAATTTAATATCTAATCATTCTGGAATTTGGAAATACATGAAACAATGCTGAAAATTCCTTTTTGATTGTAGCATATCTTTCTTGTGCATTGTTTCAAATACCTGATGTATATCTAACTAATTCTTCTTTATTGTTATGGGATTTCTTTGTTTAAGTATTCCTCGATAACCAATATCAGAAGCATCAGTTTCAACAATTTTAAACTAATTAGAATTTGCTAAATTTAAAGCCGGTAAATTTTTAACTTTTTTCTGATTCCTTTGAACTGCAGCTGTGTGTGCATCAGACCAAGGATGAGCATCTTCTGAATGTCTTTTAGATAAAAGATGTAAACTTGTAAATCCTTATACTACATGGCTCTCCCGCAATATAATTGTAAACTAGTAAAAAACCTCTATAATTGGATTTTATCTTTTATTTTGTCAGGAAATTTATTAGCAAATTCAATAGATATGGCAATAGGAGTAATATGACCTTTATTTAATTCATATCCAAGAAATCTAACTTGTGTTTGAAAAAGCATAATCTTGCGAGCAGACAGCATTCATCTATGTAGGTAATAATAAAACGATAAGAAGAGAATATATCATTCAAAATGTTTTAAAATTCAGATGATGCATTTTTAAGACCAAATGACATAATATTCCATTAAAATGACCAAATACCACAGTAAATGCAGTTTTGTATCTATCACATTCAGCAAAAAGGAAAGCAAAAGAAATGAGATGCTGATGTTGAAAGAATTTGCTTTTTTCTGATATAAGCAATGATGTCATTTACAAAATAATGTAAGCAATGACGTCATCAATATCTGAAAATTTCTTATATATAGCCCCATTTTGGAATAGAATAGGCAAGTTTTTCCTCTTGAGAGAGTTTAGAAATCTTAAGAAATTTTGTCTACATCTTTTCTTGTAAATTTTTTTTCCTTTTGTAATTATCGATAAAGATTGAAATTTAAATTATTGCTGGTTTCTTTATAAGTATATTTCTTTCTTTTTCCTTGATTCTTTTTTTAATGCTTATATATATATATATATATATATATAAATGTATGTATTCATATATGCATTCATATATTTATATATATATATATATATAAATGTATGTATTCATATATGCATTCATATATTTATATATATATATGTGTGTGTGTGTGTGTGTGTATGTATACATCTATATAATATATATATATATATATATATAAATGTATGTATTCATATATGCATTCATATATTTATATATATATATGTGTGTGTGTGTGTGTGTATGTATACATCTATATAATAAATATATATATATATATATGTATGTGTGTTTCTATATATGTATATTTATATGCACACACATATATATAGATATATATATGTGTGTGTATGTGCGTATATGTGCGTGTGCCTAAATATATACACACACACACATGTATACATATATAAGTATATCTATATATATGTGTGTATATATATACACATATATATACATATGTATATCTATATATATATATGTATATCTATACCTATATATATACATATACATACATATATTATATATATACATATATATGTATGTATACATATATATCTATACATATATATATTTCCTATAGGAACGGTTTTTTCTACAGATTTTATCTTATACTTAGTTTGAAGTTTAAATTTGTTAGCGAAGTCTACTTTATATATTTCAGATTTTTGTTTTTTAGGTAAGCTCCAATTTTGTAAAGTTTGGTCTAAATTATCAAATTCAATAATTTCTTTATTTATTGTATAAGATGAAATTTGTTGGGAAAAACTACTATTTTCAGTCATGGATAATAAAATTAACCACGAAAGAGATGGGCTTAAAGAATTAATAACATTTAAATGTGATCATGTTAAATGTTCAAATGTGTATAAGATCAAGATTCTAATCTTATTGAACAATATTCTTTTAATGACAAAACTATTTTATACAATTCTTCACGTATTGATTAATTATTAAATAATTAAAACTTGATAACATGAATTGCTCGACTGTCAACTTTCAACGGGTCAGTATGCTGGATTTACTCCTGAATGCCCTTTTCTCAGGCTTATGGATCCCAGCAGATTTGTAGTAACCTCAATAGATTGGATGTAACCCACAAATCATGTTTTCAAATTTTATATTATTTAACAACATCTTATTGTGAAGGAAAAATATAAAATATTCTAATCTTAAAAGAATAAGTCTTATTTATTAGATCTGAAATAAATTTCAACTTTTAACATGATAAGAATTAAATAATATGAATCCTTTAAGAGCAAATTACTCTTCCATGGCTCTGATACCAAATAATCCCAGGAATATTAAAAACATAACAAATAAACTAAAATTAATAATAAAATAATACAAACTTACAAGAATATAGATCTTCAAAATTTCTTGGAAACTGGAAGCTTGAGAACTTTATTTCTTAAAAGAAAATTTTTACAAGAGTAAGAGGAGAATTACAAGATAAGAGAGAAGAAATGAAAACCGAAATCTGCCCTCTAAGTTTGCTGGTATAGCCTATTTATAGTAGAAAATGGAATCTTTGTGTCAGTTTGTGAATAGTATGAAAAGACATAAACTTTTGGCAATTTTAATAAAGTCACTTTTTCTTG